>OU015746.1:26634668-26664938 GCA_907169655.1 Acomys percivali
TGTGTGTGTGTGTGTGTGTGTGTGTGTGTGTGTGTGTGTGTGTGTGTAGACAGGGTCTTATGTGGCTCTTGTTGAAATGAAACTCACTATGTAGTTGCTGATCTTGAATTCACAGAGATCTGCCTATCTCTAGTACAGAGGGCTACGATAGGATTGAAGGTATGTTCCACTGTGCCTGGCAGGCTTTCATTTTGTTTGTTTGTTTATTCATTCATTGCTTTTTTTGAGACAGGGTTTCTCTGTGTAGGCCTGGCTGTCCTGGACTCCATTTGTAGACCAGGCTGGCCTCAAATTCACAACAATCCACCTGCCTCTGCCTCCTTGAGTACTAGATGAAAGGTGTGCGCCACCACGCCCAGCCCATAACTAAACTTTTACATTTCTTTTAAGGTAAGGTCTGTGTTGCTCAGAATGAGCTCAAATGAGAGCTTGCTCTTCCTCTTTTCTTCTCTAATGTTGAGGTAAGATCTCTCTCTGTAGCATAGGTTGTCTTGAAACTCAATATGTAGCCTATACTACATCAACTGCAAATCAAACTGATTGAAACCTTTCTGCTTCAGCCTTCCTAATAGCTCAAATTATAGCTGCATGAAACCATGGCTAACAAAGATTTATTAATATTTTTACAGTTCTCTACTTGCATGCCAGAGGAGGGCATCAGATCACATTATAGATGGTTGTGAGCCACAATATGGTTGCTGGCAATTGAACTCAGGACCTCTGGAAAAGCAGTCAGTCTTAACCTCTGAGCCATCTCTCCAGCCCAAGTATTATTAATGTATTTCTTCTTAGAGTACCTTATTAATTATATTTATTAATTATTTACTAAATTGTTCTAGATCAAAATACACTCTCTAAAGAATTAACATCAGGCCTTTCTGGCTAAACACAATGCATTTTATATAACCCTTTCATAAAGTAGTTTTAAGAAAGGAAAATGTATTGTCTTTCAAGTAAAATTATAATTTTAAAAAAAGATTTATTGATTGATTATGTATACAGTGTTCTTGCCTGCACGTATACTTGTACACCAGAAGAGGAGGACACCAGATCTCATTATAGATGATTGTGAGCCTCCATGTGAACCCAAGACCTTTGGAAGAGCAGCCAGTGCTCTTAACCTCTGAGCCATCTCTCCAGCCCGTAAAATTACTATTATTTTGTTTGTTTGTTTGTTTGTTTGTTTGTTTGTTTTTTGAGACAGGGTTTCTCTGTGTAGCCTTGGCTGTCCTGGACTCACTTTGTAGACCAGGCTGGCCTCGAACTCACAGTGACCCACCTGCCTCTGCCTCCCAAGTGCTGGGATTATAGGCATGCGCCACCACGCCCGGCTCAGCCCGTAAAATTCTAATTGAGTGTGCTGGGCGTACCTGCAATCCTAGCACTTGGAAGGCTGGAGTAGGAGGACTACATTGAGTTCAAGGTCAGCATGTGGTCTTCATAGTGACACCCTGATTCAAGGTAATGAGAAATGTAATAAAGTAAAGCCCTTACTAAGATGTGATGTTTCCAACAGTGAACCAAGGATTTTAGATGGCAGTAATTTTCAATTAAATAATAGGAGAGGCTACTGAGACAGCTCAGTGGCTAAAAGCACTTGCTGCTCATGAAGTGGACCTGGGTTCCATTCCTAGCACCTACACTAAGTGGGCTCACACTATCTGTAATGTCAGTTCCAGAGGACTCAGCACCCTCTTACGGCCTCCATAGACACTGCACCCAGGTGGGATACACATGGACAACAAGCAGGTGCACAAACATATACAAAGGACATAAGCCAGGCCTGATGGTGTATACTTACAAGCTACTCTGAGGCTGAGGCAAGAAGAGCAACACAATTCAAGGCCAGCTTCAACTACAGCTATATGAGTTCAAAGCCAGGCTGAAAATTTAGTGAGACACCATTTCAGAATAAAAAGGAATGTGTCTCAGTAACAGAGTGCTTAATTATGCTCACAGGCAAAATGACTGAGTAGCAGAGGTGCTTCCAGCACAAGCCTGACTACTTGAATTCCACTCCTGGAACTTACAGTGGAAGAAAGAATCCCCAAAAGTTGTCCTAACTTCCATAAATGTGCCCCCCACCACCACCACCAATACTAAAAGTAAATAGCTACAATTTCTGGATATAGGGTCCAAAAAGTAGTTACAAACAAAAACAACAAGAATACCCTAAGTTGATCCACAGTACTACAAAAACAAAAGCAAAATAAAAAAATAAACATAAACGAAATCCCAATTAGATCCACAAGTCACTGCACCCTAAATTCTAGATTCATACTACATGGACTAAATATAAAAGAAGTTCTTGTCATCAGTATACTAGCTAAGATCGTGCTGGCTAATTGTATGTAAACTTGACACAAGTTGACATCATCAGAAAGGAGGAAGCTTAAATTAAGAAAAGGCTTCCATTAAGATCTGGCTGTAGGCAAGGCTGTAGTATATTTTTTAAATTAGAGATTAATGTGGGAGGGCCCAGCCTATTGTGGGCGGTACCACCCCTGAGCTGGTGGTCCTGGGTTCTATAAGAAAGCAGGCTGAGCAAGCCAGTAAGCAGCACTCCTCCATGGCCTCTGCATCAGCTCCTGCCTTCAAGTTCCTGCCCTAACTTCCTTCCACAATGACCTGTAATATGGAATTGTAAGCCAAATAAACCCTTTCCTCCCCAAGTTACTTTGGGCATTGGTATTTCATCACATCAATAGTAACCTTAACTAAGACAAAGATGTAACAGCATTTGGTTTGTTTTTCTATATAACTTAAAATTAACTAGCAAAAACATACACCCCTGGGAAGAGTTCATCTACGTTTTGTTTTTAAGATAACTTTCTAACTAAAATGTATATAAGCTATTATTTTTTAAAATATAGATTTTATTATTTGCGTGGGATGGGATGATGTGTGAACTGGAGCCATGGTGGCTGTGTAGAGGATAATCAGGAGTCGGTTCTCCCCTTCTACCATGTGGGTCCTGAAGATGAACTCCAACTGTCAGGGTTGGAGGGCGAGCACTCTTACCCAGTAAACTATCTGGCCAGCCCTAAACTATATTTTATTATCCTTCAGTTCTCTGCTACTTCTATTTGAATAAGAACATTTATAAAATGTACTGCTAAAGCTTACCTTCAGGCTGGTGTGAGAACGTGGTTGACTTAATTCCTGAAATTTCCATTGCTCTGATCCTGGAGTCTCGCTTCCTTTCTGAGTGTCAGGTGTAAGCAGTCCATCCCCAGCAGGTAGAGGGAAAATTCCTAATGATATAGGACGTTCTTTTCTATTTAAAGAGAGGGGAAAAAAAACTCATTTTAGTTTTTAATTTGTCATGATTGTAAATTTGACGCTTGGGCTGTGAAGAAGAGACTTGTAACCCCAGCTATTTGGAAGATGAGACAGAAGGTTAACAAGGTCAGGGTCTGTCTGGGCTATGGGAGCTTAGTCTCCTCAGTGTGCAACCAGCTCCTCTAAACAGTACTATATGCACACCTGAATAAGTATATACCAAGGAGAAAGGACAGTTAAAAAGTTTACATTGGCCCCAGAAATTAAGAAGCATATGGAGAAACTGTTTAGACATTGGTTTCAGCAGGCTGGTTTGGAGTTGTTTACAGATGAGGTCTCAGTACTTAGCTTGATCTGACCCTGACCTGGAGCTCTTCTCTCCTTGCCTGCTGAGTGTTGGGATTACAGGCCCACATCAGCACACCTGCCTATGCCGGGAAGTTAGTGGTGGTCTGGTCTGGTAACCATGGAGAGGAGCTGAGTTTTGATTATGTCGTTAGCAGTCATAGGGAGCAGGCAAAGGCAACCTCCCCAATCTCTTGTCCCTAGTTTTCCTGCTTCCTCAAGCTCCAGTGTTTTTAGGGTATAGGCTTTTTCTGCCTAGAGAAAATTGAATATACTTTTTTGAAACAGGAATACTATTCAATAGTAAAATTTTTTTTAAATTTTTGAAGATTCTAGTTTTCTACGAATAGATAAGAAAGATAATAAAACTTCTGCCATGAAAAAAGAGCAGCTCTTTTCAAGCCTCTCTTTACTGAGATTGGTGCTGCATACTTATAGTCCCAGTGCTTGAGAGGAGCGACTAGAGGAGGATCGGGAGTTCAAGGTCGTCCTTTACTACAAAGCAAGACAGAGGCCAGCCTGTCACAAAACAAAAAGCCCACGGCTAGAGGGATGAAGGCAATTGTCACCAAGCCTGACAGCCTGAGTTCCGTCTCTAGAACCTGTGTGGCAGGAGAAAACCAATTCCTACAGGCTGTCTTCTCACCTCCACATGCACACTCCAATGATAAATAAAAAATTAAAAAATAAATGCAATTTGGAAGCAAATTAAACACTAGTTCACTATTTTATAAGCCAATAACAAAAAAGTTTTTCCCTAAAGGATTATATAGTACATATTACATGTTTATATTTCCAGGCAACAGAACTTGCTGTTTCTTGAGACGTACTAGCTCCTACTTTAAGCAACATCATTTCTATTTTGTTCTTAAATCCCAATCCTCTGTTTTTTTCTCATTAAATGATAGCAAGTTTTTTTTTCTTTAATTGACAAAATGAAAAGTTGTTAGCCTGATATCTATTCTCAATTTTGGATACATACTTGGAGAACAGAAATTCCCAAACTACCATTTGACTTTATTTCCTAACAAACCTTCATGCCTTAAGTAAAATGTAAGCAGGGATTTAATCAGAGTGTATCTAAAATAAAGCTAGGAAGATAGCACAGACTTCATGAGAATCCATCACATGGACTCAACAAAAGTAGAGCTACAAGCCAGTGGTCATCAAAATCATCTTCCCATATGAACAAACGCCTTTATACACGCATGGAGTACTGAAACATTTTAATCAAGTTGAAGGGAAGAGTTTTCTTTAAGCCCAAGTTTTACTTTGCTATTCCATCTATACAATCCAAAACAAAAGAAAAATTACTGACTTTTAATTTTGCTTTTTAATCACTTTTTTCAGAGAAAATATCTAAGAAGGGGCCAAATGCGTCAAAGATGCCTCTCCTTTATCTGCTCCAACTCTAGACAACTATCATCTCCGTATGTTCCTAGTGTAATGATCAACTAGATAACTGACGGGTAAGACGTGCAGTATTCTTGACAAAATTCTCTAAAGGTAAATACTAGTCTTGAATTTTGTTGGTGTGCATGTTTGGTACTATATTATTAAATCCTTCAATAAAAGTCACAGAAAAGTTAACCAAAAAATGGAGAGCTCATAGGAAAACACCAAGGGGCACATTTAAATCCCTAAACTGAAACACCTGCTGTCACTGTCCAACCATTTCACTCCCAACAGAAGCAAGGCTGGCAAGTATCAGAATCTTTGCTATATTCTCTGGCTAATAGCTTTAGTTCCATAGACTCATTTTTTCTTGTTGATTACTTAAATATTAGCTTATATGTGTAACTGATTTTGAAAATATGTATTTCAAATAGTCTCTTGGCTATATTCACAGGAACTGAGCCAGATAATTGATTTACTTTACTTGACCAAGCCAAACAGGAAGTAGGCACTGCTTTCCCAGATTTTAGAATAGGAAAAATGATGTTCCAAGACTTTATGTAATAGTAACTGGACTGAGATTAAAAACCAGTTCTATAATAAAATGTAAGAATACACAAATGACTATGAAGTTGATTTACTTATTTAATGGGCCATATATTTTGCAACTGTTATTAAGTGCAAAATAATGCTCACTTAATTTTAAAAATCAGTCCGAGGTAAATAGCTTAAGAGGAAGAAACTAAGAGATTAGACAAATTGCTAAAGGCTCCAGGCTACATACATGGGACAGTGCAGCAACAAAGTCTTAGTCAATGCATGGCAGTGCTTCTCCAATATAGCCTAAGTCCAAAACAGCACTTAACTCATCTTATATTAATATTATACATATTTTTGAGTCTACAGGTTTTTAATTTCCTTATATCCTATGTATACACAGACTTCTGTACAACTCTTTCATATACTAATATATACAAAGTAGTCAGATTGTTCCTCATTTTTATACATCAAGAATGTACCCATCAGAGAACTGGAATCCCAGCACTGTGAGGGAGACTGTTCCTGTGGGGTTCAAGGCCTGTCTAGGCTATATGACCTGTTTCAAAACAAATAGATAAGGAAAGAATATAAGTGATCCAGTATCTAGTTTTAGACAATACAAGAAATCTAATTTCTGGGGCTGGAGAGATGGCTCAGAGGTTAAGAGCACTGACTGCTCTTCCAGAGGTCCTGAGTTCAATTCCCAGCAACCACATGGTGGCTCACAACCATCTATAATGTGATCTAATGGCCCCTTCTAACCTGCAGAGGTACACACAGGCAGGGCACTGTATAATAATAAATAAATCTTTAAAAAAAGAAAAAATGGACAGCTAACGCTACACAGAGAAACCCCATCTCAACCCCCCCCAAAAAAAGAAGAAAGAAAGAAAGAAAGAAAGAAAGAAAGAAAGAAAGAAATCTAATTTTTGAGCATTAAAATCGAATGTGAGCTGGCCTAGGAGTAAAAGGAACCACACAGAAGGAACTACTTCCATTTTTTTCTGCCTAAATCTGAATTAGGATTTTAGTAATCTTATAATCACTTAAATGCTTATGAGTTATATTCTATGAATCTTCACTTCAAGTCACATACACAACAGAAATCTTAGCAAATCAGATACTTTGAGTTTATGAGTGAGAAAACAAGAAAGCAAACCATAAACACTTAAGATGTGGAAGGTGGCTCACACAGGCTGCAAACGAGAACAGCAGCAAAGCTACAGACTGATGCCCACCCCCACAAGCAGGCATGGGTATTTGCACCCAGGAGTACAAAGAAAAGAAAGGGCGACATCTGACTAAACAATAGTGAATAGGCTTTGTAAAGCTTTCACAACTTTGATGTTCGAATAGTGAGGGGAAAGCATTCTATTCTTGTCTTAAGAATTTTTTTAAGTTTTTTTTTTTTTTTTTTTTTTAGTTAAAAATATATTTTATAGTAGCAGGAAAATATTTTTCAGTTCCCATAAGCTGTTGTTAAATGTTGTAAAACTGATAGCAAACCTTTCATCAGACAAAGGATAACTCAAACAAAATTAACCTATATTCTGTGGCTAACCATTTCTAACACCCACCATAAACGTTATTTGTCCCTCAAAGCTCAGAGCTAAATTCAGAGCTGAACAAACTTGGACTTAGTCCTGGGCTCTTGCTCTTCCTTACTCTTCAACATTCAGACCACCCTGACCTTCTATTTATGTACAACAGAGAATCCCTTTCTTTGGTCTGTAATTTCGAAACACAAAGACAGGGCTCCATTTCGCAACCTATAAAATAATAGACATCCTAGCTTGAGGTCGTTTTCCATTGTTTGAATCTGCAATAGAAATGGTTACCAGGCAGACCCATGGTGCTAAGAATAAAATTTAAAAACAAACAAACAAACAAAAACAAAAAACAAAAAAACACGCCACCAGCGAAGCAGGGGCTTCCGGAGAGACTGGATGGAGTACCTGAGTATCCTTGGAAGGTTCTGCGTCAGCGCTGGCACACCGGTAGAAATAGAAAAGTGCACAAGCAGCAAAACAGAGAGAGAGACTAAGATAGCAGAATTAATGACCACCGCCCCGCCAACAAAGCCAAACACAAACAGCAGCATGCATCCAGGATTCATGGCGCTGTGCTGGCATGGTGAAACGTCCGAACCAGGAGGCCTACACGGGGGCCAAAGGGGTATCTTTGTAGTGAGGATCTGTCATTCAGCTGCTGCCACAAAAACAATGCCATCAGCAGCAGCTTTCCACTCCATCCTGCAGCGGCTCCCAAGAGATGACGTCATTCCGCTCTCCCCTCCTCATAACCATAGAGCTCCTGCTCCTAGCATTTATGCAGCAACCCAGAGGACAGCCAGCCTATTAACTACGGTCCTCTCCACTAGGAGTCTTGGCTTAGCTCATTGGCTACAATACCTAGAGATCTACATAATTTATTCACACTCCTACATCAAACAGATGGCTGGCTAATCCTTTTAAACATGCTTCTCCGCAACAAAAAAGAACCAACTATATGGAAGAAATGCATACCCCACACACTGGAAATTTTCAAACCTACTCTGATTTCCCTTCAAGTATATATAAAAAAAAATTAGAATCCTACTGTGTGTTGCTTACAAGTTATGAAGCTTGTAATTTAACCTTTTCAGTGGTGTTTCTATTTTTGCATGCTATTCTTTCCTTTCCCGGAGAGATTTTGGGGGAGCAGACTAGCTATTGTTTCCAGACTAAAAACAGGAAAAACAGAAACAAAAAGATGGATTACTGGTTTCACATTTTCTCAGGCAGAAGTGTAACCAAAGCTTACCTAATTCTACTATGAGCTGCAGCCTCTAGTTGGTCACTCCCTGAGAGCTGGTGAAGTTTGGTTCTTTCTAAGTGCTCCATATAATTATGGATCATCTATTTTGAGAAAGAAAAAATAGGTACAAAATTTAAGGCTATCACCTAAAATAAAACACAGAATTATAACAAAGAAAACATTTTGATACAACTTTCTTACAAGATTACTCAACTTTACGTAAAGAAATAAGTATTAAAGAATGAAAGAATTGTAATGGCAAAGGAATATGCAAATGTTCACACTTAAGAGACTAAAATCAGTAAGTGTAGCTAGTATCTTCCTTTGCATTAAAAAACAGTTTGGATAATATGTGATACTATTAAATGAAAAATATTGGTATAAATAATACAAATTAGTACACAGAGATTGGTAGGAGATTCTAAGAGACTGCTGATTAAAAATAATAGCATTTGAGAAACCTATTTGCTTAAAATGGGAAATAAAGAAATTAATGCCAAACTTGAGAGAAAAAAATCTGTACATCTTTCCACATTAAAAGTAATTTACCAGAGTAAAACTAAATTTCAATTTAATTTAAAGATAGTATTTTAAAATTCTTTTGGTAGATTTATAATTGAAAAAAATTCCAAAACTTTCTCCTGTGCTAATTTACTAACATCAGTATTTAATATAATCAGTTATAATAGTAATAAATTAATAGAAATAAAGATTAAAATTAAAAAAAAAGAATACATTAATTCTGAGTCATAGATAAGAAGCCGTATGATAAAAAAGGATGTAATTTTGATCCTCAGGACTCACATGGTGGAAGGAAAGAAATTACAAGTTGTCCTCTGACCTCAACATATAACAAGCACGCGTGCACACACACACTTTAAAAAAAAAAAAAAAAAAAAGGGTAGTCCAAATGATTAGTAAAGAAAAATGAATACAGCTCACAAGGATATTTACATGTTTTATTTTAAATGTCTAGTTTCCTCTTCCATAACATTTTTTGTTTGTTTTGGGTTTTGGTGTTTTTTTTTTTTTTTTTTTTCAAGACAGGGTCTCTCTGTGTAGCCCTGGCTGTCTTGGACTCACTTTGTAGACGAGGCTGGCCTCAAACTCACAGAGATCCGCCTGCCTCTGCCTCCCCAGTACTGGGATTAAAGGCGTGCGCCACCACACCCCGCTCTTCCATAGCTTTATAAGAGAATTTTGGATAAAACTTTCTAGTTGTGTCAGCAAATCAGAAATAATGAGTTGCTTTCTTCTTGCAGCAAGAAGAAACTCCAAGGAAAGATTAAACTGAGCCTAATACAGCAAAATGAATGTTGGGCCTAATATATGTAAATGAACTTGTCAAAAAGGTTTTAGAAAGCCTTGGTTGAGTTCTCACATCTGGATAGTAAGCATACAGACATGATTTGTTCAAATGAAAGAATGTAAAGAAAACAGAAACTTCCTCAGGTTGCTTTTTTTGTTTGTTTGTTTTGTTTTGTTTTGAGACAGGGTTTCTCTGTGTAGCCTTGGCTGCCCTGGACTCACTTTGTAGACCAGGCTGGCCTCAAACTCACAGAGATATAACTTACCTCTGCCTCCCTAAGTGCTGGGATTACAGGTGTGCACCACCACACCAGGCTTCCAGGTTGTTTTTATAGTAATTATTTTATTCAATAATATATACTAAGCAAAATATTAAAGTAGAATCAACTTTACATCCAAATAGCTTATTCTATTATTTTAAATGATTAAATATTTAAAATTTAGAAAACACTCCATTTGAAATCTTCAAATGATTACAGAGATAATGTCCTGGCATTCCAAAATGGTCCAATAGGAAATTATATACCACACTCAAGTAGCTCTTACCAGAACAGAGGAACAAAACAGCAGCTATCATACTGAATGCCAACCATTTTAACAGAACTAATTTTTATTTAACCCTCACAATTTTACAGATAAACCTCAGGTACAGGATAAAATAACCTGCCTAAGTTAACTATCTAGATAAAAAATGACATGTTTTCTGCCATTAGCTTTAAAGCTTGGCCTCAAATCTGTTTGATGCAGCTGCTTGAGTAGTTAACACACAGGACCCATGCTGCATCTGCCCTTTTGGTTAACTCCAGGCAGCAATGAACTCATTGTCCTTTCTTCTTCACACCCACGTGAAGATCCCACACCCTAAAGCATGTCCTGATAATAACAGCTACATCTCACAAACAGAAGAAAAAAAACACTGCATATAAAATTTTTTATTTTAATAATGATTCACGGGCTGGAGAGATGGCTCAGAGGTTAAGGGCACCAACTGCTCTTCCAGAGGTCCTGAGTTCAATTCCCAGCAACCACATGGTGGCTCACAGCCATCTATAATGTGATCTGGTGCTCACTTCTGACACACAGGCACACATACAGGCAAAAACAGTATATACATAATTAATAAATAAATCTTAAAATAATAATAATAATGATTGACAGTATGGTTATGGTTTAAAGTGGGTGTGTGTGTGAGGGGAGGAGGAAAACCAGCAGTCCAGATAGAAAGGACGAGAGAGTGGAACACGGCATTGTTTAGACAAGGTGCTACTGAGTCTACCATGTTGAGTCCTCCTCTCTCTCAGATAAGCTATCAGTTTCCCAGTGTGCAAATGAATTTGCCTAGGGAGAACTAAGTTCAGTAACAGCTGGAGTCATCAAAGATTCCAACTATATTGTCTGAAAACTGTGAACAGGCTCTACCTGCCCTTCGCTGGTCAATTCAGCACTGCCAAAACCAAAAAGCAAAGCAGCCAGGGCACGGCCTCTGGTCTTTTGATTCTGGTCACCTTGAAGCTTTCTACATGCAGACCTCAGAGCTGTTTTCTTTTTTCTTTCTTTCTTCTTTCTTTCTTTCGCTATTGTCTTAAAAGCAGTGAGTTCTATGAGATATAAAGACTCAGAAAAACATCTACAGCATGCAGCCTATTTAACTGTGAATCAGGTCAGCTGTGGCAGCGTCTATCTGTAATGCTAACACTTAGAAATGGAGGCAGGAAAATGAGTAGCTTAAGGTCCATCCTCAGCTACATAGCAAGCTTTTGAAACCAGCCTGAACTCCATGACACCCGTGTCTTAAACAGTAACAAAGGCAGTTGGAAAGATGGCTCAGTGGTTAAGAGCACTGCTTTTCTAGAAGACATGGTATGTTTCCCAGCATTCACATGGCAGTTCACAGCCTTCAGTTCCAGGGGATCTGATACCATTTTCTTGCCTCCATGAGCACTAGATATACAAGTGGTACACAAACATACATGCAGGTAAAAATACCCACACGCATAAAAACAGACAAACATACACACAAAACATAGACAAAACCTAAAAACATGGCATCAGGGAGACCAGATGTCACTAACTAGCATAGGATTTGGAACACATCACCCTAGAATATCTTTCTAAAAATTTCAAAGTGTGAAATAGGGAGTGATGATAAGTTAGCCAAATAAAAGATTAAGAATGCACATAAGGGGCTGGAGAGATGGCTCAGTGGTTAAGAGCACTGTCTGCTCTTAGAGAGGTCCTGAGTTCAATTCCCAGAAACCACATGGTGACTCATAACCAGCTATAATAAGATCTGGTGCCCTCTTCTGCATGCAGGTGGAATACTGTATACATAATAAATCTTAAAAAAAAAAAAAAAAAAAAAGAATACACTTAAATGGTCTCTAATATGAAATTCTCCCAACATTTCACATGTGTAGTGGTTAGCACTAAACACACACACACACACACACACACACACACACACACACACACACACAAACTATACTTGTGGTCCAATGCTTTATAATAACCACCCCCACCCCACCTCGAGCTCTCTTTAAGGTGTGTCTTCATTTAGTCAGCAGTCAGTGTGATATTAACACTATGAATCTAGAATTACTGTGCAAACAAGCCTCTGGCACATCTGTGAAAGTCTGTGCAGATTAACTGTGGTGGGAAGAACCTCCATAAATGTAGGTGTCACCATCCCTAGGATGTGGTCATCACACGCACAAATGGGAGAAAGCTAGCTAAGCATACATATGCTTAGTGTGTCTGACTGTACCATGACCAGCTGCTTCAGGACCTTGCCACCATGCTTTCCCTACCAGGATGGCCTGGAGCCTGGATCAGTGAAACAAAGAAACACCTTCCTCCCTTAAACTGCTTTGTCGGAAAACTAATACACTCACTTACTTAGTTCATTCTATGATAAATGGCCTTGCTGAATCACTACTCCAGGCTGGCCCCTCAACTTCCTAGTGGTGATAAGGCAGCTTTATAAGCGTAGGCTAGCACATGTAGCAAGGTATGTATTCCTTTAAGTCGATTGAGTAATGTATGAATTTATTATTTGACTAAAGAATGGTCATTTACATTTTCAAAAAAATCCAGAATAAATTTCCCACTGTTAGCACAATATAATATCAAATAATATTAAAATAATATTGTATCTGTAAAAAAAAAAATGCTAACTTCCTTGGAATTAGCAATAAATAGGCTATAGAGTCCCTCTCTGGAGTCTACCTTTAAAAGGCACCATAAGGGATTACAGAGCTATTTGTTTTTGCTAATTAAACACGGTCTCTACAGCATACGGATAAACAGAAGATTCTAGGTGATGGTGAACAGACTCACATTTCAAAGCAGCCTTATCTGTGTTACATAAGCCTACTCTGAGGCAAATAGAACAAGAGTCTATCGGGGTTACCCTCGTAACCGGAGAAGGGGATCCTGTGAGAGCGTCAGTCAGCAAGGGAACGGTGCCTGGTGACTGGAAAGGCCAAGATCTTTGGCTTGGTGACTAAGCTTTCTTGAAACCATTTTTCTTCCAATAATGTACATCTTTGAAGGCGTGGAAACACACATAAAACTTATTAGACCTTTCTGTGGGAAAAGGATGGCAGGGATTTATTTATTTGTTTGTTTGTTTAAGTTTGTTTTTTTTTTTTAAGTTTTTCAAGACAGGGTTTCTCTGTATAGCATGGGCTGTCCTGGACTTGATTTCTAGACCATGACGGCCTCAAACTCACAGAGATCCACCTGCCTCTGCTTCCCCAAGTGCTAAAATTATAGACATGCGCTACTGTGCCCAGCCTATTGTTTACTTATTTATTTTTGTTTTTAAAGATAAGGTTTCTCTGTGTTGCCCTGGCTGTCCTGGAACTCACTCTGTAGACCAGGGTGGCCTTGAACTCACAAAGGATGACAGGTTTTTAAACTTCTATAGAAATATATCTTTACTTTTATTAAATAGATATTAGGAAAATGAAATTTTACTTTATATTTGTTCTTTTAAGAATGTATATATTTTAAAAGAATATAAATAATTTAAATATACTTTGATACTATATCACAATTTAATAATCTACAATTACTATAAAAGCTTGAACTTTACTTTAAAAACATCATTCATTACTATTAATTACTTATGACATTTAAACAAACTTCTCCAAATATATTTTATAATTAATCATCATTGAGAGGCAATACAAGTAAATACTACATAGAGGACCTTACTCTGGTACTGAAATCAATGGTGTAAAAAGCATCAACAATAGGATTTTTAACAACCAAGTTTTTAAAAATACCCTTAACATCTAGTAAACAATGTTATTAAACATAGGTATTTTTAACATACTAAAAGTTGTTATGTAACCTACTGGGGGGAAAACCCAGGAACTGAAGTTTATTGGCAGGGATATGGGAGCTCGGAGCAAGGCCCTAGACTCAATCATCATCTAAATAAATAGGTGGATAAAGACTAGAAGCAAGCCAGGCAATGGTGCAATACACCTTTAATGCCAGCACTTGGGAGGCAGAGGCAGGCAGATCTCTTGAGTTCAAGGCCACCTTGGTCTACAAAGCTAGTTCTAGGACAGCTGGGGTTATACAAAGAAACCCTGTCTCCAAAGACTAAACCAAACCAAACACACAAAAACAAAACAACAAGAACAAAAAACAAGCCTAGACCCAGACAGGATTAGTGATGGGAAATGGCCATGAATGGTGGCATACATCTTTAATCCCAGCGTTGAGGTGGGGCAGATGCAACTCTGAGTTCAATGCTAGCCTGTTTTACATAGTATATCCCAAGGTAAGGTAAGCCAGGGCTACAGAAAGAAGAAGGGAGGGCGGGAGGGAGGGGAAGACTGTAAAATTAATTTAGGTGTGTGAATCCCAGACTGCTCATAACACATAGTAACAATCATCACATCAACAAGACAGAAACAAATACAACATATTCAAGATGAACAGACTCAGCTGAACTCAGTGGCACACACACTCAGGGAGGCAGAGGCAAATGGATCTCTGTGAGTTCCAGGCCAGCCTTGTCTACAAAGTGAGTCCAGGGCAGCCAAGGCTACACAGAGAAACCCTGTCTCAAAAAATAAAAACAGAGCCGGACTGGTGGCGCACGCCTTTAATCCCAGCACTCGGGAGGCAGAGACAGGCGAATCGCTGTGAGTTCGAGGCCAGTCTGGTCTACAAAGGGAGTTCAGGACAGTCAAAGCTACACAGAGAAACCCTGTCTCGAAAAACCAGAAATAAATAAATAAATAAAAATAATAAAAATAAAAATAAAAACAGAAAAAGAAAAGATTAATGGACTCTTTAAAACCAAGGGTTATAAGCGAATTATATGTTGCAAATACTAATTTAACATACTAATGAAGGCTAGAGAGGGCTAAGCAGTTAAAACTCCTGGCTGTTCTTTCAGAAGACCTAGATTCATTTGCCAGCATTCACATGGTAGCTAAAAAACATTTTTAACTCATTTCCAGAGAATCCGATGCCCTTTTCAGGCCTCTGCAGGCACCGCACTTACATGGTGCACACACAGACAAGCAGGTGACATTCATAAACAAAAAAATAAAAATAAAAATCTAAAAATTAATATATAAATAAATCTCAAAATATCTAAGTTGCTAAAAATTAGAATCATTTAAAACACATTTTAATGCATTACATATTTGATATAAATCATTTACAACTAAGTTATATAAATGTAGAGCAATATAGCAATATCTTACCAATGCAACATTTTCCAAACTCCATAGTTTTCTCAGGATCATGTAAACATATTACTATATGCACAAAGGTTTTGCTAACCAATTAAGAAACGGTCTTTTTTTTAAAACTGTCTTAAATAACTATTACATGGCATGTAAATTTCCTACATGCAAATGTAATTCCAGATTTTTTTTTTAAAGTCAACTTTGGGAGAGATGACTCAGCGGTTAAGAGCACTGACAGCTGTTTCAGAGGTCCTGAGTTCAATTCCCAGCAACCACATGGTGGCTCACAACCATCTGTAATGTGATCTGATGCCCTTCTGGCCTGCAGGGGTACAAGCAGACTGTATACATAATAATAAATAAACCTTTTTTTTTAAAAAGTCAACTTTGGTAAATCCCACATGACATCTAATATTTTCTGGAAATGATGCCTATGGATTATTCTAATTTTCAAAGGAAAATTTAGACTTATAAAGTGCATTTCTGCGCTCTATAGGAACACAGTAAGGACACCCACCTCAGTGTGTCGCTGGTGTAGTGCATTATATTCCTTCTTCAGTTCTGCTTCTCTTTCTTCAAGTCTGCTAACTGCAATCAAGATACATATATTTAATCAAAACAAATACAAAAAATTTACATTTCAAAGTCTGTCTTTTAAATGTTGTGGTGCTGGATGGGGGTAGTGCCTTTAATGGGAGGCAGAGGCAGGCGGATCTCTGTGAATTTGAGGCCAGCCTGGTCTAAAGAGTGGGTTCCAGGACAGCAAAGGCTACACAGAGAAACTTTAATTTGAAAAACAAAACAAGCCGGGCGTGGCGGCGCACGCCTTTAATCCCAGCACTCGGGAGGCAGAGGCAGGAGGCTCGCTGTGTGTTCGAGGCCAGCCTGGTCTACAAAGTGAGTCCAGGACAGCCAAGGCTACATAGGGAGACCCTGTCTCAAAAAACCAAAAAAAGAAAAACAAAACAAACAAACAAAAAAGTTGTATCTATAAGCTTTAGCATCTTTGGCCTTAGCCAAGCACTCTATGTGAAATTCTTCACAAAGTGACATTTCACTGTCCTCAGAGAAGAGAGTAAAATTCTGATTGTTTCTATAACACACATGTATATGAGCTCATCCTTTTACAGCTTTTTATACCTAGAAAATTCAAAAACAAAAATCACACAAGCCTTAACCTTGTGTCAGGTCCCAGATGGTTATTTCAACCATTTTGAGTTTCAGATCCTTTTTTCAGTACTAGCAGGATGACAACACCACACTCTAAGTAGACTCTGCTTTGAGTCTTCTTGCTTTCAGGGACTCATCTTCTTTTATTTAGCTCCCTCTGCTGGTGGTTTTGAAGTGCGCTGATGTGGAGTAGGCTCACAAAGTGCTTTAAATATCAAAACAAAAAGGGAAAAGTTTAGATTTTGAGACACAAAATGTCAGGATAGGATTTTAAAGGAGACTGAAAGAAAATAAAAGTGACTCAGAGCAGAGGGGCCCCAGGAAGCCCATGAAGAAAGAAACAACATTGGGCTGACCTTTAATGAGCAAGTTCCCGATACACTGCTGCTACAGTAAACCAAGAGCCACGAGGCAAAGGCTGACTGGGGGTCCTAAGGGCAGCAGAACAGTCCCTGTGCTAGCGGCACTGTCAAGAGGCTCAGTGAGGGCTCTGGAGAGGCATGAATAATTGCAAACATTCTCTTGTGTATCTACACGTCACCAGAGCTGCAAATGTGAGAGGCTCTGATAATGTGCAGCTTTTGCTGAGAGTTGCAGACACAAGTACTGTGAACTCTACTCCAAAAGCACGTTTACATTTTTATATGCTGCATGTTTACATGTGAAGCACCAAATAAAACATTAACGTGCTGCCCAGTTTTGGGGTTGCAAACATTTGCCTGCCAGAATTTGCTGGAATGTCTTAGAAATATGTTGCTATTTATGAAAACTCAAACGCTTTTTTGTTATAATTTGTAACTCATTATGTTCACACCATGTTCCACAGTATCTGTAGAGTGCACCTTCTTACACTAGGCAGGTAATGTGCACATCTGCTGTTGATTTTTGCTGTGGCCCAAAACAATAATAAACCACTAATAATACAGATTGCAGTAGGATAACACAACAGATGCTGAAACCTGAAAATTTGTGGTGTTGCTCATTTAAAACAGAAACATATGAAGGAAAAAAAAAAAAAACAGAAAATCCACGCAAATTATGGATATTTAGTAACAATTTCAAAATAAATTTTTTGAAGGATTAGGAAGGAAAAAGTACAATGGCACTTATTAGTGTGATGGAGACCGACCACTCAGCAGTTAAAAGCACTTGCTGCCCTTGCAGAGGACCCAGGGTCAGTTCCCAGCACCCATATCTGGCAGTAAGGCCAGTTCCAGGGGATCTGATGCCCTTTTCTGGCCTCCAAAGGTACTTGTATTCGTGGGATGCACTCAGGAGCTCATGTACACGTGCTAAACATTGTTGATTGCTTATTATCTAAGCTTATTTAAAAGTTAAGGAAATCCCAAGACTACCAAACAATAATTTTCAATTATTCATCTTTGTCAATTCATATTTCCTTTCATAATTTTTATTACATCTACGTATGCTCTGCATGTACTGAGAGGATTGGTATGTATGCCACAGTAGTGTGTGGTGGTCAGAGGACATCCTGCTGCAAGTGGCTCCCTCCTTCCACTATGTGGGTTCTGTGGAGTTCAACTCAACTCAGGCTTGGTAGCAAGTACCTTTATACTAACTCAATCACTTCACCAGCCCTATTAATATTTTCTTGATAATGTACAACCAAAACAAAAAAACGAAATACTAAGGCTAAAATCAAATATCATTCACAAACTTCAATTTCAAATGTATTAGAGATTAGAACCCCATTATTCTGTCAGTTCACTTGAAATAAATTCATAAAATATATATTAATACCACACTGACATTGCACCATAAACTGTCCTATAACTGAATATAAAGTTATTTTATTCTCATATTATGATAGCAGCATCATTATTACATTGAATTTAGAGAGATGGACACTATGGTAACACTGCTAACTTACTAATAGTCACAAAGATGATGCTTTCCTAATGGAGGGCTCTGGATACCATGCTATGCTACCTCTCAAGAAATGCTACTTTTAGCCAGGCATATTAGATCATCCTAGAATCCCGGCATTTGGGAGGTGAGGCAAACAGATTACTGTGAGTTCGAGGACAGCCTGGTCTACAGAGTGAGTTCAGAACAGCCAAGATAACACAGAGAAATCCTTTCTTTAAAAAAAAAACCACAAAATAAGGCCGGGCGTGGTGGCTCACACCTTTAATCCCAGCACTTGGGAGGCAGAGGCAGGTGGATCGCTGTGAGTTCGAGGTCAGCCTAGTCTACAAAGGGAGTCCAGGACAGCCAAGGCTACACAGAAAGACCCTGTTTCAAACCCGCCCCCCAGCCAAAAAAAAAACCACAAAATAAAATAAACAAAAAACCAAACCAAAAAAACCTTAAGAAAGCAAACTGTCAATGAAAATGCAAGCTCTGCTTTATGCATCATCAGGGAGACTATCTGGATATGGTTTGTCCCCTGAGCTTTAGTGTGTTGCAGGCTTGGTCCCCATGGTGGCAGTGTTGGGAGGTGTTATGAAACCTGTGAGAAGTGAGGACTGGTGAGATCCCTGGGTGAATTGTCCTCGGAAGAGATTAAGGTAGTTCTTGTCAGATTTCTGAATTCTCATAAAAGCCGGTTGTTGGAAGAAAGAACCTCATCCCTAATTGCCCTTTGGCTTACAAGTCCCAATTCCTACCTCCAGAACTATAAACTAAATAAATCTTTCTTTATAAATTGGCCTGCCTCGGGTATTTTGTTAACAGCAACGAAAAACAGTAATATATGTATTAAAATGAATAAACAACATATCATACATCAAATTGGCTAAAATAAGAAATATAAGCCAAAAAGTGCTTGCTAAAAATAGGTACAAATAGAACTTTCATACATTGCCGGTAGGAGTAAAATGCTATATTCAATTTGAAAACAAGCTGGGTAGTGGTGGATCTATCTCTGTGAGTTTGAGGCCAGCCTGGTCTAGAACAGAAAAACCCTGTCTTGAAAAACCAAAAAGAAAAAAAAAATTGAAAATAGTTTGGCAGGAATTAATAAGACTGAATATTTGCCAACCCTATGACAAAATATTTCACTGCTAAGAAATTCAAGTATGTACCCATTATTATAGTTTGAATATGAAATATATCTTAAAGGCCCATGTGTTTGTTGTAGGCTCGTTGGGAAAGCAACTGATTGGACAGCATCAATAGTACCTACAATACCAACATAACCTACCCTGATTCAGCCAAAGCAATATAGTGAGTCAAACTGGACTCAAACCTCTGAAACGATGAGATAATGCAGACCTTTCCTCTACTAAATTGTTTTCATTGGGTATTTTTGTCACAGTGATGACAAGTTTACTACTACACACCCAGAGGCATTAAAAATGGTGTTCAATCATTCAAAGCTGAAAAGAAGTACTTGCAACCTATAACAAAGTGAAGAAAATATTCACATTCAGGAATACTATACAAGAAAGAATAAATAAACTATTTTCAAGCTTATCATGGATAAATGTCATTAGTATTATATCAAGAAAAAGCAGAAACTAAAAAATACAAAAATAACACATAAAGTGTTTTTTAAAAAATGACAGCAGTTACCTTTGAGATGGACTTACTTACCTATTATCTAACCAGCCTACTCCAGTACAAACACAGTGTCATCTAGCTGTTCACCTGGGACTCCCTTCCGTTTGAATACTCATTTAGTATACCCTCTGACAACTGCTATGTGTTATGCATATACTGCAAGATTTAAACAAGCTATCTGGAACCACTACAAACAAGTTGCACTGCTCCAAGTTCCAAATTTACAGCTGAGAATACAAGCATGCTACCACAGTGGGAGAATTTAAAAAAAAAAAATTTTTTTTTTAAAGAGCAGGTACGTAAAGATAACCAGAATTATTCTTTTAAAGGTTATGTGGGTGATTTCCACTAAAAAAGTAATATTTATATCCTTTGGTTGCAATACTATTCTTTTTTACCCTGATACACTTGCAACAATGCCCAAAGGCATGAAAGCCTATAAAAATGTTTAGTAATGGGAAACTGGAGTCACCCAATATCATCATTAGAAAGTGAAATGAAAGTGGTATGACAGAATATAATGCTTTGCTATTTTACTGCCACATGACTTTAGTAAATTAACCTCCCTGCACTTATTTCCTTGTTTAGTATTAAAAGTATGTATTAGGATTAAATGAGTTAATATTTGCAAAAGATAAAGAGTGATGATAGTATAAAATGTTTTCAAAACAAAATACAGTGACTAAAGGTGCTTCTTTTTTTTGTTTTTTAAGACATAGGAATGCAGTCTATCTGAAAATATCAGTAAAGATTGTGCCTACAGTAAATGGACAGGTGCTAAAACTTATCATAGAAAATAAAAAAATACAAAAGCTAGGCCAAGAATGGTGGTGCATATAATCTCAGCCCATGGGCGATGAAGGCAGGAAGATCACAAGTAGTAAATAATAGTGAATTCCACACCAGCCAGAGCTGTATCATGAGACTCTTGTCTCAACAAATGAATGGGCTGAACCACCTAAATTTGATTCCTAACACTAACAGCTAACAAGTGCTTGTAACCCTGGCTCCAAGAGAACTGATACCCTCTTCCGGCCTCTGCAGGAACCTACAAGCAAGTGTGTGTATGCACACACACAGATACAGACAGATACACAGATATACACTAAAAATAAAAGCCAGGCAGTGGTGGCACACACAGGGCAATTACTGAGTTCAAGGCTAGCTTGGTCTACAGAATGAGTTCCAGGACAGCTAGGACTACATAAAGACACCCTGTCTTGAAAAACTAGATGGACGGACGGACAGACAGACAGACCTGGCATGATGGTACATGCCTTTAATTCCAGTACTCAGGAGGCAGAGGTAGGTGGATCTCCATGAGTTTAACACCAAATGGTCTATGTAATAGAGTTCCAGGCTAGCCAGGGCTACAGAATGAGACCCTGTTTCAAAACAAAACAAAAATCTGAAATATAAAATATACACTAAAACCAAACGAACAATTTGAACTGTAAGATGTCTACAAAACATACAAGGGATGGGATAACCATTGAGATATAACAAGAATAAATTAATTTAAAAAAAAAGATGTCTATAAAACAAACAATTATCCCTCAAAGCAGCTCTTTTCTATCACTTTACTTGGGCAAAAGTCCTGTAACCATGCTCCCCTCCCGCCTGCCCCTTCACTCCTTCCACAGCATAACTCCAACTGTTATGTGCATCTGCTATGTCTCCTGTAGGCACATAAGCTGAGCACCTGGTCTCAAGATGGCTGCTCTATTTTGGGGGGTGGTAAAAATGGTAAGATGGGACCTAGCTGGAGGAGGTAGGTTACTGGGCCATGACTTTGAAGGTTACACCTGGTCTCCATCTCTCCTTTCTGTCATATCCTCCCTGCACAAAGGATTGATATCTTGAATACAGCGAGCTACAATATATCGCTCCTCCCTCAAGGTGTTCATAGGAGTTATTCTGTCACAGCACAGAAGTGGAAAGGCTTAGCACATCATCTATCAATAAATTCAAGTTTCAAAATAAGTCTAAGCCAGACGGGGGGGTGGTGGTGGTGGTGGTGGTGGTGGTGGTGGTGGTGGTGGTGGTGGCGGCGGCGGCGGCGGAGGTGGCTTTAATCTCAGCGCTTGGGAGACATAGGCAGGAGGATCTCTGAGAGTTCAAGACCAGCCTGGTCTACATAAAAAGTTCCAGGCCAATGAGAGTTACTTGTTAAGATACTGTTTCAAAGCAAGGTGTGGTGGCGCACACCTTTAATCCCAGCACTCAGGAAGCTGAGGCAGGTGGATTGATGTGAGTTCGAGGCCAGCCTGATCTACAAAATGAGTCCAGGACAGCCAGGACTACACAGAGAAATCCTGTCTTGAAAAACAAAACAAAACAAAAAAGATCCCATTTCAAAAATAACAAAATAATAATAAATAAATCTAGACTCTGACTACTTTTTCCCTCTCCATCATCAAATCTTACTCTCACACATCATCTAACAATTGTGCTATTACAATTCTCTCCTGACTAGTGTTTCTAATTAGCTTTTGGTCTATAGTCTCAAAATAGAGGATGGTAGAACACCAGGCTTAACAGTCTTTAATGATTTCTGTTTTGCTTAAAATAAGAGGAAAAAAATCGTACACTGGTTCACAAGACCTTACAGGATCTAATGTGTCAAGTCACAACACCCTTCATTCCCAAACCTCATGCAGAATGCTGATGTCTTGGTAAGGACTAAATTGCTCCTTCATCTCACAAACTCAGAGATGGAGGCTCTAACTCCCAATGCACTTGTGTTTAGGAATATAATTAACAGGCAGCGCACTGACCCAATAGGACCGGTACCCTTGTAAGAGACAGTGGAGTGCTCTCTCTGTACACACACAGCAATAGCCACGTGGGCGTGCAGACAATAGATGACACCTGCAATCCAAGGAGAAGGGCAAAAAATAAAAAAGCAACATGGCTTTTGCTTGACTATGACCCCTAACTTCCAGATTGTGACAAACTGTAGCGGGTCTTTGCTACTTTTGGGGTTCTTCTTTTTCCCACTCTTTATCCCCAACCCAACTCCTGTTTCACCCCCTAACACTAGATAGGAGAGAAACAAAGATAGAAGGGAAAGAAGAATGAAAAAAATCCCTGAATCTAATTTCTTTCCGTTTGTTTGTTTGTTTGTTTGTTTGTTTGTTTCTTTCTTTCTTTCTTTCTTTCTTTCTTTCTTTCTTTCTTTCTTTCTCTCTCTCTCGAGTCAGGGTTTCTCCGTGTAATAGCATGGCTGTCCTAGACCAGGCTGGCTTCAAACTCACAGAGATCCACCTGCCTCTACCTCCCTGAGTGCCAAGATTAAAGGCGTGTCTTTCATCTTTGACCAAGGTAACTAGCAAACCACAACCAATGTCCCTAAATGACCACCAACCACCAACCTCGCCTCTCAAGGCCCTCCCATGCATTTAGGTATCCTCTGAAAAGTTCCCAGAATTCCAAATGACAATAATTGCAGAAATCGTCTGCAGCAAGCAAAGGCATGCTTCTGCTAGAGCAAGAGGCAAATCATGGTCAGCTGCTGCAGACAGTCCAAGCAGCAATCCCTACCCCTGGGATTAAAACAAGAGCACATTCTTGTAATACTTCTGTGTTGTTTAAAGAAACCAAAATCCCAGGATTCTCAAAAATGCCACTATAACAAGTAATGTTTAAATTGTAGTATTTTATTTTAGCAGCCTTCATAAACTAAAACACAACTAAATGTGAGTAAGTATACCTTAGAAGCCGAGGTGGGGTAGGGGGTGCCCCCTACCAAGTACCAGCACTTGGGAGGCAGAGACAGAGAGGTCTCTGTGAGTTCGAGGCCAGCCTGGTCTACAATTCGACTTCCAGGACAGGCAGGGCTACACAGAGAAAGCATCTTGAAAAGCAAACAAACAAAAAGTATATCTTAGAAATGCTTAGATATGCATGGTATTGCCTAAGTCCTGGCCAGATTACAGAGCCTATTACAGGAACTGGTCGGGACTGATTTTATATTGGCTTACTAATCAACTTTGGTTTTCATAGCTTCATTGAAATGAAGCTACAGAAGGAAGCTTTGCAAGACTGTTAGGAATTAGACATTACAAACCCAACATATGACTAAGTTCTATATGTTTCCAATATTTATCTGAATTAGCATTTATCAGCATTAGGATTGGCTTAACTTTATCTACAAATATTCCTAAAGTTGATTCATTGTTTTGTTTTCTTTCTTTTTTCTTGTTTCTATCTTTATTTCTTTCTTTCATTTGTTTTGTTTTCCAAGACAGGGTTTCTCTGTGTAGCCCTGGCTGTCCTGGACTCACTCTATAGACTAGGCTGGCCTTGAACTCACAGAGATCCACCTGCCTCTGCTTTCTTGAGTGCTGGGTGCCGCCACCACCTGACTGCTTTGTGTTTCCTAAATATTTCAGATTATCCCTACCTAGCATTCCTTCGGCCTCCATTCACAGCTTTCTAGCCTCAAGATTACTTTCGGCTTCCTTTCTTTCCATGTGGCACCATTTTCTAATTATTTTCTAAACCATTTAAAGCTAGGTGAGATACCAAACACCTGTAACCCCAGCACTTACGAAAAAAAGTGAGACAGGGCAGTTTGAAATTACCCAGGGCAAAGACTCTTTTGACTGGCAGGTAGGTGGGTGGGTGGGTGGATAGGATGGGATGGATAGATATATTGATTAGACAGTTAAATACATACATACATATAACATATGTACATAGATGATAAATAAACAGGAGTTACAGACTGCAGACTACTTGCCCTTTATGTTATGTGTTATAGTTTCTTTGTTGTTTGGAGTCCAAATCTTACTATGTAGTCCTCGCTGGCCTGAGCTCACTATGTTTGTTAGGATTTTTGTTGTCTTTTGTTTCATTTTTGTTGTTGTTGTTTTGTTTTGTTTTTGTTTTTGAGGCAGGGTCTTAATTACTGTGTAGCCCAAGCAGGCCTTAAAATTCATAATAATCATCCTCAGTATCTTGAGGACCAAGATCACAGGTGTGTTGCACTGCATCTGGTGCTTCAATGGACTATTTAAATATAGATATAAAACTGAGC
The DNA here is from genome assembly GCA_907169655.1 of Acomys percivali. Lineage (NCBI taxonomy): Eukaryota > Metazoa > Chordata > Mammalia > Rodentia > Muridae > Acomys > Acomys percivali. Next base: position 26,659,788 of record OU015746.1, read on the forward strand.
CCCAACACAAACACAACTCTCCAAATAGCATCATCCCTACTAAGAGTGGAGTATTGCCTCTGACCTCTGCATTGTCTCTGACCTCTGTGCTGTCCTCATAGTCTTTTTCTTTTCCAAATGTCATATAGTTTGCATCATACAGTATGTTGTCTTTTCTTTTCAAACTACTTTTTCACTTATAGTATGTATTTGAGGTCACTTCCTGACTTTTTGTGGCTGAATTATATCCATTATATAGCTTGCCCATTTATCAGTTATTTTTGTAAGAACTAAATGTCATAAATACCATTTCATTACGCTCAAAAGTTCATTTTCTTAATTTAGAAAAGGTATTTTAATACATTTTCAACTAGGTTAAGCACGGTGGCACTTGGGAGACAAAGGCAGGAGAACCAGGAGTTTAAGACCATCCTTAGACACATAACAAATTCAAGGCGTGCTTGGGTTACTCGGGATTCTGCCTCAAAAACAACCCAAAAACCGGGTGTGGTAGCCCACATCTTTGATCCCAGCACTCAGGAGGCAGAAGCAGGTGGATCTCTGTGAGTGCTAAGCTAGCCTGTTTCTACAGAGCTAGTTCTAGGACAGCCAGGGCTGCACAATGAAATCCTATCTCAAACCAAACAAACAAAAAATAAAAATTTACATGAACAAGAAATAATATAACAAGTCATTATACAGTCATGTATCTTAACAATATGGATCTTAAACAATATGCCTCACAATCCAATTCCAGCACTGTGCAAACATACAGTGTACTCACACAAGCTCAGCTATGATGTTACTAGGTGATAAAACCCCACAGGAGTTCTGGGATAAATTCTGTCCACCACACTGTAACATTATTGTTCAGTCTGTAGCAATATAATTTTCATGGCCTATGTGCTACAGCAACCAAAGTTAAGTTTAAGTGTACTTTAGTTTATAACCATGTATTAAAGTCCTTATAAAAGACATTCTAGATCATTAAGAATCATGCTTTAACAGTAGTTTATGGCCAGGCATGGTCATGCTGGTAATGCCAGCACTCAGGGAGGCAGAGGCAGGCGGATCGCTGTAAGTTCCAGACCAGCCTGGTCTACAAAGTGAGTCCAGGACAGCCAAGGCTACACAGAGAAACCCTGTCTCAAAAAAACAAAAAACAAAACTAAACGATAAAGTTTATGTCTTTGTTACTGGAAGTGGGCCCCTGGCAGTTATTTTCTCCTCCTTAATGCCTGCATAAAGTATCTAGACAGAAATAGCTGATAACTTTGTGTTTCCTTTACCCGTACTATGACCTAAATACCAGTATTGCCTTTTTACACACATATACTCCATAACATATATTATATGATTATAAAAATACATTAATTCTGCAATATATATATACATATATATACTCAGATAATACAGTGTCCCAAGATCAATAAAACAACTTCAAAAGCACTCATTCTTTTCTAAAAATACAATATTGCATATAACAACATATTTGGTAAACATAGCTTAAAGCCTGAGGAACGGTAAATAGTATAATCATTTCTGAAAATAGATGTTAACATAGGAAAAGCCACCCTGAGATCCCCAAGTGTCACTAAGGAGCCACTGAAGGGGTTTGCAGAAGGGAAGAAGAAAGGGGAAAGTAGGGAGGAAAGCCCCGTCTCTGCAAGAACTGTAGGTATCCCCATGGCCTTATGCACCACAAAATTAACCAACACCTACGCTGCAGTACATCTAAAACATATTAAAAGATCACTTCTTGTTAAAAATATCTCAGGACAAACCTTAAGCTCTTGTGATTATTATGCTCATCAAGACTAGCTATACACAACATAGCAATAACTGGAAATAAACAAGCATCTGTTTAAGATTGTCTATCCCCAAACAACAGATAACCGATCTGCCTGTTTTAACTGCTAATTTTCTAGGGAGAAAAACAAAATAAAACCACAGGGTCTAAAAGGGAAGTGGGGAAGGAGCAAAAATTAGAACATTGAAAAAAATTTAAAACTTCCCCCTCTAATAAAAGCTGATGGAGATGCTTCAGCTCACTTGAATGCTCTTTCTATCTGGCTTTCCAAAGAGCACAAGGATATGATTGAGGCAGGAAAAGTCACCTGCTCTGCCGGCTCAAAGCCAGAGCTTACCTCCTCAGCTTGGTGGCCTTTGCCAAGTTTGGAACACCTTCCATCTCTGTTGTCTTCTGCCCCATCAGACTGCTGATAGGCCTATGGGGAGGAGAAAGAGAAACAGACCCGCTAGAATGCCACATCCAACTATTATTTGCCTTCTCAAAAGGAAGCATTACTTCTTACTGTTCGTGGAAGGCAGATAATCCAATTGTTACTGGACGTCGGGGGATTAACATTGGCCTTTCAGAGATTCTCCTTCAACAATTTAGCAACAAAAGCCAAAAAGTAAACCAGAACCAAGTGAGCAAACAATCTCAGACAACAGATCAAAGGAGTGCTAGAAACCTGTCCTTGACCAAGGCCTTCACTACATCTGTCAAAAGATTTTCAGAAAAATACTTCATGCCATTAATCCAAAACAAAATGTTATTTTAAAACTCTCATGAGTCAATGATCCTTAAAAGAGAAGGGCAATAACATCAAAAACTTCCAGTGTTAAAGACTTCTAAGAACTTACATTACTGCCTTTAAGATGTCTCCCATACCATCCACAAAAGAAATTTGGCTTCTGTCCAAACTACAGTCTCCATATAAAGATGGGCCATATTCTACCTTGGCACATATACCTGTGTTATCATCCACATGATCACAAAATACTTCCTCATAACGTACCAAAACCAAAAACTAAGTGACTTCCTTAAATTTAATCTTCTGAAGTTATAGAAAGACAACTAGGTATCTGCCTTATCCACTCATCCTTTTATATATTTGTAGGAAAGTCATTTAATACATTTTTCATTTTCTAAATGAAATGACCAGAAGTCCTTTGATCTTTATAAAATATCTTTAGTTCTAGATATTAATTATAAACTATACCTTTAATATTCTCAATAGAAAACACTTAGACTATGAAAGTGGAAGAGCCCAATACAGACAATAAACATAAAACAGTAGAAGACAGTATCAGCAAATGATACAGAAGTAATGACTATTACCATGTGTATAATTCTACTGTCCTGATTTTCTGCCTCGATTTTTATATACAGGCTTTTTTTTAAGCCTCCAAATAAAGTTTATTAAATACATAGATTTTCAAACCTAAAAGAACTAGACACAAATTACAATGAATTTAAAATAACCTTCTACACAATTAATTCCAAGGTCCTCTTTTCAGTTAGAAAATATAAATCTGAAACTTCTAAAGTTACCATTTAAAATAGCATATTCTTTCAACAAAACCACAAATCGCCAGGCATGGTGGCACACACCTTTAATCTCAGCACTCAGGACACAGAGGCAAGCAAATCACTTGAGTTTGAGGCCAGCCTGGTCTAAAAAGTGAGTCCAGGGCAGCCAGGACTACACAGAGAAACCCTGTCTTGAAAACAAAAACTTAACAAACAAACAAAAAATAAACCCCCAAAACACAAAGCAAAACAGAAAAAGCAAAAACAACAAACAAATGAGAAAAACCCACAAATCATCAGTCATTTAACTTTATTGCTCTAAAACTTATGTAGAAAAGAGTTTTCTATTGAGAAGATAAGAGTAAAATGGGTAAGATGACTTATGACAGTATTATTCAGCTTTCGCCAGTTTCTTTTTCTTGCAGTGCTGGAGACTAAAGCTAAGGTCTCGTTTGCACTAAGCAAGCAAGCTACCACGCAGCAACATCCCTGGCCTTCTTTTCAGAATATTAACATTTACTGCAAATACCAGCGAAGGAACTGACAAAGGTTTCATCATTCTGAAGGTTCAGGCTACCTCAAACATTAGCACAGGCTTGAAAACAGACCCAGTAAACTTAAAACTATGTCTCTTCCTTCTAAGGTGTGAAAATTCTCAACTTGGCTGTCCAGGACAGCCAGGCTACACAAAGAAACCATGTCTTTAAAAAACAAACAAACAAAAAGACTAGTCTGTTCCATATAATAAGATCCTGTCTCAAAAATAGAGCTAGTTCAAGAACACTGGCTGTTCTTGTGAAGGATTCATGGCATCTCACAACCATCTGTAACTCCAGCTCCAGGAAATCGGATACTCTTTTCTAACCTCCTCTGGCACTAGGCAGAGTGGTGCAGAGTCGTAATACAGGCAAAGACACCTACCAACTCAAAGGTAAAATTAAAAAAAAAAAAAAAAACAAAGGATTTTCACTCAAAAGAAGCAAGGCAAAGTTAGAGAAAAGTTTTCAAATAGCTTAAAAACCAATGCCATCTACATCTCTGTTTTCATCATCACACTGGACCTTAGGACAGTAATCTAAACTAGGAGCTGAGTGGAGGGCAATCAGTTCCACAGAGTAGCCTAAGAGGTAGTCTGTATCTGCTCTCAGTGCTACTATGTTGTTAACAATTCCAAAATAAGAAACAATGACGGCACATAAATACTATGAAGTACTAAACATGTTCATATTCCTTGACCAGCTTTTTAAAATATATTCTAAGAAAATCATAACAAGAGGAGAGACCTATAGATGTAAAACAGTATTTACTGTAACATGCTTCATTATATTAGAAAAAAATGGCTGTCCAACCAACCAAGTAGTCGAGAAAGCTTTCGGTCTTGTTTGTTTTGACTTCCCTCTAAAGCTCCCCAACCAGGGAACGACAATCCCTACCTGGTTGACACTTTACCTTCACCTTGATTGTTGCATTTCCTTTCTCTTTTTCCTTTTCTTTCTTTTTTAAACAGGGTTTCATAGAGCCCAGATTGGCCTTGAACTCACTATGTGGACCAGGCTAGTCCTGAACTCTCCATTTTCCTGCCCCTGCTTTCCTGACTGCTAGGCTTATAGGCATGCAGCATTATACCAGCCTATTTCTACCTTGATGCATACCTTCATTCAATGAAGGATTTTATGTAGTTTTCAACATTGTTATTAGATTTTTGTCTAGGATAAAAATTAAATGTGATAATCAAGTCCAAACGTTGCTACATATTTGCCTCAAGTTTCTGAACAGCCAAGATTTAGGAAGGAAGGAAGGAAGGAAGGAAGGAAGGAAGGAAGGAAGGAAGGAAGGAAGGAAGGAAGGAAGGA
>OU015746.1:26664948-26677594 GCA_907169655.1 Acomys percivali
GGAAGGAAGGAAGGAAGGAAGGAAGGAAGGAAGGAAGGAAGGAAGGAGGGAAGGAGAGAGAACAAGCAAGCGGTGATAGTACTTGGGAAGCTAAGGCAGGAAAATTTCTGAGTCTGAGACCAGCCTGGACTACACTCAAGACCATGTCTCAAAAAAAAAGAAAAAAAGAAAAAGAAAAGAAAGAAAGAAAAGAAAAGAAAAAAGCCTGATGACTTGAGTTAAATCCCTGGAACCCACAAGGTGTAAGGGAGAAGTACACACACATACGCCTGCCCACGCTAAATAGATGTAACTTTAAAAAGGGGGGGGGGGGGCTGGAGAGATGGCTCAGAGGTTAAGACTGTGCTTCTAGAGGTCCTGAATTCAACTCTCGGCAACCACATGGTGGCTCATAACCAACTATAATGAGATCTGATACCCTCTTCTGGCCTGCAGGTGTGCATACAGACAGAGCACTGTATACATAATAAATAAATCCTTTTTAAAGAAAACTTTACAAAGTGATCAGGGCTGCCAAAATATCTCAGAGGGTAAAGATACTTGCTTGAGCCAGACAGTGGTGATGCACACCTTTAGTCCCAGCTATTGGAGGCAGAGGCAGGCAGATCACTGTGTAGCCAAGGCTACACAGAAGAACCGTCTTGAAAAAAACAAAATCAAAACCAAAACCAAAACCAAAACCAAGATGGCTGTTCGGTTACCTAGTCACCTGCGTTAGGTCCCCAGGACCCACATAAAGCACAAGGAGAGAACTCCTATAACAAGGCTGTCCTTTAGCCACTAAATGTATGCTGTTTGCCCAGTAACAAATACCAATTAAGTGTGTGTGATGATTATACAATGAGGAAGTATTTAAGATACAAAGCTGTGCTAAAAAAAAAAAAAAAGTAATTACTAGACAGCTATAACTCTAATCGCCTTCTCCTCTACCTCCTCAATACTATGATTTCTTAACTTTTTTGTTTGTTTGTTTTTGAGTTTTTTGTTGTTTTGCTTATTTTGTTTGAGACAGGGTTTCTCTGTGTATCCTTGGCTGTTGTGAACTCACTTTGTAGACCAGGCTGGCCTCGAACTCACAAAGATCCACCTGCCTCTGCCTCCCTAGTGCTGGAATTACAGGCATGTGCCTCTATGCCTGGCTCATATGTATCACACACCATATATATTTCAGATTTTTCTTAAAGAATCATGAGATGTTAATTATCAGGACTATCACTGTTACTCTTGGAAAAGATCATAATGCATTTTTAAATGTTTTGCTTATGTTGGATAAATCAAAGATATATGTTAGTTCAAAGACTGAGATAAGAACAAGAAATCACCAAACTCAAACATTACCACAAAATCATGAAAAAACATTTCAGACTTAGATTCTCAATATAGTTAAGCCATATCCCTATCTGACAAAGCCCACACTATCAAAAGCTAAAAGAGGGACTGGTGATGTGGATCTGCTGGTAGATTTCAATTCCCAGGACCCACATGGTAAGATGAGAGAGCCAGTTCCACAAGCTGTCCTCTTATCACCACATATGCACTGAGACAAACATGCACACCCCCTCAACCCAAATAATTGTAATAAAAAGATTTAAGCTGTGAAAAATACCCTTTAGTTCGGTTCCTATTTCTTTACCTTTTCTTGCTTTCATGTACAAAACAACCACAGGCAAAATTTCCCCTTTTAAAACAGGAAATGGTCTTCAGAGTAGAACTTGAACTTCCAACGACTACTTTAAAAAGAATATACATACTTTGAAATGCACCATCCAGGACTGATAAATTCACAATTCACAACTAGAGACTCCACTGTACAGACAAAAAACCAGAAATTGAAGCCAATGTGCTACCGCACATCTCTAATCTCAGCATTCAGGAGACTGAGGCTGGAGGGATGGAGAGTGTGAGGCCAGCATAGACTATACCTCAAGAGCCTGCATAAATAAATACAGTGAAACACAGTATGACATACTCTACAGAAATTTATTTCATCTCTTAAAAAGCTCTTAATCCACCAGTGGTGGTACTCAAGAGGTAGAAGCAGGCAGATTTCTGTGAATTTGAGGACATCCTGGTCTACAGAGCTAGCTCCAGGACAGCCAAACCCTGTCTAGAAAACAAACAAAACCCAAAGACCTTGTCCCCCTCCAAAACAAACAAAAACCAAACTAAACTAAAAACCAAGCACCACCAACAAAAACAAAACTCTTACTCCCAGAAGTTATCCCCGACTTCCACATGCATGCCATGGCACATGAGCATAGTCACATGCACACATACTTAAATAAAATGAAATGTTTTTCAACTAAGGGACTGAATCACTGAAATGGCTTAGCTGGCACAGTACTTGACACACACACCTGACTAGCAAGTTTGATCTTCAGCATCTGTTTGTGGAAAATGGGAACTGACTTTACACACACACACACACACACACACACACACACACACTCTCTCTCTCTCTCTCCTTTTTTTAAATTAAGGAACTCAGTAAGGACTTAAGAGACAGCTCAGTAAAGTTCTTGCCTTTTCAAACTCTAACATCTGAGTTCAATTCCCAGCACTCAGGTGAAAACGTTGGGTGAGCTCTAAGTTAATAACTATCTCTGCAGAGGCGATGGATAGCATTTCTGAGCACAATGCCAAGGTAGTCCTCCAGTCTCCAGAGACATGTGTAAGCACATTTTACAACAACTCAGGAGAAGTTGGGCTACCTTGTAATCCCAGCACTCAGGAGGCAGAAAACTCTCTGTGAGCCCAAAGCCAGCCTGGTCTACAAAACAAGTCCAGGGCAGCCAAGGCTACACAGAAAAACCCTGTCCCAAAACAAGCAAACAAACAAACAAATCAGAACAACAACGTGAGGGGCTTTGATTTATTCGGTAAATGTGGAGAGGTAAAGCTAACGAAGCACTCCCAAAGGGTCAAAATACTTTTTTAAAAGAAAAAAACTAGCCCGGTGTGGTAGCCCATGCTTTTAATCCCAGCACCCAGGTGGCAGAGGCAGGAGGATCTCAGAGGTTGTGGGGCAAGCCTGGTCTACAAAGTGAGTTTTAGGACAGTCAGGGCTACACAGAGAAAGCCTGTCTCAAAAACAAACAAGTGGGGCTGGAGAGATGGCTCAGTGGTTAAGAGCATTGCCTGCTCTTCCAAAGGACCCAGGTTCGATTCCCAGCACCCACATGGCAGCTCACAACTGTCTGTAACTCCAAGATCTGACACCCTCACACCAACATACACAAATTAAAATTAAATAAATATAAAAAAACAAGCATATATGTAAAAGAAATAAAATATTTAATAAAAAAATTCTCAATAAAATACTGGCAAACTAAAAAAACAAAAAAACTGGGAGCTGGGATGTAGTTCAGTTGGTAGAAAGGACTACACATAAGACCCTGTGCCAAAATACCAAAAGATCAAAGGGGCGGGGCGAGGGGGGGCAGACTGATCACTTTCTATTGCTGTGATAAACATGACAACTTGGAGAGGAAAGCGTTTATTTGGTTTAGTCATCACAGGCATAGTCTATCACAAAGGGAAGGGGGTATGAACTGAAACAGAGACCAGAGAGGAACGCTGCTTCCTGACTTTCTCCAGGTTCACTCAGTGCGCTTTCTTATACAACAACCCAGGACAGCCTGCCCAGGGCGGCACTGCCCACATCAATCATTCACCAAGAAAATGCCCTACAGACTTTGCCTACAGGCCAATTTGATAGCAGCATTTTTCTCACTTGAAGTTTCCTCTTCTCAGATGACTCCAACTTGTATCAAGTAGACAAAAAACTAGCCAACACATTTGACCCCTAATCAACTTGACATATATGTCACTATTAAATTATAACTTTTCCTTCCTTATTACCAAGATCTCATACTAATATTACAAAATATAAAACATAACTTTCAAAATTCCACAGTCTTTAAAAAGTTGAAACACTTCTGCCGAGCGTGGTGGCGCACGCCTTTAATCCCAGCACTCGGGAAGCAGAGGCAGGTGGATCACTGTGAGTCCAAGGCCAGCCTACTTTACAAGGCTACACAGAGAGAATCTGTATCAAAAAAACAAAAATGAAAAAAAAGTTGAAACACTTCTAAAAGGTCAGACTAAAATATCCAATGACCCTTAAAACTCAACTGTTGGTTCCTATAAAAATAAGTTACATGTAGGGCTGGAGAGACGAGTCAGCAGTTAAGGGCACCAACTGCTCTTCCAGAGGACCTGGGTTCAAATCCCAGCATCCATATAGCAGCTAACAGCTGTCTGCAACCCTAAAATATGGCACCCTCACAAAGACATACATGCAGGCAAACCACCAATGCACATAAAGTAAAAATAAATAACTAAAAATAAACATATAAACATGCTTTGTAATCCTTGAGGGAAGAACCAGGACAAAATCAAATAAAAGCAAAATCAATATTCAGTAGTATAAATCAAATCCTGTAACTCAGTGATTGGCATCTAGGATTCACTCACAATCTTCTGGGCTCCACAGGATTTGGGCAGATCCACTTCTCTGGCTTTGCCATCCTCAGCATACACAGCTTGTCTGGAAGGCTCAAGTTGCTCCACACTACACCTGCCACTGTCACTGATGGTTGTCCTTTGTCCTGGCATCTACGAATATGCTGGGGTCTGCACTAGAGCTGACACTGCAGCTTCACTGATAGCCTCTTCTGGATTCTTTTCTGTCACAGAGTGCCAAGCCTCAGCCTCTCTCTATGACCTCTTTCATACTGGGTTTTCACTGCAACTGAGGTGATGTCTTCACCAACAGCCTCTGATAGCCTCTTTTCTGCAACTCCAATACTGGCACACAGGGTCAAGTCTCAAAACCAGTACTCCGTGGAAGACTCTGACATTACCAAGTTCAGCTACCAACTAGAAATGCAGCCTTGTCCCGTATGGCTCTCGGCTCTGTGTGCTGACCCTGAGGAAATACTTCCCAGACTTCACCTCAGTGATGCTGACTTTGTGTTAGTCACAGCAGTTTTCAATTGCTGCAGACAATTTCTTTTTCTTTCTTCCTTTTTGGTTTTTTGAGACAGGGTTCCTCCTCATTACCATTGGCTGTCCTGGACTCACTTTGTAGACCAGACTGGCCTTGAACTCACATCAATCCTCCTGCCTCTGCCTCCCAAGTGCTGGGATTAAAGGCGTGTGCCACCACGCCTGGCACAGTGAAGCAGGTGTAGTTCAGTGGCTCTTGTCTTCTCACAGATGATTCTCTAGTCCCAGCTGACCCAAAACTATAGCTGCTGCTGCTGCTGCTGCTGCTGCTGCTCCTCCTCCTCCTCCTCCTCCTCTTCTTCTTCTTCTTCTTACTGCATTAATGTTTTCCCTGTATGCATGTCTGTGTGAGGGTGTCAGATCCTGGAGTTCCAGACAGTTGTAAGTATAAGCTGGCATGTGAATGCTGGGACTTGAACCCAGGTCTTCTGGAAGAAGAGCAATAAGTGCTCCTAACTACTAAGCCATCTCTTCAGCCCAAAACCAAAGATTCTTAATTCAAATATATCACACAAGCAGCTTCCATAGGGAATATGTGAGATTTCCAAACTTTTATTGAAAGATCACAAGCCAAGCCACTATTATCTGCATTGCTCTCTTATCTTCCAAATTCCCATAACAGATCATTAAGTTCGTAGCATTCAACAGTTCTTCTAGCCCAAAGTTTCAATTCCTATGTGCCTCCCCAAAACAACATGGTAAAGTCTGTCACAGCAATATCCCACAATTCTGGTCCTAGTTTGTTTCTTATTGCTATGACAAAACAGCATGATAAAAGCAACTTGGGTAGGAAAGGGTTGGTTTGAGTCACGCATTCTAATCAGTTTACATGAAGGGAGTCAGGGCAGAAACTCCAAGCAGAGGTCAGGGGAAAGCCTGCTGTCCACGGCTTCATCAGTTCATTTTGTTATGTCAGGCAGGGATGGCAGAAATAGATATGAACAGAAAGAAGTCAGCAGCAGGCTGTAATACAGCCCTATAGTTCCAGCACCCAGGAAGCTGAAGCTAATGGTAGAACTGTTGAGTATGATGGCGGTAGCATATACCTGTATCCCAGCACTTGGGAGGGAATGAAAGGAGCAAGTAGATTCCAAGTTCAAGGCCAGCTAGGGCTACAATAGTAAGACCATGTCTCAAAGAAGAAACAAAACAGGTTTTCAATCCAAACTAAGCTCAAAACTATTTTCAATATTTGTAAAGAATTTCCTCCTTCCCTCCAGAGAGCATACTTAACACCTATTAACTTATTAACACTTAATTTCTATAAAATCTTGGAATTAAAATAAAAACATAATAATGAATACAGCTGAAGAGAGAAATGAGAATACATTCCATAAAACATGACAATTCCAAAACACTGAATGTGATTCACTAAGCTAGCAAACAAACCTAGGCTAATGAAAAGAACAAAATTAAATACTCAAAATATTCTATACTGAAGTATGTTTTAGCTCAGCACAGTGGCACGCCTTTAATCCCTGCACTCAAAGGAGGCAGAGGCAAGCGGATCTCTGTGAGTTCAAGGCTAGTCTGGTCTACAGAATAAGTTCTAGAACAGCCAGGGATACACAGAAAAACCCTGTCTTGACAAACTAAAATCAAAGTATGTTTTGTTTACATTCATTAGAAAGATAAAAAAAAGTTTTGTTTTTTAGTAATATAAATGCTAAAGTACTTAGGGTAGGGGATTGGGAAAGTAATCCACTGACTCTATCTTTTTGTGGAAAAGCAACAGAATCTCTTCTCAATGTGAGACAAATTATCAAATAAAAAAATCTGACTTCCGGCTGGGCGTGGTGGCGCACTCGAGAGGCAAAGGCAGGCGGATCGCTGTGAATTCAAGGCCAGCCTGGTCTACAAAGCAAGTCCAGGACAGCCAAGGCTAACACAGAGAGACCCTGTCTCAAAAAACCAAAACCAAAAACCAAACCAAAACAAAACAAAAAAATCTGACTTTCCAAGAAGAGACTTAATACCCTATGAGCATATAAAGGGGGAAGAGGTCCCCCTCATTCACAGTCATAGAGGAGGGGAGTAAGGGGAAAATGGGAGGGAGTGAAGAATGGGAAGATACAAGGGATGGGATAACAATTTAGATATAATATGAATAAATTAATAAAATATTTTTTTAAAAAATCTGACTTCAGGAGCTGGAGAGACAGACAGTGCCGCTCTCACAGAGGACCAAGGCTAGTTCGCAGCATCCAGAGAGCTGCAGTTGTCTGGCAGACACCCTCTTCAGATGCCAGGAACAAAGGCGATGCATATGCACATATGCAGGCACTCACTATGCACATATGTAGGCACTCACACATATACATAAAATATTTTTTAATTTAATGCAATTTTAAATATGAAACAATTTTTGCTCTAATTTCTTTCCTATAACAGAAACAGATCATTTGATGTCTAAAAAGATTTTAGACAAGCGATTTTTTTTTTCAAGTCAAAAGAAAAAGTTCTACATCAAATAGTACTTTGTACAACTCAAGAATGAGAATCATTAAAATAGTGAAAATTTTTGCCGGGAGGTTTCAAGATAGAAACCCTGTCTTGAAAAACCAAAAAATATTTTTTTGTTGTTTGTTTGTTGTTGTTTTTTGGTTTTTCGAGAAAAGGTTTCTTTGTGTAACAGCCCTGCTATCCTGGAACTCATGCTATAGACCAGGCTGGCCTTGAACTCACAGAAATTCACCTGCCTCTGCCTCCCGAGTGCTGAGATTAAAGGAGTATACCACCACCACTTAATCGTTTGGTTCAGCCATGTCTTTATTGAACAGTTCTAGAATACTATATAATTCCTGATACAAAGGCATAAACAATTTAGGATTAAAATATTGTCTTAATAACCAAATTGTTTTGAGCATGGTTCCCACCTATATTCCCAGCACTTGGAAGACTGAAAGGACTGCTGTTGCATTCAAGGATAGCATGGACTTCATGAGTTCCAGAAACCTGCACCACAAAGGAAGACTATCTCAAAGAAACAGCCAAATTTTCTTCTTTGAATATAGGATGTTCCACTCTTAAAGTGTACCAAGCACTAGTGGCACAAACTGTTTCTCCAGATGAGTAGCACTCACAGTGTTTCCAGTATGTACTCCAGCCCATCACAAGCGCTCTGTAAATGCTCACATTTCTACAGAACCATTAGAAAACACTGACTTCTTAACTAACCAAGGGAGGCTGCACAACTGTTGTGTATAATCAAGCCTAAAAACATGGGGTACTGGCCACTCTCCTAGCTTCGCCATGCCGCCCAAGGACGACAAGAAGAAGAAAGATGCTGGAAAGTCGGCCAAAAAAGACAAAGACCCAGTAAGTAAGTCTGGTGGCAAGGCCAAAGAGAAGCAGTGGTCCAAAGGCGAAGGTCGGGACAAGCTCAACAGTCTAGCCCTGTGTGACAAAGCCACATGCGACAAACTCTGCAAGGAAGTTCCCCCAACGATGAGCTTAGTACCCCAGCTGTGGTCTCTGAGAGACTGAAGATCCACGGCTCCTTGGCCAAGGCGGCCCTTCAGGAGCTGCTTAATAAAGGACTTATCAAGCTGGTTTTGAAGCAGAGACCCCAAGTAATTTACACCAGAAACACAAAGGGTGGAGATGCCCCAGCTGCTGGTGAAGATGCATGAGCTGGCTAAATCAGCTGTACATTTGGAAAAATAAAACTTTATTAAATAAAAAAAAAAAAAAAGGGGGTACCATGGGATATAGCTCATTGTTTTGCTCACTAGCTTCTGTAACCAAATCTCTAATGGAACTCCATATCTGCTATACAGCTCTGTGAACTCCTGAATTCTAGTGTTGGATCTCCACATTCTTGCTGTTTTGCTTTTAGCTCAGTCAGGCCCTTCTAGAGTTCGAGGGTGAACTTAGGTCTGTTGTCACATGTACTTCACTTTCCAGTGTTGAAAGTTATCCATGATGACTGGCGGTTCCTTAACAGCAGGTACCACATCTGGGTATAGAGGCATACACCTATAATCTAGCACTATAAAGGAAGACGTTGAGTCCAGACTGGCTACATACATAATGAGACCCCATCACAGAAAAACAAAATGCAACAGCAGGTGGATATAAACCCCTAACACAGCGATGTGAGAACCATAACATGTTATTGTTATATATCATCATACACACACACACAGATATATATATTGTTATGGCAACCTGGCTCACTAGTGCTTGCCACCAAGCCTGATGACCTAGGACCCGCATGGTAGAAAAAGATAATGAATTCTTCCAAGTTGTCCTCTGACATCCACATGAACACCACGCCACGTGTGCCCTACCCCTCCCCAAAATAAATTTAATTTAAATTTAAAGAAAAAAGGCATCAAGAAGTTTCCCCCCCCTTTTTTTTTTTTTTTTTTTTTTTTTTTTTTTTGCTTTTATTCTGTTTTTGTTTTTCAAGACAGGGTTTTTCTGTGTAGCCTTGGCTGTCCTGGACTGACTTTGTAGACCAGGCTGGCCTCCAACTCACAGAGATCCGCCTGCCTCTGCCTCCAGAATGCTGGGATTAAAGGCGTGTGCCACCACTGCCAGGGTCTCACCATTTTTTATAAACTATATTTTCTTTAAAGCTGTCCCTTCTGTTACCTTAAATTACCTTTACTTTTTCATCAAAAGTAACAAAACAGTCGCTTTTTATGCATACTTTAAGGCTAGTTGGTAAATGTCAAAGCAATATGGAAACAATGGAACTGTGTGCACTTCATCAATATCAGAACCGTGCCACATATGTCTATCTGCAAACAAAGACAGCATAACTACAAACAGGCAGACAAATGAACCAGTCATTCTAGGAGTTATCTCTTAAGTCAGCCATTTCTGCATATATGAGTGTCATGTGAAGTGAGACAAAAGGGAACTTTTTTTGGTTTTGTTTTTCGAGACAAGGTTTCTCTGTGTAGCCTTGGCTGTCCTGGACTCGCTTTGTAGACCAGGCTGGCCTCGAACTCACAGTGATCTGCCTGCCTCTGCCTCCCGAGTGCTGGGAGTAAAGGCGTGCACCACCACTGCCCAGCAAAAAGGAATTAATATTAACCAAGCACCCACATCTCACACTTGATTCTGTGATAACAATTCCAAGCACAAAATCGGAGCCCTTATTAAATGTCAGGGCCGATCACTCCCCATAGGAGTCCACTCTTTAATGAGAGAAAAGCATTTTACTTACTCTGATCAGCATAGTTTTTTGCTTTGAGTTCAAGTTGCCTTGTTTGAGATTCTAGAGACTCCACTCTTGTCTGTAAATCTTTTTTTTCCTGTTCTTGAGAGTCTTCAAATTCAATGAATTTCTAATGAAGAAGAAAAATATACATTTTCACTATTGAAATGAAAACTATTTTATATTTTTCAACACCTGTATTTCAAAGGTAATAACCTGAGGCAGGAGAGAAACCCCTATATTTCAAAGGTAATAACTAGAGGCAGGAGAGATGGCTTAAGGTTAAGAGCACTAGCTGTTCTTCCAGAGGACCACAGTTCTACTTCTAGTACCAACATGGTAGCTCACAGTCTTCTGTAACTTCAGTCCCAAGGGATCTGACACCCTCCCCTCTGGCCTCCAAAGGTACCAGGTGCAATGTGGTACACAGACATACATGCATGTAAAGTCCCAACACAAAAATAACAACAACAAACAAGATCTGGCCATATGGCTTAATAAAGGTGTCTGTCATCACGCCTGATGACCTGAATTTGATTACCTGGACTCACAAGGTAAGAAGAGAAAACTAACTCCCAAAATTTGCCTTTTGAACTATGCATGCATGCCATCACACACAAAATAAATTTTTAAAAAACCAATGCATATAGAAAGTAGTATTAAGAAATCTCAAAATCTGCAGGGCATGATGGTGCATACCTTTAATTCCAGCATTCAGGAGTCAGAGGCAGGCGGATCTCTGTGAGTTCGAGGCCAGCCTGGTCTACAAAGCGGGTCCAGGACAGCCAAGGCTACACAGAGAAACCCTGTCTCGAAAAACCAAAAAAAAAAAAAAAAAAGAAATCTCAAATTGAGTTGATTTTATGCTTTTCTAATATTATTCCAAAAACCTTCAAATACAAAAGTAGAAGTGAAAAAATACCATTTATTTAGTACGGTGTTATTTCACATTCCCTAAAGGGATAACCACAAATAAGTCTTTTAGTATACAGGTTTTTTTTTTCCGTGACAGAGTTTCTCCCGAGTGTTGGGATTAAAGGGGTGCACCACAACACCTGACAAAAAAAGAAATATTTCTTAAGTGGCTATTTAACAAGAGATACTGGGGTTTGGTGTAGTTCAATGGTATTGTGCTTGGCTAGCACATAGGAGGCAGGTGTTGTATTTCCAACACTGCAAAACAAAAAAAAATAAGATCAGCAGTAAATAATTTTGTGAATTTACCTAATGATGATGTAGGTTTAAATTTAAAATAATAATAATAATAACCTGGGCAAGGAATATCACTGCCAACCAAATATAATTTAAAAAAGATTGGTTAAATGGAGTCTCTAAGCCTCAGTCTCCACCCTAACTGTTACAGCAGCAGCATCTGACGCCTGCTCTCTTTTCTACGTGGCTTTTCTCGCTTCCCATCTATGTTTTGGTTGCTCTTTCTTGATGCTCTTTACTAGTTACTTCTCAGTTTCTTCACAATGAAGTGTGAAGCTCCATCCTTGAACACATTTTTGGTTCCTCTTTTTTGTTTCTTTGTTAAAAATTTTAAAACTTTTTGTATGGAAGACAGGCTTGAGGAGTCAGTTCTCTCCTTCCTCCTTTAGATGGGTTTGAGAGATGGGACTCAGATCTCCAGCTTGCACTGCTGCGAAACGCTGCCGTTAGCCACTTCCTATCATTCCTCCCCCGTTCCTCCCCCCCTTTCTGAGACAGGGTTTCTCTGTGTAGCCCTGGCTGTCCTGGACTCACTTTGTAGACCAGGCTGGCCTCAAACTCACAGAGATCCACCTGCCTCTGCCTCCTGAGTGCTGGGATTAAAGATGTGCGCCACCACACCTGGCTCTTTTTTTCCCCCTAATGATTTACTTTTATTTCATGCACATTGGTGTTCTGCCTGCTTGTGTGTGGGGGCAGGAGGGAGGAGGATGTCAGATTTCCCTGGATCTGGAGTCACAGACAGTTGTGAACTGCCATGTAGGTACTGGGAATTGAACCTGCGTCCTTTTGAGGAGCAGCTGGTGCTCTTAACCACTGAGTCATCTCTCCAGTACCCCACATAGCTATCTTAGTAGCACTGTACATTGTGGTTTTGTTGTTGTTTTTCGAGACAAGGTTTCTCTGTGTAGCCTTGGCTGTCCTAGACTCACTCTGTAGACCAGGCTGGGCTCAAACTCACATAGACCCTCCTGCCTCTGCCTCTCTGAGTGCTGGGATTACAGGTGCACACCACCATACCCACCTATGTACATTGGTTTTTTTGTTTTGTTTTGTTTTGTTTTGTTTTGTTTTTGAAGTGAGCCCTTACTATGTTGCCAAAGTGGTCTAAAGCTCACAATCCCCCTGCCTCAGCCTCCCTCCCAAGCAGGTGGGATTACAATGCCACAGCGACTGGCTTCCTCCTTGTTCATTCTGTAGGTAGGAGGTGTGTGTGTGTGTGTGTGTGTGTGTGTGTGTGTGTGTGTGTGTGTG
>OU015746.1:26691204-26702099 GCA_907169655.1 Acomys percivali
ACACACACACACACACACACACACACACACACACACACACACACACACGGAAGGGGGGGGGATTTTTAGGGAATGAGCCAGGTATGGTAGCACATGAGTACAATACCAGCACCCAGAAAGCTGAGAAACAATTGTGGCCAGGAATCTGAGGCCAGTAACTTCTAGACCAGCCTTGGAAAGAGAATAAATCAGTCTCAGAGAGAATCATACAATACTTCAGTAAATAACAGACAAGAAAGGCTCGTGAAAAAGTAAAATGTAAACTGAGTGTAAAGTTGACAGGAACTAGCTAGGAGGACTGGTAGCGCAAGCCTGAAACCTCAATACTTGGAAGGCTGAAGCAAGAGAATTCAAGCCCAAGGCTAATGTGGGTACAGAGAAAGTTTATGTAAAAAGAAAGCACAGGCCAGGACAAAAGGACAAAGGAAGAGAGGAGGGAAGGAGGGAAGGAGGGAAGGAAAAAACAAAAGAAAAAGGAGGGAGAAAAGAAAAGGAGAGGAGCTAGCCAGGTTAAGCTCCGAGGGGAACACTGGATGGCAAGGGAGCAACATGAGCAAAGGCATCTGCCAGGCCTGGCTTAAAGAAGGAAAGCCGTGCAGCAGGGAACCCAAAGGGAAGAGGGGCAGGGGAAAGGATTTATTAGCATTTGAAACTAGCCCAAATCTAAAACTCTGCCTTTCTTTATATATTTTATTTACTGTTGTTTGCTGCTGGTGGTAACTTTTTGCACGGCTGGGGTTGAACCCAGATAGAATGCTAGGCAGGCACTCCACTACTGAGCTATATTCCAGTTCCTAAGACAGTGCTAAAAGGAGTCACTAAAACAACAAACTAACCACACACACACACACACACACACACACACACACACACACAGACAGACAGACACAGACAGACACACAGAGGCTCCCCTGTGCGCGCGCACACACACACACACATACACACAATTCAAATAAAAGCAAGAAAAGTATAGTACATTCGAAGTAAGTACAACCATTATAATACAGATTACACTTCTGCCTCCTCCCTGGTAATTTGTGCAAGCAGAAGATTACAGCACCTCACAGGCTCTTTAACATCCTCATCACTCCCATACCATCCTAAATTTCCACAAAGGTACCCAGAACTTACTTTAAGCTCTAGAGATGAACAATTATCATGCTTTCAAATTACCCTGGCTGTAAATGCCTCCCCTGGAGCACTTCTGCTCTAAGAGTATGCTCTTACTCTCTGGGTTAAAGGCACTGAGCATTCAGAGAGAGACAATTAAACAGAATCCACTCAGCACACTGGCCTGGAAGACTAAACTTCCAGCTTATCGTCTTACTTGAGTGCTGATGATGTAGGAGTTTTGTTAGTGGTTTGGGAAGTGAATCACCTAGTATTTCATCAATATTCTCAATTCTCAGGTCAGGAGTCTACCCAAATGTTTCATTATGGAGATTTGACAGATGTAACTAAGAATGTTTAAACTTTTAAGAAACTCAGTGAATAGCTATTTTTAAAGTCATTTACTTAGAGCCAAGCGTGGTGGTGCACACCTTTAATCCCAGCACTCAGGGAGACTGAGGCAGGCAGATTACTGTGAGTCTGAGGTCAGTCTGGTCTACAAATTGTGTCCAGGACACAGCCAAGGCTACACACAGAAACCCTGTCTCAAAAAGAAGAAGAAAAGAAACAAATATAAAACAGAGCCTAGCAGTTTTATTTTCTGATTCTGCAAACTGTGACAGATGGTTTCCTTGGAATGTGTGACCCTGAAGTTTAAGGCTGGAGGGAGCCTGTCTCTTTAACAGAGGTGACAGGCCACACTGGGCCTGCTCCTAACCTCTGTGTATATATGGCCCACTCTCTTCCAACTGCATCCACATCATGGCAGTGGCCTGTATCAGCAGAAACAAGTGCCAAGCAGTCTCAAAGGACTTGATGTTTTATAAACAGCACCAAGAAACTAACAGAAATTGTTCTCATCTCTTTTTTTTTTTTTTCCAAAACCTTTCTCTCCATGCACATTTAAACACATACTCTTGAGATAAAGTCAGTTTTGTTTGGCAAATTCAATGCCATTCCTTTCAGACAGGTGGACTGCAAAAATCTCAGGCGAAAAGCACCACTATAATCAGGATTTAAAAAAAAAAAAAAAGAATCATTTACTTGAATGCAGATGCACACATAACAAAATACGGTGCTGCCTATTTAGTGCTAGGACATGAGCTGCCAAACAAATCTCACATTCTTCAACTGTGTCGTACATTTCTGAAAAACAACACGTGGTTCCTTCGATAATTAGTCTCCTTCAATCACCAAGTATTTAGCTAGGTGTACTAGATGTCTGGGAAGCAAAAACAAGGAGGGCATTTTGACTGCCAAAGAAGTTCTTCAGAAATAATGCCAAGGCACTCAGCCTGAAAGCTAAAATCCTTAACTCGCTCAAAAAGCCAGAGGATCATTTACAGCCCAGTGTTCCAAAAGGCTCACACACTCAGGTGATAGTGCAAAGGTCACTGCTCAGGTGTTCAAGCTAAGAGCCAGCCAAGTGCACTTGCAAACTGCAGTATGCAAAGCAAACGCAGACAGGAAAAGTGTTGCAACACTCACCCACACCTACTCAACCCCGCCCCCCCAGTCGTCTTTATAAATAGAGGAGGCTGTAAGGGAACTGTCCAAGGTTACCACCTGATACGAAGGAATGCCTCGGTAAGGAACATTAATAAAGTAAACGAGTGTACTTTACGTACTTACTGGGCACTGATATTCGACATGTAAGTGGTTGACAACGTGTTAAAGCAAGGTATATGGGGCAGAAGACTTCCTTCTCAAAAGGATGTAAATGTCAAGAAGAAACTGACCGAAAGAGGGAGATCTCTAACTTGCCAAAGCAGCAGCAGCAGCAGCAGCCCCCTGGGAAGGTACCTACGCCAGCAGAACTCTTATGGGCAAGACAGTCCTGCCTCTCCCCCCCCCCCCCCCCCCACCCCGCCAACACTCCCGGATGATGCTAAAAGTTTGAACCCGCACCCGACTATCCTACGGTGGTCGGAAACTTCCCTAAACAAGAAGCAACCAGACACCCTCAAGTCTCCGCCCTCGGGCAGCCCCAGGTGCCCTCATGCCAAGGGTGTCGCTTCCTCCCGGGGCCTTCCCTCCCACTTCACCCCTTCTCCTGGACACTCGCTGGGCCGGCCTAGGCTTCCAGAGCCTGCCACGGTCCCGGGGTCCGGGGAGGATGTCGAGCACCGCCCGGAGCCCTGGCCTCAGGCCTGTCCTTCAGGAGGCCACCCCGGCGCGCCCAGCGTCCCCCGCCCGGCCGCGACCCCCGCCCCCCCCCCCGCCGGTCCTCACCTCCTCGGCGTGCTTGCGCAGCGCCTTCTCCCGCTCGTACTGGGTGATGAGCTGCTCGTTGTCGTCCCGCAAGAGCTCCAGCTCCACCTGGTGCTCCTGGTCCTGCGCGAACACCGAGTCCAGGTTCTCCAGCACGGCCACCACCAGTGGCATCAGTTCCTTGACCACCTCCTCGTCGTAGCGCCCGATGAGCCGCTCGAACTCGCGGTAGATGGAGCCGGCCAGGCCGGACACCCGCTCTGACATCACGGCCCCGGAGCCTCCGGGTTCCTCCTGGTACACCACACCGTCCTCCAGCTCCATGGTGGCGGACGGGCTGGCGGGCGGGCGGCCCCGGGTGTCTCTGACTGAGGGGCGGCACGGGCCCGCACGGGACGTGCCCGGCAGAAGCTGGGGCTGGCACTGGGGCTGGGCCCCGCGGGGTGGGGGGTCCGGGGCCCGGGCCGAGGAGGGGAGGGGTGGGGGTGAGCGCACTCGCCCCAACCGCTGCTGCACCAACTGCCGGGGCGGCCGGGCCGCGCGCGCTACGCGTCACCCGTGGGGCGGGGCCGGCGCCGCGTCGCCCCGGTGGGCGGGGTCCCCGCGGGAGGCCAGGCGCGGCCGGGGGCGGAGCCTTGCGGCTGTGTGCGCCGGCTGTGACGTCAACACTCAGCGCCGCGCGGGCGGAGAGGCGAGAGGTGGAGGAAGTGACAGCCCTGAGGTTTGGGTTTGCCGTGCGATCCCAGAGGAATGGGAGGGGCTCTGGACTCTGACAGCCTTTTCCTGATGAGATAGCGAGCGTTCTCTTCGCCTTCCTACAAGCTCACACAGCACCTTGGTGGTGCGCCAGACGTTTAGCTTCTGTTTTAACAGATTAAAAAAAAAAAAACACTAGGCCCAGGGAAGTTGTCGGTTTAGTCAAGGTCACGGAGCTAGAACAGGAAAGAGACGGAGCCAAGACTCGAACCATTTCCTACAGAGAATTCATGACTCAGATTTCAATGGAAAAAAGAGGAAGAGGGAAGTAACCGTAACTCGGAGGCCTGGCTAAAGGATACGGTTGCCTCGAGTGACATAGTACTGTTTGGTGTTATAGAAGAGTAAGAAAAGCCCGAACCAGAAGAGCAAAGCATCTGGAGAAGTGAAAACGAGTGCGTCCTGCATTTTGCCAAACACTGGGTGCTCCCCGCCCACAGAAAGCATTTCTAGGATGTAGCCACCGCCCCGCCTCCCCTTTCTGATCTTAAGAGGGAGGCGGGGCTGGTAAATGAGAGCCTAAGAAGCACTGGAGGATTTGGGGTGGAGTCTGTGGTGGGAATAAGTCCCATGATACGTGAGGTCACCCCGCCAGAAGGTGCGTCACTTGTGGGGAATGCCACAACACCCAAGCTCTGGGCGGCCTGAGTCAACGATCATTTCCCTGAATTTTCATCTCCCATCTTCAAGTTTGGCGGAAGACACTCCCAAAAGCCCCTTCGCTTTGCCATGGATGACTCACGAGTACACCGACTCCGACTCATCTAAAAATAAAAGGACTGGTTTTAAAATAGACATTTTATTACTGAGAAAATCGGCCAGCTCCTAGGGTCCTAAATAACCTGTTTGGTGCTTAGAAGTTCCAGATAGTCCTCAAAGTCTCCTACTTTTTTCTTCTCTCTGGAAGGCAAGAAAAGCACTATGAAGGTTGATCCAGTGCCAATTTATAAACGCGAAAGAACACAGATGAAAACTGTCGTCGGAGCTGGGCAGTGGTGGCGCATGCCTTTAATACCAGCACTTGGGAGGTTGAGGCAGGCAGATCTCTGTGAGTTCGAGGCCAGCCTGGTCTACAAAGCGAGTCCAGAGTAGCCAGGACTACAAGAGAAACCCTGTCTCGAAAAACAAAACGAAACAAAAAGTTTAGAGGAAAATGCTCTGAGTTTTTTGGATGGTTTTGGTTTTTTATTTTAAAATTTTTCTTCTGTTTTTTTTGGGGGGGTTGTTTTGGTTTGGTTTGGTTTGGTTTTTCAAAGCAGGGTTTCTCTGTGTAGCCTTGGCTGTCCTGGACTCAAACTCACAGAGATCTATCTGCCTCCCCAGTGCTTGAGAATAAAGGCATGTGCCACTTACTTTTTTAGGTGTGTGTGTATGTGCGCGCACGTGTGCGTGTACGCCATCCATGGACACACAGATGGAGGTCAGAGTCAGTTTTTTCCTTCCACCGTGTAAATCCCAAGCGTTCAACCAGTCTAAGACAGGAAAATCATAAGCTCCAGACCAACCTGGACCACAGAGCAAAACTTTGCTTCAAAAACATAAAATTTAGGGGGAAAGTCAGTGACATGGCTCAACAGGTAGGAGCGTCTGCCACCAAGTCCGCCAACCTGAGTTCAATCCTGGGTCTCACATGATAGCTTACTTAGCATATACCAGGCCATAGGTGCAATTGCCAGCATTTCAAGAAATAAATGAAATAATACTATGAATTTAGGCACAAGTAGATCCAGTGGTACCACATAACCTGGTATAAGAGAGTTGAAAGAAAATGGTTTTGAAGTTGAGAACCTTGTAGTCTCATATGGACTATCATTATGATCAGCTTTGGTGGGGGTGGGAACCAACTAATATTTACTAAGCACCTACTGGGTACAAGTTACCACAGTAAAGACTAGTGAGCCTTAAATTATTTATAGAATTTTGGGATTTGTAAAAGACTGGAGTTTTCCTTCCATTCGAGCATTCTGATGCTGGCGGCCAGCAAGATGGCTCTGTGAGTAAAGACTTTGCTGCAAAGCTTGATGTCGCTCATTCAGTTCCCAGCACACACATGGAAGCAGTAAGGCTGCTCCCATAAGTTGTCTTTTGACCTCTGCATGCACACACTGTGGCACTTTCCCACTCACATATATACACACACAACAAACATAATTTTAAAATTATAAAGCCAAGCGTGCTGGTGCAGGACTTTAATCTCAGCACTCAGGAGGCAGATGCAGGTGGATCTCTATGAGTTCCAGGACAGCCAGGGCTGTTAACAAAGAGAAACCTTATCTTTTTGTTTGTTTGGTTGGTTAGTTTGGGTTTTGTTTTTTTGGTTTTTGGGTTTTGGTTTTTGGTTTTTCGAGACAGGGTTTCTCTGTGTAGCCTTGGCCATCCTGGACTCACTTTGTAGACCAGGCTGGCCTTGAACTCACAGCGATCCGCCTGCCTCTGCTTCCCGAGTGCTGGGATTAAAGGTGTGTGTGCCACCACACCTGGCTGAGAAAACCTATCTTGAGAAATGAAAAAAATCATAGTGCTGGCCAGTATAGGAGTGTATTCCCAGTCCTTGGGAATTTGAGCCAGAAGGGTCAAAATTCAAGGCTAGCCTCAGGTACATAGTGAGTTCTGGGCCAGCTTGGACTACACGAAACTATACCAAAAATGAATGAATGAGTGAGTGAGTGAGTGAGTGAATGAATGGTTTCATTGGTCTGTGTTCGTGTCAAAGAAGGACAAGTTTTGATGATGTGACTTTGGCTATGTAGAGGAGGCTAGATGACTTGAAAAATTCTGAGGAAGAGAATGAAGAGAACATCACGACACGCCCCCTCCACTGCATACATGACCAAATATGAGTGAGCTCATGTGCTGGGCATCCAAACACCCAGATTGTAACTTGTGTCCTTGTGATGGTGGAGCTGGACAAGGAGACAGACCCTTTCTTCATTGCCATGATAGAACCCCAGACCTGAAAGATCCCCATCACCATTTGTCAATAGCTGCCAGATGTGACCTTCATGGGCAGGGTGGATGAACCTATCATCGCCAACTGGCTGGAGCTGCTGGATTACAACAAGTAGTTGCCATTTTCTATGTCCACTTAATACCTGCATATATAAACGTCACCCTTTCATTTCCTCTGTAGATAAGTAAGATAAATAGCTAGTTCTAGTGACACCTGTGTCAGTGCTCATGAGGCAGAGCCAGGAGCATCTCTGTCAGTTCAAGGCCAGACTGGACTATGAAGGAAAAATGAGGACACCATTATTCCTAGGTGTGATGGAGATAATGTGGAACTCACTTGAAGCTGGGGGGAAGGGAACCGAAGCTCAGCCCTTGGATTATATTTATTGGAGAGGGAGGGGTTAAGAAGTTCTGGGAAGAGCAGCAGGTGCTGAGAGTTGGGTTTTTTTTGTTTTTGTTTTTTTTTTTCTTTCTTTTGAGACCTAACAGACTATTGAGTACCTGGCCTGCCAGGACTACATAGTGAAACCGTGTCTCCAAACAAACAAAATTTTAAAAATTTCAAAATAAAAATAAAATAGGCTGCTAATATGGCTCAGCACATAAAAGCTCTTGCCAAGCAAACCTAGTGACTCCTGGAAACCACAGTGGATGGTTGACTTCAGAAAGTCGACCTCTGGATCAGGGCATGGTGGCACACGCCTTTAATCCCAGCCCTCGGGAGGCAGAGGCAGGAGGATCGCTGTGAGTTTGAGGCCAGCCTGGTCTACAAAGTGAGTCTAGGACAGCCAAGGCTACACAGAGAAACCCTGTCTCAGAAAAAAAAAAAAAAAAAAAAAAGGAAAAGAAAAGAAAAAAAGAAAGTCAACCTCTGATCTCCAGATATGTACAAGAGCACACACAAACTGGTGTTCACACATATTCACTGTACATTATATACAACACACACACACAGAGATTAATAACTAAAGTCCTGACTGTACTGTTAATAATAGTAACAGTTAATCCCAGCACTCGGGAGGCAGAGGCAGGCGGATCGCTGTGAGTTTGAGGCCAGCCTGGTCTACAAAGTGAGTCCAGGACAGTCAAGGCTACACAGAGAAACCCTGTCTCAAAAACCAAAAAAAAAAAATAGTAACAGGAGCCTGATAGCCAGCTCCTAATTATGCAGGCAATAGTAGGCCCCGTATTCCCAGAACTCACATCTAAGGCCTAAGGGCTGAGCTTATCATGAAGACCAAGAATTATCAGGGAAAAACAGGTCACAGTGTCGACTTTGGAGTGTTTACTCTTGATTCCTAAGGGGAAGGAAATTCCATTCCAAGAGATTCCTTGCAAAACTAGTGGAGACAGTAAGGCAAGTAGTTGGGGGCGGGGAGCTGATGAAGGAAGGAAGGGAGGAGTTGCTTCCTAAACCCAAGACTTATAATCAGGGAAGGCTGGAATTACCAGGCCAGTTGTGCAGCCAGCCTTATGGAACTGCTAGGGTTATTTCTATCTGGCTCTCTCTATATATCTATATTTTTTTTCTTTGCCTCACACACTTGTTTTCCCACCTAGGGAGAGAGAGAAAGTAGCAGAAAGAGAAAGCGAGCTCCTAGGGCTCAGGTCTTCCAGGATGGCTGTGTGCAAAGCCAAGTGACTCATCACTCTATACCAACTGCAACATGTCTGGAGAGGCAGTTTGGTGATGGGAGGTTGGGCTCGTGAAGAATGCCAGTGCTTTTCAGAGTGCTCCATCACTTTACCTTCGGAAAGTTTGGTTGTTGCTGTTGTTGGCAGTGCTATAATGCCAGCCCAGAGCCTTGGACGTAAGCACTGCCACTGAAGTGCACCTGTGTCCCCAAACAGCCTTTAAACAGATTTCATGGGATGGTTTTACAGACCCATTCTTGTTAAGAACTTAGCTCTTGCCAGACATAGTTACTCCCACCTGTAAGCCTACCACTGCAGAGGTGCAGATCGAAAATTAACATAAGTAAGAGGCTAGCCTAGGCTATGCAGGGAATTCCAGACTAGCATGGGCTCAGAGACACAGAGTAAGATCTTGCTTGGGGGAGGAGAGAAAAAAAAAACAAAAAAACACTAGTAAACTAGCTAGAACCCCCCCTCATGTGGCCACATCTGGGGGGGGGGGGTGACTATATGAAATCACTCTCAAACTGTAAAATGCAGTTACAAAAGTTTGTGTCAACTTCTATTTCTCAAAAAAAGTACAAGTAAATGAACAATAATGAAATGAAAGATAAGGTTAACCTATAAGCAGAAACAGGATATATCAGTAAACTGAGTCACAATACCTTGCTGTTGAAAACGTTCCCATTTAAGGTATAGAGCTTATCTAAAAGAGAAAGAAAAACAACAGAAAAAGAGGGGCGGCTGGCTAGAACAGGGGTGGTGTCTGGTCAGAAGGGAAATAGTCCAACTGTGCCTTGGTGACCTTTGTCACTTTTCCTCCACCATAGTCATGTATGAAAGTGACTCAGCTTGTCTGACACCACTGGCTTATTTTTAGTAGGGACAACAGAGCCAGATGAAAACCTAAGTGTAGTATCCATTTGCCAGCCAAGAGCCTCACACATCAGAAGAGGGAACAAATACCCACCTATCCATTTCTGTTTAACAAGGGACAGTAGACAGTCTGTGGCTTCCACATTTGCTCTTTTGTCTTCCCAGAGGGCTAGACACTCCCAGCAGGACAGTTACTTCTTGCTAGCTGAGAGATTTCAGCCTTGTGAGGTCTGTTTGTCAGCACCGAGTGGCCCCAAACCCATCATTTTGCAATGAAGGGACCATCCACAGTTTATGGTCATGTTGGAACTAGTGTCCTGAATTAGTGACGTTCAGCTCAGGGCCTCATTACACTCTGCCGCTTCAAGTTCCCAGTCAAAGACCAAGCCACGTGGTTCAGGGGGTAAAAGTGCTAGCCACGTCCTGCAGTGGCAGCACAGCCCTTTAGTCCCAGCAGAGGGAAGCAGAGGCAGGCAGATTGCTGTGAGTTCAAGGCTGATTGGCTGGCAAAGTGAGTCCAGGACAGTCAAAGCTACACAGAGAAACCTTGTCTCGAAGGGAAAAAAAAAAAAAAAAAAAAAAAAAAAAGAAAACAACAAAAATCTTATTCCATAAATCTATTATCTTTGAATTCTATGGATGGTAATATTTGTTCTTCAAGCTGACCTCTTTTCTGCCATTTTCCCTAATTTTATTTATTTATATATATTATTTTATTTTGGAAGGGCGTGTTTGAAGACAGGGTTGCTCTGTGTAGCTCTGGCTGTCCTTGAACTCACTCCATAGACCACACATGCCTGCCTCTGCCTCCCAAGTGCTGGATTTAAAGGCACGCACCACCATCACCTGGCATGCTTTTCCTAATTTTAATATTGTATTCTCATGAGCCCTTTATTCCCAAAGGCTAAATGACTATTTCCTGCCATGAGAGACCACAAATCTCATATGGAGTCCCCATAAAACTGAATGTGACCTATGGGGCCCCCAGCCTTGCCTCTCTGGGTACCTAATGCCAAGCTTTTAGTAATGAAAAGAGAGACTATCCACAGGCTAGTTCTTGCTATCGGCTTTATGTGTTCTCTTCTCAGGCACACACATGCTCAGAAAGAACTTCTTGTTTAGCTAATTGTATGTATGGTTACAATAATGAATCTAAAACTGATTACATGGTTACACATGCTTAAATCCCAGCACTTTGGAGGTGGAGGCAAGAGGACTGATCTGAGTTCAAGGCTAGCCTAATCTGTATAGTAAGTTCCAGGCTAGCCTGAGCTAGATATTGAGTGTGTCAGTATGTGTGTGAGTGTGCATCACACACACACACACACACACACACACACACACACACACACACACAC
>OU015746.1:26710965-26806324 GCA_907169655.1 Acomys percivali
CACCATGTGGTTGCTGGGAATTGAACTCAGGACCTTTGGAAGAGCAGGCGGTGCTCTTAACCACTGAGCCATCTCTCCAGCCCCTTGTTTTTGTTTTTTTTGAGACAGGATTTCTCTGTGTGTAGCTCTGGCTGTCCTGGAACTTACTTTGTAGACTAGGCTGGCCTCAAACTCACAGAGATCTGCCTGCCTTTGCCTCCCAAGTGCTGGAATTAAAGGCGTGCGCCACCAGCACCTGCCCTGTGTTTATGATTTATTTTTTCTTTTTTTCTTTTCCAAGACAGGGTTTCCCTGTGTAGCCCTGGCTGTCCTGGACTCACTTTGCAGACCAGGCTGGCCTGGAACTCACTGCGATCCACCTGCCTCTGCCTCCCATGCCCAGCTCTAGCTAGATTTCTTAAAGCTTTGTTATATGTATACATTGGGCAATTGCCATTACAGTCAAGATACAGAACTAGAGTAGGGACATAATAAATTTGAGGCCTGCCTGAGCTACACAAGGCCCTGTTTCCAAACAAACCATAAATAAACAAAACCAACAATTAACTATTTAACTAACTAGCCAAAAAACAAAAGCAACAACCAAAGTTTGCAGAAACTGGCTGGGCATGGTGGCTCACACTGGTTGTCCTAGCACTCAGGAGATTGTGGCAAAAGGTTAGCCTGGGCACCATAATCTTTTTTTTTGTTTTTTTGTTTTTTTTTGTTTTTGGAGACAGGGTTTCTCTGTGTAGCCTTGTCTGTCCTGGACTCACTTTGTAGACCAGGCTGGCCTCGAACTCACAGTGATCTGCCTGCCTCTGCCTCCCGAGTGCTGGGATTAAAGGCGTGCGCCACCACGCCCGGCTCTACAGGTGAATTTTTATTTATTTATTTATTTATTTATTTATTTATTTATTTATTTATTTTTACAGTTTAAGATTGAGCTCAGGGGCTCGGCAGTGATGGCACACATCTTTAATCCCGGTACTCGAGGCAGAGGCAGGTGGATCACTGTGAGTTTGAGGGCAGCCTGGTCTACAAATCAATTTGAGTCCAGGACAATCAGGGCTATACAGAGAAACTCTTTCTGGGGGGGGGGGGAGGAAGCAGGGCAAGGTGGCACATGCCTGTAATCCCAGCACTCTGGGAGGCAGTGGCCG
Organism: Acomys percivali; assembly: GCA_907169655.1. Classification (NCBI taxonomy): domain Eukaryota; kingdom Metazoa; phylum Chordata; class Mammalia; order Rodentia; family Muridae; genus Acomys; species Acomys percivali. Next base: position 26,712,108 of record OU015746.1, read on the forward strand.
GTGGATCTCTGTGAGTTCAAGGCCAGCCTGATCTACAAAGTGAGTTCAGGACTGGCAAAGCTACATAGAGAATCCCTGTCCGGGGGCAGGGGCTGGGGAATCTAGGGGCTGGAGAGATGGCTCAGAGGTTAAGAGCACAGTCTGCTCTTCCAGAGGTCCTGAGTTCAATTCCCAACAACCACATGGTGGCTCACAACCATCAATCCTGAAATCTGGTGCCCTCTTCTGGTGTGTAGGTGTACATGTAGGTGAAACACTGTGTACCTAATAAATAAAATCTTAAAAAAAAAAAAAAAAGAATCTAGATCCTACTTTATCTTATCAATAATATTCTGTAGGGAATTTTTTAAAAAAAGATAGGGTGTTATGGACCCCAAGCGTATCACAAATTTGATAAGTACAACAGAATGAATGACCTTGAGCTCTGGGTCTTCCTGCCTCTATCACACCTAGCTTGAAGACCAGCTCTTGCTGTTCGGGCTGGCCTTGAACTTTCAGTCCCCTCCAGTTGGCTTTCCAAAAGCTAAGAGTAGTCACTCTATATTCTACCTTAGCATTTTTATAAATGTACTGATATCTCATCATGGTTTTAATTAATATTTCTCTAATGGCTAATGGTCAATATAGTTGAGTATCTCTCTTTCTCTCTGCTGGTCTGGAAATCTCTACATATACAAGACTGGCTTTGAAGTCAAGGTTGATCCTCTTTCCTCAGCCTTGAAGGAGCAGAGATTACAGGTATGAGCCACCGTGTCTGGTATTTGCTTTTTTTTTTTTTTTTTGAGTCAGTCTCAAGCAGTCTAGGCTGACTTCACACTCAGTGTGTAGCTAAGGATGACCTTGAACTCTGATCTTTCTGCACCTACCTCGGAAGTGCTGGGATTACAGGCATGTATTCATATAGTGATCACTATACCCAGTGTAGGTGATGTTGGGAATTGAGCCCAGGACCTTGTGCTTGCTAAGCAAACACTCTACCTACTGAGCTATAACAGTAGCCTTTCTCTTTCCTCCTTCTCCCTCTGTACATTCGGCCTGCGAAATATCTATTCTTGTATTTCGCCCATTTTGTAACTGGACTGTGTGTGTGTGTGTGTGTGTGTGTTTGACTTGTTTTTGTTTTTTGAGAAAGGCTTTTACTGCGTTGTGGTAAAAATAGATCAGGCTTGCCTGATATTCTGCCTGCCTTGTGCTCCCACGGGTTATTTATTGTTTGTTTTGTTTTTGTTTTGTGTAGCCTTGGCTGTCCTAGAGTCATTTTGTAGACCAGGCTGGTCTCGAAATCACAGAGATCCACCTGCCTCTGTTTTTGTTTTTTGAGGGACACACTTTCTCTGTCACCCAGGTGGCCTGTAAGTCTTGATACCACACCATTCCCAGCACGGTGCATCCATCAAGGCAAGGCCTTTTTCATTGAGCAAAACCCCAGTCTCTACTTCATTAAAAAAAAAAAAAAAAGTATATATATGTGTGTGTTCGAACACACATGATCTGGGCTGGAGAAATGGTCCAGTGGTTATAGAGCCCATACTGTTCTTGCTGAGCACCCAAGTTGGATTTCTGGCAGCAGTCACATCAGATAATTCACAACTCTAGCTCCAGGGGATCTGACACCCCCTGACCACCTCATACATAGAAACTGGTCTACACATAAATATATAATAAAAATACCGGATGTGATGGCTTATGCCATTAATTCCAGTACTCAGGAGGCAGAGGCAGGGGAAATCTCTGTGAAGTTGAGGTCAGCCTGGTCTATACAGCTAGTTCCGGGACAGCCAGGACTACATAGTAAGACCTTGCAAACAACAACAACAACAACAACAACAAGAACAACAACAAAAGTCCTCCTTCTGCGTTCCCTACTATCCAGTAATCACTATAATTCTCGGCTCTCAGGTAATAATAGGCTTGCTCTTATAACTAAACTTCATGTAGGTCTATTTGATTATCAGTTCTGCAGAGATTTCCCAACCGTATGCGCCTCTCCCCACTGCTGTTTTTAATTCACAGCACTTACATAACACTGTGCATTTACTATCAATTTTCTTTCTTTCTTTCCTTCCTTTCTTTCTTTCTTCCTTTTTTTGTTCCAATTCTTAATCTTACATGAAGCCCCAAGTGGGCTTACTGCTTTATTCCTAGGTTATAGGACATAATATTCAGTACACACAGTATTCAGTACGTTTGTTGCTTGACAGGACGACGAAGGCAAGCGGATCGGATCTACGCTTGTACTGAAGTTCTGCTTGTGACTTCATGCAGTGTGAGCGCCACCTCTCGGGAAACCAAATTTTCTCGGGAACGGAGGCAGTGAGTCTCACGGCGCTAGGAAAGGAACAAAAGATGGCCGCCAGCTGGAAAAAAAAACCCACCCAAAACCAAAAACCAATCCCCCGCCCCACCACACCCATCGTCGGAAGTTAAACACTGAAAGAGTGCTCCCTAGAATAACATCCTACACACTGGAGGAAGCGGGAACGGGCGGCGTTCGGCCAAAAAGGCTCTCCTGAAACGAAACTCTACGAAAAGGTTCCGTGAGAGCAGCTGCCGAGAACCACGTGAGGCCGGGGCGCGTTTCCGGTGCGGGCAGCCGGAGTTAAAGACCTGGCTTCTGCAGGGGGTGAGAGGGGTTCGGGTGCTGAGGGGGGAAGGAAACAGGGTGAGGGCCTAGGTGAGTGGAGGGGGAGGTGGGCGTTAAATAAATAAAGGGTGCAGCCTTCGAGAGGTGTTGAGGAAGGTCGCAGGGTTGGCTGTGGACAGGTACGGACCTGTCAGCTTGACACGCCACGTGGGCTCGCCTTTGTCCGTGGCTGCAGTTCCTGTCAGCTTTTCAGGGCAGGGCTGTGCCATCTTCTCCTTCCAGTCCGGTGCTGGGGGCACAGAGCTGGTACACCGGCATTGCTTGCTGAATGAATGGCCGGGGTCCGGGAGAGTGGGGGGTGCGGATGGGGGGGCGGGGCTGGGGAGAGTGTGAGTGTGATCTGTGTGCAGGGGGCTTCATAGGGTCTGTTTGTGTCATGGTAGGCCGTTTCTGAGGGATCTATGCTTGCTCCACGTCCCTTCAGAGATTCTTCAGCCAGTCTGTGGGTTCTGTCTGTCTCTCTTTGGAAGGCGTGATTGCCGTGTGATCTTTGCTCTCACTGACTGCGGGGCTGTGTGGCTTGGTATCAAAGACAGGTACTGGAGGAGATCAACTCTTTCTGCAGGAAAGGAGAGGAGGACACCAACAAAAATGATCATTAAAAGACTATTTATTATTTGCGTGTTCTTGTGCATGCATGCCTTGGGCACACACAGGAACACCAGAAGACATTTTTTTTTTGTTGTTGTTGTTTGTTTGTTTGTTTGTTTTTGGTTTTTCGAGACAGGGTTTCTCTGTGTAGCCTTGGCTGTCCTGGACTTGCTTTGTAGACCAGGCTGGCCTCGAACTCAGAGATCACCTGCCTCTGCCTCCCGAGTGCTGGGATTAAAGGCGTGCGCCACCACACCCGGCTGCAGAAGACACTTTTGTGGAGAGGGCTTAAGGGGTCAAACTCAGGTTTGTGGTACAAAAACCTCTGCCCACTGAACCGTCCGGTCCAGCTGCCTCAGCCCCATTCTTAAGGTGTAAAATTAGAGGTTAAGCCAAGTTCAGAAAGGCAGAGCCAGGAGCTGGTGTTGCTGTCTTCTTAGGTATTGTTTTTCAAGGTGGAGCCTCCTTTCATCTTGTGAGACTGTTCCCTGGAAATGGATGCTCTCCTGGTGTCTTCCCTCCTGGATGATGATCCATGCTAGGTAGCATGCTATGGTCCTCTTATAGTCCACTTTTCATTGGTCAATCACAATACTCATTGTATTTTCTCCCCTAGTACATTATTCTTACATAATGGACTTTTTTTTTTTGGAGACAGGGTCTCTCTGTGTAGCCTTGGCTGACCTGGACTCACTTTGTAGACCAGGCTGGCCTCGAACTCACAGCGACCTGCTTGCCTCTGCCTTCCAGAGTGCTGGGATTAAAGGCCAGCTTGGACTTTTCAATCGTTTGTTTTGTTTTTGGTTTTGTTTTTGTCTTTCAAAACAGGGTCTTTCTGTGTAGCCCTGGCTGTCCTGAACTTGGTTTGTAGACCAGGCTGGCCTGGCCTCGGCTTTCACATTTTTTCATCCTTTTATTCCCTGTTAATTGTATACACGTATGTAATGTATTTAGTCATTTCACCCCTCCCTTTATCTCATCTTGCTTGTTTCCACAAGCCGCCTCCTACCTATGTCTTTTATATTTTTTCCGTTTGTGTGTGTGTGTTTAATTAGAGTTGCTTGCTTGATGCATGGAGGAGTTAGGAGTTATTTGATGGAGCATTGACAGTTTACCCACTGCTTAAACCCTGAAGAAATTGACCCCCCCCACACACCCCCCCTACCTGTTAATTGCCAGTCTCTCCCCAGTCAGGATTAAGGCCTTGGGCCTTCCTAGTTCCTACCCCATCCGTGATGGGTTAGAGTTAGTGGTTTGCTTGTTTATTTTTCTTGTTTTGTTTTTTGAAACAGAGTCTTATGTAGCTCAGTTCAGGTTGGGGTCATTGACATGTGCCCTATACTCCGCTCTGTTTTCTTGTTTATTTTCTTTTATTTTTTCTTTTTTTTTTTTAAAGATTTATTTATTATTTATACGGTATTCTGCCTCCATATCACCAGATCTCATTATAGATGGTTGTGAGCTACCATGTGGTTGCTGGGAATTGAACTCAGGACCTTTGGAAGAACAGCCGGTGCTCTTAACCTCTGAGCCATCTCTCCAGCCCCTTTATTTTTTTCTTTTCTGCTTTGGAGTCAGACTCTTGCATTGCCCAGGCTGGCCTGCACTCCTCTGTCCTTTTGCTTTAGCCTTCCTACTGGTGGGATTACTGGCATGCATCCTCAGGCTTGGTTTTTTTTTTTTTTTTTTTTTTTTTCTTCTCACTAGGTCCAAAGATGGATCCCAAATTGCACAGGGCTGGGCAATCTTATTCTTTGTAAAATGAAAATGACTGTCATGACATATATTTTCTAAAGCTCTTGCTAGTTCTAATGTCATAGGTCAAATTGTCTCGTACCAGATGCAGCTTTCACTAGGAAAAACCACATCAGTGCAGTTTCCTCTAACTTGTATTACTAGAAAAAGTGGTGTCTTTATTTCTCCTCCCTTAGTTCCATCACAGTATTAAGGACAGAGGCAAAGCTCAATAGGAGCTTATTATTAAATCAAATAGAACAGACATTACAGTTTCTATGTTTGAGCCCTTCCCCACTTCAGGATATTAATTCTTTGGTGAGTGAGCTGGGCAGGGATTGGGATTTTACTAGAGAGACGTGGGGTAGATGTCATAGATTAAAGCCAGTTTTATAGGAGTAATCCTCCTGAGAGAAGGATTATCACGAGGCGCCTTTTCATTTCCGTTTTGCCTGTCCCCAGGACCATGGCCACCAGTGAGCGTACCTTCATTGCTATCAAGCCTGATGGCGTCCAGCGGGGGCTCGTGGGCGAGATCATCAAGCGCTTCGAGCAGAAGGGGTTCCACCTCGTTGGCTTGAAGTTTATGCAGGTGAGTAGACGCTGCTCTTCCTGGTTCGAAGCTTTGGAGCTGAGTGGGACCCTGCAGAGCTTCTTCTACTGTGTCTTGTCTCCTGTCTAGACTTCTCCATGGAGGGAGGGTGTCTTGGAGCCTTAAAACCTCACAGTGACTAAACATGGTGACTGAATCTTGGAACAAACCAAGTCATTTGGAGCTTTCAAAAATAGTCTATTTTGGGGCTGGAGAGATGGCTCAGAAGTTAAGAGCACTGTCTGTTCTTCCATAGGTCCTGAGTTCAATTCCCAGCAACCACATGGTGGCTCACAACCATCTAGAATGGGATCTGGTGTCCTCTTCTGGAGTGCAGGCACATATATGGGCAGAATACTGAACAAATAATAAATAAATATTAAAAAAAAAAGTCTATTTTGCCAGGTGTGGAGCACACCTTTAATCCCAGCCCTCGGGAGGCAGAGGCAGGTGGACTGCTGTGAGTTTGAGGCCAGCCTGGTCTACAAAGTGAGTCTAGGACAGCCAAGGCTACACAGAGAAACCCTGTCTCAAAAAAAAAATAAAGTTTGTCTTTCCTCCCTAACAACATGCAACCCCACATACTACTGCAGAACTGTAATTTCTGAGTCAGTTCTGGGTGTTGTGAGCGCTTGGTCTTTAGCCTCCTAAGCAGATAATTTTAAGAGCGATCCTCCCAAGCCCTCCACCCGACCCTTGGAATAGGTTGTCAGGAAGACCGTCTGTGCTTTAGTAATTACTAGCTGGTGGTGCCTAACATGAGTCAGGCGTGGTCCATGGGACTTTGCAGGAGAAAACTGCAGTTTTGCTTGTGAGGTGCTCCTGACAGAACAGAGAACAGAAATAATTCTAATACCCCTATAAAATAGATACACCTATATTTGACACAGCTGGTCTGGAACACTCAGGATCCTCCCTTTCAATCATCCTAAGTGCTGGGATTATGTGTATGAGTCATGCACTCAACTGACAATATTCCAATAAATAGCAAGGACTGATTGGCCAAGAACTCTTCTTCAGACAAATCTATGAAAGTGAATGCTAATTCCTAGTGAAACTATATTAGGGGGACACTATATTTTTTCCCATTAAAGCAATATAATTTTGGCTCCTAGTGCATTTCAAATTTAATTTGATTTGTCGGTCTTTCTTTCTTTCTTTCTTTGGTTTTTCGAGACAGGGTTTTTCTGTGTAGCCTTGGCTGTCCTGGACTCACTTTGTTTTTTTGTTTTTGTTTTTTTTTTTGGTTTTTTTTTTTTTTGGTTTTTCAAGACAGGGTTTCTCTGTGTAGCCTTGACTGTCCTGGACTCATTTTGTAGTCCAGGCTGGCCTCGAACTCACAGCGATCCGCCTGCCTCTGCCTCCCGAGTGCTGGGATTAAAGGCGTGGGCCACCACGCCTGGCCTTTAGTTTGATTTGTAATGTTGAGTTTTAATTTTTTATTTTTTTATTATTATTATTTTGCTGTTGTTTTTGAGACAGGGTCTCACTGTGTACCCTTGGCTAGGCTGAAACCTGTGTGTGCAGGCACATGTGGAGGCAGAAGATGGTATCAGAACCCGTGGAACTGGGGTTACAAGTTGTGAGCCACCGGATATGGCTGCTGGGAACCAAGCTCAGGACCTCTGCAAGGACAGTCCGCTGAGCCATCTCTTCAGTCACCAGTTTTATTATATATATATTTAGTATAAGGAATCGACTGTTGTTAATGCTGAGGGGAGGGCATGGTGGAATAATAAGAGCCAGGCGTGGACTTGCACAGGCATTTCCACCCTAGAGATGCAATGAAACGAGCCAGCCATTCATCAAGCACAGTAGTATATGCTAAGAACATGTTTTCTTCTCCATCTTTCATGACAGGTCTGAGAGATACTTATATTTGTCCTCATAGTTGCTAGGAAAACTCAGACGTAAGGAGGTCAGATCATGTGCCTGGTAACACATACAGTGAAGTGGCCAGCACTGTGGCTTGAGTCTCTCTGGCCCCCGAGTACATTTTTCTCTCTTGCCCTGGCATTTCTGTTGAGGAGATAGGCTTGGTAAAGAACGGAAGAAGAGATACCTGCCAAGACTCTGGAGGCCTGTTCATCTGCTATGGACTCGAGGGACAAAGGGAAGCCTAGGGCTTCCCTACCCCTGATGAAAAGCATGTGGTCAGTTTTGCAGGCTGAAGATTATTGGAACCAGTTAACAGCATTGAGCGCATGACACGGGAAGGGAGAGTGGAGTCCGAGTGTGTTAGCTGGATGTACCCGCTAACACACGCACGGGCAGACTGCACTCTGGTTTGTCCAAGTTTGCTTTAGCAACTGACGACCAACCAGTGGCTGAAGGATTAGGGTATTGTGAGTGTGCTTTTTGTTTGTTTGCTTTTGAGACAGGGTTTCTCTGTGTTTGTGTATCCCTGGCTGTCCTGGAACTCGCTCTGTAGACCAGACTGGCCTCATAGAGATCTGCCTGCCTCTGCCTCCTTAGTGCCGGGATTAAAGGGCTGCAGCAGCCACCACCCAGATGAATGTGCTTTTTGTCAGCTAATCTTGGCCTATGCATATCCCTAAAGTGGCAGTTGTGCAGCTTTGTATGATGTAGTTGTGCAGAAGTATAAAAACCAAGGGAAACTGCTAGCCCCTTGCTGTGTAGATGCAGAAGCAAAGAGAGTGCCCAGCCAGGCTGAGTTGGAACTCTGAAGGTGGTTTGCTCTGTGGTTAACTTGATTTGTTCCCACACACCAGCCTTGCAATGTGAGTGTTTAATTCTCTTCCTCTCTTTTTGGTCCCTCCTCCTCCTTCTCCTCCAAGCCTCCTCACTGAGACAGGACTTGATGTTGCTAAGGCTGGCCTCAATTTTTATTATGTGACTAAGATGGCTTGTGGATTTCTTGACCTTCCTGGTTCTGACTCCTGAGTGCTGGGATTACAGGCATTGTGATAGCACACCTAGCTCTAATTCATTCTTTTAAAAAGTATATATATATTTTTAAACACTTTATATGCGTGAGTGTTTTGCCTGCATGTGTGTCTGTGCACCACTTTTGTGCCTGGTGCCTGTGGAGGTCGGAAGCCATTGGGTCCCTCCGAACTGCTGGCAGGTGGGTTGTAAGGTGCCATGTGGATGCTAGAATTGAACTTGGGTCCTCTTGATGGGCAGCTGATACTTTTAACCACTTGAGACGTCTCTCCAGCACATCTCACCCATATTCTTTAGCAATATTATTTATTGCTAGGTGTCATGTGCTTTTAGGTAGTTTATAGGTAGGTACTTCTAAGGAAGGACTTGGACTCAGGGTCTTAATCCTTTGAACAAGTCATGTCAGGTGTCCTTGGGAGACGGCCAGGTGCAGTCTACTGCTCATTTGATACAGAGACTCCCTTTGTTCCCATTTAACTGAAGTGTTTACTGGGAACAAGAAGTCCCGGTACCGTGACTTTTCCTTTCTAACCGGGGGTTGTTATTAGAGATAGGGTCTAGCTTCGGAGCCCAGGCTGGTCTTACAGTTGTGGTCTTTCAAATGCTGGGAATTCAGTCTCAGTGTCACACTCAGATGGTTGGATCGGTTCTAAGTTTTTTATTCTGCGGCATTAGAAATTCAGAAGTAGGGAGGGAGGAATGGGAGGATACAAGGGATGGGATAACAATTGATATGTAATATGAATAAATTAATAAAATATATTTAAAAACATAAAAAAAAAAAAAAAAGTTCAGAAGTACTTTGTGGCTGTCACTGCTGTCCTCTGGTGCTGTAGAGGATGAATCTGGTTATAACTGATCAGCTAGCTGTGAGCTCGGGTTTCGAGTGGCAGGAGGGATGGGGGAAGAAACTTGACTGCAGGTTCTTAGGGGCCTGGGGCTAGTTCTCACTGTCTGTTCTGTACCAGGCTTCAGAGAACCTTCTCAAGGAGCACTACATCGACCTGAAGGACCGCCCCTTCTTCTCCGGCCTGGTGAAATACATGCACTCAGGACCAGTGGTTGCTATGGTGAGTGTGTCTGTGTGGGATATTGATGGGAATGACTCATTTGGGAGTAGAGCAGAGTGAATATGACATTTCCTGTGTTGAGTGCCAGGTCTTCTTGGCTGCAGAGGAAACAGGCTGGTGGGATAGCCAGTTAGGAGGGGCACTGGCTCTCGGGTCCACATATGCTTGGCAAGCTGACCTGCATTGGGAGACCTGGAACACAGGGAACTACCTTGGTTTATTGAAGTACCGCATAATTCTTTGGTTTTCAACCTGTGGGACGCCCAAGATGACTAGAAAACACAGATATTTACACTACGATTCATAACCATAGAAAAATTACAGTTGTGAAAGAGCAATGAAAATAATTTTATGGTTGGGGGCCGTGACAACATGAGGAACTGTACTAAAGGGTTGCAGCATTAGGAAGGGTGAGAACCACTGCCTTATGCAAGGAGGAGCTTGCGGCCGGGCGGTGGTGGCGCACGCCTTTAATCCCAGCACTTGGGAGGCAGAGGCAGGTGGATTTACGTGAGTTCGAGGCCAGCCTGTACTACAGAGTAAGTTTCAAGACAGCCAGAGCTGTTACACAGAGAAACCCTGTCTCTAAAACCAAACCAAAACAAATCCCTATAAAACGAAAAAAGAAAAAAAGAAAAAAAAAAGGAGCTTGCTATATCTGTGCCAAGCTCCTTCCTAGACACTTTAGATATACCAGTAGTTATGAGACAAAATAGGTATCTGTTTTCATTCTTTTAAAAAATGGTTTATAGCCGGGCGGTGGTGGCGCATGCCTTTAATCCCAGCACTCGGGAGGTAGAGGCAGGCGGATCGCTGTGAGTTCGAGGCCAGCCTGGTCTACAGAGTGAGTCCAGGACAGCCAAGGCTACACAGAGAGACCCTGTCTCGAAGGGGGGAAAAATGGTTTATTGAGACAAGGTCTTAGTATGTACTCCATTCTTGTGTAGTAGAATTCACTGTGTTGCTCAGGCTGGCCTCAGGCAGCCTAGGCTGGGCTGGAGCTTTTGACTCTTCTACTTACAGTGTATTAGGATCACCATGCCAGACACAGAAGGCAGGTTGGGATGGATGGTAGTAAGAAGGAAGATAGGATGAGAAGTGATCAGAGACCACGTGATGTCAGGACTATGCAATTATGGCACCAGTGCTGGGAAGTTATGGGAGGTACCATATTTAGCATCTTATTTATTTATTTTGCTTTTTTGAGACAATCTGTCTTAGTCGGTGTTCTATTACTATGATGAGACACCATGACCATGGCAACTCTTACAAAGAAAACATTTAATTAGGGCTTGCTTACGGTTTCAGTGGTTTAGTCCATAATCATGGCAGGCAATCTGTCTGCATGCAGGCAGACATGGTGCTAGGGAAATAGCTGAGAGTTCCAGACCCAGATCTGAAGGCAGCAGGGAGTCACTGGGCCTGGCTTAAGCTTTTAAACTTCAAAGCCCAGTCCCAGTGACATGTTTCCTCTAAGGAGGCCACACCGACCCCAACAAGGTCACACTTCCTTTTTTTTTTTTTTTTTTTAAATTTATTTATTTATTTATTTTTATTTTAGCTGGAGTTACAGACAATTGTGAGCTGCCATGTGGGAGCTGGGAATTGAACCCGGGTCCTTTGGAAGAACAGCCAGTGCTCTTAACCTCTGAGCCATCTCTCTAGCACCCTCACTTCCTTTTTAAATCAATTATTTATACAACATTGTGCCTCACTGTATGCCTGCACACCAGAAGAGGGCACCAAATCTTATTATAGATGGTTGTGAGCCTCCATGTGGTTGCTGGGAATTGAACTCAGGGCCTTAGGAAGAACAGCCAATGTTCTTAAGCCCTGAGCCATCCTCCAGCCCCAAGGCCACACCTCTTAATTCTTAAGAAGTGAGCCTATAGAGGCTATTCTTATTCAAACTACCACATTCCACTTCCTGGTCCCCATAGGCTTGTAGCCATAACATAATGCAGAAATGTATTTAGTCTAACTTCAGAAGTACCCATAGTCTATCACAGCCTCAACAGTGTTTAAAAGTCCAAACTCTCTTCTGAGACTCAAGGTAGTATCTTAACTGTCATCCCCTGCAAAATCAAAATCAAAATAAAAAAGCAGATCACATACTTTCAACGTACAACGACATAGCATATGTTGATGATAATTTATATTTGGGGGGGGATTCTATTCATTCACTCTAGCTTCCAAATAAAAGACACAGAGACTTAGATTTATTAATTTGCTTTAGGCTCAGTAACTGGGTAGATAGGCTTTATTCTAATCCTCTAAGCTAGTCTGGCTACTTCCCAGCCACATGCCCCAAGTTACTTGCCAATATTGGACCTGTCTTGGCTGCATCTGCTCCATCAGGCCATGTCCTTTCTCTCTTTCTCTTCCTTTCGTCTTCTCTGCCTCATGGTCCCTACCCGAGACCCCAAGCCCAGGAATGGAAGCTTTGCCTACCTCTCTTCTGCCCAACTACAGACTGTCCATCTTCTTTTATTAAGCAATCAGAGATAATTGGGGAGCAAAGTTTACACAACATTATTCAGAGTACCTGACAATGCAACCAGGTCTTGGGGCCTGGAATTCAGCATTTGTATATATAGAGCACCAGACCAACCCCCAAGAATATACATTACCATTCCAAAAGGAAAGGAGCCTAGTGGGGAAACACTGGACTACAGCAAGACCAATAGGGCAAACTCCAAACTCTGCACCTCCGTGTCTGCTGTAAAAATGCTCTTCAGATCTCCTATTCCTTTAGTTTTATTGACTGCAACACACTTCTGTTTGAGCTGATTCCACACCCCATATGCAGCTTCCCTTGGCAGGTATCCTGTGACTCTCATATCTTGGGGTCTCCAACACAGGCTCTTTCTATGTAGCCCTGGCTGTACCTTGGAACTCTCTATGTAGACCAGGGTGGCTTTGCCAGGATCCACCTGCCTGAACCTCTGGAGTGGTGGGATTACCTCAGTGGCAATATTTACCTTTTAAAAAGGTCGTGGCTGCCATGTGAATGGATCTGAATGGGCCTTGGGAGGATGAGAGGGGCAGGTGGTCTGCGTCCCTGGTACTGGAACAAGCAGGCACTGTCTGTCTCGGGAGTGAGAGGGCTCTGTTCAGGAGCCATTTCCTGTGAATCGAGAGATGCCAGGGTTTCTATGTTGTTTTCTCCTCTTGTCGTTGGAGGTCTGGGAGGGGCTGAATGTTGTGAAGACAGGCCGGGTGATGCTGGGAGAGACCAACCCCGCAGACTCGAAGCCTGGGACCATCCGAGGAGACTTCTGCATCCAAGTTGGCAGGTGAGAACTGATGTTTTCCACCCTTTCCCCAAATCCAAGTTAGTTGCCACTAGAATTCCGGCCACTGAGGCTAGAAATACACACGATGCCGTCCGCAGGTCAACTTAATTTATTTTGGCTTTTAAAGTTTCTTTTTATTTTTCACTTTTCCTTTATGTGGCTAGTTTGCCTGCATATGTGTTTGTGTACCACTTTCCTGTCTGGTGTCTCAGGAGGCTAGAACAGGGCATTGTGGAGTTACAGACACAGTGAGCCCCATGTGGGCACCGGGAGCTACATCCAGGTCCTCTGGTGGAGTAGTCAGTGTTCTTAACCACTCAGCCATCTCTTCTGCCCCTGATTTAGTTGTTTTTAGTTGTTTTTTGAGATGATGTCTCAAGTAGGCTAGCTGGCACTGTACCAGTTTCAGGTCACTTTTAAATGGGAATTTTGTCTTCCTGCCTCTGAAGATGGAAGCTGACTTGGAGGGTCCCCGTGTTTACTTGTCTTTATCCCACTGAGACTGACACTCTGGTGTCAGTGTTTCCGGGAGGGTCGCACACAGGAAGTCATCCTTTCGCTGTTTCCTTTCACAGTGTCCTAAAGCACTCGGGACTCTGGCTTCTCCGCTGCCGTGGTATTGACTATCAGCAGTGGGAGCCATGGCCAGGGTCATCTTTCCTGGTTCGGTAACCATCCCGCCTCTCTCCCACCCAGGAACATCATCCACGGCAGCGATTCTGTGGAGAGTGCAGAGAAGGAGATCAGCTTGTGGTTTCAGCCAGAGGAGCTGGTGGATTACAAGAGCTGTGCTCAGAGCTGGATCTATGAGTGACAGCACGGCACCCATTTTTCTGCCTACTTACCTCTGATCTCACAGGCCGGGGACCAGTAACTCTAGATATTTCTGGAACTTCCTTTGACCTGGAAGGAACCTCTGGGAGCAGTGACTCCCTGTGCAGTGTTAAGTGCTAGCGGTGGATTAAAATGTTTCACCTCCAGTGTTGGATCAGTTAACTTAGTTACTTTGTATTGCTATATTGCTTTGGGCTCCTCACTTCCTCTTTTGGCTCCAGGATAACCTGAGGGACAGAATGTAAATATTATGCAAATTACTTACTGGATTCACATACACATATTCTTTTGGTTGTCCTTGTGGTTTGAGCTACCACCCTGGGATACACTGGCACATCTCTGCCTATTTCCCTTCTCAGCCCTGCGGCCTGTTCAGTCTTGGCACTGAATCAGAGGGCAACATCTATGAAGCATGTGGGAGGTTGTTAAAAACTGTGCTGGGAGCCCGGCGCAGTGGCGAACACGCCTTTAATCCCAGCACTTGGGAGGCAGAGGCAGGTGGATCGCTGTGAGTTCGAGGCCAGGCTGGTCTACAAAGTGAGTCCAGGACAGCCAAGGCTACACAGAGAAACCCTGTCTTGAAAAAAACAAAAACAACAAAAACAAAAAACTGCTGGGAACAGAGAATTCATCAGAAATAAAGATGGCAGGCATGTCGTCCAACACTCAGGAGACATAGGCAGGAGGATCATGAGTTCCAGGTCAGCCTGGACTACATAGTGAAGCCTTGTCAAATCCAAACAGAATAGATGGGTGTGGTGGTGGTGGGGCGGGCTTCCCAGCACTCAGGAGGCAGAGGTACTCAGATCTCTGAGTTCAAGTGCAGCCTAGTCTACATAGTGAGGCTCCTGTCTTAGGAAAACAAAAACAAGAAGAAAAACCCCGGCAAACTGGTGTGGTTGCACACACCTGTAATCCCAGCACTCCGGAGGCGGGTCTCTGAGTTGGAGGTCAACCTGTTCGACAAAGTGAGTCCAGGACAGCCAGGCCTATTACACAGAGAAACCCTGTCTTGAAAAACCAGCACCACCACCACCACCAAAAAATGAAAAGAAAAAAAAAAAGAAAAAGAATCATGAGAAATTGTAGCTACCCTCAAGTCAGAAAGCCTGTCTTCTGTAGGCCTGGGACCTCAGCTGGTGTGATAGGAAGGGGGCTATGTGACTTGACTGAGGGGTAAATGACTCTTCATGGGACAGATATGTCCAATGACATTTCCAGATTCTTAGGACAGTTGACACTTGGCAACTCAAAACCCAAAGCAAAATAAAGAGTGTGGTGGCACATGCCTGTAATGTCAGCACTTAGGAGAAAGAGGCCAGAGGGGTGCAGCAAGCTTGAGGCTGGACTGGTGCAGTCCAGTCAGGACTATGCAGTTAGATCGACAACCAACCAACCGTGCTTCAAACCAAGCGGGAAAGAAATGGCCTCAGAATGAGGAGGACGTGTGCCATCACTAGCAGTGTGTCCTAGGCTGATGCTCTCTGTTCGCTGAGGTTTGGCGTGATGATGAGGTATGACGGGCTGTTGCCCACCTGATTACTTACAGGTGGCCACTTGGCCTGGAGCCACCATGGTGATAACCTGAGTTTTGAGGTCGGCGGGCTCCTGAGGGAGACTCCCATCTCAGGCAGTGTCATGGAGAACAGAGAGCTTGTTGGGTCCTTCAGAGAAGCCGGGAACTGTTAAAGCAGGGTTTACCCTCTTGATTAAACCAGGGCTAGAGGCACTGGAAATGGAGAAAAAAAAAAAAAATTGCCAAGATGCCCAGTGTAAAGCCTGCATGAGTGAAGTGTAGAGTATAATTAATTGCTCATTCTGTTAGAGAGCAAAGACTTGTTCAGTCTGAGCAGGTCCTTAGCCAGGGGTGATGGGATGGAGTTGGAGGAGGGTTGTAGGCATTTTGACTCATCTGGGCCAGTCTCAGTGTTTTCGGCAACACCCTAAACCTCTTTAATGGGGATGTTCAGGGCCCTAGCTCAAGCTCTAAGCTACTGGGAGAAGCTGCTACTGGTTCATAGAATGCTCAAGGCACTGTAAGTGTGTGTGTGTGTGGTGTGTGTGTGTGTTTTCCCCGTCTGGACACAACTGATATGGACGTTGGGGCAGGGACCTTTTGGGTACTGGTGGCTTGTGAAGAAGACAGGAGGTGAGCAATGTCTGTAAGGTGATAGGCCTGGCTTCTGAGAATATACAGTCTGAAATACTGGGTGCTGGACCTAAGGCCTTGTGCATGCTACACAAGTGGGCCAACCACAGAGCTCCATCTCCAGTGCCCCTCTCCCTCCCAGCCCAGGCTTGTATCTAATTCCAAAGTAGGCAAGGATGAACTACCATACCCAGTGCTAGGGTTAAACCCACGCCAGCCCCTCACTTTGTATATGTATATATTTCTTTTTCTTTCTTTTCTTCTCTTTTTTTCTTTAAGTGCAGAATTCTGCCTGTATGTGAGCCAGCAGGCCAGAAGAGGGCATCAGATCACATTATAGATGGTTTTGAGCCACCATGTGGTTGCTGGGAATTGAACTCACGACCTCTGGGAGAACAGCTAGTGTTCTTAACCTCTGAGCCATCTCTCCAGTCCGTGTATATATTTCTTTCTTTCTTTTTTTCCTTTCTTTTTGGTTTCTCGAGACAGGGTTTCTTTGTAGTCCTGGCTGGTTATCCTGGACGTTCTTTGTAGACCAGGCTGGCCTCGAACTCACAGTGATCCACCTGCCTCTGCCGTGTATATATTTCTTAAAGATTTATTTTTTGTCCTTTTAATTATGTGAGGGTTAGTGTTAGCTACCTGAAGTGTGTGGGTGATGGGAACTGAACTCTGGCCTCTGGAAGAGCAGCAAATGCACTTAACTGCTAAGCCGAATCTTTCCAACATCTCATTTTGTATACTTTGAGACATAGACCAGGCTGACTCTGAACCTTGTAGCAGTGGCTGCCCTTGAACTCCTGATCCTCCTGCCTCCGGTTAGAATCTTGCCAGGGAAGTCTTAGGTTGAAGTGGGTAGACTGATACCCGGAAGCGCTGTGTGGACTTGAATTCAGTCTCTGGGTGGAAACAGGGTGGAGGCTGGAAAGGTAGGTGAGGGGACGGACAGCAGGGAGCAGGTCCTGGTGTCAAAAGGCACTGCTTATTTTAGGAGTTTGAAGGTCATTCTGAGACAGGTCAGAGACAAGAACAGATGGACTTCTGAGGAGGGGGCTGAGGACAGACATGGCTCCTTGGGAAGTGTTGTTTTGGATGAGGAAGGCTTAGAGTTCAAGTGAAGGGCTGGATTTCAGAGGTGGGAAGGATTTGGGGTACCGAAGGGTAGGGAGAGTCCAGCTGATCGCCGGTGCCCCAAGGGAAAAGTGAACGCAGACATCTCCTGGATTGAAGAAATCAGGACCAGGGCCCCGGTGTTGGAGCCTATAGCAGCAAAGTGCCTGAAGACTTGGGTGGGGAACAAATCACTTCCTGCCTCCCAGCCCTCAGTAGCCCTGCAAGGAGAGGGCGTGCACCGCGGGTCGCTGGGCGGAGACAGAGACGACTGGCCGACCAGGCAAGGCTGAGCGTCCCGGGTTGGGCAGCGGGTCCTCCGGGGTGTGGCGTCCCGCGTCCCGCCCCGCGCCCCTCCTTCCCTACCCTGCGCTGCTTGGTGGTCGCTCTAGTCTCTCCCATCGCTCACCGCCGACTCCAGCCGACCCGCAGACTTTCGGTAAGGCTGGGATGCATTCTCCGCCACAACATCACCCCACCTCAGGCTCCCGCGGTCCCCTTCCTGGGTCTCCCGGGTGGGGCAGAAGCAGCTGGAAAGCCACGTGTCCTCCGCTGCGGCGGCGGCCGTGGAGGGAGCCCACGTGGCTTCCTGGGCCTGCTTGGGTCGCCCGGGCCTCATCGACTGGACTTCTTGCCCCCACAGGACCATGGCCAACCTCGAGCGTACCTTCATCGCCATCAAGCCAGATGGCGTGCAGCGCGGCCTGATGGGCGAGATCATCAAGCGCTTCGAGCAGAAGGGGTTCCGTCTGGTGGCCATGAAGTTCCTGCGGGTAACATGACCCTCGCCCCCTATCCCTCTGCTGCTGGGTCTCGGGAGTTTTGCCGTCCCGCTAGTGGTTTTTCCATGTCGCCATTTGGAGTCAGGGTCAGTCCTCTAGGTTGATTTCGCTCCCAGGAGAAGACTCATTTTGACCTCTGCCCCTCACCAGACGTTGGTGACTTGCTGGCCCCCTTCCCAGGCCCGGGGAGGACAAACAGCCGTGGGAAGGTTAAGCTGTTAGGTAACGTGACTGGTGCCGGTGGCCAGGCCTGGATTCCCTCCGGCTGTGCTTCCTGGTCCTGGCCAGGTCCTGTCCATCTCGCAAAGGGCCTCCACTCGTGTTTCTCCTGGGGCAGCAAGGAGTGGAGGGAGACTGGAACCCACACTGTACAGGGAATCCTTTTGTGCTTTAGCCGAGAAACTTCCGAGATTGCCAAGTGTTAAGGCTGCATGCCTCCTTGGCCATAAGATAGTTAACCATTTTCCATGTTGTGCGGTAGTTCATTTGGTATATGGGTCCTGAGTCGGGTCCCCAGCCCCTCATAAGCAGTAGGGTGTGGTGGCACATGCTGTAATCTTAGCACTTGGAAGGTGGAGATCGAGGATCAGACGGACAGTTCAGGGTCATCACTGGCTAAACCTGGAGGCCACCATGAGACCCAGTCTAAAGAAAAAAGGTTAAAGTTAAGTATCTACCGAGATTTAACAAAGGGCATCCTTTTTGTTCTTGGGGCTGGAGAGAAGGCCCAGTTACGGGTTCAATTCCTGTCACACTTTGTAGACCAGGCTGGCCTGGAACTCACAGAGATCCACCTGCCTCTGCCTCCCGAGTGCTGGGATTAAAGGCATGCGCCACTACGCCCGGCTATAGGTTTTTTCTTTGTCACAATGGTGTCAGTTTCATGGTGTGGATCCTTGTGAATGCCAAAGTTGGAATTAACCTGCCCTGTTGGAAAACCTGAGCCCCCTTCCCGCCAGGGTGGGATCAGCCATGGTTAAGCCTTTGCAGTCTGTCCTCTGATGGGTTGCTCTGTCTGCCAGGCTTCTGAAGAGCACCTGAAACAGCACTACATTGACCTGAAGGACCGTCCTTTCTTCCCAGGGCTGGTGAAGTACATGAACTCAGGGCCTGTGCTGGCCATGGTGAGTGCTTATGAGGGACTAACAGGGGAATTAAGTCTTTCCTTTCTCTGTTGGAACTAGCTTTCACTCCAATCTTTCTTTCTCTTTAGAACTGGGATTATAGACAGGCAGGTGTTAGTTCAGGAGGGGAAAGGAAAGGAAATCAGTGGGCTGGAGAGAGCTCAGTGGTAAGACACAGGCTGCTCTTGAAAAGCACAGGAGTGGGCTGGAGAAGTGGCTCAGTGGTTAAGGGCACCGCTTGCTCTTCCAGAGGTCCTGAGTTCAATTCCTAGCAACCACATGGTGGCTCACAACCATCTATAATGTTATCTGATGCCCTTCTCTGCAGACAAAGCACTCATATACAATAAATAAATCTTTAAAAAAAAAAAAGCACAGGAGTTAGGTTCCCAGCACCCACCCGAGCTGGCTCACACCGCTTGTTCAGGGATCTGGTGCCTCTGGCCTCCACCGGCCCTGGTACTCTGCCATGTGCGTGTGTGTACACACACCGAGTGAAGAGCTTAAGGCAGATCTCTGTAGGACTAGTCTGCTTTCAAAGAATCACAGACCACAATGTGTCCTAGGCTCAGAAAAGTATTTCTAAGTGTATAACAGGAGGTGCACAGTTCTCTGGCCCTGAACTGCAGCTGCAGTTGCCATGGTGATGATGGTGGAGGGCAGGGAAAAGGTTTAGAGTGCTTGTCCTAGACTTCCCTCTTTTACAGTTAACCCTTGCCATCTCTTACCTTCCTAGTAGGCCCTGAGGCCCCTCCCTCTGATCCCTGATCTCTCCTTAGACTTTGTCCTCCCTCTCTCTCTCTCTCTCTCTCTCTCTCTCTCTCTTTTGTGAGTAGTCTTTTATATCCTACTTGTGAATTTAAACCGTGGGGGTGGGGGGGTGGATGGGCTCCTGTGTTCTCTGCAGGGCTTCTCTGACCACAATTCCATATACGGATCTTACTGATTAATGAGTAGTTAGGAGTGATTGTCCTGACTGGGTCTGTCTCAGAAATTGTCTTTTCTCCTATCAAGGTCTGGGAGGGGCTCAATGTGGTGAAAACAGGCCGAGTGATGCTAGGAGAGACCAACCCAGCCGACTCTAAGCCAGGCACCATTCGGGGGGATTTCTGCATTCAAGTTGGCAGGTAAGTCTGTGTGTGCGTGCGTGTGTGCATAGAGGGAGGGAGGGAGACACACACACACACACACACACACAGACACAGGAGAGGCATAGACAGAGACACACACACACAGACAGAGAGAGACAGACACAGGAGAGGCATAGACAGAGACAGAATAATAAACTTTTAACACTAAGTGGAGTATACAACATTTTGGATATATCCCAAGCTTAGAAAAACGTGAGCTTAATATAAGGTGGAAGTTAAAAATTGTAATTGAGTTGGGTGGTGGTGCACATGGCTTTAGTCCCAGCACTTAGGAGGCAGAGGCAGGCGGATCTCCTGAGTTTGAGGCCAGCCTGGTTGCAGAGTGAATTCTAAGACAGCCAGGTCTACACAGAGAAACCCTGTCTTAAAAGAACAAAACAAAGAAGCAAACGAACAAAAAAGGTAATTGATGTACTGTACAGAGAGCTGCTGCATGTGATAGTTTGTGTGTGGGAAACAGGGTTTTAACCCCACCAGATTTGGTATTATATGTATGGATGTGATACCTAAGTCTGGATTCCCTCAGCCATAATTTGTACTCAAACTTTGTAGATTCAAATGGAATAAGGGGATAATTACTAATAAGCATAGATGGCATGGTTTGGTTTGCAAATCACTTTTAAGAAAATGCAAGCCTGGGGCTGGAGAGATGGCTCAGAGGTTAAGAGCACTGACTGCTCCTCCAGAGGTCCTGAGTTCAATTCCCAGCAACCACATGATGGCTCACACCCATCTATAATGAGGTCTAGTGCCCTCTTCTGGTCTGCAGCTGTACTGTCAGGCAGAGCACTGTATACATAATAAATTTATCTTAAAAAAAAAAAAAAAAAAAAAGAAAAAGAAAAAGCATGCCAGGTATGGTGGCTCACATCCTTAATCTCAGCATTTGAAAGGCAGAGGCAGGTATGTAGTGAGTTTCTGGACAGTCAGAGCTACATAGTGAGAACTATCTTGTTTTTGTTTTGTTTTGTGTTTTTGAGGCAGGGTTTTCCTATGTAGCCTTGGCTATCCTGGACTTTGTAGACCAGGCTGGCCTCGAACTCAGAGATCTGACTGCCTCTTGACTCCCGAGTGCTGGGATTAAAGGCGTGCGTCACCACACCTGGCAGAACTATCTTGAAAAACCAAAGGAAAAAATATAACAACCACCCCTAAAAATTCTTCTAGGTGGTGGTGGTGCATGCCTTTAATCCCATCACATCCCAGGTACCTCTGAGTTTGAGGCTAGCCTGCCTGGCCTACTTAGGGAATTACAGGACACCCAGGGCTATATAAAAACCTTGTCTCAAAAAAAGAAACTTAGGGGCCGGGCTGTGGTGGCGCATGCCATTAATCCCAGCACTCGGGAGGCAGAGGCAGGCGGATCGCTGTGAGTTCAAGGCCAGCCTGGTCTACAAAAAAGCGAGTCCAGGACAGCCAAGGCTACACAGAGAGACCCTGTCTTGAAAAAAACCAAAAAAAAACAAAAAAAAAACAACCCCCCCCCCCAAAAAAAAAACAAAACAAAAAACTTGGGCTGGAGAGATGGCTCAGTTGTTAAGAGCACTGTCCGCTTTTCCAGAGGTCCTGAGTTCAATGGTGGCTCCCAACCATCTATACTGGGATCTGATGCCCTCTGGCATGCAGGTATACATGCAGATAGAGTACTCATCTATATTAAAATAAATAAATCTTAAAAAAACAACAAACAACCCCAAACAACAAACAAAACCAAACCAGATAGGGCTTCAAATACTGTTAGCCCAGCATTTGGGAAGTGGAGCAGGAGGATCAGAAAATTCTAGGTCAGTTTTAGCTGCACAGGAAATTTAAGACTAGCCCCTGCCCTGCAAAAGAAGCATGACTGGCTCTTGTCTGGTTTTTGGAGGCTTGCTCACTTTTGTTTTTCAAAAATTGAGAAGAAAAAAACTTTTTTAAAAGTAGTAGCAATCTTGAGTCATTAAATACTCTTGAAGGGAAAACTTGCAAGTTTTTCTTATTGTTTTTTTCCCAGGTAGGGTTTTTCTGTGTAGCCTTGGCTATTCTAGACTTGCTTTGTAGACCAGGCTGGCCTCACAGCGACCCACCTGCCTCTGCCTCCCGAGTGCTGAAGGCATAAGTCACCACTGCCAGGCAAAACTTACAAGTTGAACTAAGCTCCTTTTACTCGAGTGTATTTAGCTTTGTGCTTTTTTGGTATGGTTTTTAAAGGTTTTCAGAGTGTTTTGTCTGCATGTGATGTGTGCTTGGTCTGTAGAGGTTATCAGATACTCAGAAACTGGAATTCTACATGGCTGGGAGCCACCATGTGGTCCCAAACCTGGGTCCTGTGCAAGAGCAACAAGTGCTCCTAACCCTTGAGCAGTCTCTCCGGTCGACCCATCTAATGGATTAAAAAAAAAATTAATTTAACTTCAATTTATGTGTGTAGTGCAGGGCAGTGGTGGCGCACACCTTTAATTCCAGCACTTGGGAGGCAGAGGCAGGTGGATCGCTTGTGAGTTTGAGGCCAGCCTGGTCTACAGAGTGAGTCCAGGACAGCCAAGGCTACACAGAGAAACCATCTCAAAAAAAAAAAAAAAAAAAAAAAACCCAAAAAAAACACAACAACAAAACCAAAAACAATTTATGTGCATTGGTGTCAGAGTGTCAGATCTTGGAGTTACAGACATTTGTGAACTGCTATCTGGGTGCTGGGAATTGAACCCGGGTCCTATGGAAGAGTAGGCAGTGCTCTTAACCACTGAGCCATCTCTCCAGCCCCCTCATCTAATGGATTTTAACTAAATGTTTTACTTGTTGTTTTGAAAATTCAATGTAGGACCTGGGTTGGTGGTGGCGCATGCCTTTAATCCCAGCAGTTGAGAGGCAGAGGCAGGTGGATCTCAGCGAGGTTTGAGTCCAGCCTGGTCTACACAGCGAGTTCCAGGACAGCCAGAGTTGTTATACAGAGAAAACCCTGTCTCGAAAAACCAAACCAAATTAAACCAAACCCCGTAACAAATGAGCTTCCTTTCTTAGGAACATCATTCATGGCAGCGATTCTGTGGAAAGCGCTGAGAAAGAGATCGGTCTGTGGTTTAAGCCTGAAGAACTGGTTGACTACAAGCCTTGTGCCCATGACTGGGTGTATGAGTAGAGGTGGGCCAACGCGGGCCCTTCTCAGCATTACTGGTCCCTGGACACAGCTCTTCATCCCACTGAGTGAATGGATCCTCTTTTCTAAGACAATAAAGACTTCGAACTGGGTGCAGTGTCCTGTGTTCATCTGCTATAACTGTCAGAAGTGTTTTGTTCCGAGGCTGTTTATTGGGAAGAATCCCCTGATCTTCACAGAGAGGAGCTAGGAGATCAAGACACTTACAAGGGAAGGGTAGCAGGGGAAAGAGTCTGGCTGTTTAAGGAAATAAGCATCCCAAATAGCATTGCTAATAGAGATGGGTGTGTGAAAACGTAGTAACAGTCAAAGTCGAGTTGGTCAGATTTATGTCTGATGATTAGAAGGTCTAAAGACAATTAAAAGGATGTCACTGGAATGAAGGATCAAAGAGGGAACAACCTTTCCTCTTATTAGCGACAGTGTTTCACTAAATTGCCCACCCTGAATTCTGGCAAGTTGCGAGAGGTCTAATGCCACCTTACAGGTGCAGCTGTCAGAATTAACTGCCTCCGTCTTTATCCAAACTGATCTGAATTAGATCCAAATGATGTCTACTGGAGTTCTACTAGGTGTGGGGAAGACTCCACATATGTGGTGTTAAGTGTTCAAGTGGTACTGAGGACACAGCTCTAGTGTGCGTGGGGCCCCTGGTTGGATCCATCCCCAGCACTTGACACAAACAGTCACCCACTGAGCATGGGCCCAAAAGTACAATGTTCTAGACAAAGTGACTATTTCTCCACAAACGGCACACACTTACCTTTGCATCTGTTCTGCACTGTGGTCCTGTTGCTGCCTAGCCATGAAATCTCCGCTCAAATGCGGCTTTCCCGGATCCCCTCGGTCCCCGCTGGACAGTCTTTTCTCAGTGCCCACTCCTGCTTCCCATTGTGACTTCCTTAAGCCGAGTAACAGCTCTCTTGGGGAGTTAAGCTGTGCCCTCCTGGAAAAGGATTATCCCAGATTGCAGCCTGCTCACCCCCTCGTGGAGGGGTGGGGGTGGGGTCACCTGTTGCCACTCTCTACCACCTGTTGTCTCACTGCCTTAACTGAACCTTGCCTCAGGGAGAGGTAAGTGTACATCAAAGTCTGAGTAGTTCAGTTCTCTGTCCCACAGTGAAAGGAAAGAACCAGCTCCTCAAAGTTGTGTTTTTGATGAATGAATGGAATGAATGAAAGAAAAGGCTGTTGCCGAATCTCACAACCTGAGCTCCACCCCAGAACCCCCACGGGGAAGAGGAAACTCATTTCTACAAACTGCCTGACTTCTACATATGCGCCATGTCACATTCACCCACGCTACCTAATAAAATGCTGAAAAAAATGGATAAAATAAAGCTTAACTTTAACATTTTATTTTGTGTAAAAAAGGGCAAATTTAGTGAATTATTTTCATCTTGTACACAAAGTTATAATTTTAATGCTTTTCACATCCATGCTGAAAATTTGCATTTTGGTAAAAATGAAAGGAACATAAATTTCTCTGAAGGAATTTTCACGCCATTATATACATTCCATGAGAAAGCTTCAAACACTTTCTCAATGATCACAAGTTACCAGAAAATAACAGATTAAATTTGTCCAGATATTGATCTATATATCAAACGCACACAGAAATGATGTAAAAACCTTATGTACTTTACTTTGGCTTCTGTCCTTGAAAGGTTTGCCCAGGGACAGATGCTTTTTTTTTTTTTTTTTTTAATAAATGACTGTGGCTTTATTTAAAATATGAAAATCAAAGGAAGATACCCAGTTTAATCACAGTATTTTAAAAATCCCTCCCCAATATTAAAGGATCATTACCAAATATATAGCACCATAATACAAATATTGATGGGTGAGGGTATTCACATCACAAAATAATAAAAACAAACAAACACTGAAAACCCGTGTTAGTATCCGCAGATTAAGAAGTTGATAACAGCTTTAGCTTTCCTCATACACAGCAAGGAAAAGGTTAAACAGTTTAAACTACTAAAAGTTCCCAGGCTCCTAAGAGGAAAACAAAAACAAACCCAAGGTCAGCAGTACACATTGAGCTGAGTTGTATGACATTGACAGGAAGTATGGCTAGGATGGAAGCCTCCTCTGGTTAACTGTGTTAGCAGCAGGAGTGAGGGTCTTAACAAAGAGGGCTCTGGGTTTACGTTCAGACTCTTAATGAGTCTTCAGCAACCCTTCACTATTATTGAACACAAACACTATGAATGTAGGTGGGAAATCCTAAACACGCCAAGCCTGGTTTTGGTGTAAAATTGGAAGCTTGTAAAACCTGGCTACAAATGAGCATTTCACAGAACTAATTACCAGGACTGGCTGGCTTGAAATCACATCCTTCCTGGCTTACAGTTAGTTCCCCCGAGAGCTCCTACACACAAGGTGTGAGAGCACCTCCATCACAGGCTTCTTGTGCTGGTACCATGCATGGCAGCCCAGTCCTGGGCTAATCTGCAGAGCCTGAGAAGGAAGACTGCTCTGACCTTTGCGCTGGACCTCTTCTAGGCTTTAAGCTTCTGGGAAGATCCTTCAAAGTAAAGAGTTGGGAAGTGTGAGGATGCCACATTTACAGTAGGTCCCTCTCAGCAATGTTGTTTAAGATAAATATCCAGTAATCTTACAGCTGAATTCACATATATTTGACAAGAGAATCAACTTGCATTGATGTGATTTGCATTTAGCCCCCAGAGTCAGTATTAAGAAATGGTGACATGCGATTCCATACATTTTTACATTAAAAAGTAACACATTTTACTTCCAGTAGCTACTACAAAACCTTATGTTATTAATCCCTCTTGCATAGAATGAGGTAAACCTGTGCATATTACCAATGTTATTATTCTCAAAAGTAGAGCAATATTTTAGAAAATAAACTGCTGGTTTTTAATGTTCTATGCATTTAAAAGTCAAACAAAATTCCTACCAAAAATGTCTCCTGGGGTTTTCCATTAGCTTTTTTTTTTTTTTCTTTTTTAAAGCATTCTGTAGGCTGAAGGGCTGCAGAGTTAATCATCTTCATTAACCTCTCACCAGCCCTGCCTACTTTCCAGAGGAGATGGGCAGTATTACCACTCTGAAGAGGCCAGGCTCAGACCCAGAAGCACTTCTAGAACAGGTGCAATGAATTCCTGAGAGTTTAGTTTATGAACCTCACTGGTAGATGCTAGAGCTCTCTCCTTCAGTCACAACTTGGGAGAAGGTTAGAAAACGCAGAGCAAACCTTTCACCAATTCACCCTTTTATCCTATCTCCTAAAGGAAGCTGTATGAATTTGAAAACAGGGAATGTTTAAAATGGTCCAAATCAGTTACTGTTAAAATAAATTCGGACTACAATTAAAGACAATTCATAATGTATGTACGTGTGTATATATATGGAATTTAAAGAAAATTAAGTTTACTTTCAAATCAGTTTCTAACAAATCCAGGACAGTTAAAAGTGGAGCTGGAATGATTCTGAAATCTACACTTATTTTCATTAGCAAAATTTTCATTTGATTTTCTTGGTAATACAGAACAACATCTGTTTTCAGGTGTGGTTGCTCTCTCACAGACGGAGGGAAATGGCAGAGGTCTGATACAAATTCCCTTTTGTGGGATGTTCACTAGCGAGGAAAACAGAATAAACTTAGGAAAATATTCATTTCCCCCAACCCCTTATGTAGACTGAAATCCTGTCTATCTTGTTAACCATTCCAGTTTAACACTTTAGTGTTAGAAAAATTTTAATCATTCTTACTTGAAGGAGAGCATATAAAAGTATCCAGAGTTCTCCTAGTTTCATATACAACTCCAAATACATTTTAGCAGAATGAAAACATTTCTGTACAAACATTTAAATGGGCTGCAATAAAATGTCAGCGAGCACAATTAATGACCCCTTCCGTGATCTACATGGTGATGAGCCCTCTGTGAGGGGTTCAGTTGCATATTTCCACAGCAAAAGAAGCAGGAGATGTGACTGGCCTAACTCTAAAATCCAAAAATCTCCCAACAGGTACCAAGAAGGTTCATTTGTAATGACAGTTCATTTGCATTTACAACTATATCCTTCTTAATCATCTCCTTCAATCCTGCTACCTAAACTTTTATCTTACCAAAAAAGTTAGAATTTCAGTTCTTGTTAACAATGCACATAAATCCAAACTTGGAAAATATTACAAAATTCTTTCAAAAGCTTCAAATACAACACAAAAATCGTCCATCTTTATAAATTGAAAAATTACCCCCCCACCAAAATAGTTTCCCCCCACCTGAAAAATCTGGAACTGAACTTTTCTGTGTTTAGCAAAATGTCCCAGTAGAATAGCCTGCTGTGCAGCCAGACGACTACAAATCAGTCCTGTAAACAGCCCCTCCCACCCTTAGTTTCTGAGCCACCTCATGGCTCTTGTTTGATGTAGACGGTGGCAGAGCCATTGCTCTCTTGGTCAGATGCTCCTTGAAGGAAGCTATAATCCTCTCCATCTAGCAGCTCCTCCTTTAGCTGCGACGTGGTCACTGTATGAGACAGACAGAAATGCACGGTGTTACCAAGTCTTCTGGAATGCCCTGGTTGTTCATCTTCACGTTCTATCAACTTTACAGCTAAGACGACGTCACTTCTTCAATACCTATAAAGATGAAACCATGGAAGTCGAGGTGGAACTCAAGGGTAGAATGCTTGCCTAGCATGCGTGAGGTGATGGATTTGACCCCCAGCACTGCAAAACAGATGACAATGATAACAAAGTCCTGAAAAATATTAACTTTATTGGTGTGTGGTTCTAGGGCTTTGTGTATGCTAGGCAAGTACTTTACCACTGGGCTACACCTCTCAATCCTAATGTTAAATATTAAAGTATACTGTCAATTAAGGAATGTTTAGGAAAGGAACAATGCTACAGCTCGACACTGCACAGTGGATAATCTCCAACAGAATATGCTCAAATAACAGGGTTCATGAATTCAGCTAAAATAACTGGGTTTTTTCTTGGGATTAAATATTCACTTTTATGTCCATGCCTACAGAAATGAATTTATTTCTTGTGCATTCTGAGGTATAATATTCAACACGACAGAGTCTTCCTATGTAGATGGCCTTGAATTTTTGATCCTTCTACTTCTACATCCAGAGGGCTGGGAGTGTGTGTGTGTGTATTTATGTACATACATAGATCGTATAATATATATATGTACACACACACACACATACATGTAGCTTTTAGTACCATCTATGGTTTTAGGCATCCAAGGTGGGGCTTTGAACACACAAATGTATGAAAGGGGACTGTGTGTGGAATACAGAACTACTTGTGCCCCCAAACCCCTGAAATAGTCACTTTATTTCCCTCCTTCCATCTACCCTTAGGGCCTTGGCATACCAGGCAAATGCTCTACCCCCGAGCTATAGCTTTTTTTGTTTTGTTTTTTGTTCTTTTTTTCAAGACAGGGTTTTCTCTATGTAGCCTTGGCTGTCCTGAACTCACTTGGCCTCTAACTCACAGCTATTGGCCTGCCTCTGCCTCCCGAGTGCTGGGATTAAAGGCACACGCCACCACACCCGGCCTGAGCTATACCCTTTTAAAGTCTAAGACAGGGTCTTTCCTAGGATGCCCAGCATGTGATCTTCCTGCTTAGCCTCACAAGTGGTAAAATTACAGGTGCGTAACACCATCATGCCAGCATTATTTTTACTTTTTTTTCATGGTGCTGAGGACCGAAATTAGTTTGCGTATGCTATGTCAGCACTCCATGCTGGGCTACACTTCTAGTCTCTATGTACTGATTGTAGTTATGAAGATTTCTTTAAAAATCAATGACTCCTCTCCCAGTCCAAGCATGTTGGCTCACACCTATAGTCCCAGCAGTTTGGAGGCTAAAGCAAGAGGAACTTGAGTTGGAGGCCAACACAGACTACATACTATATAATAAGACTAACAAACAAATAGAAAATCTAATCTCAGGCTACCTGTTTTTGAGACAGGGTCTCTGTTTGTAGCTCTGCTGGTCCAGAGCTTGTTATTTAGATAGACTAAGCTAGCCTTGATCTCACAAAGATCTGACTCCTGAATGCTCAACCAGAACTTCTGACATCTTATTTACTAATTTCCACACCCCCCTGCCCTGAGACAGGGTTTCTGTGTATCCTTGGCTGCCCTAGACTTACTTTGTAGACCAGGCTGGCCTCGAACTCACATTGATCCGCCTGCCTCTGCCTCCCAAGTGCTGGGATTAAAGGCGTATGCCACCACCACCCGGCTATATTTACTAATTTTAATAAGTAATATTTTGAGAGATGGCAATTCATCTTACTTTGGTTCATGTTTCAGCATTGATGTTGAAAACTCAATAGCCCAAAGACAAAAAAGTGAATATACTGTGTATAGTGAGAGCAGAAGAAACACCACACTGTTCAGAGGCAAAGCACATGCACTGCTATAGTTCTTCCTTTGCTTAACAAATGTCTTCTAACAAACAGCGGCAAATATGCAATAGCTGTCCTTCAGATCTAACCAACATGCAGTAAGTATACTCAGGACATTTTTGCACTATCACAAGGATAAACATGGACCAAACCCCACATTTCATTAAAGGTGCAGTACCCACAATAAAAGGCTGAATGTTGTCTTGTTCTACGATGATTAGATGGCTAAATGAATGGCAATCACCATGCTTCAAGATCAAAGATGTTTTACTCAAATGGATGTATTTTTATGTTAAGAAAGATAAGCTGAGGTTCTAAAGCACATCCTAAAGCTGTATGCAGTTGTACTCAAAACAAGTATCTAAAGAAGTCATGTTAAAATATGGAAATGATGTACTTAAAAATCACTCAAGATAATAAAGGTGAAACATTCACTCAGGCATGAAATGTTTTAATGCAAACTTTCACTTTTCATAGAAACTAAAATATAGTCTGTCTGGTATCACCCTTTCTTCCTAGCCTTTATTCTCAACTAATAATAGATGAACGCAACAGATCAAGTGGCTCAGTGTTACATTCTACACCAATGCACCTTCTAAGCTCTGCTTTTATAAGGAATTGCTTTAATGACACTAAGCATGAAAACTTCACAAGAGAAACAAACGAAAGTGACATCTTAGTAGGAACAAAGCCAATAACAACAAATTCTCCAAACAGTCAATCCAACCATGGCTTTCAGGCATGAAGGCAGTAGTTCAGCTCCCAAAGCATTTCACTGAGCATCTCATACCACAGGCCACAGGACACACCCAGAGCTCAGAAGACACCACAGGCACTTGAGAAACAAGGAAGTCAGGAGTTTTTCTGTCTAGCATCTCACACGTCTAGTTCAGTTTACATGAACCAGAACCTCAAACAAAACATTAAATATACTTCCAAAATTAGTCTGTTTAAAGAAAATGCTCTGAAAACCTAATATAAATTTAAAAAGCGCAAGATGCTGTTTCATTCACACGTAGTGCATATGAAAAGAGAAAAGTTAGCACTGAACTGGAGTGCTCTCAGTTCTTAGAGGTTGATACATTAAAAGAGTAGCTAGTACTGTTGGTTTTGCTGACACAGGGTCTCTCAGGCGGCTGCCTGGAACGCCTCATCTTCCTGCTGGGTTTTATCACCATACCTGGCCATAGCAGCTGAAACTTGGATTTGTAGTCCTAATCTGCCTTTCGTATAAAATAAAACATGGAAATTTCCCCTTGATGTATGGTTATCAGAATGATCATAAGAAAACGGCCTGGTGGAAAGCTCAAGATGACCACACACACTGTCAGGGCTGTGAGAGCGAAGGTGCTCGTCCTTAAATGGAGTTTTAAAAAAGGGCTGATGATGTCAGGTACAAACATCCTGGTAAACCGAAAAGAAGGAAACAGCAAGGTACTTAAAAGTTCCACTTAGGTTTTCAAACTACAAAAGCACTCAGGAAATGCCGATCAGCTAGCTAGAGCAAGTCGGTTGAAAAGCAGCCCTTAAGCTGTGGTAATCAAACAGGCACGCTGTTCTGACGTGACAACATCAGGATTCTCATCTGAAGCAAGCTTCCTTCTTAGCAAGTACAAGGGCCAACACCTTGAGCACTCTTCCTTGACTCTGCCACCCCAGTCTAAACCAACTAAACACCAAGAAAAGTCACCTACGCACGATGCATAATGAAACACAGAATTATGAAAATAAACTTCAATCTAATTTAACACCATGATATACATGTAATGTGTTTTCAAATCTGTGATGATATTCGGCTAAGATTATGGCAAATGTTGTTACCAAACCCAAAATTACTTGAACTCAACACACATTTTCCACAAATGACCCATCATGGGATGTCATGAACAAAGTCTCTCTTTTAGGTCTGATTATCAGATGAGTTCTTCAGCATCTCTCTCTCCCTGAAGTCAAGTTACATGGATGTCTACAATGTAATGGGCTCAGCCATTCTAATCAAAGAATATATTGCCTCATAATCCCCAAAACTAAAACGACAGCTTTCCCAGATGCTCCGTAATAACAAAACTCCTTTCCTGATGGCCCATCTTAGTGAGATGGCTGCCAAGAACCAGTGAAAATGAGTATTCTTAGTTAAAAAAAAAAAGAAAAAGAAAAACCTGGATGAGTCAGCACTTGTCATGCCAGACCATGCTTTGTCTCCCACCACCCTGCCCAGCACCTGACCCTCTGTAGTACCTGTGGTGCTGCTGTGACTAGTTACCTGTTTTGAGGCTGGGCCTGAACTCTCGGCTAGTGCTGGGAGGTGGGAAGGCCTCCAGTGCTGTCTGTGCTGGCAGGGTTCGATATGGAGGAGGAGTCAACTCTTCGTCCCCAGAGAAGCTCCTCCGCACCCCACCTGTCATGGGCAGGCTCGACAAACTGACAGGCTTCTTCCCAACTGGCATCTTCCTCTCTAAACATCAAGTCAGACTGAAGTAAGCTTTGACTTAAGTGTGTGGTAAGAAAAGTGCATTGTATTACTAAGGACACTGACTTGTATAGGACACTGAAAAGAACTGAGTGTGCAAGGCTTAACTTCTGCGAATATGTGTGTGCATGTGCGCGCATGCATTTGTGCACACACGAGTGCACACACTGCTGGGGGCAGATGGAGGGGAGGTCGCTTCTAGTCTCTTAGGCCTGATAATCCTAGTCTTGACTCTCAAATTTAAAATGAACGAGAGAGTAGTTAGTGAGGAGAACTGCTGGGTTAATTTACTTCAAGAAACCTGAGGTTGAATATTGGATAAAAAGCTAATAGAAGAAAGAGAAGGTCTTTAATTTCTTGACCCAGCAAACTCTCACGCACACTAGGCAAAGCGATCTGCACACCTATCCCTCAAGAGAATGTCTCTGAGCATTTTTAAGGCAGCGTTTCTCTAACTACAGAAGCCTAATCATGGCCCTTCAGAAATCAAACAAAAATACCTTCACATGTCCTAATTGGGGGGTACAATTTTGTTGTTATACATTGTGCTCCCATAAGCTTTTGTCAGCAGTGCATTCAGACAGCAATTGTAATTCTCACCTAGAAAAGGACTCCTAGAACTCAAAGCTTATTATGTACTGCTTACGAAGTTCTTAATCTTATTAGGGCAGGGTGTCAGGTACCCCAGGCTGACTTTGAACTCACTATGTAGACAAGGCTGGAACCTGAACTCCTAATCATTCTGTCCTCATGTCCTAAGTGCTGGAATTGCAAGTGTGTGCCACTGTGCTCAGCTTTCATAGTTAATTTGCTTTCAAGACAAGGTCTCACATAGACTCTTTGCTTTCAAACTCACTAGGTAGCTGAGAGTGACCTTAAAGTTTCCTCCTGTCTCTACCTCCTACGTGCTAGAATTAAAGGCACATACCACTTTTAAGTTATAGTTTCATAAGCAAAGATAAACATCCCAGGACTCACAAAATGCTTTTTATCAAACTAAAATATACTTTGAGCTTTGCAAACATTAAACCACCAGGCATAGTGAAATAATAAGGGTGCAAGACGAAAGATACTCACATCTTTATAAATGTACATTTTGCTTGTTTTCCTCCTACTTGTACAACAACCCAATAACCAGCTAAGCTTCTGATAATCAGAATAAAATGCATAAATCTAAGTCAACAGTATACCCATATAAACTGAATCTAAAAGCTAAGCTAAGTGGGCTCACATTCAGCTCTCAAATGCCAGGCCAACGTCATGTGTAGTGACTGCTTGACTTAGGGCATTTACAAGTAAAATACCAGGCAAAACTACCAAGTCCTACATACAGTAGTTCCTGAAAGCGGTGAGATTACAAACTGCTCCAGAGTTACTATGGCTTGAGAAAACAGTTTTTTGAGGCTGAGCATGTATAAGGTCCTCCTGTTCAAACAGTACTCTTATTTTCCAAGTGCTATCTCTACACAGAACCACCACAGCACAAACTTGGCTTATTGGCCACCATGCTACACATCAATACCAAACAACTCCCCATCCTGGTGCACAACAAGAACTGCCATCACCACTTTAGTACAGAGCAAACAGCAGAGCTGGACACAACAACCTACTGGCAGACTTAAAGACAAACACTACGTTTTGAAGCTCATCTGCTATGGACAAAAGTATGCCTGCAATGGATAACTTTAAGATTTTTATTTGACTTATGAGTATGTGTGTGTGCCTGTGTGTCAGTATGTACATACACATGGGTGTCTTCAGAGGCCAAAGGCTGTTGGATCCCCTGAGCTGGAATTACAGGCAGTTATGAACCACCAGTGTGGGTGTTGGATTCCAACTTGGGCCCTCTTCCAGAGCAGCAAGTACTCACTCCAGCCCCCAGACAACTTAGATTTTTAAACCTCAAATTCTTTAATATTTTGTAACAGGTTTTGTGGGAAGGATTTCTTTGTGTGTCTGTCTGTGTATATGTGTTTATTAAGATTTATGTGTGTATGTGTGTGTGGCTAGAGGGCCACTTTCACACACTTCTGGAACTTGCCAATTAGGCTAGGGTGGTTGGCTGGAGAGCCTACAGGATCCTATCTCTGCTTTCTATGCTTTCTAGCACTGAGAGGACAAGCATGTACCACAGTGCTCTTTGATTTGGTTCTGGGAATCAAATTCTGGTCCTTATGACATGTGCTAAGTGCTTTATAAACTGAGCTGGCTTCCCAGCACCCCTCTGCACCCCTTATCTCCTCTGGAGACAGGCTGTTACTCTGGAATTTAGGCTGGCCTAGAACTCACTCTGTAGCTCAGGCTGGCCTTGAATTTGCAGCAACCATCCGGTCTCTGTCTGCTGAACAGTAGAATTAAAGGCCTGATCTACCACACTTAGCCTCATGAGAAAGATTTGCAATAAAAGTTTGTGCAATAGGGAAAAAAGATAAAATCCTAAGCATCAGGAAGCAGACAGTACCTTACTACTGTAAAGCTACTGCTTATTACACTTCGATTTCTTCAACTCCAACACTCAAAAAGCATTTTTCTAAGATTTTGGCAATAAAACTATACTCACTTGATATATTGTCTTTACTTGGTCCACTTACTGTAAACATTCATATTTTGCTTCAGAAAATACCTTAGAGTTTACGGAATGTTACATAGTATATGCCATAAATTTTATTTCTTTTCTGAAAAATTCTCAATTCCAATACAAAACCAATGGGTTCCAGGGGTTTCTAGTAAGGACCCATGGATTTGTACTTTTTTTCCTTCTTATGTCGAAATAATTTTAAGGCACTAGAGATGATGTCACAGTATTGAGATCAAAATGTCTGTTAAGGTACAAGTTCCATCTATAGTTACAGTTAATCTCTAGCTAATTCAGAAATCTGGCAATATAATGTGTAGCCCAGGTAAGCCTTGAAGCTGCTGTAGAAGTGAGAATGACCTGGAACTGATCTTCTTCTGACTGTTGAATGCTGGGATTAAAGCCCTGTATCTCCATGCCTGGCTAAAAACCACTGTTTGACTTCAATGTCTTAGAAACTTCTGAAATGTTGGACTTGCTTTATAGACTAGGTTGGCCTCCAAATCACAGAGATCTGCCTGCCTTTACCTCCTGAGTGCTGGGATTACAGGAGAGTGCCACTGTGCCCGGCACCTCATTCAAATCTTTGTCCAACACAAAATGGTAAGAGTTTAAATGAGCTTGTTGAAGTCTCTTTAGAGAACTATAGTTACTTTAGGGATGCAAATTCACATGTGAGTTCTTCCTAAGCGTGTGCCAATCAGCAGCCCTCACTCTGTGCATGGTTTAGCAATGCTCTCTAAGCTCTTGTAGGTGAACAGTTGTACTACAAAGCTCCTGATGGGCAGAGTAATTCTGGGTCTGTAGGAGGTTTTGCCCACAGAAGAAAGGGCAGGGGGCAAGCTTACTTTGTGGTGATGCCATGCAGGTCATCATTAGTTGAGGCTAGACTGGGTGGTGAAAAATATATTATTGTGGCTAATAATGACACAATTATTTAATGTTACAGGAAGCATTAGAAAATTGACTTTGCTAGTTGGATATCAACTCAGATTTTTTCTCTTTCTTCTGGTGTGTATCTGTGATACACCCATGTACGTGGGAGTGTGTTCTTCACTGTGGAGACCTATCACTTTCTACCTTACTGGGTTTGAGACAGGGTATCATTGTGTAGCTCTGGCTGTCCTGGAGTTTGCTCTGTAGATCAGGCAGCCTCAAGCTTAAAAAGATGTCCTGGATATCCCTTTGAGTGCTGGGAACAAAGGTGTGCACCATCACATCAGGCCTCAACCTTTGCATTTTACCTACTGAGCTGTCTCCCTACCCCTTCCTAAAAAATGTGGATTTATTAGGATTATCATTTTAGACAGAGCTGTTTTCTGTAGGAATGACAGTTACTATAAGCATCAAACAGTGCTTTTGGCTTCATTAAATACAGTTTTAAAAGAGGGATTACCTTTGAGTAAGTTTATAATTATTTCAAGAATCATTCTAAGGCTTTATTCTTTATCAGTGTGCTTTAAACCCACAGATAAATAATATCTGATTATTTCTCCTGTTAATTAAAAGTGTCTTTTAATATCAGAAAGGTTTGCCTTTTATGTCATACTGCACCTTTAAGCATAGTACATAATGAACAAGCATCAGTTCTCACAGGGATATACTTTTCTGTGCAAGAATACTGTGACCTCAACCGCTTAACAATTAGAAAGTATATGCAAATACATGGTGACCCACTTTTCTTATGTCCTTTGTATTGCTGAGACTTAGCCTTTTTCTTCTGCTTTGATGAAGCTGACTGGCTTTCTCTTGATGCTGAAAAATAAAAGGGAAATCTGGCAGTAGAGAATGGTTTATAACTCTAGACAACAATTGGATGAGTTATCTTCATGAAGATCATCATCCTTCAGAAGTGCATATTGTATTTATATTTTTCTTTTCTTTTTTAGTTTTTTAAGACAGGATTCCTCTGTGTAACAGAGCCCTAGCTGTCCTTGAACTCACAAAGATTCACTTGTCTCAACCTCCCAACTGCTAGGATTAATGGCATGTAACACCATCCCCTCTTATTTGGTTTTACAAAACCATAAGCTTCAGCTGGTGGTGGTGGTGCACGCCATTAATCCCAACATTTAGGAGGCAGAGGCAGGCAGACTTTTGAGTTCCTGGCCAGCCTGGTCTACGGAGTGAGTTCCAGGACAGCCAAGGCCACACAGACAAACACTGTTTTGAAAAACCACAAAAACAGATGGGCAGTAGTACACACCTTTAATCCCAGCACTTGGGAGGCAGAGGTAGGTGGATCGCTGTGAGTTCAAGGCCAGCCTGGTCTACAAAGTGAATACAGGACAGCCAGGACTACACCGAGAAACCCTGTCTCCAAAAACAGTATCATCATTAACAACAACAAAAATCCCACCGAAACACCAACCATAAAAACCAAAACCCACCAAAACCATGTGCCCCACTATTAGATAGAACCTGTTAGAGTGATCCAACTGACAAGAACCTAGTATCTACCACAGCATTTTTAAGTAATGCATTTTTATTTTTAAAAATGATTTATTTATTTTTATGTGCATTGGTGTTTTGCCTACATGTGTGTCTGTGAGGATGTCATATCCTCTGGGACTAGAGTTACAGATAGTTGTGAGCTGCTGTATGTGTGTATTGGGAACTGAACCAGGGTCCTCTGAAGAGCTGCCAGTGTTCTCAACTGCTGAGCCATCTTTCCAGGCCCGAAAAATGCATTTTCAGCTTGTAATGTTCAACTAACAATAGTATAGTTTAATTTGGTGACTTCTGGTTCTTTTTATTTACTATGTAACTGATATGGTGTTCACACTGCTATGGCATACATGATCCAGTTTTGTAAAATTGTTGAGTCCTAGTATCTTACATTGATGTATTTTTGTCCTATGAGCTTACAAAATAATTTACACGAGCTAGCCCTCTGGAGAATTAGCTGTTCTTATAAAAGGACATGTTTTCTGTATAACAACTTACACTGTGATGCTGGAGGCTGCAGTTGATATCCAGTTAACTGACACCACCCTACAGGATAGAGGTCAGGGGACTCACAGTCTACCCATTGATCGTACTCTTCTTCCCATCCATCAAAATGTATCCTCAAGAGACGATGAATAATTCGAGTAACTGTGGCTACACATATTAAACGTGGCTCCATGAGATCTACAGCTTCTAATTTCATTCCTACACGGAATCCGTGATTTGGAACATCCTGACAGAGAGAACAAAGTATCAATACTGGTGCTCAGAAGGACAGCAAATACAACATCTAAAATAATTTCCCAAAGCTCACAGTGGTTCTTTAATATTGCCACAGGGAGGCATTTAAGAACTAGTCAGAGCCAGCCCTAGTTTATTCCCAGCACTAGGGAGGCTGAGGCAGGTGGATCTCTCTGAGTTCAAGTCCAACCTGGTCTATAAAGTAAGTCTAGGACAGCCAGGGCTCTTATACAGAGAAACCCTATTTCCAAATCAAACAAACAAACAAACAAACAAGTCTAGTCAGGAACAGCACTCATTTCCCCCTGGTTAAAGATCAAATAGTTTAGGGCTGACAAAATGGCTCAGTGTGCAAAGGTGCAAGCCTGGTGATCTGAATGGATTTCAGATCCATGTAAAGGTAGAAAGAGCCCTGATTCCAAATATTTATCCTTTGACCTCCACACACGAGTCTTGGGCACAAAGCATTCTCTCTTACTCTAATTAAAAAAAGAAAAGAACATAATGTTTATTATAAGCTTGCTTCTTTCTGTAAGAAAATACTATATTGCTTTTGTTAATTTTCATTAAGGAAATCTAATATAAGGCAAAGAACTTTTGCTCAAGAATAACTTCCATTCTTATGTCATGATCATGCCACCATTTAAACTTACCTTATTAAATAGTTTTACTGGTGCTGCAATGGAGCCGGTTTCCCTGAGGTAGTCAAACCATTTAAAAGGAAGTTTTGTGTAACCTAAAAAACACAACTAGTTTAGGTAACAGTACATTTAAAATTAGCAGAATCTTAAAATATAGATAACTCAGTACATGAAATCTCAAATTTTAGGTGATACAAATTACTTTTTATTTTATTTATTTATTTATTTATTTATTTATTTATTTAGTTTTTCGAGACAGGGTTTCTCTGTGTAGCCTTGACTGTCCTGTACTCACTTTGTAGTCCAAGCTGGCCTCGAACTCACAGCGATCCGTCTGCCTCTGCCTCCCGAGTGCTGGGATTAAAGGCGTGTGCCGCCACGCCCAGCTCTTTTTATTTTATTTAAAAATTTTTATATTTTTATTTTTGAGATTGGGGGGGGGGGTCCCAAAAAGCTCAGGCTAACCTCTCAAGTATGCTATGCATTAACTTTCTTTCTCCTCTTCTTTTTTTTTTTTTTTTTTTGAGATAGGGTTTCTCTGTGTAACCTTTGCTCTCCTGGACTTGCTTTGTAGACCAGGGTGGCCTTTAACTCACAGTGATCCGCCTGCCCCGACTCTAGAGTGCTGGGATTAAAGGCGTGCGCCACCACACCAACTGTCTTTTACTTTTTATTTTTGGCTGCACTGGGGATCTAATCCAGGGTCTCAGGATGCTAGGCAAGGTGCTCCTACTACTAAGAGCTAAAACCCTTCCCAGCAACGTCAGGCTTTAGAATAGCCTAACATTTAATACTCTGAATGATTTTTCTTTTTTGAAGGAAACTAAACTAGCAAATCTTTGTTTTGCTTTAGCCCCATCTTAGAAAAAACCCAAGGCAAAGGTACTGAAATTAGAAAGTCACTGGTTAAACCATGAGAGTTGCTAAAGACAGACTTTCTTTTAAAAGGTAGATAGCTGGGCATGGTTGTGCACCTTTAATCCCAGTACTTAGGAGGAAGAGGTAGGAGGATGTCTTTGGTCTATATGGTAAATTCCAGATCAGCTAAGAATACAGAGACTATGTCTCAAAGAAACAAAAACAAAAGGCTTGTGATAATCTGAAGAGAGAACCTTCTTTTCCTTGAGGACTTTTAATGGGTACTTAAAATGCTATTAAATACTTAAAATACTAAAGAGTAGCTGCTCTTTCAGAAGATGAGGGCTCATTTCCCAGCACCTGCAGCTCCTAACTGTCTGTCCCTAGAGTTCCCTCTTCTTGCCTCCTGAGGCACCAGGCACACAACCCATAGGTGGTGCAGGTAAAACACCCATACCAAAAACAAACCAAACCAAAAAAAGAAATATTTGAAAGGCTTATAAGTAAAAGCTTGTATGTACAGGAACATGTAGCTTTGAGATCACTATGTTAGAGGTTGTATAAATAGTGACACATATTGTAACATGAACAGACTCAGGAAAAACTTCCCCTGTAATTTATTAAAATAGGCTAGAATACAGAGGTTGTGTTTTAACTTTAATTAATGTATTAACCTTGGGACAGGGTATTGTTGTATAGCTTGTGCTGGCCTGTACTCATTATGTAGAATAGGCAGGTAGATTTCCAACTTGCGAGAGATCCTCCAGCCTTTGCTCCCGAGTGCTGGGATTTCAGGCATGTACCACCAAGGCCCAGCTTCCAAATATCCCTAAGCTCTTGAATGTTTTAGTCTATCTATAAATACATACCCACACATATTGTGTATAAATACACACATAACAAGAAGATTAGGGCTGTGTTAAATATAAGCAGATAACATACAGAAACAAAGCAAGGCTGAATACTGAGTGTTTATAGCAGGATGCAATACCTCTGGGTGGAGTCAGTTCTATCATGTTAATTTCACAGAAACCCACAGGGAAAATAGAAGGACAGGTTGCATGGTAACAGAACCAGTCAGATCCGTCTGCTGCTTCTGAGCCATCG
This sequence comes from Acomys percivali, assembly GCA_907169655.1. Taxonomy (NCBI): domain Eukaryota; kingdom Metazoa; phylum Chordata; class Mammalia; order Rodentia; family Muridae; genus Acomys; species Acomys percivali. The sequence goes on from OU015746.1 coordinate 26,752,476, forward strand.
ATCCCAATCATCAGGAATCCATCAGCCAGCACCTTTGAAATCAAGACAATCCCAAGTACTTGAACATGTATCCCACTACTACAAAAATATTTAATGACATTCTGAAAGAAAGGGAAATCTGTTACATAAAGACATTTTCAAATTGGATGTTAAATAAATAGATACAATAACAAGAAGCTGATGTAGACTGTTAATGTGCACCAGAAAACAGAAGCGATTTCAGACAAGCAAGTTTTACACAGAGATGATATCAGATGCTTGGGAAAACCAATCTCTTTTGCTAATGACTGACTGAGAGACTCTTTTTACAGTTTAGCCAGTGTGTGAAATGCTTGGCTGCTAGGTCTGATGACCAGAGTTCAAACCCTGGGACCCACATGGTAGAGAAATCCAACTTCCTCTAGTTGCTCTATGATTTCTACACATCAAACACAAAAAGTAAATGTGATTAAAAAAAAAAATTATGTCATGTTCTAAGTGTCAGGTTCTTAGTCCTAAACGGTAATGCTTTCCTTTTCTTCTGACTTTTAAAAAAATATTTATTTATTATGTATATGGTATTCAGCCCGCATGTACACCTGCTCAACAGAAGAGGGCACCAGATCTCATCATAGATGGTTGTGAGCCACCATGTGGTTGCCAGGAATTGAACTCAGGACCTTTGGAAGAACAGCCAGTGTTCTTAACCTCTGAGCCATTTCTCCAGCCCTCTCTTTTGGTTTTTTATATAGAAGACTCTTGCTAAACCTCTACCTTCTTCAAGCTTCAACTTGCCCTTTTTTCCCATGCTCTTCTAAGACACTACGGCTACTTGGGCCCAACAAAGAATCCTCTGAACTCTATACTGTGTCTCAGAACGCAGTTAATGGGTAGTACCTTTGGATACTAGACCTTGAACTTGAGACCCTCTTGCTCCAAATTCTCAAGCCTTGAGTTACAGACTTGTAGCACCATGTCTAGTTCCCCCCAAATTAAAAAAACAAAACACAAGTGTTTACATCATGCCCAATTATCACAAGACGACCTTGTGCAAACATATGTTTTACATTCTTAATATTTCTAATTTCCATTATACTGCAAATAATTTATACGCTGTAAAACACCCAAGAAAGAATAAAGCAAAAAAACTGAGACAGGTTCAAACCCAGAAAGGCTTACGGACACTGCAGCGAGTTCCTGAGATAGCACTTTGAGACCTAACTCAAGGCATATACTATGCACTTTGTTGCTGTCCCACTTCGATCTTGATCTAGCTTGCAAAATTCACCAACAACTTTGTTTTCTCAAGTCAGAAGTCTGTTTTCCATAACACTAACCTCCTCAAATATAACCCTTATTAGTCAGACAAGGTTTTACTATGTGGCCCATTGCTGGCTACGATCTATGTAGACCAGGCTGGCTTTAAACTCAGAGATTTGCTGGCCTTGGCTTCCTGAAGGCTGGGATTAAAAGCATTCACCACTATTTTAAGCCCTATTTTATAGGACACTTGAATTTTACTTTTTGCCCCTCCACTTCCAGACTGTCATGTTCTGATCTAGTAATTAATATTCATCCCTCTATTATTTCTTTTATGAATCTTTTATTTTATTTCATTTTTTTTGTTTTTTTCGAGACAGGGTTTCTCTGTGTAGCCTTGGCTGTCCTAGACTCACTTTGTAGACCAGGCTGGCCTTGAACTCGGGGAGATCCACCTGCCTCTGCCTCCCAAGTGCTGGGATTAGAGGCGTGTGCCACCACTGCCTGGCTCTTTTATGATATTTTGTTTGGTATTTGGATTTTTACCTCCAACCATTACATTTCTAATTTTAGTTCTTTGTTTTGTTTCAATGATCCCAGATACTATCAACTTGACGATCACTGGAGTGTGTTTCTCTTGCAGAGTCTCAGAATTTACTTTACCTCATGCTGAACATGTTCTTTGAGAGCTAGTCTGCCTCAAGCCAACACCTCCTTTTCTAGACCTTCTAAAGTAATCACTTAGTTTACAACTCTTAGTGCAAACTTTCTGGTTCTGTTAAAAAAAAAGTTCAAGTACTTATTAACATTTAAAAATATTAATGTATACAAGTGTTTTGCCTATATGTTTTGTCTGTGCAGCATGTGCCCCTGGTGCTCATGCCTGTCAGACAATGGCATCAGGATTGCCTGGAACTACTTATAGATGGTTGTGAGCCACTATGTGGGTGGTGGGAACCAAACTCGGGTCTTCTTGCATGAGTATTAAGTTCTTTAACGGGGGAACCAACACTGGAGACTGGCACCCTTTTCTCGGGTACAGGATATTGGTCCTAGAGCACTGCACATGTTAAGCAGGCACTCTATCACCGAGCTACATCTATTGCCCCAACTTTTTGGATGGATACTCTCTGTATGTGTGCCAAGCTCTTGCCATCATGAGCCAGCTGGGTGTGGTGGTGCACTTCACTGAGGTGGTACCTTCACCTCAGCACTTGGGAGGCAGAGGCAGGTGGATCTTTGTGAGTTTGAGGCCAGCCTGGTCTACAAAGCGAGTCTAGGTCAGCCAAGGCAACAAAGAAAAACACTGTCTCAAAAAATCCAAACCAAACCAAACCAAACCAACAAAACAAAAATGAAAACCCAAAACCAACCAACCAACAACAAAAAAACAAAACAAAACAAACAAACAAACAAAAACAGAAAAGAAAAGAAAAAAGAGAACTTCAATTAAAGAACGGTCTTTTATCAAATTGGCCTGTGGGCATGTCAGTAGGACATTTGCTTGATTATTAATTGGTGTAGTAAGGCCCAGCCCACTGTAGGTAGTACCAATCCTAGGGAAGTAGATCCCTGATGGCCAGGTGTGGTAGCATACACCTTTAATCCCAGCACACAGGAGGCAGAGGTAGAGGCAGGGGCAGGTGGATCTCTATGAGTTCTTGACCAGCCAAGGCTAAATAGTGAGAATTTGACTTAAAAAAAAAAAAAAAAAAAAAAAAAAAGTAGCTGAGCAAGCCACCGAACAGCATTGCTCCGTGGTCTCTGTTCCTTCAATGAGGCAAGCTAAAACAAACTCTTTCTTCTCCACTTTGTGCTGTTACAAGGGAAGCTTCTCGCAATCCCCTAGCTCACATCTGAATTTGAGATGACTTCTTACCTCATTCTTCAGCATGTAAATATTAAACTAGCCTATATTTGGATTGTCCTATTAGACAACAAACATACCAATTTCATTAGTATGTAAATTTGATTTTGCCTTTAATAAAGAGTAAAATTATACCTATACCAAAAATTATTAAAAAATTAAATTGTAGCCAGGCATAGTGGCACATGCCTTTAATACCAGCAGGCAGCAGGCAGATCTCTGTGAATTCAGAGGCTAGCCTGGTCTACAAAGGACAGCCAGGGCGACAAATAGAGAAACCCTGTCTTGAAAAACCAAAGGAAAAAACCATTAATTTGTGATGTATCTGTATGTGTTTGATTTGTTGTTGTTGTTTTTTGGTTTTTCGAGACAGAGTTTCTGGACTCGCTTTGTAGACCCAGCTGGCCTCGAACTCACAGCAATCTGCCTCCCTCTGCCTCCTGTGTGCTGAGGTTAAAGGCGTGCGCCACCATGCCTGGCTAAGTATTTGATTTGTATAAGTTTTCATAAGCCTGTATGTCATGGGCTACACTAAAGCTCTGGGTAAAAAGGGGTGAAGAAGTCCTGATCTTGACTAGAACCCACTACAGAACTCAAATTTATTTATAAAGTTCAGTAACTTTCTTCTCAATGAAGATCCAGACAAAAACATCTTTTTTCTGAAAACATCTGCTCAAGGCCTCCTTCTGTCTTTAAATCTGGTTCCTCTAATCAAATTTCTCTAATTTAAAGCATACTCTCTTACCTTTCTAATGGTTGCAACACATATTGTAGAAAGATTTAATGGGTCTATAGCTTCCAATTTCATTCCTTCTTTGAACCATTCTCCACTCTGGTCTACTTCTTTTACCTATAGAAAGCAGACACACATTATTATACACGTCCTTTGCAATTAGCCACTGAGGGCACGTGGCGGTCAGAGGGTAACTTTGGGAGTCAGTTCCTCCTTCTCACCTTTGTGAGGCAGGGTCTCTGTGTCTGCGGCACTATGTACTGGATGCTGTACAAACTGTAAGCTTCCAGGCAGTACTCCTTTCTCTGCCTCCCATTTCCTGTAGGAGTGCTGGGATCACACATGCACTGCATGGTATCTGCACCAGGCTTTTTACACATGTTCAGAACAACAGCTATCTCCTTGGCCGATAAATGTCTTTTTTTTTTTTTTTTTTTTTTTGCTCCCTCAGACAGGGTCTTACTCTGCAGCATGGGCTGGCCTGAAACTTGTAGTCATCTTCTTGCTTTAGCTTCCTAAATGTTTTCACTTTTATTTCCAACTTGAAAACATTTACTAGACTAGACGCCTGTTCCTACCTAGTGTTATAACTCACATTTTCTTTAGGGAACAGGAAGATTATACAGTTACACATAGTTTAGGAATGAGCCGAATAAGGATTTGTAACACCTGAGAACTACAGATTTTAATTTTAAGTGAGCATATGTGATATTCATAATTTTAGGAAACTGCACAACCCCCTTTCAATCTGACTTCCAATGAGTGCTTATATAGAGACTTCTTACCTTAGCAAATAAGTGTGGTGGTGTATCAAAATGCCCATCTTGTTTCTTTGTAATATCTACGAGGAAAAGTTACATATTAGTCTGTCAACATTTGTGAGATAACAAAAAACCCATACTTCCTTGACAGGTTCAAACTCATAAGGTATGGAATATTCTAGACTGGAAAAACCATGTTTTCTGCATTTATGATGGTAAATAAAATTAATAGTCTTTTCTGTCTTTAGAGCACATGTATATATAATCTGTATATGTATACATGTACATAACGAAAATTAACATTTCCGTTCATTATAATGCTGTTAATTCTACAATAAGGGCATTACATTATTAGAGGCCTTTTCCCTTTGGCATGGTTGAAGAGAGGGCTTCACACATGCCAACACTCTAATATCCAGTTATCTCAGCAGCTCTTTTCACTTTTTGTTTTGAGGCAGGGGCTCACTAAGCTGCTGAGGCTGTCCTTGGATTTATTATGATCATCATGCCTAACCTTCTGCACAGCTGGGATTACAAGCCTGTACTCCTAGGCCTCTCTAGAATAATGCTTTTCTGTGTTTTGTACCATGTCTAGTTAAATTCTTTGTTATTTAGATTACAATTAGGTGGAAGGGAGATCTCATAGCTTTCAAATGGTCTGAAAAAGAAAAGAGCAGTAAGGGGGCTGGAGAGATGGCTCAGCAGTTAAGAGCACTGTCTGCTCTTCTAGAAGTCCTGAGTTCAATTCCCAGCATCCACACGGTGGCTCACAATCCTCTACACTGGGTTCTGATGCTCTTTCTGGCGTGCAGGTACACATGTAGATAGAGCACTAATATACATAAAATAAATCTTAAAAAAAAAGTAATAAGACAATTGTACTTGTGAGAAAAAGTCATTAAATTTTTTGGGGGGAGGGGATGGTGCTAGAAATCAAACCCGTGGCCTCATGCATGAGTGTATATTATTTTAAATGGATAGGAAGTGGACGAACATAAGGAATTAGTACCCTAATTAGAGTAATCAGGCTAGAATGCTATCTTGGATCTATACTTTGTAGGAGAAACAACCAAGGACTTACTCAACCTCAGTGATACTTTTGCTTACCAGATCTTTTGAATCGATGGCCTATGCTTCGAGACCATCCGATATGGTGGATTAAGGGGCTGTGCATGTGGCACCAGAAGTCATCCGTTCTGTCCTCACTCTCTTCATACACTAACCTTAGTCTTCCTCCAATTACACTTTCCACCACTGCTACTCTTGTTCGACATAAATGCCTCTTGTCAACTACTTCTACTCTCATACAAGGTTTGAAAGGATACTGCATACTCTCCGAAACCTTCAAACAAAAGCAGAAAAAATCTTGTTGGAGACTCGAGACAAAGGTCTACAAGCAGTTTTAACACGGCCCTGTCAATACATATATTTTCGAGATAGGGCAGCCCTGGCTGTCTTTGAACCTGCTATGTAGATAAGGTTGACCTTGATTTTACAGATATCCACCAGCCTCTGCCTCAAAAGTGAAGGGAATAAAATGTGCGTACCACCATGTTTGTCTCTTGTTTTGTATTGGGGGACAGGGTTTCACTATTTAGCCTAGAAGTTAACTTCCAAATTTTGGCCAGACTTTTACCTCAGTCTCCTGAGTCCTGTGTAGCCCTGGCTGTCCTGGACTCACTTTGTAGACCAGGTTGGCCTTCAACTCACATCGATCTACCTGCCTGTGCCTCCCTAGTACTGGGATTACAGGCGTGCACCACTGTGCCTGGCGGTAATATAGTTGATATTTAACAGTTCAGAAATTACTTTTTTTTTTTTTTTTTTTTTTGAGACAGTGTTTCTCTCTGTAGCTTTGGCTGTCCTGGACTCATTTTGTAGGCCAGCCTGGCCTCAAATTCACAAAGATCCACCTGCCTCTGCCTCCTGAGTGCTGGGATCAAAGGTGTGCGCCACCATATCAGGCTGAAATTATAATTTTAAAAAAGCCCTTCTAAGTAAATCTTTTAAAAGAGCTCTTCAATTCTTTAAGGATCCTATTTTTACCTTTTGTGAGAAGTCAGGAGGAAGTGTTTTGGCACCAGTAAGTCTTTTTACTAGAAAAGCTTTCCAGTTTGTGTATTTATGTTGAACAGCTGAAATAAAAGAAATAACTAGTTATCCTTTAGCAGATAGAACTGTTTCACAATTAAAACAAACAAATAAGGTTAACAGTTTCTCTGGATGTCGTGAGTATTAAAGTGTTGAAAGGTAGTAAGATTAGAGAAAATAAGTATATGTATAAAATTTATAAAAATTATTTGATAAAAAAACTATCATTTTAATTTCTGTATTACTTTAGGATATTAAGTATAAAACATCACTAGATATTTATTTAAAATGGCTGTGGGCTGGAGAGATGGCTCAGACGTTACAGCACTTGTTGCTCCTCTTACAGGACTAGGGTTTGATTCCCAGCACCCAGATGGAGGCTCCCAACCACCTACAACTACAGCTCTGGGGCTCCAATGCCCTCTGTGGAGGCAGGCAGGCAGGCAGGCAGGCAGGCATGCATACATACATACATATAGGCAAAACATCTATACATATAAAATAAATGAATCAGAAGTTTGAAATAAATGATCACATGCTACTCACTTCTAGGAGGAACAAGAGGTTTTCCACTGGCTGCACACCAACCAACCGGATGAATATCAGACCCACATATATTGCACCAGAAATCCAGAGAAGAATCATTTTCAAATCCTTCATATCTCAAAAGGGCATTATAACCTAAAACCAGCAAACCAATGATAACACAGTAAGAAAACAAAATCTAAACGATACAGGCGATGGCTGAGAGGCTCTGCTGTCCCCCTGTAGTAGAACACTTGCTGTTATTAACCGAGTCTGTCTCATGCCAGGGATTGGGATTTAGACATGAAGTGGTGAGGAAAATCTATACTCCTAACGTTCCTAGGTGGTACTGATCTTGTTGGACTATTGTCCAACTTTTGAGAATCTCTTGTTAATACAAACACAACTCTTCAGAGCATGTTTTTTATGCTGCGTTTCAATTTTATCTATACTTTCTCAAATTCTTGGGAGGGGAAGACCTCAGTGAAAATAAGTGGTACGACAGTCTCATGAGATGTGTGGTTCTCTTTAAGATAGTCTCTCATGTAGATGAAGCTGGCATCAAGCTGGCTGTATAGCTGGAGATAACCTCCAACTTCTCACAGCTTCCTCCTCTACCTCCTAAGTGCTGGAATGATAAATGTAATTAACATGTTGGAAATTGGTCTTAGGAGCTCTGTTTTTGGTGTGTGTGCATGTGTGTATGTACAAATACATGTATGCAAGTCACAGGACAATCTCAGGTGTTGGTCTTCCCCTTCCAGTCTGTTTGAGATAGGGACTCTTTTTGTTGCCTGCCATGGTGTATACCAGGCTAGCTGGTCTATGAGTTTTGGGGGGATTTTCTTGGCTTTGCCTCTTAATACTAGGCCCTGCCTCTCTGAGATTTACTACCAAAATAGTAAAGAATACACTTATAAGATATATAAGACAAAAAGAAGAAAGAGAAATATAACATCAGAATCAGTAATTAGGAATAATTCTTTGTCAGGCATGGTGGCACAAACCTTTAATCTCAGCATTCAGGGAGGCAGAGGCAAGCCTGATCTCGGAGTTTGAGACCAGCCTGGTATACAAAGCACATCCAGGACAGCCAAGGCTACACAGAGAAGCCTTGTCTCAACCCCTTCTCCCCCCCAAAAAGGAATAATTTTTGGACAATAAACACTTGCATGATCTATTTACATGCAAGTGACTTAAATCTGGGACATAACTGCTGTCTTTAACAGCAGTTAAACAGCAGTTTAACAACAAAGAAAAGTATTTAAAGAATAGTTATACAGATAGATATCTCAAGGAAAAGGCATGGGTCTAAAGTGGGGAGGAGAACATACAGAACCTGAGACTCTTTGCACATTCATCAAAGGCACGGATGGATGAAAGAGAGAGACTAGCTTTATCTTAACAGATCATTTTTGTTAAGAAGCAATTAAAAAAAAAAAAAAGAGTGAAGCTCATTCACAGCTGCAAACTGTGACCACCTTAAAGGATAAAGAGGCTGCTGCTGATGTTCCAGGGGAATCGTCATTAGAGTATTTTTAGGAGGTAGATACATAGCTTACTAGGAGAGGCCGTGCCCAGCACAAAAGGCATGAATTCATCTCACCCCTGCTGCACACTTTCTTGTTTTTTCTTAGGCAAAGTCTTTCTATTACAAAGGCATGGCTGATCTGAAACATACTACATAGACAAGGCTGGCCTTGAATCAAGAGATTCACCTGTCTCTGGGCCTCCTGAGTGCTGGGATTAAGGTATGGGCTGACACAATCGGCATCAAAGCCACTTTTAGTTAACTCTAGGCAGGGTACAGTAAAGCAATATTCAGTGTTACAGGGAGATGAGCTGAAGATAAATGCCTACCCCACTCAGCTGGCCTGTCTTGCTGCTTAATTTTTTTCCCTTTCTTTTTTTTTTTTTTTTGAGACAGGGCTTCTCTGTGTAGCCGTGGCTGTCTTGGATGCGTTTTGTATACCAGGCTAGTCTCAAACTCAGAGATCAGGCTTGCCTCTGCCTCCCTGAGTGCTGAGGTTACAGGTGAGCGCCACCATGCCCAGCTAACTTTTTTTTTAATGGCTAGAAAGAACTGAAAGAACAATATTTCCCTCAGAAAAAGATGTGACAGCTTTATGAGACTCAAATTTCATGAATTAAATTCTACAGCTATATCCATTTGTTTATATGCTACTATAGTTGTTCACATGTTAAAATGGTAGAGATGGGAATAGACTGCAAACCCCACAAATCCAAGAATATTTATTTTCTGGCTATTTATAAAAAAAATAAAAATGCCAATGCCCACTATACATATATTATTTATTTGGTAATGCTTGCAAAATTTATACACCTTTTAAAAAAACAAAAGTCTGTGTCACTGGCATGTTCTAGTAAATCATCATGTATGCTTTTCACCTGCTAATTTTATAATTCCAGCAATCCAGAAGACTTTGGTAGGTAGACTGCAGTCTGTATTGGGAACTTCTATCCTTACATTTTCTGAGATATCACCCCAGCAGGTCCCCATAGGTGCCTGTCATACAAAAATTATTTGATTATCATCTTAGTAACATAAGCATGAAACATTATTCAAAATTAGGAATCACCAGTAATGAAATATTCAAATAAAAATGTCATTTTAATACATTATTTTTTTCCTTGAATGCATAGTTTCTATTCCTTGTTGTAAAGAACTCTATTTGGAGAAAGACAGAGTTAGGATCAAATTCAAGACAGAAGAGTCTGTACCTCTTATATGCATGTTGACCTTAAAATTCAACAGACCAAATGCGACAGACACTTAAGTAACAATTATTCTAAAACCTGGATTCTAAACTTGGCCGACATCATAAAATCAAGCTGACTTGAGGAATTTAGTTTTTAATGTATACTATATAAAAGTTATTTAAGTCTTAATTTTAAAGATCTTGACCAAGAGTAGAAAAAAAGACAGTCTCTATTATAGGCTTCATTCAACGTGATCTGGAGATATAGAATAGATACCTGTATTTGAGATACAAATTAAGTTCACAGAATATAAATACAGACAGGAAAAAGCAGTGGAAGAGTAATTAAAGAGGGAGTTGAAGAGATCTGGGAAAAGAAGCCCACAGTAAATAGTTAAATAACTGGTTATTTCAAATTTTCTTATGCAACAATTACTATGAAAAGAAAACTTTCAATGTTAGAGCTGCTAACTATTGGCCTCCATACCACTGGTTAAGATTGCAAGTGAGAAAAGTACCTAAGAGTATAACAAATGTTCCCCAATCATTTCTATAAATTCCTAAACTGCAAAGCAATACACAACTACTTGGACTTTATACAATAGTAAATTAAATTAAATCAAGTACATGAGTTTATAATTATTAATGTTAATAATTCTAGTCTCCATGGCCCTGGGTAATCAAGATTTTCATGAAATGTAGAACATTGGAAATAAATAAAAGGATAAAGTAAGGTTCTAGAAGTCCTGATAATAGGGATAAATCAGGGGAAAATAAAGCAGTCTCAAAACTAAAAAATAAGCAAGCAGAGACATGAGCTAGCAAATATGGACATTGAGAAAAGGTATTCTGTCAAAGGAAAGCAACATTTAACTCCTCTAAAACAGTGTATAAATCTCTGAAGGAAAAAAGAATGTCAAATAACAGTAAACTAAAATAGATCTAGAAGCCAAAGACATAAGCAGTTAATGGCTCTCTGAGTAGCAAGCAATGAATATACTTTACTAACTTGGAGACCCATCCAATCTCAAGTATTTGTAATTATGGAGAGGGGACACATATATATCTTCCCCCCTTTGACATAGGGTTTTGCTATGTAGCTCAGGCTGGCCTGGAATTTGCCATGTCTATCACACTAGGCTCAAATTTGCAATCCTCCTGCCACAGCCCCCACCAAGTGCTAGGGTTATATGTGTGTGCCACCATGCCTAGTTTTCCTTTTTAAATAAAGAGTGGACCCTTCAGGTTCTGCTGCCTCCCCCTACATCACTCTAGACCGTAGGGCCATCCCAATTGCCAGCAGATATGATCAGAAAAGGAGAGGCTAGAGGAAGACAGGTAACACACTAAGCTAACATATATTAATGCAAAGGCCATCTATTTTTCCCTTGTGAGGATTAGCAATCAGAGTAGGTGCAGGTAAATGCATGCATAAAGCTGCATTAAACTCAAGTAGGGTAGCTAGTCTTTGCTTGACTGCAAAATCTGTGACTCTGGTTTTTTGTTGAGAAGAGGCATGGTTATGCTGACAGGTTAGGTGGGCACATTGCTAAATTAAGTTTGCATATAGGACTCTTTTTTAGGCTGGACTTGACAAGCTTTTGTGCTGTTTTCTAAAGCTTCAGTATTATTTTTAGAGAAAATATTTTTTAGTGCTATTTATTAAAGAAAAGTGTCAATATTTACTTAAAAAAAAAAGAGTAATGCTCATTTGAGAGGGAGATTTTGGTTTGGTCCCTATAGTCTGGATTGGTATAGGAGAAAGTAGCAGAAAGTGACATTTGTTCTTGCCTGTAAGGTTGTGGTTCTGCTAGGCCCTCTTAAACCAATCCATATAGTTATTCACTTTGACCAAAAAAAAAAACCAAAAAAACAAAAAAAACCATCAACAAGATAGAGCACTACAGTAATAACACAGTATGTGCTCGATGTGTTGAAACAGTGATTTCATAGATAAATCTGCCCTTTTGGTTTAAATGAATATTCTTTTAAGTGTGGAAGACGGAATGACCCAGGGCTTGACAGCCATCTTCATCCAAGTCATCTGCCTTCTCTTGCTGGCAGGAGGGACACCTCTGAAAGTCTGGATTGGCATAGCATGAACTAGCAGAACCATCATTTACAGGTAACAACAAATTTACCTTCCAGACTCAGGATGCGAGGTCTACCTCAGGCTCCTCCCAAACAAGGAAGATCTGCTCCACCACTTTCTGCTCCAGGGCCACTCGTGAGAGCTATCTGGGAGCGACTCTCCTTCCCTGCAAAGTAAGCTGTCATCAGGTCCCATAGAGATGGCCAAATCCAAATGCTGAGGGGGTCCCCAACACAAATGTAAGATAACCTCCACCTATCTATCTGAAAGAAAATAATCTGGCAGGAAGTCTTATCTCCTTTACTCCAAGAACATTCCCAGACAGTCCAATAGCCCAGATGACTGATATTCAGACTCTCAGAGCACAAATATGATGTTTACAACAGAAACAAAGATTTCCTTCTATAGCACTGCTAACCTGTAACCTGATAAGCACACCCCACCTCCAGAGTGTTATCAGGCAGAAGTTAGACCTGAAGTTACAAGTAAGAAACCAAGAATGGCTGGGCAGCGCACGCCTTTAATCCCAGCACTGGAGGGGGTGGGGGGGCGCAGAGGCAGGCGGATCGCTGTGAGTTCAAGGCCTGCCTGGTCTACAAAGTGAGTCTAGGACAGCCAAGGCTACACAGAGAAACCCTGTCTCAAAAAACCAAAAAAAAAAAAAAAAAGAAACCAAGAATGAATTTATCCCCACAATAAAGCAAAATCCACAGCTACAGTATCTCAGAACAACAACAAAAAAGTGAATCTATTAGAGAAAGATGAAATAATATTTGGTCAAAAAAGACAAGCTGGGCACAGTGGTGCACATCTGTAATAGAGTACTTGGGAGGCTGATGTAAGAACTCTTGTGGTTTGAAGCTAGTTTAGGAAACAGCAAGGCCCTCTCTCAATTTCCACCCTGACCCAAACAAAACAAAAACAAAACTTCATCATCATCCCATTCTCTCCAGAAAGTATACTCACCTTTAATCTATTGGAGGTGGGGTAAAGATGATGTTGGCATAGAGATGGTAGGTGTAGGAAAAATACAAAGGAAAATTGAATGCTTGAGAAAAATGCTACATATATGTAAAAAAGGAGGCAGAGGCCATGAATTTAAAGGCTCTCTCCCTGCCTTTTGAGACAAGGCCTTCGTCTGTAGCCCAGGTTGGCCTGGAACTCACTAATTAGACCAGCCTTATACTTGCTGTGATTCTCCTGCCTCAGCTTCCCAAACAAAGAAGCCTTCCAAGTGCTGAGATGACAGGTATGCACCACCACACTTGGGTTTAAAACTACCTAACTAAAATAAGATACTGTTTATTCATTAGGAGATCTTCTCCCACCCCCTAAAACAAAAATCCACTCCGGGAAAGAGTACAAATTAAGACAATAATATAGATTTACTTAGGTTTCCTTTTAATTTAGGTTTTCCTAAAAACCCATAGCAAGTGACTTTTCAGTATGAGGACTTAATATCTTTGTAGAGAATGCATATTTCATGCTAGTGTGAGTGTGGGGGGAACACCAAGTGCCAGAAACAACTAATTTTCTTTTCATTAGAAATAATTTTATAACCTAAGGTGACACATAGAAAGTCTATCTTTAGTTATTATAACTGAGATGAAGTTATGTATTTTCCAGAGCTCTCTCTGCATGGGTCAAGGACAGAAAGGAAATGCCTAAAAGGTAATTTTAGTTGGAAAAATATTTCTAATAAAATGTATCTGAGAAAGTGCATCATGAAAGGTACTATAAAACTAAACTATTGCAACTGCTCATCAACAAACAAGAGGGCTCCTGTTTTTCTATCATTAAAGTAAAATGATACACATTGAAAGTAAATAAAAATTTGATGAGGCTGGGCGTGGTGGCACATGCCTTTAATCCCAGCACTTGGGAGGAAGAGGCTGGTGGATTGCTGTGAGTTCGAGGCCAGCTTGGTCTACTAAGTGAGTCCAGGACAGCCAAGGCTACACAGAGAAACCCTGTCTCGAAACTCCCCCCCTAAAAAAATTGATGAGACCTCAATACCACCAAAAAGAGTATGCAATGAAAATTGAACGTCTTTTGCATATTCTTTTTCTTTTTTATTAAAGATTTTATTTATTTGCATATTATTTCTTACTTAATTAAATCTGACTCAGACCTCTGTCACAGTAACACATGTCTATAATCCCAGCACTCAGGGAGGCAGAGGCAGGCCTGTGAGTTTTGAGGTCAACCTTGTCTACAAAGCAAGTCCAGGACAGCCAAGGCTAAACAGAGAAACCCAGTCTTGAAAAACAAACAAACGAACAAACAAACAAACAAACAACAAATTCCCAAAAGCTGCACCCAGGCCAGGGACAAAAACAACATAGAGATGTAAGTGATACAAGGTATAATCTTGGAGGCAGAAGGAAATGGTCAAACAAACTCAGCTTTAAAGTTATAATATAAGCTAGGTGTGGTAGATCATGCCTCTAACACCAACACATAAGCAGCTGGGGCAAGAGGACTGCTATGAGTTCTTGTGTCGTCTGCTTTGAAAGCCAACCCATCAACAAATAAATCCTCCCTCAACTCCTGTCACAAAACCCACTACTACTCCCCCAATCCCAAGTCATAGGGCAGCTACATACGATGGGACATCCACATAATCCCTCTTAGGAGGCAGAGGCAAGAAGATTTTTGAGTTCCAGGTCAGCCTGGGTTATGTAGTGAGACACCCCATCTCACTGCCTCACCCCACCCTCACATAAACACCTATGAATTTGATGAACCTATACAACATACCCAAATGGTATATGGTTGTATATTAGTATTAGGTAGGTTTTTGCCTTGTTTGGATACTACTAACTCAGAATTTTAAAAGGGCTGAAGAGATGGCTCAGTGCATACTGCTTTTGCCGAGGACTTCAGTTTGTTTCTTGACACCCATGTCAGGTGGTTCACACCACCTATAATTCCTACTGCAGGGAATCTGATGTATTTGACCTTCATGGGCATTTTCTGTACTAGGCGTATATACCCACATGCAGACATAGACGTACTTAAAAATAATACAAACTTAAGTTTAAAATTACAATACAGTTCCTCAAAAAGTAGTAAAAGCTTTGATGAGATGGTCTAGGTGACTTGAAGGAGGGTTTTGAAGAAGCTGCCAGCTCCGTGACTACACGGTTAAAGCCCACTTCTTCTTCCTTCTTCCCTCCTCCTCTTCCTCTTCCTCTTCCTTCAAGGTTTTTGACAGAGATCTCTGCAGCCAGGCTGGCCTAGATGAGAGCCAGCCTTGGCTTTCTGACTGCTGGGATAATAAGTATGTGCCACTATATTTGCTTTAAGTAAAACTGTTATTATCCATTTCAGTGATTTTTCAGCTCAGGACTGCCAAGGAAAGGGTGGCCAAGGGTTGAAGGCCAAAGCCTTAACAGAATTTGCCTTGCCAAACCAATCAGTGTAGTTTCTTGCTATGACTGAGATCTACTCATATTTAATTAGGTAAGAAACAATGTCAAAGGACAAAAGGGGACTCAATTTTCTTTTTTGTTTTTTTTTGAGATGGAGTTCCTCTGTGTTAGCCTTGGCTGTCCTGGACTCACTTTGTACACCAGACTGGCCTTGAACTCACAGAGATCTGCCTGCCTCTGCCTCCTGAGTGCTGAGATTAAAGGTGTGTACCACCATGGCCTGCGGGACTCAATTTTCATTGCAGACTATCTTTTTTTTTTCTTTTTGGTGGTTTGAGGTCTCATCAAATTGCCAAGTTGGTCTTAAACTTGTGATCCTTTTGTGGCTGATATTGGTTACAGTGCCAGGATTTGTTCCAAAGATTATTTATTTATTAGTCAAAGTCATGGTATGTCACTCATTACATATCTTAGGCTGGTTGCCAACACAATAGGGGTCTAGTTGGTTTAGCCTCTTGAGGGCTAGGATTACAGTTGTATACCACAATGCTTGACTCTAAGGTAGGTATCTTTATTTTTCTAAATTTTATTTTAATTTTAAATTATGTTTATTTATGTGTGTCTGTGGCTTTATGCATGTGTACTGATTCCCATAGAGGGCACAGGCATCAGCTCTCTATGAAGCTAGAGTTACAGGCAGTTCTGAACCACTTGACATGGGAGCTGGGAACAGAACTTGGATCCTGTCTAAGAACAGCCTATGTGTTTAACTGCTGAGCCCTATTTCTAGCCTTATAATGTAATTGGAAGAAACTTCATTTCTAGAAATTTAAGGAATTTCACACTTGAAAATGCCTGAGAATAGGGCACCTGGACTCTTACTTAAGAAGAGACTGGTTAAGCTATAGTAGATGTTGACAGCGCACACTTACCAGTTCCTGTTTCAACCAGAACAGCTTTGCTTCTGCATCACACATTAGAGATTTGTATTTGTAATTAGGTTAAAAAATAATTTATATATGAGGCGGGTGGTGGCAGCGGCGCACGCCTCTAATCCCAGCACTCGGAGGCAGAGGCAGGTGGATTGCTGAGTTCAAGGCCAGCCTGGTCTACAAAGCAAGTCCAAGACAGCCAAGGCTACACAGAGAGACCCCGTCTTGAAAAACAAAAAACAAAAACAAACAAACAAAACATACATACACACACACACACACACACACACACTAATGTGAAGGTTCCTATGTGGTACGGAAGTGGGCAAAAGGGCAGCTGTGGAGACTCTAAGAAAAAAAACTGCATTAGAGAATGTGTTAAGTCTTAGGAGGAGGATGGTGTGAGACGGGGTTTCTGTTCTCAACAATTCCTGGCAAGAGACTTCCTATAGTCCAAACCAGTGACTTTTCTTAGAGATAAAAGAGAAAATAACCTCAGGGAGAAGATTGGGAGAGTAATCTCTGAAGATTAAAACTGTTAGGCTTAAGGTCTACCTCTCATACCAAATGGCTTCAACTGAAAATATTGATTAAAACAACAAAGCAAATTCATTGTACTTAGACAAAGCTCTGATAAAGTAGTAAAGAAAGGGGAGTGGAACAGGAATGGCAGACTCCGCATCGCTGACAGACACTTGCTTCTGTCAGGACAATGTGAAGGGGCCCGTTATCCTTATTAATAAGTTAACTGCTCCATTCTAGAATAGAATACCCCCCAAAGATTTATTTATTACATAAACAATGTTCTGCCTGCATGTATGCCTATATATCAGAGGACACCAGATCCCATTGTAGATGGTTGTGAGCCACTATGTAGTTGCTGGGAATTGAACTCAGGACCTCTGGAAGCATAGACAGTACTCTTAACCTCTGAGCTACCTCTCCAGCCCAACAGAACATCCTTTATTGCTTGTCTTAAACTCACTTTGTAGCTGAGATTAGCTTTGAACTCTTTTTTTTTTGTGTGTGTGTGTGTGTGTCTTTAGATTTATTTATTATGTACACTGTTCTGCCTGCATGTGTGCCTGCACACCAGAATAGAGTACCAGATCTCATTATAGATGGTTGTGAGCCACCATGTGGTTGCTGGGAATTGAACTCAGTACCTTTGGAAGAGCAGCCAGTGATCTTAACCTTTGAGCCATCTTTCCAGCCCCCAGCTTTGAACTCTTAATCTTCCTGATTTCACCTTCCAAATGCTGAGATTATAGGTATCTGGTACCATACCCCAATCCTGAAACTACATTTTAAATTATAAAATATAGAAATATTCTTGTTAAAAAAAAAAAAAAGCAAACTGTTACAAGTCTAAAAGTCCTTTATTACCATCTCTATGTTCATCCCAACAGCTCCCTTTCACATAACTACAACTCTCAGCTCAGCACTCATTGTTCCAGTCCTTTCTGGAATCTTATTTCCAAGGTAGAATTACCTGCTCTGATACAATTTCAATCTTCAAACAGCAAAGCTGTAAGCGAAACCAACCAACTGTACGAGATGTCTAACCATTCAAAGATATGGACAGGGAATGAAATATACTTTTAGGACCTTGAAATGCTATTTAAAAGAATATCCTGGCTAATTATATAAAATGGCTTGATCTAGTTTATGACATAAACCATTAAAAAGATTTAAAGAAAGATGAAAGCCATTTAAAAAGAGAGAATAGACAAACATGCAGTGATTGGGATGAAGACTTACTATAGGATCCGGAGCACCTCAGTGCCACAGAGCAACACCGTGGATTATGCTCTGCAGTGCTAGGCGTGGGGCTGCTGTGAGGGGCTGCACAGGTGTCCTGCCAGTAAGTGAT
The DNA here is from genome assembly GCA_907169655.1 of Acomys percivali. NCBI lineage: Eukaryota > Metazoa > Chordata > Mammalia > Rodentia > Muridae > Acomys > Acomys percivali. The sequence goes on from OU015746.1 coordinate 26,770,683, forward strand.
ACCCAAATCTGTAGTTCTTGTTGGAGTTGTTGTACATGACACAACAACAGACATTACATAGTTCCCTAGTGTGACAGTATTACCAATAATATAGCATAAGTCACCTACTTGACTCTGAGATAAGCACCTTAAGATTGCATTTTAGGTTTTTATAGGTGGCATGTCACAAAGGGGTTAACATTTGTACAGTAAAGGAAAAAACCTAACACATTAGTGTATCAGGCTTTAATATACATTTATACCAGCGAATTAAAATGCTTGAGTGTAAAAAAATCCTTTGTAAGTGACAGGTGAGTGAGACTCATTTGGACTGTACAGTAAGAAAGCATGTGCAGGTCTGTTCACATACTATTTAATAAAGCCCTTAGCAAAATGTTAAGTGTGAAAAAAAACCCTTCAAACTTATTTTTTCTGGTTTATGTATGCACAGAAGCAGACAGTCTTTAAATATAAATCAATCATGTCAGGTTAAAATGTATTAGAGCAAATTAGTCAAAAAAAAAAAAAAAAAAAAAAAAAGTGAAATGATATCTGACAGTTTTTGTTTTTTTAACATCAAATGCTCTGAAAAGTACATCTTCCAAGCTGTTTTTTAATGACATAATCACTTATTCCAGCTCACAAAACAAAACAAAACAACAACAACAAAAAAAACCCAAAGCATTCCTGCTGCTTCCTTGGGCTGTGATTTTACATTTGGAGGCAAAAACAGAACCAGAGGAAAGACGCCTCTTTCAGAAATTACCTGTTCAAATAGCGAAGTTTTTGGGCTGCCCACATGACACTCCTAGCACCAACCATTTTTCTACAAAAACTCCCACCTTTTCCTGTCTCATATGCTTCAACATGGAAACTGTATGACATAGTATTTTTTTACTGTTCAAAATCATTTCATATTGTGGCTAAGACTTTTTTTTCAATGTTGGAGGCAGAACAGAGGACCTTGAATGTTCTAGGCAATTACCTTGTCACTGAGCTACTTCAAAAGCCCTCAAAAAGGGTTCTTAAAAAAGATGTGAAGATTTTACTGGTAAAATCTTAGCTATTAAATAAAATAATTAATAAAGGAGAAACATTTTCTTCTTTTAGTTTTGGCAAATACTTTCTAAGGATAAGATGATGACATGTTGTTGTACCTTCAGATTTAAAGATCAAGCATTTCATTGTAAGGGAGAAATTCCATACTCACATGCTTAAAACAGGCTACTGGAGCGGCTATGAAGCTGTTGCTGTTGATGTAGTTACCCCAGCTGAAGCCCTCCACGGAGACAGCTGAAATAAAATAAACAGATATAATTCTCCAACATTTTATTCACAAGAATTTTTTATTCATTCATTCAATGTGTGTTAGGGAGCATGTGGGTGCAAACGCATGTGTGTGGAGGTCACAGGATAACTTCTGGGAGTTGGTTTTCTCCTTATAGCATGTGGGTCCCAGAAACTAAATTCAAGTTTTTAGGCTTGGTCTCAAGTACTCTTAACTGCTGAGCCATCTTGCTAGCCTGTACGCTGTTGTTATTATTATTTTGGTTTTTTGAGACAGGGTTTCTCTGTATAGGCCTGGCTGTTTTGGAACTCATTCCGTAGACCAAGATGGCCTTGAACTCAGATTCGCCTGCCTCTGCCTCTCAAGTACTGGAACTAAAGGAGTGTGCCATCATCACCTGGCTTCAAAAGTTATTCCTAAAACTTGAAAAGAAATAAAATTCATTTTTGAAAAGGAAGTTTTTGGTGAAATGTGATGACACATGCCTGCACTCAAAATACTTGAGAGATGATAGCAGGGGAATCATGGTTATCTAGGGCTATATAATAAGATTTTTTTCCCCCCAAAACTCACTTCATTCAAAGCTTTTCTTTTCCCATAAAGATTAAATAAAGTTGCTAAGTAATACAAGCTTTTATTGGTTAAATCCCCGATCTAAGTACTTGCTCTCAAAAGTCTATCAGATTTCAGAGTTCCATGGATTTTCAGGCATTTACATGGACTTTCCTGGTGTATAAAACTGGCACATATTGTTTCTCTTTTCTTTTCAAACAGGGTTGGCTGTTCTGGCACATTTTTTTTTTTAATCACTTTATTTCCACATTACTTCAACACAATTCTGAATGAGGTTCTTATGTACTAGGTGAGCCACTAAACAAGTGCCTTCCCCAGATCAAAGTCTGCATTTTCTGATTAAGAATGTCCCACTTGTATTTACAATCACATTACCATAATCACAAGAATGACTTTGTGTGTCAATTACTCCCATATACATTGGTTAACAACCAGGGAGCACACAGTCTTAATGTGCCAACAGAAAAGACCCGCAGCTCAAACACAACCCAAGGTTAAAATGCTGTCACTTGGAACTAGTTGAATGAATAGCATTCCATTTTTATTACACTCACCAGAATTACCTGCTTTTGTCTTTGCTTGATTTTGCAAGGTAGCTTGATACTGAGCATAGGCAGCTAATTTAGCAACTAAAGGTTGTTTTTGAAGGACTTTTGCTTTCTTTGTTGGAGGCTTACCCTGAAACAAGAAAAGTTAAGTAAATAGGATTCTTCTTCATCCCCTCCACACCCCAAAGGTAACATGGTTGTATACTACTCATTCTGCTTACATATTGAGCGTTTAGAAAATTACTAAAGCAGAGGGAACATACAATGAATGAGTCTTAACATGAGAGGCTTCTTTTCTTTTTGAGTTCTGCTACAATGTAGTTATCTAATATGGGCAGCAGAGCTGGTGCAGACTAAAACAGAAATATGCAAATTAATATGTTAATAAAAATTATATACCATGTATGTTAAAATACAGGCTGTGGTGGCTACTTGACTTTAGAGTAGACAGAGTCAGGGTTATCGTTCATGCAGCTGCGAAGCATGGCTACTGATGTGGTAAGAGGAGACAGCTCAATGTTCAAAGAGCAAGTGACTGAGGTTTATACCTTTAGTGCTAACGCAAAAGGTCAATGACATAATGATCATGGCCAAATTCAGTGTGACAAACTGCCATCCATTTGGGTACAGACCACTGCTCAGGATCTTTGGGAACTGTCTATCTGAAATATAGAAATACATCTAAGTGATGTATTTCCTTCATCTGGGGGGATTTAAATAACTCAGTGCTATGTAATGATCACAATACGTTAAATGAGAGAGAAAAACTGTGACCATACAAGAGATAATTACAAAAATCAGGGGTATAATGCCTTAAGACATTTTGAGATGCTAGGGTAAGAAATCAGGCAAGCAGTCAAGACTCCAGGATTTTGCAGGAACTAACATACACTTAAAATCCGATGGTTTTCTTTTCATTTCATATGTTTTTAAGAAGGTGAGTTATGTTCACTAAAAATATTTGGTTAAGGTATCAAATTGGTTGTATTCAAAAGGAGTGTTAACAAAGCTGGGGGCACCCCCAGCAATAAAAACTCCAAGAACAAAGAACAAAAACCAAAGTAGAGAGTGAAGTTGAGGGAAGAAAAAAACCTGAAAAACCCAAAGAATAAATCATCTTCACTCACATGGTGATTTCACCTTGATATTAACTCAAGGAAAAATTGGGGAGGGAGCAGAAAATAGCTTTAATTTTTACATGTAACAAGGTGTTTAACTGTATTTATATGGGAAAATATCCTTTAAATTCATTTAAACAGATAATTTATAGCTTACTTTGGATAGCATGTCTTCACTATGTAAGATGTTCCAGTTTATACTACTTGTGGCTCATACATTGCTAAAAGTGTGGGCTGTAAATCACTGGCCCATTGGGCAGAGGTGGAGTGCAGTGAACCACAGTCAGATGACAGGTGAGTTAAAGCCATGGGAAACAGACAAAGAATAAGAAGGCTTCTGTACCGTTACCTGGAGTCTGGCCAGAATGCTGGCCTTCTTAGAGTTCGACGAGTAACTTCTTGAACAAGAGACACTGCAGAAACGTTTCGTTTTAGAGTAAAAAGCATCTCGTACGCCGACCATCCCACACATCTCACAGGTAGCTAATTGACAAAGGAAAAATATTGGCATGAAGATCATATAATAAAACTAAATTTCTCTACCTGCTTAGTGGTTATTTATCTGGAAATTTGCAATGAATTTTTCCCTATCTCTTATACAAATGATAGAGAAAAGTTATAGACAAGACCTGTGTGATGCCACAGTGGTGGAATCTCCAAAGTCTGGCAATTTCCTGAAGTCCTAAAGGCTTTAAAAAGGTTGAGAGTGTGGTGACACATTGTTTGTAATCCCAGCACAGAGTGAGTGTGTGTAAACCCAGTTTCAACTAACATTCTGCTAATGTTTATCATGTGCTGGGAATTTTCATACACACACACACACACACACACACACACACACACACGATACACATTATGAATTTCAGCTTTTAAAGGGATTATGTGTAAAAAACAAAGAAGTGCAACATAATTAAAGTGTTAACAAAGTTACAGCAAAGCCTTTAAAATACTGCAAAGGTTGAAACCAAAGAAGAAAAGTATTTTTTAAAAAATTAAGAGGATTCTTTAAAATGATGTCCAGGGGACATAGAAGGATAGGACAAGGTCCAAGTCTTAGGTAGAGGTCTGCTTGTAACTAGTCAGGGCAAGAGACAGCTCATTTGTTGGTATTACATAACGACCAATAGCATACATCAACAAACGTCACAAGAACTGAAAGTCAAGAATGACAGACAGAGCTGGGTCTGTCTATGCAGACAGGCTGGGGAAGAAGGGCTGAGAGTTCCAGGCTGCAGCGTGAATTTAAGGCCAGAGTAGGCAACAACACAGTTGAGTGGCAGAGCACTGGCATGCATGAAGCCCTAGGTTTAATCCTATGACCTGGATGGGTTGGGGGAGGGGAGGAAAAAGAAACTCAATAAATTAACGTCTCACTCAAATGGTTAAAGTAAAGACACCTGTAGCATAACCAGCACTTACAAATCCATGAGAAATGGAAACATGACAGAATACCCAAAATCCAAAACACTAACAATGAATATAATATGTCCACAAGAGAGAAAAAAACAGAACAGTTCCTTGTACAAATTCTAGATCATTAAAAGATTTCTAAGCTAGGTGTGGTGGCGCATGCCTTTAATCCCAGAAGAGGCAGGCAGTTTTCTGTGAGTTCGAGACCAGCCTGGTCTACAAAGCAAGTCTAGGATAGCCAAGCTACACAGAGAAACCTTGTCTCTACCTATATTAAAAAAAAGTCTGCCATGGTGGTACACAGTTTTAATCCTAGCACTTGAAAGGCGAGAGCAAGACTGGCATCCAGTGTGTTCCAGGACAGCCTGGTCTATACAGTGAGACTCTGTCTCCAACAAACCAAAACCAGTCAAGTGGACAATGAATCCTTGACAAGAATTATACAATGTCAAAGTGTAATGCTCTTTTGTGTTAAGATTTCCACACTGGCATGGCATCATCAAGCCACAGCAAGAATATGTATTGATAGGAATTAATGTTTTCTTTTTGTTTTGTTTTGAGACAGGGTCTCACTATATGTAGCCCTGGTTGGTTGGGAATTCTGCAATTTGCTATGTAGTATAAGCTGGCCTTGAACTCATAGAACTCTGCTTGCCTCTACTTTCCAGGTGCTGGGATCAAAGGTATGCACCATCACGCTAAGTTCAGTGTTTTGACAGAAGTTTTCATATAGCTTTGCCAACCAGCTTTTTCCTGGTTTGTGGTGTCAGATTTATTTAACACAGTATCTTTCTCTGCAAGGAAAAAGCTCTACTGCTGAGCCACATATCTATCTTTCCCTAGGTACATGTTTTGTTTTTGTTTGTTTTGTTTTTTTTGAGACATGGTCTCTCTATGAAGTCTTGACTGTTCTGGAACTTGCTATGTAGATTAAGGTGGAGTCAAACTCAAGAGAGATCCTTCTGCCTATCTCAGAAGTGCTGGGATTAAAGGAATGTGTCACCATGCCTGGTCTTAGGTGTATTTTAATTAGATGGGCAATCTTTTTGTTTTCCTTTGTTCCCCAGACAAAGTCCCATTATATAGCCCAGGCTGGCCACAAACTCTCAATTCTGATGCTGGGACTGCTGGATACTCTACCACACATGACTTTAGTGGATTTTGATACATGAAGTTCAAGCGTGTGTGAGCCGCCTGTGTGTGTGGAGGCCAGGAACCGACTTCAGCTGTTGTTCCGTAGGTGCCATCTACCTTGTTCTCTTCAGACAGTTGGGATCAAAGCTTATCAAGCAGGTTAGGTTGACTTGCCAGTCAGCTCCAGGGATTCCCTGTCTCTACCACCCTAGTGCTGCCTGGGGTTATGAGTGGATACTACCATACTTGGCTTCTTATGTGTTATCTGGGGATTAAACACAGTTGACTTTTATTAAAAAACAGAAACAAAAAACAAAACTGCTTCCCTGTGTAGTCCACCCTGGCCTCCAAGTCGTATCTTCCTGTTTTTGCCTCTTCAGTGTTGCCAGAGCAGCCATTCTTGGCTAGTGAAACATTTTATATAGTTTACTCTGTACCAGGCTCTACCTTGTTCAGCTGCTTAGTTAAAGACAGTAAGATGCGTAAAACAGGATTATCATGTATGTAAATGTGATATACAGCAAAAACACTAGATGACACAGCATCCAATACCAGATAATAGAATTAAAAATTTCTAAAATCAGTGCTGGGCGTGGTGGGCACGCCTTTAACCCCAGCACTCGGGAGGCAGAGGCAGGCGGATCGCTGTGAGTTCAAGGCCAGCCTGGTCTACAAAGTGAGTCTAGGACAGCCAGAGCTACACAGAGAAACCCTGTCTCGAAAACAAACAAAACAAAACAAAACAAAACAAACAAACAAAAAAATTCTAAAATCAAAAGTTTGTAAGAGGTTTCCAAGAAGAGACTCAAAGCCTTACACCTTTGGCTTTAACCAAACTGCAAAGGCCCAAGATTGGTAGAGGTCGGTTTACATATGCCATAAAACCATAAACCAGGGGCTGGAGAGATGGCTCAGAGGCTAAGAGCACTGACTGCTCTTCCAGAGGTCCTGAGTTCAGTTCCCAGCAACCACATGGTGGCTCATAAAACCACAAACCAGTGAGCTGGGTCTGTAATTAAAGATATTTGTTAAGAAAGTGTGACCACCTGAACTGGATCCCATAAGTAAAGTTGGAAGAAAAGAGCTGAAGACACAAAACTGTCTTTCTCATCTCCCCTAGGGGACTATGGCATGTGCACCAACACATATACCCCCCCACCTCTCAATTCTAAAAAAAGAAAAAAAATTTCTAAAAGAAGTATATATTATTTGAAATTCAGTATTATTTTAGAAAAAGCCAGTGGCTAAACTGCGCTGTTCTGAAGAAGACAGCAAAGCTAAACCTACTTTGGCCAAATCACAGTGTAACCTGACATTTGCTGAAGTGTTCTGAGATGGGATGCTTTCAGTGGGAATGGCACTAGGCAAATCAGGCCCTATCAGCAAATAATATTACCAAAGAAAAAAGTAGAATTTGATATTAAAAGAAATGGAGAGCCAGGCAGTGGTGGCGCACACTTTTAATCTCAGCACTCAGGTGGCAGAGGCAGGTGAATCTCTGAGTTTGAGGCCAGCCTGGTCTACAAAGTGAGTACAGGACAGCCAAGGCTACACAGAGAAAAAGAAAAAAAAAAAGAAAAGAAAAAAGGGGAGCAGGGCGGAAGGCTGGAGAGATGGCTCAGAGGCTAAGAGAACTGACTGCTTTTCCAGAGGTCCTGAGTTTAATCCCCAGCAAGCACATGGTGGCTCACAACTATCAATAATGTGATGTGATGCCCTCTTCTGGCGGGCAGGTGTACATGCAGGCAGGACACTGTATACATAATGAATAAATCTTAAAAAAGAAAAAAAAAAATCTCAAGAAGAGGCTATGGTGCTACTGTTTATAATCCTAGTACTTCAGAGGCAAAGACAAGATATTTATGAATTCTAGATGCAGTCTGAGCTACAAGAGCAAGACATGATCTCAGAATAAAATAAAATAAAACCAGCCCAATGGAAGAGTCAAATGAAAACACATCTCAAGCATAAAGTCATGCAACAGGTCAAAGTGTAGATACTCACCCATGCCAGATTTACCATCTGGGTATGTGTAGACTTGTCCATTATTTTTGATAATTGGGAGACTGGAAGGTAAAGGAGCAACTTCTTCTTCACTCTCCTCGGAGCTGGAGCTGCTACTTGTGTCCTCACTGCAGCTGTCATAGCCGTCAAACATCCCGAAAGAGTCTTCTTTTTCTTTTGGATTGTGAAGAATGTTCTGTCTTTGTAGAAGAAACCAGTGACATGTAACACAGTGCTCACATATACCCCCTTGACAAATCCTTAAGACAAATTATGCTAAGTGGGATTTGACAGGTGAAAATCTAGTGCTGAGAACTGGTAATTTTGTTTGTTTATTGGATAGGATCTCTCTTTTACAGCTCAGATTGGCTTCAAACTCAAGGGATCCCCCCACTTCAGTCTGCCAAGCTGCTAGGATTGTAGGTATAGGCTTAGCAGGCAGCATTATTATTATTATTTTTAAAATTTTTAATTTGCTCACTTTACATCCTGAAATTGTAGCCCCTTCCCTAATTGCCTCCCAATCCCACTGCCCCAGGCAGCATTATTTTATGAGATATTAAACACTTGTGCAAAATGCACTTCTCTATGATGACACATGAACTAGTAGCTAACATGTCAGCTAGTTAGATTAATAATGATGACAGAACTGACTGATGTAATGAACTGTGGATTTTACTAGGAATGCACCTTCTTCCTAAGAAATTACACCAGATGTTTTATTTTAAACAATGAGATACAGATAGTTTTACTAATTTCTTTTATTTCTAAAATTCTAAGTTAAAAAAATGTGCATGGGCATTTTTGCCTGCATGTATGTCAGTGTACCACTTGTGTGCCTGGTATTCATAAAGGCCAGAAGAGGTCATCAGAGGCCCCTGGAACTGGAATTATACAGTTATGAGCTGCCATGTGGGTGATGGAAACTGAATCTGTATCCTCTGGAAAAGCATCAACCATTGAGCCGTCTTTCCAGCCCTCTTTCTTATTTTAAGACAAGGTTTACTTCTAAGACTGGCTTCAATTCTTCTGACAGCTGAGTGGCTGAGATCCCACAGGTCTGTCCTACTGTGCCCAATTTGGTTTCTCAGATCACACAATGGAAATGTTATACTCTAAAGAACATTGACTTAGGAGCTTCCTTTAGAAGATTTTGCATTCACCAATAATGTTGCCACAGCTCCTAGCCCCTTTCTTGTAGTTTGCGTTAGGTACTATGTGAGTTCTTCTTCTACCCTTCTCCACCTCTTCGGCCCCCTAACATTAGATAAGAGAAGAAAGGATAGAGAAGAAAGGAAAGAGATTCCTGAATAAAGTCAGGGATCAGAAAGGGGGTGACATTATCGTTAGACTACTTCCTGGTGATCAGGGGCATCAAGCTCCTTGGGCCAAGTTTGATCTTTGCCAACAGGATATCGAATTAATTTTTTTCCTTTCTTCCTTCCTTTCTTGGTTTTTCAAGACAGGGTTTCTCTGTGTGTAGCTCTAGACTGTCCTGGAATCACTGTGTAGACCAGGCTGGCCTCCAACTCACAAGAGATCCACCTGCTTCTGTCTCCCAAGTGCTGGGATTAAACGTATGCACCACCACTACTCAGCTGATAGCTAATTTCTTCTTCTTCCTGGTCTTTTTGAACTTAACTACTTAACAAACTGCAACCAACAACCAACTAACAACTAACCAACAACTCCCACTCCTCTTGGGACCCTAGAATTTTTATACCCTCTGAAAAGTCCCAGAATTCCAAATATCACAACCAAAGAAATGATCTGCAGCTGGCAAAATCATGCCTCTGCTAGAGTATGCGGCAAATCAGTCTGCTGCTGTGAAGCAGGCCCATATCACCACACATGGGATTAAAACAAAAACATATTTTTATAATATTTTTGTGCTTTTTCTGTTTTGTTTTGTTTTTCTTTTGTGTTTTGAGACAGGGTTTCTCTACATGTAGCCTTGGCTAGCCTCGCTTTGTAGACCAGGCTGGCCCTGAACTCAGAGATCTGCCTGCCTCTGCCTCCCTGAGTACTGGGATTACAGGTATGCGCCACTGTGCCTAACCTTTTCTTGTCTTCTTAAAGAAACCAAAATTCCAAAACAGTCACAACACTTTATAATACTGAGCAACTTTTGGGTAATTTTTAAATTAAATCTACCTTTAAAGAGTTATATTTGCTACTATTTGGATATTTAGAAAGAAGTAATCAGCAATTTCAAAAGAAAAGTTTTGCTATTTTACACTTAGGAAGTAGGTGGTAGAAAATGGGCTAATCTTCAATCGATAGTGTGGTACTATGAACACAGAATTCTAACCAACCTGCTAATATTACCTGAGAGCTTGAGTTTTTTCTCTTAAGTCACTCAACATTTACTTATCAAATACCTGTGTACCTTACTGTAACTGAGGGCACAGAAAGAAGTCTACATAGCAGACACAGCTGTCAGTGGTGTCAGGGACAGATAGACGGAGCAGTTATGGGGCAAGAGAATGACCATGAGGGGCTGGCAGCATATTCAATGGTGAATCCACTCTCAGTGAAGTGTTGCACAATACTTTCTTCTGGAGATAAAGCCTTCCTCTTGGGATGAAGCTTGCTAAGACAAAGGACGTTCTAAAGGGGAGGTGAAGTGTCATCTTTCAAGGAAACTCCTGAAACTCAGGAAGCAAGCAACTCCAAGGCTACAGAATGTCCCTGAAACTGATCAGATACACTAACCACCTCCTCCCCAAGCATGTTAAGTACTAAGGACTGCTAAGAGACACCATCTGGAAGAGGCAGAGACCAGCTGAGCTACCTGCAGGTTGTGCAGCGAGCTCGGGGCTTTTAGCTTTTGTGAGCTGTCACCCATGCTGGGGTGGACTTTGGTAATAGAGCTGTCTTTGAGTCATTTCTGCTCCTTCTAAGTAACCTTAATAAAACTTATTGACTCACCAAATTGGAATTTGGTAGTATCTTTACTTTGGTCTGGCATCAGTTACCTATCTGAGGTGAACAGACACTTGTCCACGTCGCCCCAGGAATGGCATCACACACAAGGTAAGACCCTGAGGACACAAAGGGTGACCTTTGAATACCTGCTGTTGCAACAGGCAGAGGAAGGATGAAGGTAAGGAATTTTGAGGGGGCATGGTGGCTAACTCTTTACTCTCAGCACTGGAGTAGGATAGGGTGTGCTGTGGTGTGTGTGTGTGTAAGAATGGAGACACTGAGGTCAGCCTTGTCTACACAGTGAGTTCCAGGGTAGCCAGGGCTACATGGTAGAGAATTCATCTAAAACCAAACCCAAACCCAAAAGATATAGGATTTGGAGCTGTGATAATCTTGATCCATTGACAGAGTGGCTTATGCCTAGCCTGAGTGGAATAGAGATGATATACAGGAGGATTTGTAGTCAGATTGTAAGTGTTGTTTTGGGCTAACTTTGGTAAGACTTTTTTAAATTCTCTGCCATAGGGTCAAGAGAAGACATATAAATGATTTACTACAGTATCTGATTTACGGTGTTAATTAACACCAGCCGGACCAGGCTCTGAATCACTAATAAATTCATCCAGCCTACTTTCATGCAGAAATATCCATGGAGACTCCACATGAGGGCCAGCGAGATGGATAGCTCAGTGCTGGCAGCACAAACCTGATGGATTAACTTCAATCCCTGGTACCATGGTGGAGGAAAGAACCAACTATTGAAAAACTTTTCTGCAATCTCCATGTGTGCCATGGCACGTGCACACTGATGTACACACACACACACACACACACACACACGTAACCCAAGAATAATAAGAGTCCATATAGCCTTTAAAACCAGCACTAGCAGATTTGTAAGCTGAAGTCCTCAGAGTTTGAGGATAGCCAGGGCTACATAGAGATTCTTGTCTCAAACAAACATGTCAAAACCAAACCAAAACAATCCTCCCAAACAAAGATAACTCCTCACCAAAAAAATCAAAGTCCCCAAACAAAAAATTACCTCCCCAAATAAAGACTCTCAAAGTTTTCATTTAGCAAGTAATACATATCAACTCAAGATACCTTATTCTAACTCTACTTTCAGAAAGTATTATTTTGAAGTTTCAGAGGATTAATGACTACAAATGGCAATTTTCCAGGCATGGTAGAACACATCTTGTTTAGTTTGCTTTATGTTGCTGTGATAAACACCACAACTAAAAGCGACTTGGAGTGGAAGGGTTTCCTTCATCTTACACTTCAGGAAGCAGCCCATCACCGAGAGAATTGAGGGCAGGAACTCAAGGCCAGAAGTGAAGCAGGGGCCAAGGAGCAACACTCCTCACTGGCTTGCTTTCTGGCGTGCTTCACTAGCTTTCTTACAGGCCTTATGTATACCTGCCTATGAATGCCCATGGCTCTACTACACACAGAATATATACTCTCTATAACAGGTAGAGAATAAATGCCTAGACACACCCAGTATATACCAACCTACTGTATGAGTATTTGACATACTTATAACCTAAATTATTTTATTTTAGTTATTAAGTGTGAGGTGAAAGTAGGTACCCATGGAGGCCAGTAGATGGAATTACAGGTGGCTGTGACCTCAACTTTAGTCTTCTTTTCCAAGCATAGCAAGTATTCTTAATTGTTGAGCTATCTCTTTAGCCCAACATCATCATAATTTATGCCACACTTCTTGGGAAGCTGTATTCTTAGGAAGAGCTGTTCTCTAAGTACCTTTTCCTCCATTAAAATAGCCTACTAGTAACAAACAAAACCAGACAGACATGCCAGGTACATGCCTTTAATCCCCAGCACCTGGGAGTCCAGGAAAGAGCACTGGAACCCCTGGATGCTGGGTTTGAACCTGGAGCCTCTGGAAGAACAGCCAAGTAGTCTTTAATCATTAAAAAGCATCTCTCCACCCACAGAATTTCTCCCCCTCCCCCAGACAGAGTTTCTCTGTGTTATAGCCCTGGCTGTCCTGGACTTACTTTGTAGGCCAAGCTGGACTCTAACTCACAGAGATCCGCCTGCCTCTGCTTCCCAAGTGCTGGGATTACTGGCATATGCCACCACAACTGACTATGAGTCCAATTATTTTTCTTTTGGATTTTTGACATGGGCGTGAGGGGAGATACCACACTTGGTAGCCTGGGAACTCATGACAATCCTCCTGCCTCCTGAGTGCTGGGACTTCAGGCAAAACCCCCATATTTTGCACTAAAATGGCAGTTCTTTCAAAACTCATGTACTGATTTAACACAATCCAATCATAATCTTACCAGACTGACAGAAACTTGACAGCCTGATTACGTTATAATCTTATACTACACAATGGGATTTTGCCCTGAACAGACTGAGAGATCAATAAATAAAACAGAATAATCTAGATAGACATGTAGTGAATGAAAATCTGATACTTTTATCCACATTCCAAACCCAACCAAATGGTCATATGACAAATTAATCCAAATGGCCATAGACATAAAGAGGAAGACCTTAAACTGTAAACTTCTGGGAGAAAATGCACTTCTGGTTAAATAAAAAGTATTAAGTGCATACTAAAAATATACATAAAAGAAAAATATAAAAAGACTAGATTTGATAAAAATTCACAGTATCTTCTCTTTGAAGATATTAATGGGGCTGACAAAATGGCTCAAGAGGATAAAGGCACAAGCTCAGGCCTGAAGACCTGAGCTTAATTCCTGGAACTTATATGTTGGAAGCAGTAAACCAATTCTTGAATGCTGTGTTCATACAACATTAAAGAAAAAACAAAGATACTGTTAAAAGAGTAAGAGTAAGACAACACAGACTGGGAGGAAACATTCGCAAATCACATACTTCAGAGGCCCAACAACAGCAACAAAATGTATCAAAACTCAGAGAGGGCCTAGGCAGTAGTAACTTGACTGGTAGTGTTCATAGCATGTACAAGCCCTGGATTTGATTGCCTACATTTCATGAAATTCAGATTGTCAATGTCATCCTGGGCTACAACCCAATCTAAGGCCATCCTGCACTAAATGAGACCCTATATCAAAACAAAACACCCCTGCCCACCGCCCTGGCATTTCCTCAATGATTACTTGGTGTGGTGATATAAATTTATAATCCCAAGTTACTTGAGAGACCAAGACAAAAACCAACCAACCAACCAAAAACCACTCTAAGTCTGAAGCCTTCTTGGGCAATTTACCAAGACCATGTCTCAGATAAAAGAATAAAAATAGGACTGATATATAGCTAAGTGGTAGAGCACTTGCCTAGCATGTGCTAGGCCTGAGCACTGAAAAGCAAAAGAACAAATGGAAGCAGATGCCCGTATTTACGTTGGAAGCAGCAGGAGTTTAAGGTCACCTCTGCTACCTAATGTGCTCCAAGGTTACAAGTAACCTTATCTCAATTAAAAAAAAAAAAAACAAAAAAAAAAACCCACAAAAAACATACTCCCAAAACAATAAAAGAAAAAGCAAAATCACTTCAGTGATTAAAACAATTTCAATTTTTAAGATGAGGCAAAGATACTCAGATGGCAAATAAGGACATGGAAGGAGCTTAATATTTTTAGCTATTATAAAATGTAATTTAAAATCATGAGATTGACTGGCTAGATGGTGTAAGCCTGTAACCCCAGCATTTATGCCTTTAAAACCAATACTAAAAGAGTATATGAAGGAGGGGCCTGGAGAAATGGCCCAGTGGTTAAGAGCACTGTCTCCTCTTCCAAAGGTACTGAGTTCAATTCCCAGCAACCACATGGTGGCTCACAACCATCTATAATGAGATCTGGTGCCCTCTTCTGGTGTACAGGTGTACATGCAAGCACAACACTGCATAAACAATAAATACATCTTTAAAAAAAGAGAGAGCGAGAGAGAGAGCATTGTCTGCTCTTTCAAAGGACTTGGGTTCAATTCCCAGCACCCAAATGGCAGCTCACGCCTGTCTCTAAGTCCAACTTTAAAAAAAGAAAATGCAGAGGAAAAAATGTGTAATGCTCATCTGGACTTTACAGTGAGATTCTGTGTCAAAGCCTGGGAGAGATGGCCTTAGTGGTTAAGAGCACTGGCTACTCCTGAAGATGGCTTGATTCTTAGCATCCAGGTGGTAGTTCGTAGCCATTTCTAACTCCAAGAGCTTTATCTACACAGGTAGCTGTGCTGTGGCTCAGCCCTAGCACACATCTTTAATCCAAGAGCTTTCTGTAAAGAGGATTAAATAAAGTCAACCATAGGTTAAGAGGAGGAGCAAGAAACAAACATTGGGGAGAGAGAAGTAGACACGTGAATAGGAAGAAAGCAGGGACATTCGGTTGGAGGGTTTTTAAGACAGCGCGGAGGAGTGCTTTCCTTCTGGGATGTGGATGACGAGGAAGGTCAGCTGGGTGTTTTCTCTGCCACCCCAGTATCTGACTCCTGGGTCTTTATTGGTAAAAATCAAACATTTGGGATTTTGTTTTAAAACAACAATGTTCTGTTAACAGAATGTTGCATGCATCTAGAGGCACAGGATGTGTACCTGTCCCTCACTGTGATATTAGAGTTGATTTGTTGGTAAAGGTCTATTTTCTCATCCTTCTCCAGGACATTAACGTGTAGATATTGTTCTTTACAGTAATCTCACACTTAACCTGGCATGTGATAACTTTTGACAAACACAACTGTATGATGGCTGCAAAATTTATTTTCCAATTCTAGTCCATCACTAGTCAGCAATAAATCCTATCATTCTTTACCTATCATTTTTCATTATCAATTTGAATTAATTTCCACCCTCATCACTGTGCTCATTTTGGGGTCCACAACCCCTAATTTGCATGAAGTGGTTTCCACATCCATTTGACATGCTACCCCTAATATTTTGGGTAATTCTCTACTTTCTAGCATATTGGTATAACCCAGGCTCACAGGCTCACTTTTCACTGACACTGCACTTTTGCCCTGAAATGAATTCCTTTAGGGAGCTCCAATTCTCTTTAGTGGTCAGTATTAAAACTCAGCATCTCAGCATTGGATAGCTTCACAGTTTCTTTTTCCTTTTCCTTTTTTGAAAACAGGGTCTTTCTATGTAGCCCTGGAAACTCATTATGTAGACTCAGGCTGGCTTTAAACTCGTCAAGATCTGCCTATCTCCCAAGAGCTGCAATGGAAGGCATACATCATCATGCCAGAACTTCAGGCTTTCTATCTTGTTTGTTTGTTTTTGTTTTGTTTTTCGAGACAGGGTCTCTCTGTGTAGCCTTGGCTGTCCTGGACCCGCTTTGTAGACCAGGCTGGCCTCGAACTCACAGCGATCCACCTGCCTCTGCCTCCCGAGCGCTGGGATTATAGGTGTGCGCCACCACGCCCGGCCCAGGCTTTCTATCTTGTAGAACAATTTTAATCCAGCAACATGGCTACTCAGGCAGGAACACAGACACACCTTTAATCCCAAGAGACAGAGAGAAGCAGATCTCTGACTTCAAGGCCAGCCTGGTGTAGAGCAAGTTTCAGGTAAAGAAAAGGTTAGGTCCAGGCATGGTGGTACACACCTTTAATTTCAGCACCTAATAGACAGGCATGAAGATCTCTGAGTTCTGGGGAGGTAGTTCGGTTGAGTCAGTGAGTTGAGAGGCAGTGCAGTGGAACTGAGTTTGTAGCAGTTCATTTCGTGAAACTTAAAAGCATTTTTACAAGGAGAGTTTTTACAGAGTCAGGTAGAAGAGAGAACAAGCTAGACACAGGTGAAAACAGAACGAATCAGAGTATGAGAAGCCAGAAGATTATAGAATAGATTGCTAGAGTTAGTGGGAGGCCAAGCAGAGCAATTCAGTCAACGGTCGAGAGAGAAGTCACACTGAATCACTCTGCTTGCAAAGGAGTTGAGCCAGAAGCGCTGAACTGAACCAGCCAGCCAGAGAAAGAGCTGGGAAGGGCAATCTTCTATTTCAGCAATAAGTCTCAGAGGCTGAAAACATTCTAGGCCTACACTAGATTGTACAGAGGTGAGAAGCTTCCCAGACTAGGCCTAGCTTACCAGATGAAGGTAGTAAGCCTCAGAGGCAATTATATCAGGAAAATAAAAGATACTTTTATATTATCTTTTGCATTTTTACTCAAAAACTTCTCTCCCCCACAGTTGTTTGTAGTTAGTATGGACCTATCTGAAAATTTGGCTTTTGCTTATGGAACTTTTTAGCATGCAATTAAAAAAATATATATCATGATTAACTCCTGCAGTCAGAAGGCAGAAGCAGGCAGATTTCTGTTAAGTTCAAGGCCAACCTGGTCTACATAGTGAGACCTTCTCTTGGTAGGTAGTATGATAAAATATACCAAGTTTTATTTATTTTTTAATGCTGGAGCTCAAACTTAGGGCCTTGGGAATGCTGAGCATACATTCTAGCAGACTATGTATGTACTTGCTAAGGACCAGCATTTCCTTCCATGCACCCTTATGGGTCAACATTAGAAAAGTTTCCCTAAATTGTAGTACTAAAAAAGCTCCTACATTTTTCTTCTAGTGTTTGTACAATTATTTTCTTTAAATCTGAGCTATCTAGACTTTATTCTCATAAGTGGTGAGAAGGATCTAATGTCTACTTTTAAATGGCTACCTAGTTGTTGTAATAACCATTATTAACTCATATCTCTTTAAGTTCTAGGTTTCTATCATGAACTTCTGTGCATTTCTGAACTTTACCCTGTAGCTGTCTGTCTCTAATGACATGGATATGCTGGAAATTCCAACATAGGTGACCTTGTTGTTTACACAAACCTGGACCAGCTAACTCACTGCGTACCTCAGCAGTCTCACACAGACTGCTGGGGTGCTACAGCAGGTTCCCTGATGTTCACATCAGTTCTTACCACTCACTTCCTTAGAGTTAACCTTAACTGTTAGTTCAACTCTGATCAAGTCCAGCCTTTTCAACATGAGAAATCTTTTTATTCAGCTTTCATCATCACGGTACCTCAGAACATGCCTTTCTGTCTTATCTTCTACTGCAGTCACCGAGGCTGTCCACCCCTTATACCAGGTTTTCTTGAATTTTGTCTTGCTGCCTTCAATAGACAAGATTCTTCAGCATCTTTGTTCTTGTTCCTCAAGCTTATAATTACGGAACAGGACATTCCTGACTGGTGAGCTTAATACCCCCCATCGCTCATTTTTCACTTTCATATTCCTTAATCACTTTTAATTTTATTTCCAGGTCCCAACACTCTTTTTAGAAAACAAAACAAGAGTCAGCGTCTCACTATGTTGTCTTGGCTGGCTTAAAACTTGCTAAATACACCAGCTTGGCCATGAACTCATACAGGTATGTTTGCTTCTCAAGTGTTAGGACTAAATGTGTGCATCGCTACACTGGGCCCAGATCCATTACTCCTCCTGGCATTACAGGCAGTGGATTCTGAATGTTTAGGGGTCATGAAAGGCAGAAAAACACATTATTAAGTCAGATGCTGGAGAACATAACATAGCCCAAAGCTGGAGCAAACCTGCGAACTCTGAGGTTGCTGCTGCGGAACAGTGTTTTACAATAAGCTTTTACAAATAACTAGTCTAAAGTGATAACCTCAAGAGATGCTATGTACTAATCAAAGTGACTAAAATTCCCCCAAACCAATACTATACGATACTTCACATTCTATGCTCAGTGTGGGAAATGGAACTGCCAATGCAATGCAGATGGGAATATAAACGTTTCCTAAAAAGTTAAATCTATACCACATGCTATCCTCCCGCTCATAGGTATTTAACATGCACAAGAAATGACATCAAATGTCCATAGAAAGATGCACAGAAATGGTCCAATAGTCCCACACTACAAAGATTCTAGTTAGCAATCTCCAGTGTGCAAAAGAGTACAAGCACACAAAACTGCAACCTTTAATTAACTATCAAGCACTATGTACTGTATAAACTGACATGTGCTACTTTGCTAGGACTAGCAGCATAGGTTTGTTGGTCCCAACATTACCGGAGGCACAGTATTGTGATATACTGTTTCAGTTACAGTTATATTACTAGGCAAGAGGAATTTTTCAGTGTATAATAATCTCATGGGATTACCGTTGTACAAGTAGTTAATTGACTAATATATTGTTATGGTACACATGGCTATGTTTCATGTGGCAAGATTCTGCCTTTATAACCTTTAGAGGCTTTCTAGGGTATCTTGATGTCTGGTAAGTCTAGATCCACTTTTGAGATTCTCAACGTTTTGATATTCTTTTTTCCTCCCTTCACTGCCCAAGTCATATTTATGCCAAGTATTAGTGTTATTTTAACTGAGATCTCATTGAATTTATTAACTAAGGGCTGAGAATGTAGTTCAGCTTAAAATGCACAAAACTTAGGCTCTACTCCCAACACTTCAGAGACTCAGGGTGTTGACAATAGCCACTGCCATCCAGTCCTCTAGCGGAACCAGGAGGTTCAAGGCCATTGCTGGATGCCTAGCCAGTTTGAGGACAACTTGAGTTACATAAGACTCAAAAGCAACAATAAGAGTTTTTACTAACTTAGGCAGGACAGTTTGATGCTTTAAGTTTGCTTCCCATAGGTTTTACTCCATTTTTTTTTCTTTCTTTAGAAACAGGGCCCCATTATTTAGACCAGGTTTAACTCAGAGACTTGCTTGTCTCTGACTCTTGAGTGCTATGTGCCACCATCCTCAGCAACAATTCTTTTAAAAAACAGAATGTATTTTTATTACTTTTATTATGTGTAGTATGTGT
Source organism: Acomys percivali (assembly GCA_907169655.1). NCBI lineage: Eukaryota > Metazoa > Chordata > Mammalia > Rodentia > Muridae > Acomys > Acomys percivali. The sequence goes on from OU015746.1 coordinate 26,790,430, forward strand.
GTATGTGTAAGTATGTGCATGTGAGTTCAGGTGCCACTGTATCCTGGAGTCAGATCCCCTGGGAACTGGAGTTACAGGTGGTGGTGAGCCATCTGTTAGAACTGAAATTGGGTCCTCTGCAAGATGCTGAGCCATCTCTTCATTCTCGACAATGATTAAAACAAGTTTATTTAGTGTTTGGGAGGGAATGGGCACACACATGCACAGATAGTACACATGCACAGGTCAATTCCCCCTTTTTAAGAGTTCTATCAGTTTTAATAAATGTTTTATAAATACAGGCTGAGTATCATTTATGTTTTTGTTTTTCCGAGACAGGGTTTCGCTGTGTAGCCCTGACTGTCCTGGAATTCACTCTGTAGACTAGGCTGGCCTTGAACTCAGAGGTTCACCTGCCTCTGCCTCTTGAGTGCTGGAATTGAAGGCAAAGATGTGAATTACTTCATTAGATAAATGTTCAGTTCTTGAAAGGGAGTATGTTACATGGTACAGGTTAAGTATCTTTATGTAAAAGGCTTGAGAGTATAAGAATTTCAGATACAAAAGTGAGTTTTCTTGGGGGAGAGCCCCAAATTTATGTACATAAAAGTTCACTTATGGAAGGAAAACTTTCTGGACACACATTAAATGTTAAATGGTTTCTTAGCAGGGCTTGATACACACACCTAAAACTTCAGCAATTTGGAAGCTGAGGCAAACACAAGTTCAAAGCCAGCCGGGGCTTCGATACAAGACTGCCTCAAAAAACCAAAGTAGATCGGGAAGATGGTAGAGGCCCTGTTGCCTAAGCACTAGGACCAAGTTCAAATTCTCCTGCACCACATAAAAGATGGTCACAACAGTAGGTGTGTGATCCCACAGGTGCTCAGGGCAGACAGGCAGATAAATAACCTGGAGTCTCTGGTGAGAGACCCTGTCTTAGAAAGTAAGGAAGAGACAAACACCCAATGCCAACTTTTGGCTTCCACATTTATGCATGCTTGTGTAAGACACACATGCACACAGAGGTGGGGGTGTGGGTCTACTGAATAACCACCTGCAGGAAAGGCATGTTTTAAAGTAGAGTCTTCAAGAGATGAACCTAGTGATTACATTGTTCTAATACCTGCATGTCCAATTTGGAAGAGATACGGCTGTTTAAATTGACATCAAGTAAAACCAATATAAAATATTGAACACTTCTGTCCATTAGTTACATTTTAAGTGCTCAGTAGTCACTGTGGCAGGCGGCTCCCATACTGGCTAGCCCAGATAACAGACATTTCCATTACTGCAGAAAGTTCTAATAGACAACAATAATTGATTTTATACCATCCCCATCAACTATGAGCAGAAAACCAAGGCATTTGATGTCATCCAACAAGGCCATGGAGCTGGACAGTGGCAAAACTGCCACTAAAGCCTCTTCTGACAGTGTCCCCTGACTATCACTGCACCCCTTTCTTACATCCAAGGTTTATTCAAGTGGATGTATAGCCTTTTCACCTTTCATTATGCTTTCTAGCAAATACAGAAGAGAAACAGAGAGCTAAGCCAGGTGTGGTGGCGCACGCCTTTAATCTCAGCACTATGGAGGCAGAGGCAGGTGGATCGCTGTGAGTTCAAGGCCAGCCTGGTCTGCAAAGTGAGTCTAGGACAGCTAAGGCTACACAGAGAAACCCTCTCTCGAAAAAAAACAAAAACCAACCAACCAACCAAACTCTATTAAGACCTCTTAGAATAAATCTAAGTTTGTAACTACTCAAATCTTTTGTCTTTATGCTTTTATCTGCCATGCATTTGAAACCCTAAGACTAAAGATGACTTACTGTCTTTGAATTTTTTGTTGTTTTTGTGAAATGGGCATTTTTACAGCCCAAGCAAAGCTGTATATTCTGCCCCTTGGGTGGTAGGATTAGAGGCATGTACCATTATATCTGGCCTTGATAGACATGGAACAATTTTAAAGATGAAAAGACAAGAAATAAGGAGCACTTCAAAAGAGCTGATTTCCCTAATTTTAGAATGTGGTTATTCAGATCACCTGAGCACTCTTGGTTTTTAGTCCTTTAGTACTTTAATGGCTATGACATTAATATACTATTTTTACTTATAAACTGTAATTCTGCCTTAGTTTGAATAGTGTTTTAACACAATTTAAATTAATTTGCTTTGTTTTTATTTACAAAAGTAACTAAGGTACAAGAAGGAGCACCTGAGTATCTGGGAAGACTAAGATAGTAAGATTCATGTATAGCTAACCATAAAAAATACAGTAATGCCTTCTTTAAAAACAAAACCAGTTGCTCCTGTTTAGTATGCTTAGAATATAAATGCTTCCAAAGTCAGTCAAATTATGTCATGATAGTTCACATTTAAAGTTAACAGGAAAAAACACCAACTGAAAATTTGAAGACGTGAGTAAAGAGCTCTGAAAATTGTCATAGCTACGACTCAAATCCAAGTTAAAACACTAGTGACCAGCTCTGAAAGAAAATGTATGCTGAAGTTCACATAAAGTTACAAAATGCCTCACTAGAAAACACTATGAACAGATACTTATTTGAGATAGCTTTTTGCCCTATGCTGCAAGGCATCTGCAATCCTTGAATATGGGGTTCTATGTAAATAGAAGCCACTTGTTATTCAGAGGAGGTGGTGCAAAAACCAGCTATTTTCTTTCTAAACACTCTTCAGTGTTGAGGCAAACAGGCTGAAGCACACAAGAGCAAAGCAACAGCCTCTACCATAGGGTGGGGAACAGGAAGAAGTTTGCTTTACCAGTACTGGGAGTTAGCACATCAGTGGGTGCCAACTTGTATTTGCAAGTGAATTGCTGAGAGACAAATCATGATGTATATTAATGTAAGAAGGATTAAAAATACCGAAAATGCCAGGTATGGCAGCGCATGCCTTTAATCCCAGCAAAGGCAGGAGGATCTCTGTGAGGCCAGCCTAGTCTACAGAGTGAGTCTAGGATATTCAGGGCTGCACAGAGAAACTCTGCCTCCAAAAACCCAAACCCAAACCTAACAACAACAACAAAAACCAAAAACCCCACAAACACCACCACCAAAAGATCCAAAACCCAAAACAAGAAAACCAAACCCCTGAAAACTCTAAAGTAAACATTTAAGTGTTATAAACATTTCAAGTCTCATTTAAGATAGAATTTTTAAAAGAAATTAGAGAAGAGATGATGGCTTATTAGGTAAAGGCACCTGCTGCCAAACTTGATGGCCTATGTTTTATTCCTGGGTCCCACATAGCAGAAGGTAAGATTACCTCAACCTGTCCTCTGACCTACACACACACACACACACACACACACACACACACACACACACACAAAATGTAGCATGCCCCACCCTGTAAACAAACACACCCACACCCACTTTTTTTAAACAAGGAAGGGCTTTCCCTTTCGGAGGGGGCCTGGATTTGCAAAGACCACAAGTCAAAGGGATGGGAAGGAATAGTTCAGGTCATCTGTCTTCCAGGGACTGCACTTATCAGCTTCAAGGCTCCTCCTTCCCAGGCCCAGTTTTAGGCATTCTTAGAAGTGATTCAGGCGAAAGGTAAGTGCACACTGACAGCCCTAAGCAGATGGTTAGAAGACATTCCTAATCTCAAAGAGGAATACTATTCAAACAGCCATGAAATCCCCATACAGGAATTCTCCAGCTTCCTGGGGAATAATATCAAGCACAATTAGTCGCATAAGCAGCAACACTTGCAACTGACCCAGCCAAGTTTTCAGTTGGCCTTCACTTATCTCTTACCTCTCCCCAACCCCCTTCCTCTACTTCCCTGCTGTTCTTTCCCAGCACACAAAATATAGGCCAATGAGCAGTGGGTGGGTGAGGAGGATGTGAGAACAAATTTGAGAAGTTAAAAAAAAAAAAAAAAAAAAAAAGGAGCAACTTAAGCAGGACGTGAATGAGACTGAGGGGTCTAATAAGGGCAGGCAAATGAGCATCAGAGAGACTGAAAAAGAAGTGTTTTCCCGGGCTGTAGTGCTTGTTTATAGTATGGAGGGTTAAGCAGAGGTCAGGCTACCTACCACTCGTCAGAAGCTGAGCAGGGGCAGCTGCTTTGGGTGACTTCTAGTGTCTCTTCCGACTCTGAAATGTTAGGATTTCTATTTCACAAAGGAGAACGTAAGGATGACGGAAGCCCACCGCCTTGGAACCCTTGTGAAGGAGCTGCCTTGGCGGGCAGACACCAGCAGCACTCCTACGTCTCCCTCCCACACGTGCCCACCCCGCCCCCTTTCAGGCTCAGCACCTCCACGTGCAAAATGCCACAGGGCATTAGCCCCCACTCGAGTGGGCTCCTTCCCCTGCAAACTCTGTGTGCCTCTGCCCCGATTTCCCACCCCCCCCACGCCAGAGAAGCGAGGAACACCACTCTCCCACCCTAGGCAGCTAAAAAAAAAAAAAAAAAAAAAAAAAGGAAAAGTCTCTGTTCTAGTCTTTCTCTTTAGCCAGAACAAGGCTGGGGAGGGACAGAGAAAAACTTTCTTTTCAATTTTTTTTTTCCTCCCTGAGAGTAAAGAGAACCTCAAGTCAGAGGTTGGGGGGGGAGGGGAACCCCTGGACGTTTAACGGCCAGTAGGGGGAGGGGAGCTCCGGAGACGGAGGGGGCGTGGGATGAAGAAGCAGGCCCGTGAACAGGGGTCCCGCAGCTGCGGGGTTCCTGGGGCCGGACAGCTGCAGGCGTTCCTCCACCCCCCACCCCCCGACCTGGCACACAAAGCGGCTGCTGCGCTCGGCTCTCACCAGATCCTTTGTGTTTTCCATCAGGGCCTCATGGGTAGGGGCCGGCCGTGCTCCCCAAGCCTGCGGCGCCCCCTCCCCCCCGCGAGCAGGGGGCGGGCGCCTCTCCCGGGGACTTGCGGCGACTACACAGGGGGGGGTACCCCCAGCTGGGCCCCCGGGTCACTGGCGGCAGTGGCAAGCCCCCGGATTTCCCCCCCCTTTAACTCGGGTGGCCCCAGGATATCAACAACATTAGCATAGCCCTCCTTCCCCAGCGCGCCTGCGCCGTGACCCGCGCCCCGATTGGCCCACTTCCCCACGTACCCTCCTCTCTCCCCTCCAGCGTGGGACCCTCGGCAGGCTCCGTACTCTAAGGACCGTACCAAGACCAGAAGACGATGAGGTAATGAGGGCTCGCGGCAAGGCGCGCGGCTCCAGAGTCAGCAGGGAGAGGAGTTTCTTTCAGCCACTTTGATTTGTACTCCGGCCTTCTTGAGTCCCTTCCAATATGCTGCCTCTAAGAAGTTGTGTTGGGGAAAAAAATTTCCACTCCAGTCACGCCGCTTCCCCCTACACCCGGAAGATTGGTCTTCCCAGAGGGACTCCCACACGGGGAGGGGCTGCCGAAATGAGAGGGAGTGACGTAGCGCGTGAGTGTCGGTCACGTGGCTCGAGGCGGCGCAGGCTCCTTCCTGCTTCCCGGGGCAGGGCCGCGGCTCCCAGCCAGACGCTCTGGCACATGCGCAGTGGTGCTCCACGTGAACGTCTGCGTTTCTCCTCAGCCCCGAGGATGCCGCCCGAACGCAGGAGCCGGACGAAACGAGATCGGAGAGCCGGCGCAGGGCCGGGGAGGAAAGCCAGACCCGGGAGCGGCGGGACGCCCCGAAATGCCGCCCGTTCATCCCAACGGACGCCGCTGGCCGGGCCGAAGGCGGCCCCTAGCGCGGTCACCGCGGCGGCGGCGGCGGAGGAGGAGAGCCGGCTCCGGCAGCGGAACCGCTTGACGCTCGAGGACGACAAGCCGGCTGCCGAGCGGTGCCTGGAGCAGCTTGTCTTCGGCGACGTCGAGGACGACGAGGACGCGCTGCTGCGGCGGCTGGGGAGCTCGCGGGTGAGGGCGGCCTGCTTGCTGAGCCGGCGCACGCTCCGGAGCCCGGCGCGCGGCGGGTGGCGAGGCCCCGGGGGCGGAGCCTTGGTGGTGGTGGTGGGGAGACCTGTGGCGGCGGGCGCTATGGTGGGAGGGACCGGCGACCGCGGGCGCCGAGGGGCTCCGGGGCGCTCTCCGCCTCCGGCGCTGGGCTGCGAGCTGGCGAGGGCGGAGACGCTGCTTCTCCCCGCCCCAAAGGGGCCGGGGCGCTTCGCATCCAGTAGGCGCTCAACTGCTGGCTGGATTTGCAGAAGGCTGTCTGCAAAGTCGGGCATCTTTGGGTTCTTGTACCCTCTGCTGGAGCCACAGGGGTGGCGGTTTGGCCACCTGTCGCGGTTCCGTTTCGTGGATCGAACCCGCTACGTGGTCAGAAGGCGTAAAGCTCTCGTTTTAACAATACCTCCGTGTGATACACACGCCCAACTTTAGAAAACGACTAGTGCGTTCATCTCTAACATTGCTTTGGGGGCTTAATTTTCGTAGAAGCTGCAAATGCCTCGTGATTATTCATTTTTGCATTGTCTTTACTTTTGTTCTATAGTTGATCCCTTGTCTAAGGTAGAGAGACCTGCTCAGGCGTTGCTCTAGGCAGTGGAGGGAGACGCAGCTATAGGGAAAGCTTAACAAAATCCCCTCTTCTCTTGGAGCTTGTGTGGTAGTGGTGGAAAAACAAGATAGAGGAGATAGGACAATAGTTAAGTTCAAGTGTGTTGGTGGAGAGGAAAATAGCAGCGTTTGGGCAAGGGAATTAAACGTATGTGAAGGAAGCTTCAGTGAGAATGGCAGCATTTGCTGAATTAACCCTTTGTGTGGATGCTTCGATGGAAAACTTCAAGTCTTACTCGCTTGGAGCCAGAACAGTTACACGCTCCAAGCTGTGGGACACTTCTGTATCTGAAGGAATTCTTTGGCGGGCTTTGAAAGATCAGTAGCGCAGGTGGATACGGTGGTTGACTTCTTGGACACTGTGTGGGTTGGGGGAAAAAAAGCTCAGCTCATTTCAGGGACTTTTTTGGAGGGAGGGGATTAGGTTTGGGTTTGTGTGTGCTATAAAGTTTTAAGACAGTCAACAGCAAGAGGTTATGAGACACAGGTTATGTCGTGTGGGATTCTAGGCGCCCTGGGTTTTGTAATTGTTGGAGTTTCGATGTTTGCTCATCACCTGTCTGCTCACCTCTGACCCTCGTCTACTGTGCTCTGTGGCTTTCTGTGTGCCTTGTCACTCCTGGGCTGGTCCATCCTGCCTCTCCTGTCCCCGCTGGTGATTCTGATCGCCTTTCTTGCTTTCTACGGTCATATTCCATCACATTATTTCATCAGCAGACCAGGAGAGCAAAACGTTCTACCAGCTGTCTTAAGTGTTAGGGCTTGGTACCTGCCACCTCCTCATAGGAAAACTGCTGGGACCTGAAGGTGGGGTGTCTCTGTAGGGGCAACTGCATGGAAGCTCAGATGACTCAGAAGTGGAAAACGAAGCGAAAGATGCTCTTCCTCAGAAGAAGAAGCCAGTATGGGTGGATGAAGATGATGAAGATGAGGAAATGTAAGTTACCCGTTCCTTTCAGAGTCCCCTTGGACACTTTAAAAGTTAACTTGCAGAGTTTTACAGGTCACTGTCTTGGAAAGTGTGATTATGTGGATATTGAAAACACGTGGACGCACAGGAGAGCGTGGCAACCTCCTCCTTACGGCGTAACTACCAGCCGCCTCGTCTCCGCTCATTCTTGTACAGTCAGATTGACCAGAAACTGTGTTTATATTCAGTGAGAAACTATGGCCTGTTGGTCCTAGAAATTCCCCAGCCGTTAGCACAGCCGGCCCCAGTCGCCCTGCGCACTGTCAAGGTTAGCCAGAACTGCTTGTCTAGTTAGCAAAAGCCACCTGAGTCACAGCTGGCTGCCCTGCTCCACATCCGCCCCCAGGTATGAGCTAATTCTGCTTTTTGCCTTTGTAAGTTAACTCTGAGAAACAGTGTCACAGTTTGGCTCCCCAGTCCACTGTGTCCCTGAAGTCTTGGGGTGTGCGGGTCGGTAACCCATTTCTATCTGATTGAGATTGGGGTCTGAACAGTTTGTGAGGCTTTCTTTAGACCTAGAGGTGGTTCATGGTTCTGTATCTGAGAGAAAGGTGCTGTTATGTTGCACGGGTCGTTCTCTGTCGTTCCATCCTTCCTCCTCCCCTCTCTTTTGGCTTTTCGAGAAGGGTTTTTTCCTGTGTAGTCCTGGCTGGCCTCGAACTCACAGAGATTCCCCTGCCTCTGCCTCTGCCTCCTGAGTGTGGGGATTACAGGTGTGTGCCACTGCGCCTGGTGGTTCCCTGTATCTTCTATGCAGGATACACTGCTTAACTAATCATTGGAGTTACTTCTTAGCTTGCTTCCTAACTGGACAGTTCCTGAGTGTCAGAGTAGTAATTATAGCTGAAGGCCATTGGATTAAATGATGCATATAGAATTTCTAGCATGGTGCCTGAAACTGAGTAAAGGCTTCAAATAAAACTACCATATTGTGTCTAATATGAGCATATACGACATAGTTTTTCTTTTTCTATGTAAAGTTATATTGTAAACAAGGGAAGTTGTCTCTTGTATGAATCAAATTCAAATTTACTGAACAAATCAATTTTTCGTTTTAAGAATGTTGACATGAACATTTTAAGGAAAAAACTTTTTTTTTTTTTGCATTTTTTTAGGTAAGTTGTTTGTTTATTTGTATTTTATGTACATTGGTATCTTGCCTGCATTTGTGATGACCTGAAACTGGAGTTACAGACAGTTGGGAGCTGTCTGCCATGTGAGCACTGGGAATTGAACCCAGGTTTTCTTGAACAGCCAGTGCTCTTAACTGCTGAGCCATCACTCCAGCCCACGTTTTTGCATTTCTAGTTCATTTCTTACAGATTCTTTGGGGGGTGGTATTATTTGACCAGAGAGTAAGGGTTTACCTTCCCCATGTAAAGTGTGAATTTCAGACTTTTTTTTTGTTTGTTTGTTTTTTTGAGACAAGGTCTCTCTGTGTTAGCCTTGGCTGTCCTGGAGTCACTTTGTAGACCAGGCTGGCCTCGAACTCACAGCGATCCGCCTGCCTCTGCCTCCCGAGTGCTGGGATTACAGGCGTGCTCCACCACGCCCGGTGAATTTCAGACTTTTAAAAATATAATCAGTAAGGGTTTTTGTTGTTTGCAGACTTTCTTTGATGATTGGGAAACAACCATTCTTAAACTGTGTTGAAGAAAATTAATAGAATTTATTATGTGCTCTTTATTATCTTTGTTTATTAAAGATCTTATTGCCTTAGTTTTTTTTTTCCCCCTTTGGTTTTTCGAGACAGGGTTTCTCTGTAGCCTTGGCTGTCCTAGACTCACTTTGTAGACCAGGCTGGCCTCGAACTCACAGTGATCTGCCTGCCTCTACCTCCCGAGTGCTGGGATTAAAGGCATGAGCCACCACGCCTGGCACTCAGATTTCTTACATACTAAGAATTGCAAACTTTTGTTTGCTGTAGATTGAACCTAGGTCTGTATATGCCTAGCATAAAGCTGTTATTGAGCTTTAAAATTCCTTCCTCTTGAACCTCTATGCCATATTTTTTTTTTCTGTTTTATTTTTCGAGACAGCGTTTCTCTGGGTAGAGTAGCCTGGCTTCTAATTGCCTGCTGGTGCCCTTGCCCTCCTGAGTGCCGGGGTTAAAGGCAAGCACCACTGTGCTTCTCTCAATTTACTCACTGTGTTTTTTGAGAGAGGGTTTCACTGTGTGGCTCTGGCTATCCTGAACTCGATTTGTAGGCCAGGCTGGTCTTGAATTCATAGACACCCACCTGCTTCTGCTTCTGGGATCAAAGGAATGAGCTACCACACTCAGCTCTTTCACCTTTTTTGTGCAGAGATTTTCAAGTTTCAGACAGTCAGCTCTTTGAATCTTGGGATTCATTGTTTGAATTCTTGTGGGTTTTTTTTCAACAGAAAAATTGTCCTTTGTCTCAAAAATACAGGTAATATTTAATGGTTTGCTCTTTGAATATTTGATTTGCCTGTGATATTTTAGAGAAAGATTTGATAGGTGTTTAGGTAATTCTGGAAGAGTTTTCTCCAGAATGTATGAGAGACTCTGGAGGAGGAATGGAAAATACGTGTATGAAACACTCCACATCTTAACAGTCTTACAGATCATACAAATGTTTCTTTAGAATACTAAAGCAGCATTTTACAAATCATTTAAAATATGCTTGTTCTTTATTTCAGAGTTGATATGGCGAACAATCGATTTCGGAAAGATATCATGAAAAATGCCAGTGAAAGTAAACTTTCAAAAGATAAGCTTCAGAAAAGACTTAAAGAAGAGTAAGTATCTTTTTTCCTGTAATAATACCAGGAGGTAAACAGCCATTTGTTCCTCTTTGCTTTGTTTTCGGCTGTAACAGCTTTTTGGATAGTCGTGTGTGTGTGTGTGTGTGTGTGTGTGTGTGTGTGTGTGTGTGTGTATGTGTGTGTAAGAGAGAGAGAGAGAGAAGTAGATTTTGGTCAGGGAATATAGCAAAGATAATTTGGGGGGAAAAAACTTGAAATGCTACCACTGAAATATAGTCAGTACTACTGGTAACATAGTCATTTATTTGTATATAGTCCATTAACTCTATCAGACCCTTTGGGCCTGAGACAGGCAGGCTCTCACTGTGTGACCTAGTCTCACCTCTGGATCCTCCTGCCTCAGCCTACTGAGTACTGGAGTTACTGGTAAGCACCACAATGCTTGCCTTTTACCAGGACATGAAAAATTATAAAAATGTAAGTGCCCATTGTATGTGGACTCAACTTAAAAAAGCAAAACAAGAAACATTTTACGCGAGTAGCTGTATTTATTTGAGTATTTGTATTTTCAATTTGTGAGTGTAAGATGTGGATGATGGGACACTTAATGCCTGAATTTCTCAGTGTGCATCAGTCATCGTAAAAGTGAGATTTTCTTGCACATTCAGTGAAAGGTGTAATTTTGGAAGATATTTTACATATATTCTAAAGTGTGTCAAAATCTATGTAGAGTCTGAACATTCACCACAACATTTTTGTTTTTCCTTTCAGATTCCAGCATGCCATGGGAGGAGTACCTGATTGGGCAGAGATTGGGAGCAAGCGGAGAACATCTTCAGATGGTGAGTATTGATGTCTTTAAACTAGTAAGTTTCTTTCATTGTTACTGTTTTATTGGAGTTTTCCCAAGCTTTAAAACATGAAGTGTTTTAAATGAGCCTCCCCCTTTTATGTAGGCTTTAAAGTGTGACATTGCTCTGAGGGACGTCCCTGTTTTTGGTAGCTTGGGCATATTTAACACAGGTTGGGCATCCCTAGTCTGATACTTGAAATGTTTTAGAATCTGAAACTTTTGGAGTACTGGCTTTTTGAAGCCAGGAGTGGGAAATTATGTACTATAAAACTGTTTCCTGCACAGATCTGAAGTATAATTAAAATCTTTAGGCAACATGTAATAAATAGTTATATATGAAACAAATGAGTTTCATGTTTAGCTTTGGGTCATTCTTAAGTTACCTTATGTATATATACAGGTACTCAGAATCTGCTCCAAACACTTTTGGTCCTAAGCATTTCAGGCAATGCATAGTCATGAACCACATCTTTAATCCCAGCACTTGGGAGGCAGAGGCAGGTAGATCTCAGTGAGTTTGAGGCCAGCCTGGTCTACAGAGTGATTCCAGGGCAGCCAGGGCTACCCAGAGAAACCCTGTCTTGAAAAACAAACAACTGAAAAATCAGACAAGGCATAGTCAACCTGTAGCATCTTACTTATTGTAAGGAAAACAGGGGGTAAATACATTTGTCTTGACAGTACTGTTGTATTATGGCACAGGAGTAAGGAAAAATGAGTGGTACTTGATTCAGAGCCCCTTCTGAAGATACCTGCAACTAATGTAGCTGTCCATTCAAAATGGGACATTGGTCAGTGGAGCAGATGTCAGACCAAGCGCAGATGATAACATAGAAACTGCAACTTTTAAGGTTACCTTGTATTATCAAATAATTTTTAGTTTAAACTCTTGAGTTAAGATACTATAAATATATATGGCTTGGGTCTGGAGAGATGGCTCAGTGGTTAAGGCTCTGCCTATTCCTGAGGTCCTGAGTTCAATCCCAGTACCCACATGATGGCTGATCTGGTGCCCTCTGCAGGTGTACGCACAGGCAGAGCACTCATATACATTAAATAAATAAATTTAAAAAAAAATACAGGTGGCTTAGTGAAGATCTGATATGTGTGCAGTTATAAAGCTTTTCAGCTCTATTATATGTTCTCACACTTACATAGGAAGCTCTTAGCATCTTTTTATTGGCTTCACTTGGAAGTGATACATGATACTCATGCATGCTTCAGACAGGATTCTGCCGGGAAACTGAGTGAGCTGTGTATATCAAATGGGCCTTGAGCTTCCAGAGATCCTCCTGCCCCTGCCTCTCGAGTGCTGGGGTGGGCTCTGGCCGCCTGCGTTTCTGCCTCTGGAATGCTGGGGTGGGCTCAGGCCGCCTGCGTTTCTGCCTCTGGAATGCTGGGGTGGGCTCGGGCCGCCTGCGTTTCTGCCTCTGGAATGCTGGGGTGGGCTCGGGCCGCCTGCGTTTCTGCTGTACTAGAGTCTGGATGTTTTTTGGATCTGTCAGCTAATTTTGGGACACTGTTGAAAACATTCATTGGAGACTAGATTTTAATTACTATGTTCTAGGATTTCCATTTGGCTATTTTTTGTTTTTTGGGGGGACAGAGTCTCATGCAGCTTATGCTGGTCGTGATCTCAGATGGCTTGTAGCAGCCAGGTCTCTCCATCCGCCATGTGGGTCCTGGACGTCAAAGTGGTTGTTAGGCTTGGTGGCAAGTGGCTTTCCCCACTTAGTCATCTTGTTATGCCTCTTTGAGGTGCTTATGCACTGTTGGCTGGCATTGATCTTGCTTTTCATGTGTGCTGTTAAGCTATATCTCTGCCTACCCTGTTGCTAATTTTGCCATAATTATGAGTTGCTCTTTTTAAATGAAATGTTGGCTTTATTTAAACTTGATCTCTTTTCATCTTAGTAACCATCTGTGTGTGAGTCTTCCTGCCCAGTAAAGCTTTAATTTTACTATGTAAATATGTATATATATATAAAATGTAGTGTCATTTCTTTCTTTTTTTAAATTATGCTTTGCTTTTACCATTTTCAACTCAAAAAGCAGGTTGAGGTTGGGAAGCTAGGATGGGAGTTGGATTTGGAAAAAGAGAAGTTTGGGTTAGTAAAGGGCCTCCTGATTGATTCTAAAGATTAGCCTTGTGGGTTTTTCTGATTCAGATGAAAGTGAGGAGGATGAAGATGATTTGTTGCAAAGGACTGGAAATTTCATATCCACATCCACTTCTCTTCCAAGAGGAATCTTGAAGGTGAGAGTTTTGAAACTGGGACCTATCCAGTTACTGACCTGTGAAATCCAGTCTGCTTCCAAGTTATACTGTGTGGAGTATGGAGTATGCTTGTATGTGGGGTTAGTGTTTTGCTGTCATTTTGCTTTAATAGATATTTGTTGGGTTTTTCTTTTCTTTTACAGAAATGATGGACCTACTTAAGTACTTAAAGGGACCCTAGTTGGTGTCTTTTCATTTCCATTAGCTGTAGTCTCCTACTGCTGCCTTCTCAGTCAGCCTGCTTCAGTGGTTATGTGACTGGGCTCTCCACGTCACTGTACCTCTCATCCTGGGAGCTATTTGTTGTTTTTAAACAAAATTCCAAACGTTTAATTTTTACCAGTAAGGACTCAGGAGCCAGCTGCTGGGGTGAAAACCTACTAGCTCAGTGAGGCAGAGAAAGCACCCAGCTGACCTTCCTACCCAGCTGACTTATCCCAGAAGGAAAAGGCCTGTTTTCCCATTCTGTGCTTCTTAAAAACTCTTCAACTGAATGTCTTTCCTTTCTACTTCCTGCACATCTCTCTGTCCATCCTCTGGACTTCCTCTCATTCTCTATGGTTTTTTCCTATGTTTACTCCCTGTCAGCTGGTTGCTTGTTCTGCCTTTTGACCTATGGTTGACTTTACTTAATCTTGTTTACAGAAAGCTCTTGGATTAAAGATGTGTGCCAGGACTGAGCCACACCACAACTATCTGTTTGCAATAAATAGAAAGTTCTTTGATTAAAGATGTGTTCTAGGGTTGAGCCACATCACAACTAGAAACAGTTTTTTCCAGTAAATAATCTTGGGATTCATAATGTGATCAAATAATTCTGCAACAACTATTCTCAATAAAGTAATACTAGAGGCAACTTCTATTTATTTATCTGTGTATGTCGGGGAATATGCATGTGAGCAAAAAGGGGGCATTAGACCACTGGAGCTGGAGTTGCAGGTGGCTATGTGCTGTTGATATGGATGCTGAACTTGGTCTCTGCAAAAGTACTGTGTACTCTAAACCACTGAGCCATTTCTCCAGGTCCCAGAGGGAGCTTTTAAAAATTTCAGGTCATATCACTTTTACTTTTTGAAACCTTCTGTATTTCTATCATAGTCCACAGGATCCTCATTGTCTTTATGCCCACATTCACAGCTTCATCTCAGGCCTCTTTTTTCTTACTTGTTACTCAGGCCCACACAGTCCTTTGTGTTTCTTCAACATACTGGTTCCTTTCTTGCCTTTAAACCCTGTTTCTTGCTTTTTTCTGTCTGTGCCTTTCTTGGGCACTGCTATGGTCTGGTGTGTCCTTGTCTCCCAATAGCACTTTGAAAGGCCATTGACCTCCAGTGCTTTGTTTCGCTGCGCCATGTCCAGCTATTAACTGTGGTGCCCAGGTGCTTCCCCAACACAGTGCTTCGACCAGGTGTCGAGTTAACAGACCTGTGTGAGAAACACTGTCCTTACTATAAAATGCTGTGTTTATGGAGATGGGGCAGTGGAAGTAGTGCTATGGTAAGTTACAGTTAGACACGAATAACACTTGCTGTCCCTGCTCCTTCCCCATAGTTCTGCTCCTTGAAGTTGAAGCACCTGTACTGTAAAGGCACTTATTGTGCCTGGGACGGACACACTGTGCTGTGGCACACATGCCCATGCTGACACACCATTCACATGTACAGTAGAAATTATAAGTAAAAATGAGAAATGAATAAAGCTGCATTTTTAAAAAGTAACAATTTAATTTCAGTCATTCAGAACACAAGCGATGCTTACTTTATTCCTAAATCAAGTTTTAATGTGTGTGTGTGTGTGTGTGTGTACACACCTGTAAAAATGGGAGGCAGCTGGGAATAGTCACTACCCTTAGGCTGAGAATGCTGCTTTAAGTGATGCTAACCCACTTGACTTGATAAACTTCCAGCTCTGTTTCCACAGATGAAGAACTGCCGACCTGCCAATGCTGAGCGGCCTACCAGTGCTCGGATCTCATCAGTGCAGTTCCATCCTGGTGCACAGGTGGTGATGGTCTCTGGGCTAGATAATGCTATCTCACTGTTTCAGGTACGGGTTTCTAATTGAAGTCTTTTTATTTTTTTAATTTTTTTTTTTTTTTAAGATTTATTTATTTTTATGTATACAGTGCTCTGCCTGCATGTATACCTGCACGCCAGAAGAGGCCGCCAAGTCTCATCATAGATGGTTATGAGCCATCATGTGGTTGCTAGGAATTGAACTCAGGATCTCTGGAAGAGCAGTCAGTGCTCTTAACCTCTGAGCCATCTCTCTAACCTCCTAAATGAAGTCTTGTAGTGAAATGTTCATTACTAGAATATAGCGTCGATGGAAATAACTAAAAGAAACATTTGTGCTTTTTTACAGGTTGATGGCAAAACAAACCCTAAAATCCAGAGCATCTATTTGGAAAAGTTTCCAATCTTTAAGGCTTGCTTCAGTGCTAACGGTGAAGAAGTTTTAGCCACAAGTATGCACAGCAAGGTTCTTTATGTTTATGATATGCTAGCTGGAAAGCTAATTCCTGTACATCAAGTGAGAGGTAAGACTTCTGTGAGACACACAGTCCGTTGTT
>OU015746.1:26806424-26835324 GCA_907169655.1 Acomys percivali
GAGAGAGAGAGAGAGAGAGAGAGAGAGAGAGAGAGAGAGAAGGGGGTGCGGGAGAGACAGACAGGGAGACTGACTCTCACTGTGCCTCCCAAGTCCTAAGATTAAGGCATGTGCTAGCATTCCCAGCTCTCCATAGGATTCTTAAAAGTAAGAGTTTGTTTAGTTAGTTGACAGTTGTTTTGTGTTGAGGAAATATGCTTGAATGAAGCCAGCAAACTGGCTAATTAAAAACTTAGGATAAGGTCATAATTTATAAGTATACATTCCTTCTAGACCACTTTTGGTAGGCTATATTTGTACTTGTTAATTAATTGATTTTTCTTTCTTTGCTTGTTATTTTTTAAAGTAATTTATTTAATTTTAGTTTATGTGCATTGGTGTGAGGATGTCAGATCTCTTGGAACTAGAGTCACAGACAGTTGTGAGCTGCTATGTGGGTGCTGGGAATTGAACCTAGGTCTTTTGGAAGAGCAGACAGTGCTCTTAACCACCAGGCCATCTCTTTAGCCCCTTTGCTTGTTACTTTTATTTATTCTGTCTTGGAGCCCAAATCTGTTTTGTCTTTCTTTCTTTCTTTCTTTCTTTCTTTCTTTCTTTCTTTCTTTCTTTCTTTCTTTCTTTCTTTTTTTTCCCCCTTGCTTATAGTCTAGGCTTCTGCTGCTGGTCTAAGCCCTGGCCCCTGATTGAAAAACATTTTTTAAGATGCCTTTGTTTTATGTGTATGAGTGTTTTGTCTGCCTATATGTATGAGCACCTTGTACATACCTGGTGCCTGCAGCGGTCAAAAGATGATCTTGGATCTCCTGGAATTAAGAGTGGTACAGATGGTTGTGATCTTCCATATAGGTACTGTGAACTGAACTTGGGTCTTCTGCAAGAACAAGTGCTTCTAACTGCTGAACCTTCTCTCTAGTCCTGCCCCTTTATGTAACATTCCTTCCTAGCCTGGCATGGTGGCGCACGCCTTTAATCCCAGCACTGGGAGGCAGAGGCAGGCGGATCACTGTGAGTTCCAGGATAGCCTGGGTCTACAAAGCGAGTCCAGGACAGCCAAGGCTACACAGAGAAACCCTGTCTCAAGAAACCAAAGAAATAAAAGTAAGATTCCTTCCTTCCTTCTTTTCTTTCCTTCATTTTCTTCTTTCCTTCCCTCAATCTTTTTTTCTTTGCCCTTCCTTCCTTCCTTCCTTCCTTCCTTCCTTCCTTCCTTCCTTTCTTCCCTCCCTCCCTCCCTCCCTTCCTTTTCAACCTTCTTTTCTTTTTCTCTCTCTCTCTCTTTCTTTGGATATTTTTTCCTTTTTACGCCACATATATAGCCTGGTGGCTGCAGATGCTAAAGAGCGATGTTACAGATTATTGTGGGCCTCTATGTGGGTACTGGGAACTGAACCCGGGACCTTTGGAAGATCAGCCAGTGTTCTTAACTGCTGGGCCATCATCTCTTCAGCCCCCTGATACCTGGTTTTAAAGTTACTAGTTGAGGTGGTAGAATGAGCATTAGCTAGGGATATAGAAGAGTTGGCTTCTACCTCCTTGGACAGACAGTTCACTTTTCTGAAAGGGCGTTGGTTACTTTAATTCTAATGTTGTTTACTTTAAATATTGATTTATACTCGAAATAAAGTACTGTTTTGAGAAGTACTTATACAATACATTTTAAAGAATTGAACTAGATAAAAATCAAGTGTTTTCGTCATGTGATTTATATACCATCTTGTTCATTTTTCTCTGTATTGTCATGCTCATGCTACCTGAAAATATAGGTGACACCTTCATGATTCCTTTGGGAAACCAAAGCTATTGTAATGATGTTGGCAGGCTTAACATACATCTTGGGCCAGTGTGTTAGCATAGGCCACATAGGTCACTAGCAGTCTTCCTATTGCACTCTGGCTGTATTACTGTTAGTGGGTGACAGTGAATAAGACCAAACTAAAGAGACATTTATGTTCATCTTCAGTGTTTTTAGTCTATTCTTTCCTCTTTCCTGACAACTTTAATCTTTCCAAGTTAGTTCTTTGTAAAATCCTAGCAGGGAGGAATCTCTTTAAGATGTGGTTTGGGTTTTATAGATGAGAAACTGCATTTCCAGCTTCATTAGGTGAATTTCCTGTTAAGTGGATGCACTTTGGTGAAAAACCTAAACCAATTTATATTGAGCCCGAAAACTGTGTTCATAGCTACTATATTTGAGTTCCCAGTATTGACAGCTCAAACCAGCTTTAAACCCAGTTTAAAAGGATCCAACTCCCTTCTCTGGCCTCCAAGGGCACTGTACACACATGGTGCACAGACATACACGTAGGCAAAACACTCATACACTTAGAAAAACCTCAGCAAAACCCAAGCAGGCTCTGAGGGATTGCTTAACAAATACAGGTGCTGCTTGCTGCCCAAGGCTGATGACCAGAGTTCTATTTTCATAAGTCATGACAGAGGAAAAAGCAAAAGGAATCAAAACTTTTTTGCTGTGCTGATGATTTAGCCCAGGCTTTGATCCTGCCAGGCAGGTAGGTGCCTTACCACTGAGCTGTATCTCCTGCCCTTTGAAATTACTATCTGAACACTCTCAAGACATTTAGGATATTTCAGTAAGGTGGAAGTTGCTGACTAGGGTATGTAAGCTTTTGTATGGAAACTCTAGTTGGCATTAATGCTTGTTTGAACAATGAAAACAGAATTGATTTAGATTTTATGTTCCATTAACCTGTCATGGCTTATAACTTAAGCACTTAAAGGTGGTCCAAAGGAGCCTCAACTTGCACTTTCTTGTAGTATAAAGATTTTTTGCCGCAATTTTAAAAATGTCCTTCTAGTCTGATCAGTAGTTGCACTTCAGCAGTTAGATTTGTTTTTGACTAGGCAGTGTGTTAGCATGGAGTAGTGGTGCGTGCCTATAAT
Organism: Acomys percivali; assembly: GCA_907169655.1. NCBI lineage: Eukaryota > Metazoa > Chordata > Mammalia > Rodentia > Muridae > Acomys > Acomys percivali. Next base: position 26,809,326 of record OU015746.1, read on the forward strand.
CCCTGTACTTGAGGCAGGAAGATCCAGGAGACTGAAGTCACCCTTGGTTGCTACTGAGTTAAAGGCTGCCTTGGACTTGGGCCCCTTCCCCCAATATGTACAAATGAATGAATGATAGTGCGAAGTCTAGTCTGCTCCTTCTCCCTGGCTTCCTCCTTCCTTTCCCTTGAGCCAGCCATTTGTACCTATGTTTATGTGTCCTTTCTATTAGGCCACTTTATTTTATTTTTTTGGTTTTTTGAGATAAGGTTTCTCTGTGTATCCCTGGCTGTCCTGGAATTCAATATGTAGACCAGTCTGGCCTCTAACTCAAGATCTGACCGCCTCTGCCTCCCAAGTGCTGGAATTACAGGCATGTGCACCATGCCCCTGTTCAGATGGGTAGCTTGGTTCTTAGCATTCTGATAGGGTCAATGTGAAGGAATGTGACCCTTCTTAAATTGATGAGCAGATTCTCAATTACGTTTATGCCATCATGAAAAGCTAATCAATACTTAAATACACTTACAGTTAGGAGTTTGTGCTTTTTTTAAAAAAAAATTTATTATTTATACAATATTCTGCCCATATGTACACCTGCATGCCAGAAGAGGACACTAGATTTCATTATAGATGGTTCTGAGCCACCATGTGGTTGATGGGAATTGAGCTCATGACTTTTGGAAGAAAAAGCAGTATTCTTAACCTCTGAGCCATCTCTCCAGCCCAGGAGTTTGTGCTTTTAAAGTACAAAATCAAAGATTATTTTTCCATTCATCATAAGTGGCAACCAGATAGTTTGGCCATCTCTAATGACAGTGAATTTCCCTTCTGTTAATGAGCTGTGCAACAACAAACTGCAACTGTTCTTTTAGTTAAAGTATCACTGCTTATGTTTGGCAAATGAGTTGATCTGTTTACTGTTTGGAGAGCTGACCTAAGTTGAACTGATGCATGCTAACCAAGATGAAATTTGCCAGCCATTTTGAAATGGACTTCTGTATCAGTTCTTTTTGATGTTACATGCAGTTAGATTTATGCAGAGCTTGGGTGTTGCTTAATTTGCAGCTTGTAGACATTTTAAAATGTAAAGGAACTTAATTGTTATTAGAGGGTTGACTTCTCCCCCTCAGCCCCCATTTTTCAAGACATGGTTTCTCTGTGTAGCCCTGGCTGTCTTGGAACTTGCTATGTAGACCAGGCTAGCTTCAAACTCAGAGATCCACCTGCCTCTGCTTCCCTGAGTTCTGGTGTTAAAGGCATGTGCTGCCACCCCTACCCCAACCCCCCCCATACCCTCCATCCCTGCCTGCGCCCCCCCACCCCCCCGGCTGAGGGTAGACTTCTTAAAAGTCATTAAATCTTATTTCATCTCCTTTCTTAGGTTTGAAAGAGAAAATAGTGAAGCGATTTGAAGTCTCCCCAGATGGCTCTTTCTTGCTCATAAGTGGCATTGCTGGGTTTTCTCATTTGCTGTCAATGAAGGTGAAACATTTAATTGCTTTTTTGTTCTTCCATTAGGAATTAAGGCTAGGGTTAAGGACAGTCTTAACTTTAACTCAGTGTGGTTTGGTTTTGTTTTTGTTATTTTTTGTTTTTTTTAAACAGGGTTTTGCTGTAAAGCCCTGGCTGGCCTCCACCTCTTACAGATCCGCTTATCTGTGCCTCCAGAGTAATAGGACTAAAGGCTTGCACTACAACAGCTAACATCCCATGTGTCCTCAAATCTACACCTCAGGGAGAACTTTGGGGAAAGTTGTGGACAGTTGGTGGGAAACTTTTGACAGTGAGAAAAAAGAGAGATGGCTTGGTGGTTAAGAGCGCTGGCTGCTCTTCCAGAGTCCCTGGGTTCAGTCTCCAGTACCCACGTGGTGGTTTGCAGCCATCTGTAACTAGTTCCGGAGGAGTTGTTGCCCTCTGTGGCTTCCATGGGCAACAGGCACAAATGTGCACAGACATTCGTGCAGACAAAACAGCTATACACATATAATTAATAAACAAATTAGAGTCCAATACTTTTTGGAAGATAGATAACAGCTTTCTAACATCTGGTAAATAATTACTCTTTTAGACCAAAGAACTGATTGGTAGCATGAAGATTAACGGAAGAATTTCAGCATCCACATTTTCTTCAGATAGTAAAAGGATATATACCTCTTCTGGTTAGTATACATGCGTTTATGTTTCAAATTTTATTTTTTAAAAATGCATGGTTTTCTATTTCTTGTTTAGTAAGAAAATCAGAGGTAGTTAGTATTCATTTTCTGTCATTGCCAGGTCAGTTAGTTAAGAACTACTAACACTGAAGGGTTAACCGCCTGATATGCAGTATACATGTGCTTACATCACTGAGGGGACATTTCACTGAATTCTCTTTGGGAACATGAGGTTGGAAGGGAAAACCTTAGAACAGTATCTACAGAAAAGGAAGGGGTGAGTGGGTGGGAGTGAAGAGCCATTGGGAGGTGAATGTGAGGTATTATAGGTATAATAGAATGAGAAAGTGCCGTAAGAACAAGAAAAAGGATTGATGAGGGCTGGAGAGATGGCTCAGAGGTTAAGAGTACTGGTTGGTCTTCCACAGGTCCTGAGTTCAATTCCCAGCCAACAACCTGGTAGCATCTGTAATGAGATCTGGTGGATAAGAGGTGCTATGCCTCTTCCGGCATGCAGCCATGCCTTAAATCATTGTATATTTTCCTAAGTTTAGAATATTCAGTTGATCACAGCAAGGTTTCATTCAGTGTATTTAGTTTTTTGCCATAATAAATAAACAGATGAAATCTTTAAACAAATGTTTTTTTTCGTTTTTCAAGACAGGGTTTCTCTGTGTAGCTTTGGCTGTTATAGACTTACTTTGTAGACGAGGCTGGCCTTAAACTCTCAGTGAGGCCTGCCTCTGCCTCCCACATGCTGGGATTTAAGGTGTGCACCACCACACTCGACCCTAAAAATGTTTTTTAAAAAAGAAAAAGAATTGATTAATTTTGGGAATTAGATGTAATATTTGTGGCCTCTTTGTATTTAATATTTTCTTTTATCCTGCTCACACTAATTCTCTAAGTTAATGTGTGCTCATTGCTTCACCTTTAATATTCTTAATTTGTAAAGGACTTCAAACAAGCTGTATAAGACTTTTTAATTAAACTACAAATTTTTTTCTGGTCTGGGATAAATTTGGTTTCCCTACCATGATTATCATTAAAAGTTTGCTTATCTATATTGTGTAGCCTTATATAATAGACACGCTAATGCTTGCTGGTATTATTTTTCTTTTCATATATTTGCTCCATTAATTTATATAAGTGGAGTATAGCACCTTTTCCTTGAAGCTCAACTCAAGTTTGTGATTTTTTTTTTAACTTTAAACCTAAGGATACTGGTTTTTTGTTTAATGACTGATGAACTTTTGTATATATTCAAAATGTCTTTAGTTTCCTGGAAATAGAGTTTAGTTCCCTGTGCTTTTGAAGAGTGACTAAAAGTGGTAAGTTCACTTGCTTTTTGAGTTTAAAGCAAGATTAGCTGAACCTTCTTTGGCTTTTACTTTCAGGGAGTGGAGAAGTTTATGTGTGGGATGTGAATTCAAGGAAGTGCATTAACAGATTCCTTGATGATGGCAGTTTATATGGATTAAGCATTGCTACGTCGAAGAATGGGCAGTATGTGGCCTGTGGGTGAGTGAAGAGAATCTCACTGTGCTAATGAGAAAGTGTTTAGCAGTTTAAATACACTAGATGGCACTCTACAGCTTAGAAATAGGCGACCAGGAAACTGAGCTGAGCCTTTTGTTTTGTAAAATTGTCATCATGCATCATGTATGAATAATGGCAATTTGTCAGCTTTTAGCAAAGAAGAAACTGGACTACCTTAAATCATTGTATATTTTCCTGAGTTTAGAATACTCAGTTGCTCAAGGCAAGGTTTCATTCAGTGTATTTAGTTTTTTGCCATTGATGAGGAGATACAGTAATTCAACTTTAAATTTAAGTCTCTTAAGGCCTTTAGATGTAGGATAAGTCCAAAACATATTCTTTGGAGTACCATTTGTTAGTATGGTAGGCGTCCTAGCTACTGTTCTTTTGCTGTGAAGAGACACCATGATTGTGGCAACTCTTACCAAAAAAATCATAAATTGGGGTTTGCTATAGTTTGAGAAGTTTAGTCCATTATTGTGGTGGGGAGCATGGAGGCACGCAGGCCGACCATGGAGTCAGACAGGTCGACGTGGTGCTGGAGAAGGAGCTGAGCGTTCCACATCCAGATCTGCAGCAAGGGGGAGCCGTTGGGTCTGGCTTGGGCTTTTGGAACCTTAGTGCCCACCCCCAGTGACACACTTCCTCCAACTAAGGCCACATCTACTCCAAGAAAGCCACATCTATTAATCTTTCTCAAGTAGTGCTACTCCCTGATGACTGGGTTTTAAAATATATGAGCCTGATATTTCCTAAAACATGATATTGGGATATTAGTGGTTTATACTTGGAAAATGATGACTTTATCTTTCTATGTGGTTCTAAATATGTAGGTGGAAGTAGGAGGAATTGCATAGTCGTGGTATTCCAAACTAACTTACAGATCATGTTAGCATCTGGAATTTTGTTAGTTCAAGGTGTTACCTGTTTGACCTTTGACCAAACACACTGAGCTGTAAAGAAATTATAGTTAGGAATTCCCTACTCTGAAGTGGGAAGTTAAGGGGGTCTAGCTGACCATACCTTACCATACTAGCATAATTTTTCAACATGGGGAAACTGCTTGTAAATATCCCCAGCAAGTTTGGGGCCTGGGAAGGCAAGGAGAGCTGAGCTAGAGAACCTGGAGACAGACAACTGCAGCATCGGGTGGGTGGTGCTCCTTAGGTGGTAGGTGCTGACAGGCAGCTCTCCGTGTGATTGCCTGATGAAGGCTGCCTTTCCTTTGTTGCTAGTCAGCACATGCCATCCCTGTGGGGAGATGCATTTCAGCACAAGATAAGCTTTGCCAGACTAATACAAGTTATAGCAGCAGCTCCTGATTAGTAGGTTGGAAAGAAAGTGCCTCCAATGAGAGTTTTTAAGCAGAACTGCTCTTCCCCTGTGTCAGGCAAGGATAAGTGCGTAAAAATGACCGTGTTTCAAACTTGTAAAGGCAGTGCAGTTAGTATTTTTCTGGCTCTTGTCTTCTTTTTTGTTTCACTTTTTATTAGTGCCCTTTGAAGGGTCTGAGCAAAAAAAATCTAATACTAGAACTTGAAACTCATTTTAATTGCTCTTCAGTGCAATTGAATTCTTATGTTGTTGGCCAAAGATCATTTTAATATTATAGTTAAATCTGTTAAGAAAAGCTGTTAGCCCGTGTTAGTAGACTTCCGGATGCTATCTGATAGGTGGTGCTGTAGAGCAGGGTAGAGCAGGGAGGAGCTGGAATCATGGCTGCCTGATGTCTTTTCTGGTCTCTGCTGCTGGCACTTGATTCTTTTGATCTCAGAATTATTAGTATCTGTCAATTCGATTTAGTTCTCGTTCTCATAAAGTTCATGCTTTCTATTTTCAACTTTGCAGAGATAGAGTAGCTAAGAATACTGTAAAAAACTTTTACTTCACATTGTCATTTTGAATAGCTTTGGAGACAGGTATGATATGACATATGCCTGTAATCTCAGCATTTGGGAGGTGGAAGCAAGCACATCTGAAGTTTAAGAGGCTTCAATGTAGCAACTTTGAGGTCAGCCAGTGTCAAAACAAAAATGTAACCCCTCCTCACCTTTGGCTAATGTAGAGATTGTGTGCTCTCACTATGTATGCATGTGTATGTGTATGTATTTATGTATGTGTGTAGGTACATACATAAACATAACACAAAAGCATATATCAGATATTTTAAATTTTACTGACAGTTTTTATACAACTGTACAATGTATCTTAATCATGTCTAATCCAAATCCCCTTTTAAAATACTTCACTACTTCTTCCTTCTATTTCTTCTTTTTTAATGACCTATTAAGTCCATTAGTGCTGGGCTGGAGAGATGGCTCAGTGGTTACGAGCACTGACTGCTCTTCTAGAGGTCCTGAGATCAATTCCCAGCAACCACATGGTGGCTCACAACCATCTATAATGTGATCAGAGGCTTTCTTCTCGTCTGCGGGTGTACATGCAGGCAAAACCACTATGTACATAAAAAATAAATAAATCTTTAAATCCATTAGTGCTGCCTATATGTCCATTGTATGGACAACCTATCAATGGCCACACCAATAAAGAGAAATCTCTTCCTCTATCAGCTGTCAGTCAGTAACTTTAGATAAGGGTGGAGCCTCATGGGTACTTCCCATCCATGTTGGAATGTTGGCTGGCTTGATCTTGTTCAGATCTTCTGCATCTGACTGTAGCTGCTCTGAGATCATGTAACAGCCATGTCATGTCTAGAAGATAACTTTCACAGCACTCCTTCCCACCCTCTGACTCTTAAATCCTTTCTGCCCTTTGCACCATGTTCCTTGAGCACTCCACAGTCACTTACTCAGTCATTAAATTGAGTGTAAAAAGCTTTTATTCCCAAGTTGAGAGCAGATTGCTATATACTTTAAGAACACTCCCATTAATTCATTTGATACCAGTGTTGGAACATACTTGCAAATCATTTCATACTTTGAATTTTATAGAGGGACTTTGCTACTCTAGTTATTTTGTAACACATCCAAAACTCTAGACAGGCTTCTCACCTTACTTTTCCTAGGTGTAGTGCACATCCTATTGGGCAGAGTCTGTAGAGCTGTACTTTAACTGTGTCTTCTGTCAAGTGTAGGCTTGTGACTGGCCATGTGATCTAGAAGTAGGTCACTGGGGAATACGGAACACTCACTGTACACAAAGTAGTACATGTTGAGGAATAGTAAAGAAGTGAGACTGGCGTCCTTCCCATGTGTGTGGCAGCCAGCTGTGTACATAGGCTCTTTTAAGGTTTATTTATTTATTGTATGAGTGCTCTATCTGCATTACACCTGCATGTCAGAAGAGGGCATTAGATCACATTATTGATGGTTGTGAGCCACCATGTGGTTGCCGGGAATTGAACTCAGGTCCTCTGGAAGAGCAGACAGTGCTCTTAACCTCTGAGCCATCTCTCCAGCCCCCTACATAGGCTTTTAAAACCTCAGCCAGTAATGCAGATTCAAGTGGCACTTGTAAAGAAAGTAACAAGAGAATCCTTGCCTGTCTTTCTATGGCACAGATAGCTGGTTTTGGCTCTTGTCTTTACAAAGAGTTGGCAAACTAGAAATCACTTTGAAGTCTATATAGTTTGACAACTTTCAGGTCAAAGCCATCTTTTCATATATTTTTGTTTTGATTTGAGATAGGTTCTCAGGCATCCCAGGTTAGCCTCATACTTGCTAGCTGAGGCTGGCCTTGAACTATTGCTCCTCTTGCCTCAACCTCCTGAGTGTTGAGATTGCTGGAGTGCATCACAATTGTTTAATTTGTTTCATATTTTATGCTCAGTTTTCTATCAGTTGATTAGAGATTTGTTGACTTTAGTCATTAGCTTACAATAAATACAGAGATTGTTTGTAGGGGACAGTTGGTGTCTATAAGAGTAAAATGGGTGAGATACTACAGGTAAGTTGGAAAAGCAACAGCTATCAGTGGGCAATATCAGTTACCTTCCACATAGGCAATGTCCCAGGCCTGGTGCTGCTGCCTTTTATTTTATTTTATTTATTTATTTATTTTTTTGAGACAGGGTCTCTCTGTGTTAGCCTTGGCTGTCCTGGACTTGTTTTGTAAACCAGGCTGGCCTCGAACTCACATCGATCCACCTGCCTCTGCCTCCCGAGTGCTGGGATTAAAGGCGTGCGCCACCATGCCCAGCTTCTGCTGCCTTTTAATCCCAGATACTCAGAAAGGTGAAGCAACATAGTAAAACTATATATATATACATATATATATATATGTATATATATATATTCTATATATAATCTATATATAATATTTAAAAGAAAGAAAGGCACAGGGGATGGAGACGTGTTTGCTTAGCATGTATGTGAGGCCTCGGGTTCAGCCCCCAGTATTACAAAGGCAGCGAGCACTGTGGGAGAGTAGTTGTCTCCATTCCCTAGTTTACCACGTATCTCAAGAACTCAAGTAGTGCCTGGCTTGGAGTGGACAGTTGACACTCTGAGCTTTCTTCAGATTCGTAGATAAGACTTAAAATTGAAAAGCTGCTAGAGTTGAGAGCTCAGCCAGACTGAAGCTGCACTGATAGGATGTCTTTTGTCTTGCCTTGAACTCTTCAGCCATTGTGCTCTTTGCAGCGTGTCATTTCCACAAATAGCAGTTTGTATTTATCTAGGTTGCAGAGTCTTTTTGCTTTAAGTCTGTTTTATTTCATTTTCTTTCTGCAGTTCTAAGAGTGGAGTGGTAAACATATACAGTCAAGACTCTTGCCTCCAACAGACAAACCCAAAGCCAATAAAAGCCATAATGAACCTGGTTACTGGTGTTACTTCCTTGGCCTTCAATCCCACAACAGAAATCTTGGCAGTGGCTTCAAGAAAAATGAAAGAAGCTGTCAGATTGGTAATAACACCTTTTACCCTTTTCTTTTATCTTGATAATTTAAAATTTCATGTTGAAACATTGAATGGTAACAGGAAAGTAGTGTTGCTGAGCTGGAGATGTGGTTTAGTTGGTAGTCCTTGCCCGGAATACATGAGGCTCTGGGTTCAGTCCCCAGTACCAAAACAGGTGGGAAAATAAAGGTCATTCTTGGCTACATAGCAAGTTGAGAACTGGCTTGTATTCATGAAAACCCTGTCTTAAAAAGCCAAAACCAACAGCAACAAGATGCTAGAGCTACAAGATTCAGCTTTGTAGAGAGATTATCACTGGGAGGACTGGGTTCAGCTGTCGTATGAGTGCACAGTAGCTGCCAAGTTTTGCATAGTGTCTGTTCTCTTGCAAATTCTGAGCTACCCATGCTCAGCTTTTCTTTTCTTTCTTTATTCACTTTACATCCTGGTTGTAGCTCCCTTCCTCCTCCCAGTCCCACCTCCTTACCCTATCCCCCACCCCTATTTCTCAGAAAAGGGGCGCCCCCCCCACCACCCACCCCAGCTCATTAAGTTGCATGTCCTCTTCCCCTGTGGCCTGGTCAGGGGGAAGTGATTGAAAGGCAGGCACAGCGGCCATGTCAGAGAGCCCCCATACCCCTTATTAGAGGACCCACATGAAGACTGAGCTGCCCATTGGCTACATCTATGTAGAGGACCTAGGTCTAGTCCATGTGTAGGCTTTGGTTGGTGCTTCAGACTCCACAGGCTCCTCTTGGTCCTGGTTGGTTGGCTGTGTTGGTCTTCTTGTGGAGCTCTTGTCACCTCTAGGTCCTTTTGTCCTTCCTCGCCACTTTTGCACTAGAATCCTATGCTTTGCCCAATGTTTGGCTGTGAGTCTCAGCTACTGGGTGGAGCCTCTCAGAGGACTTGTGAACATTTCTTAAGTTGTGGTCCTCATTTTAGAGATTTCTTCAGGCATATAAATTAAGGAACATATTTAAGGCAAGCATTTCACTTGCGGTTTTGTTTACACTTTCTGAAGGCCTGTAGCTGCAATGAAGTGGAGGCAATTCTTAGATTTTTGAAAGTAACTAAAGGTGCTGCAATTCAAATAGCTAGACAGGGATTGTGATTGCCTGTGTCGAGTGCCTTAGGCCATCCCCAGCTTTGATGATTTAATGGAAAGATACAGGACCCAGTATTTGGCTGTATTTTTGGCTAAGGTTTATTACAGCCCTAGGATACTAAGTACAGTCAGCAAAGGGAGGCCCTACACAGGTGAAATGTGGAGCAGCCTGGGAGTCTCATCCCCTATAGAGTTGCATAGGGTGCATGTCATACCTGCAGCAGTGAGGTGTGACTGTGCATCCCAAGTGTTTCCTACCTGTGAGGCTCATTAGAGACTCAAAGCCCAGAGTTTTGGTTGAGGGTTCATGTAGGATCCTCTGCCTACCATTTGCTGAAATCTAGATATCCAGGAGTAAAGCCAGGAATTAGGAATAAATTACTTCATTTATACAACTGATTTGGGCTACCTGGCCCAGGTGTACTATCCTTTTCATTCATAGAAAGTAGGGAACTGTTTATGTAGACATCATCCAAGAACTGCTCATACAAGAAGGCCTTCCTGGGAATTCTGGCCTCAGGCCTCTTTGGTTCAACCTCAGTAGTTTAGTTTAAATCTCACTCTCATATCTGGAAGTCTCCTGCTCCTCAGAACCAATTTCTTCATTTAACAGCTTTTTACTCTTGGACTCAGGTGTACAGATTCTAGCTTTTAGTGGCAATTAGTGTTATGCTGCTGTAGACCAGGCTGGCCTGGAATTTAGAGATCCACCTGCCTTTGTCTTCCATAGTGCTGGGATTATGGGTGTGTAGCACTGTGCCTGGCTGTCTCTTCCAGGTTTATTTAGGGATCTCTCAGAAGTGGAATGAGCAAGGCAAGGCCCTGATGTTTATGTAGGTATTTTTTTAATGTTTAAAAGTCAGATCTCATTGCTGGGTCTGGTGGCACACACACCTTTAATCCCAGCACTTGGCAGGTAGAGGCAGGCGATCACTGTGAGTTCGAGGCCAGCGTGGTCTACAAAGCTACTCCAGGACAGCCAAGGCTATATAGACAACACTGTCAACAAAAACAAAAGGTCAGATCTCTATTAAACAGGCTATTGCTCATGACTTAAGAGTGCTGTCAAGTTTTAAAAGTCAAAATAAAAAACGAAAAAACAGAAATATCCCAGTGATGAAAAACTTAAGGGAACAAAGTAAAGGTGACTCGGTGAAGACACAGAGATGACACGGTGGTAAAAAGTCTTTGCCATTCACTCAAGACTGAATTCAAATCCCCAGGTGTGAGGGGAAGTGGATGCAGGAGAACTGTGGGCTAAGAGACTGTCTCCAGCAAGGTGAAAGGCAAGGACGACACCTGCAAACTGCTCATCCACACTTGTGCACGTGACCACGTGCGCACACAGGCACGTACAGATTTAGTTGGGCACTACTTGGCCATGTTTGTGGAGCAGTGCTTCTTTGTGTGCCACCAAGTGACCTCTGTTTTATATCAAGATAGAACGAAAAAAAAAATGTAAGAAAGATGAGTTCCTAGTTTTTGTAATTTAAGGCTTTTTCTGATTTCCTGCAGGTTCATCTTCCTTCCTGTACAGTATTTTCTAATTTTCCAGTTTTTAAGAAGAGTGTTCTTTCTCGTGTTCAAACCATGGATTTTTCTCCCAGAAGTGGATACTTTGCCTTAGGAAACGAGCAAGGCAGGGCCCTGATGTATAGGTAGGTATTTTTTTTGTTTAAAAGTAAAATCTCTGATAAACTGCTTTTGAAAATGTGAAGAGAAGCTGGGCGGTGGTAGCACATGCTTCTAATCCCAGTACTTGGGAGGCAGAGGCAGGTGGATTGCTGTGAGTTCGAGACCAGCCTGGTCTTCAAAGTGAGTCCAAGACAGTCAAGGCTCTACAGAGAGACCCTGTCTCAAAAAAACAAAACAAAACAAAAAGATAAAAATAAGAAAATGTGAAGAGAATATGCACTCCCAATTCTACAGTTACATAATTTATTAATTCTTTCATTATTGCTTGTTCAGCCTTATCCATCCTCATTATCTAAGTGCACTTTTCTCTGATAAACATGTCACTGGCAGGAAATTCACTCAAGGAATAGAAATTGTGTATGTGATTTGTAGTTCGTATTATAATAATTATTTTTCCCTAGTAAGCTTTGATTTTTAGAATGCCATGTCAAGGAAAAGTAGCCACTTCCTTGGTAGTTCAAGATTGAGTTTTTCTGCTTTGACAGTTTATTCCACTGGACTAAAGTGAATTAAAAAAAAAAGAGTAGATGTTTCTGTCTGTAATCATTTAAATTGTCTAATATTCTAATAAAGACCAGAGAGGCATAAACTGAGGTAAAAAACCTGTAGCTCAACAAGGTAGCTTTATGTTTTGAACTATATACAAAATATCTATTTAGAGACCTGGTTCTACAACTACACTACTAGCTCTTTAGAAATCTCTTTCTCTCTGTGTTATTCTGCATAGCTAGTCTGCCTCTCTCTTGACCTCATCCAAACCCAAGAGGGCTCCTGAGCTCTCTTTCCTAGAGTTCTGTTTTGCCTGTGTCCTGCCAGCTGCTTCTCTGTTGTTCCTGCAAGCCCAAAGAAAGGATCTATATCCCTCCTCTGGAGCTCCTCCAAAAAGGCTCTTCCAAGCCAAAAAAGAGAGCTCTATCAAAGGTCCAATTGCTTATCAAAGAAGTCTGCAGCTCCCCTTTATATACCCTTGGCAGGCTGAGCCATGTCACCATCATGGGGGAGGGGCTCCAAGGCAAGTCACTAGGGCCTGAACCATTTCACATTTAAGGTGAGGTAGTGTGAGGCCACCCAGATGTCTTTGCCTCAGGTCATAGTTGCTTATCCCAAGCAACTCTAAAATAGACAAGAGCGTTCCATTCTTTAGCATTCTAATCTATGGAGGCTTTTAGAGGCACACCTAACTGCATGTGACAAACAGTACCTATTTAGGCATTTATATTTTGCTAACAATTAGGTTTTCGATGTACAATAATCAAATATCCTGTAACACTGTCCTTGAAGCTATAAGCTATAAATAAGGGTGTTAGCCACAAAGATATTTAAAAATTAGGTCGTACATCTGTTTCTTTTCTTTTTTTAATTTATTTTTTCTTCTATATTTCTTTTCTTACCCAAATACTTGTCTTTAAAACAGGCATAAGCAAAATTTATTTGCGCCATTGCTAAAAAATTCAGGTTGACAGGTGGGTCTTTAAGGAGAACTGAAACTTTGAGTAGGAGACTGCCCTAAAATGACAGTCCCTTTCCCTTGGGTTGGTTGTGAGTACTGCACAGAGCCCTAGTTTGTGTGGAATGCGCCGGGGAATGCTGCAGCCTGAAGAAAAAGAGGAATGGAAATTGGTTTTAATGATAGTTGTGAATGAGAATATAGCAGACTGTGTGCCTGTTTTAAGGAAAATGAGTTGTGTCAGGGCAGTTTTGTCAGCCTCATATCAGATTAGTTTGGGATCAAGTGCAGATTTTACTAAAAGGAGGAACTCTTTGAGAGCTTTTTGGTTCTTTAGAACTGAAAGCTTCTTTAAGCCCCAGAAGCATATTTTTCACTTTGTGCTCTAAAATGAAACTGTCCTGGCTGTGCTTAATATTTGGATTGACAGCAATTCTTTTTAGAGTGGCTGAGGAGGAGCCAATCCCAGCCTGATGCCCGCAGCTATCATAGCAGTTACGTCTGTAGGGATCTAAATACATCTGCCTGTTGAGAATGACTGCAGTCACCCCAGCCCCACCACGCTCTCTCTAAGTTCTGCTCCATGATCAGATTTAACTATTCTGTGGGTAATTAAAAACTTATCTTTGCCTTTTCAGGTTGCACCATTACTCAGACTTCTAAAGATGTTTTTTTAAAGTAAGAAAGTTCTCTTTTAAAATATGGGTTTTAGGGTTGTACCGTTGATGTCATTGGTAGAAGTTTCTCTGCCCTGGGTCAGCTTTATATCAGTTTAGGGGGGTGGGGTGCAAATAGATCAGGAGCTGTCCATCTGACTTGAACCTTCTTTGGGATTTTTTAATCTCTAGTCACAATGGTGTGCCTCCTCTTCTAAGGTCATGGTTTTAATATTGCGTTCAGTAATTGTTACCAAAACTATAGTTCTTAAATGTGTAACCCACAAAAGAGAGAAGACTGGACAGAGCTACAGCTTTGTGAACTTAAACTTTTTGGTTTAGGCAGTTATTGAATGTCTTGCCCTATTGCATAGAACTGAAGAATGAAATAGATTTTTGCTGGTCAGTGTTTAAAACAATGTTTCTGGTATTGCTACATCCTCGGCCTGACAACAGAGCTGGTCTGACACTGAGCTTTGCAATTAATCTTTTTTTCACAGCTCATTGTTTGGCCCTAGATTTATAATGTTAAAGAGGAGACTATAAAAGTACAGATACGATTTAATTAGAGAAAAAGATTTTTAAAGATAGGATCGTGAGCAATGTAACCAGAATAGAGCATTCCAGCTATAAAGTATAATGGCGGCACACATTGCCTGTGATAACTAGTAGTTATAAGTGAGCTTGTATAACTTTTCCTATTCTTTTTCAGATCCAGTTGAAAAAGCCCATCTCAGTGCAGCGTCCCAGAATTTTCCAAGTGTTTGTGATAACTTGTGAAGTCTACTTAAATTAGAGCAGTATCTTAATAAATGTATGAAAATAAGTGTACATGATTCTTTCCAATCTACACACACAAACACACATGCGTGTGCACACGTAGTCAGGCATGCAACTTGAATATAGTTTTACCTTCATTCATTATAGAAAATGGCAGAAATATATTTAGGCTTTTTATCAGAAATTAGAAATTCTTTTCCAATCCTGAGCCAAACTTTATGTAGTTTTTAAAACCTTTTGTTTTGTTTTTTGAGACAGGGTTTCTCTGTGTAGCCTTGGCTGTCCTGGACTCCCTTTGTAGACCAGATTGGCTTCGAACTCACAGCGATCCGCCTGCCTCTGCCTCCCGAGTGCTGGGATTAAAGGCGTGCGCCACCACCGCCCGGCTTAAAACCTTTTTATAGGTTTAAAAGAACTGTAAAAGCATGTTTTCATGGAATTCATCCCCTCTCAGCTCACCCAGACCCACCCTCTTCCTTACCTACCCAGCCTTGTCAGCTTTTCTTCCTTCTCTGTAAAACAGCCCATCACGTCCCATCTGTGCTGCCCATGTTGTCCTGACCAGGGCCTACACTTGTAGTAAAACACCCTCTTCCAGGCTCCTCTAGGAGTGGAGCTTGGTGCCCACTCTTCTCCATGTTGGCATTTGATTTGGCTTGAGCTTTTACAGGTGTTGTCCATACTCACAACTGCTGAGTTCATAATACGGCGTCCCCTGTGTCCAAGGATACATATGGCTTCTTTGTACTCATTCACTGCCTCTCCACTCTACCCTGTCTTCTGCAATATCCCTCAAGCCCTGGAAGGAATATATATGGTATATATTTCTGTTGAGAGAGCATTCTGCATTCACTTGTCTGTACCTTGACTAGTTTCGTGTTCTTGTAAATTGCCATCTACAACACATGGAAGCTTCTCTGATATGGGTTGGAGCATCAGTCTGTGGGTATAATGATCAGTCATTAGAAGTCAGTTTAATGCGAAGTTCACTTAGCGTGCAATGCACTTACAACATAGTACACATGGCAGAAAAGAGCCTCTTAATGGTGAAGGTCAAAATGGATAGCTGCACATAGAACAAAATAATCTTGTCTCCCACCCTGCATTAAAATTCAACTCCAAATGAATCAAGAACTTCAATGTAAGACAAGCCGGACGTGGTTCACATGCCTTTAATCCCAGCACTCGGGAGGTAGAGGCAGGCAGATCTGAGTTTAAGGACAAGAAGTCCAGGACAGCCAGGATTACAAGAGACCCTGTCTCAGAAAACCAATTTAAAAAAAAATGGAGCAGTAGTTCTCAGCCTGTGGGTTGCAGGCTTTTTTGGGGTCAGATAACCCTTTCACAGGGCTTGCATATCAGATAGTTAAATCATGATTCATAACAAAGTTACAGTTGAGTGGCAAGGAAAGTAATTTTATGGTTGAGGTCACCATAACACAAGGAACTGGATTAAAGGGTCACAGCATTAGGAAAGCTGAGAATCATTGCCCTAGAGAACACATTTGAATTCATTGGCAGAAAGACTTTGAACAGGACCACTGTTAGCACACACATTAAGATCAACTAGTGCACGGGGCTGGAGAGATGGCTCAGTGGTTAAGAGCACTGGCTGCTCTTCCAGAGGACTTGGGTTCAATCCCCAGCACCCACATGGCATTTTACAACGGTAACTCCAGTTCCAGGGGATCCAACACCTTCATACAGGCATACATGTCACACACGCAAGCAATAATAGCAAAGAACATAAAATAATTTAAAAGATCAACTAGTGCACAAGCTCCAGCCAGATGAAGGACGGAAGACCTAATACTCTAGGGAATGTATTCGGACTCAGTCAAGGAAAGGATTTTGAACAGTACCCCAATAGTGCAGGTGTTAAGACCAACAGCGAATGGACCTCTCGAAACTAAAGCAGCCTACAGAATGGGAAAAATGCTCTAGCTATCCATCTGACAGCGTTAGTATTTAGAATACACAAAGAACCCAAAAATGAAATGTTAAGAAAATACGGTATGGGCCAGGTGTGGTGGTGCACGCCTTTAATTCAGCACTTAAGAGGCAGAGGCAGTGGATCTTTGAATTTGAGGCCAGCGTGGTCTACAAAGTGAGTCCAGGACAGCCAAGGCTACACAGAGAAACCCTGTCTCGAAACAACAAAGCGTGGAAAGCCAGGCACAGTGCCATATGCCTGTAAACAAAACAAAACAAACACGCAAAAAACCCCATGAAGCTAAATGAGTTTTCAAAAGGTGACACCCAAATCCCTGAAAAACATCTACAAAATACTCAACAGCTTTAGCCATAAGGAAAATGCAAATTGTTTAATGGTTTCCTTATGAAATAAGTCAGCAATGTAGTTTTTAAAACACTCATTGTAAGTTGTACAATCCGAAGACAAATAATTTGATTCATACTGGAAAATAATAGGTTTTTGTTTTCCCCAATTAAGCCATTGCATTTCTGTTAAGAGCAGAAAGATTTGTATATACAGTAAAATCACTGAATGGATTGTGAGCCAGAATTTTGGGCAACATTACGTGGAATGACATAGTGACACTTAGCAAAGTGCACATGTGTTTGGGACTAAAACTTCAGGGAAGTTGTATTATCCAATAGAAATGAACACCAGCAGGAACACTGCTTGACTTGTTATATGTTGAATTAATATTATTATTTTGGTTGCTTTTACTCTTGCCAAATATTTTGCAACCTTAATCAGTTACATGATTCCATGTGGGGTTGGCATCCAGCTGAGATGTGTTTTAGTCCTAATTCTGCTGTGGAGTCAGCTTTTTCTTTTTTTAATAATTTAAATTGTTGTTTTGACTGCATGTATGTCTATGTGAGAGTGTCAGATCCCCTAGACCAGGAGTTATAAACAGTTGTGAGGCACCATGTAGGTGCTGGGATTTGAACCTGTGTCCTCTGGAAGAGCAGCCAGTGCTCTTAAATGCTGAGCCATTTCTCCTGTTCCTTTCTAGAGACTAATGCTAGGTTGTCTCATGCAGGCTAGGTAAGCAGTCAGCCTTTCTTGCTAGCATCTTGTCTGGATTGCAGTATCCTGAATTACGTGTTCTGTGAAGACTTGTTATCTGGTTGTGGTGAGCCTTCTTCCTACTTTTAGGGAAGAACTTTGTAGTGTCCTTGTCAATACTTCAAATTCTTTTTTTTTTTTTTTCTTTAATACTTCAAATTCTTGAAGCCTGTGAGTGTTATCTTTTTTTTCAGCCACTAGAGGGCAGCAGTGGATTCTATGCGCTTGGAAGGCAAGGCGTTTTTAGAGCTTTTCGCCGTCACCTTGTTCCTAGCTTTAGTTAAATTGTAGTTTGTCTTAGACATGAGCACCAAACTATGTATGTGCTTATTCTGTGTGTGGTTTTCAGGTACCGGAGTTTTAAGATATATGGGAATTTATTTTTATTGAGAAAACTATGGAAGCAGAGTTTAAATTTTAATTGTTCTTCATTAAAACCTCTAGATCGATTTTATACTCTACTGGGAGAATTTTTCTAATCACTGTTTTAACCTCCAAGGCAGAGGTACTCTTTGCTCTACAGGCATACTACTGAGCCTGTTTCTTTAACATTTTTTTTTTCCTTCAGTGGACGTTAGGGAATTTGAGTTGGGCTCTCATTGCTTTTCCTTACCACCAGAACCAAGTTAGTTGTCCAAGGAGATTGGAGATGTATGTAGGAATTCCTCCCCACTAGTCTCTATTTGAAGTTGCTATGCTACCATGACTGCCACTCAGTCCCTGCTGGGGGCAACCATCTTTAGCCGTCCAGTGATGATTTGCTATGCAGAATTACTGGTCTTTTAAAGAGATGTCCTGTACTGAAATTGTAGGTGAAACTTGTACACCTTACCAGAAATAAGTGTGAGTGTTGAATGTGCTTTTGGTACATGAGGGTATGAAGCTTCTAAAAGCTGGATAGAAGGAATGGAAGAGCTGCAGCGGCCATGGCTCGCATTTCTGTCCCTTTGTGGCTTCTGCTTGGGGCAGGGGCAAGTATTAAATGCTTGCACATACTTCCAAAGAACTCTCAGGCTACTTGTAAACCAACTCAACTGCATCTCCATATCTTCATAAAACGAACAGAAACATTGTTATTTTAAACTGGAGGAAATGGATGCTGAACAGATGTAGGGAAAAGGTGGAATATGCAGGAAGAAGACTCACTAGAGCCGTGCCAGCTGACATCAATATATGGATTGGGTTTCATGTACTTCTCAGCACTGTAAGAAGAGTAGCACTCTGGGCCTTGGACCCTGCAGCCGCTGCGATGTTGATGCCCAAGAAGAACCGGAATGCCACTTATGAACTTTTTAAGGAAGGAATGATGGTTGCCAAGAAAGATGTCCGTATGCCCAAACATGCTGAGCTGACAGGCAAGAATGTGCCCAACCTTCAAGTAATGAAGGCCATGCAGTCTCTCAGGTCTCAAGGCTACGTGAAGGAGAGGTTTGCCTGGGGACATTTCTATTGGTACCTTACAAATGAGGGCATCCAGTATCTCTGAGATTACCTCCACCTACCTCCGGAGATCGTGCCCGCCACCCTGCGCCGCAGCCGTTGGCCCAAGGGTCCAGAAAGTGAGTGGCCTGCAAGATTCACAACCTACAGAAGGAGTGCTGTGCCTCCTGGTGCTGACAAAGCCGAAGCTAGGGCTGGCTCAGCGATGTAAATCCAGTTTACAGGCGGCTTCGGTCGTGGACGTGGTCAGCCACCACAGTGAATTTGGAGAATGTGTTGTGCTGAATAAACTTTAAAGAAGAAAACAAAATAAAACAAAACAACAACAAAAAACAAACAAACAAAAAGAGTAGCACTCAGATTTATTTATTTATTTATTTATTTATTTATTTATTTATTTATTTATTTATTTATTTATTTTGAGACAGGGTTTCTCTGTAGCCTTGGCCGTCCTGGACTCCCTTTGTAGACCAGGCTGGCCTCGAACTCACAGCGATCTGCCTGCCTCTGCCTCCCAAGTGCTGGGATTAAAGGCATGGGCCACCATGCCCAGATCAGCACTCAGATTTTACAAGGTAGTTAGGAGGAGGTTTCCAGCAATTGCATATCCAGTGCTATAGCCATCATCTACACAGACCAGCGAGTGGTCCTTACAGCAGGGCGTGCACACCCTGAGCATGAGCTGGTGAAGCAGTAGAGGTTATGTGCTCTGCTAAAGCAGTTTGTTTCATAATGTGGTCATACTGCAAACTGTGTAATTTATAAACATATATGTTTGTACCAGAGTTGTGTTTAATGTGCTTTTTACCTAAAAAGCAACCGTTGATGGTGTATACCCACACCAAACACATTTCTTTGCCCTGTCTTCCTCTCTCAAACTCTCCGTATGCCTATTGTGTTAGCAGCTCTATTGCCCCAGTTGCTTCAGCTCAGTAGTAAGACTGACTCTAAACTTGAGATTTTTCTCTCCCTGTCACACCTGGTTACTGAGGTTTTTAACCCCCTTTGAATACCCTCTCTGGGCTGGACAGATGGCTTAGCAGTTAAGAGCACTGGCTACTCTTCCAGAGGTCCTGAGTTCAATTCCCAGAAACCACATGGTGGCTCACAACCATCTATAATGTGATCTGATGCCCCTTCTGGCCTGCAGATGTATATGCAAGCAGAGCACTATATACATAATAATAAATAAATACATCTTTAAAAAAAAGATAAAATACCCTCTCCAATCTATTGCCACCTTCTCAATTCTCATCTGCTCTCAAGCTGAACAGTTCCCTATTGCATCTTTTCTTATTTCACACTCTTCCATCAGCTCTCAACATTGCACCCAGAGATTTAAGAAAACGTTTATGTTAGAAAACTTGAAACGTACAAAAAAAGATAAGGGACATGTGTATTCATTGCAGCTTCAGTAATTAACAGCTCATATCAATTGAGCTGGTAATTTTGAAGCAAAGACAAACTTATCCGATCAGTAAATATTCAGTATGTGTAGAGATATGTTTTAAAAATATAAATCTTAAGTTGGATATGGTGGTGCATGCCTGTAATGTAACACTCAGGAGGCTGACTGAGGTAGGAGACTTGCCAATTTGGGGCCAACTTGGGCTACATATAGGGAGACTTTGAGGAAAATAATATTTATACTGTTATGCCCAGATCGCTAGATCCCCAAAGACCACCAGGAGTCCGAAGCCACATGCAAAAACAAGGAGCCTTTATTCAAACTTGAGTCCAAGGGCCCTTGAACCTCACAGTATCAGTGGATCCGTAGCAAGAGATCCGAGCCATCCTTAGGCAGGGCTTTTGTTTTGGTTGCAGCAAGGAATGGGAGTTTCTACTTTGGTAGTTATAGGATTGGTTGACATTTAGCAAGGTTGGGTTGGCACTAAGGGATTGGTCGAGCCTGACCATGAAATGCTTAAGCAATCTATCTGTAACATCTAGGGAATTAGGTACTTTGGCTCAGGCCTATGGTGGTTCTTTTTCCTGGAACAGTTTATGGTTTTCCAGTAAAAGAAGTGAGGTTAAGCACAGGCTCAAGATGGTGCCTGCTGACAAAATGGAGTCACATTAGCTAGGGCTCTTCAATACATACATACATACATACATACATACATACATACACACACATACATACATTACTCTAGCTCAAAATCCTTCAACAGCTCATCTCTTCCACAGCCTTTAAAAAAGCATAAACACAGTTCACAAGCTCTGCAGCGACTCTATGCTGTGTCAGCATTAGACCGGTCCCAGGAGCACAGCAAGCTCTCAGTGAGTGTTAGCCACCGCCACCGTAATGACACTGGTACAAGATAACAGCCTGCTCCTTAGCTGGTAGAAGGCCATGTGACTTGGGTCCTTTCCTATCTCGCTTTCTGTCTGTGTGCTCTGTGAGTCTTGAGCTATTTTGTAATCCCCCTGGAGAAGCCCAGCTGGGTTTCCCTCTGTGCCTTTGTTGTTGCTCATCTATTCTCACATTTTCTTTATCTGCTTTAAAAAATACACATCTAGAAAGACTTAGTAGGGCCGTGTGTAGTGGCACACGCCTTTAATCCCAGCACTCCGGAGGCAGAGGCAGGCGGATCGCTGTAAGTTCGAGGCCAGCCTGCTCTACAAAGCGAGTCCAGGACAGTCAAGGCTACACAGAGAAACCCTGTCTTGAAAAACAAAAAACAAAACAAAAGACTTAGTAGGAACTCCTCACCCACATAATTTTGTCCCAGTGATAATCTACGTGGACATCTATTCTTTGTTTTGTTTTTCGAGACATGGTTTCTCTGTGTAGCCTTGGCTGTCCTGGACTGACTTTGTAGACCAGGCTGGCCTCGAACTCACAGCGATCTGCCTGCTTCTGTCTCCCAATTGCTAGGATTAAAGGCGTGCGCCGCCAACCCTGGCAGGGCATCTACCCTTTAGTACTCCTTCCTTTTATTGTACTTACTGGTTACCACTAGATATTGTTCATAAATGAATGAGTGGGAATGATACCTAGTGTTCTACTCTGAGCTGTGATTTTGATTCTTTTTGCTGAAAAAAGGACAAAAGTATGATTCATGTTTGTCTCTAAGAACTTTATACACAGGGCTGTTGGAGGAGGGTCTTGTGTACTGTGTTTTCAGATGTTAATTTCTCTCTGACATCTGGTTACAGCCCTGTCACTGACATTGTTATGTATGTTGAACCATCTCCTGTATCTATGTGATGAAAGGAATGCTCCTCAATTATCCCTGATTGGTTAATAATAAAGATGCTGAAGCCTGTGACTGGGCAGAAGAGAGGTGGGTGGGGCTGAGGTCCCTGGGCTGATTTCCTCTAGAGACCACAAGGCAGGAAGAGGAGGGAGGGAGGAGAGGATGTAGCTGGAGAGAGGCTGGAAACAAGAGGAGAGAGAAGGGAAGGAGGAAGGAGCCTGGTGGCTGGACAAGGTGGACTAGGTCAAGGGAAGTGCGCCACAAGGACAGACTGTTGGAGCAGAAGCTGCCTGGAAGTCATCAGGTTGGCAAGTGGCTTTTATGTGGGGTTTATGGGTATTAGAATTAGAATAGCTCAGAATCTGCCCAGCATAGTGCCTACAGCTTAGTAATAAACCATAGTTTCTCTGTGTCAATCACTGGGGAACTGGCTGGTTGAAAAAGAAACAAAAACAAAAAACAAAAAAACAACTGCTGCTGCCTGGTGTAATGCCAGCATTCAGGGAGGCAGAGGCAGGTGGATCATTGTAAGTTTGAGGCCAGATTGGTCTAAAAAATGAGTCTAGGACAGCCAAGGATACACAAAGAAACCCTGTCTCGAAAAACCAAAAGACAGAAAGCAAGCAAGAAAGAAAACAGCTGCCACAATAATTATCTGTCTTAATTAATATATACAGAATATTTAATTCATTATACACAGAGCTGAAGAGATGGCTCAGCAATAAAGAGCATATACTGCTTTTGCAGAGGACCTAAATTCAGTTTCAACTACTGGTGGCTAGCCTCTGTAATACTAGCTCCATGGATCTAACACCTCTGCCCTCCAAGGACACTTGTACCCAACCCCCTACCACATAATTAAAATAAAAATAAAGTTTAGCCAGATGGTGGTGGCGCATGCCTTTAATCCCAGCACTTAGGTGGCAGAGGCAGGCGGATCGCTGTGAGTTTGAGGCCAGCCTGGTCTACAAAGTGAGTCCAGTACAGCCAAAGCTACACAGAGAAACCCTCTTGAAAAAAAAAAAAAAAAAAACAACAAAAACATAAAGTTTATACTAGTTCCTTAGAGAAAGCAAAAACCTGTCTCCCATGTTGATATTGGGGTTTTAACTTATTTATCTTTTGCTAGAATTTCATTCAACCTTCCTTCTCAAACATCTAGGGCCACACTTGGTCCATGTGTTAAATATATAATTTTATGAGCTCAAAAATTGATTTTATTATATACAGAAGAAAAGGACAGGCATAGGGCCACAAATGACTAAGGGAGCATTTTCTGAATCTAGAGTCATGAATCTCAGCTCACATAGGAGCTTTGTTCTACTTCCAGCTGTGAACGCCACATTGGAGATGTGAGTGTGAAGCAATGAAGCTTCTGAGGTATTTTCATGGTTTATACAGACAGCAGGATGGAGTGCTTGGAATTGGGACTGTTTTAGGGGCTAAGTGGCAGAAAAGAACTTAAGAAGGAATGCTGAAGCATGAGCAGAGATGGACCATATTGCAGGTAACCAGAGGGGAAACTCAAATCAGTTTTATAAATAGATGCTAAGTTGAAAATAAACTATGAAACTCTGAGTCAGCCAGCAGCTGGCAAATGCCTTTTCTTATTGACATGCAGGCAGCAATAAAATTCCCTCATTGTTGGACCTGTCTCCTTTTCAGAAAGCTTAAGTGGGTTTGGCATAGTAAAACCAAATTCCCAGAAACTCCATTGAGGTTGTTTGCTGTTATTTTTATTCATGCTGTGTTCTTCTTAATGTAGTGCCTTCCATTTTGTGCTCTCATACGGATTTTCAGATCATCCATCCACCCACCTGTCCACCCAGTGAGCATCTATTGCACACCTGCTTATGTCAGGCGTTGCTTTCCTTGCACCAACCCAAGAGCTTGCAGGAGAACGGGTACAGCTAGGCAGGATATAGGCTAAATAAGCCCAGCAATGAAACTTTTGAGAACATGGGCAGAAGCCTTTGAAAACGTTAAGCAAGGGAGCTTGATGGGCCTCAGTGCCGCTGAAGGATTCCTCAAGCAAGATGCTTACGCCCAGCCCTCAAAAATGCCATTTATTTTCAAAAGCATTTTTTTTTAAAGATGTTGAATTATAACAGAGCTCATCATTCTCTACGAAACAAAAACAAAACAAATAAACAAAACCCACAATCACTACCACCACCAAAACCCAACCAAGTGCGACACTGGTTTCAACTGTAGCCTACGATGATGACCTACCTCATAAGCAGATACATGCCCATGTTAGACCCCACCACAAGGTTACGCACTTGAGGGGGCCGAGGTAGTCTTCGATCCTTAGCTCAACAGTCAATACATGTTTTTATGAATGAGAAAATAGAGTAACAAACATGTCAAGTGAATAAAATGTTTTCTTGCACCATAGGACAAATTTAGAAGTATGCACAGCATTGGCTTGAGGGTGGAGGGATGTGTAACTCTGTCCCTGTCACCCTTGTCCTCCCAGCAGCTCGCTCTCTGTGCTTTCGGGACTCCCCTTTGTGTAGTGTGAAACTCCCTGTGTTTATACTGTTGCCCTGCTGCCCCTTGGTCTCCAAGGGACCCATTTCATCTTTCATGGCATCCCCACCCCACCTCAGTTTGGTGACAGAGAATTCTATCTTGACTGGTTTTCTTGGATCTTGGGGATGAAGCAGAGGGGACTTGCCCACAAGCAAATGCCCTTCCACCCACCCAGCTGCATGCCCAGCCCCCTGTGCACCTTTTTTTTTAAAGACAGGGTTTCTCTGTGTAGCCTTGGCTGTCCTGGACTTGCTTTGTGGACCAGGCTGGCCTCGAACTCACAGCGATCCGCCTGCCTCTGCCTCCTGAGTGCTGAGATTAAAGGTGTGCACCACCATGCCCAGCATCCCCTGTGCACTTTTACACAGAGTTGTAATGAAGCTCTGAGATGGCATGGAATAAAGAATTGCTTCCCCCCCCCCCCCCCACCCCAAGTTTGGAAAAACTGCTCTCATGATAACGTTGGCACGGTTATAAGGTGGCAACCCATGAGCTCTGGGTCCAGCATCTAGTGAGCTCCTTGTGTTTGTTTTGCTATTGCTGATGATTTGGAAAGGACTCCGATGGCACATCACACATAATAGGTGCTGCACAAATGCTAGATTCCCTTCCTCCAACCCAGTGCCATTCCTCCAGGTGGGGCAATGAAGGCGAGGCTAGAGCAGTGCACCTAAGGACCTTGAGGGTCCTCTGGCCTGACGGCAGGAATGAACTCTTCAAGGTCACATAGCTTTTGAACATCAGAACTATACCTGGGATCCAGGTCTTGACATTCAAACCCATGCAGGTGCCCTAGTAGAGAACCCAGCACTGCTTCGTCCTCTTTGTGGGGAGCCTCGGTGTGGCCTCACTGTTTTTCACCACCGGCCGACAACAAGTGCCCTGGGCCTGCGCTCTAAAACAGTTCCTCTTATTTCCCCTGCAAAAGTCCACTGTCTTCCCCAATCTTAGGAAGGTCTAGGACTCTCTTCTTTTTTTTAAAAAATATATTTTATTAATTTATTCATATTACATCTCAATTGTTATTCCATCCCTTGTATCCTCCCATTCCTCCCTCCCTCCCACTTTCCCTTTTTTCCCCTCCCCTATGACTGTGACTGAGGGGGACCTCTTCCCCCTGTGTATGCTCATAAGATATCAAGTTTCTTCTTGGTAAGGACTCTTTTCTAAAGTCCTATTCCTGGTTGTCTCTCAGGGACTTAGGTGGGCAGAACATATGCTTCTGGCCTTTCCCAGAATCTGTCCTGTCCTGAGGGTTTGGTCATTGTGATGGCTAATCTTGGTTGTCAAGTTGTTTCTATCTGGAGTCAACTAAAACACAAGCTGCTGGGCCCTCCTGTCTGGGTCTCTTCTCAATCGGGTTATTTAAAGCAAGAAGACCCACCGTAAACGTGGC
Organism: Acomys percivali; assembly: GCA_907169655.1. Lineage (NCBI taxonomy): Eukaryota > Metazoa > Chordata > Mammalia > Rodentia > Muridae > Acomys > Acomys percivali. Next base: position 26,835,153 of record OU015746.1, read on the forward strand.
TGGCACCTTCTGTTGGCAGCTGAGATAAAAGGACATGGGGAAAGAAACTGCTTTTGCCTGCTTGCTTTAACTCTTGCTGACAAGTTCATCTATCCTGTTGCTGCAGTGTTCTTTCACTGATATTAGAAGCAGCTTCCAATATAGGCTGAAGGACAGCAGCCTCCTGGAACTT
>OU015746.1:26849250-26866460 GCA_907169655.1 Acomys percivali
AAGGAAATGAGGCAAATGGCCGGGGGGGGGGGGGGGGGGGGGGGGGGAAAGGGGTGGAAAGTGAAAAGCCAGACTCGTGAAGGACCACTTTGAAAAAAACAATGATCTTTTTTTTTCCCCTTTGTGGATCTAAGAGATTTGAGGGTGTTTTAACATTTATTCCTCACATCATTAAAAAACAAAAGACTTTATGTTTATTTATATGTGTGTGTATGTGAACGTGCCTGTGTGTTGGTATGTGCCCAAGAGTGCAGATGCCCTCAAAGACCAAAAGAAGGCATCACATCTGGAGCTGGTGTTACAGGCATCTGTGAGCAGCTTGACACAGGTGCTTGGAAGCAGACTTGGGTCCTCTACGCCAGCAACAAATGCTCTTAATCACTGAGCCATCTCTCCAGCCCTGGCCACTTCCTACATCTTAAAAGCTGTCTATTTCTTCCTCCAACATAACCTCCCCCCTTTCGCCCCCCTCCCGAGACAGGTATTTATCTGTTTAATAGAGCCCTGGCTGTTCTGGACTCTTTGTAGACCAGGCTGGCTTTGAACTCACAGAGATCCACCTGCCTCTGGGATTAAAGGCGTGCGCCACCACTCCCTGCTCTAACTTCTCTTTACCACTGTGTTCACAGCAGACAACCTTCCCTAGTCTGCTTCTCTGTAAATGGTTGCCTGGTGTCTTCTTTTAAGCAAATTAAAATTGATTTGCTTTTTGACTTTCACGATGCTTCTTGAGTTAATAAAAACAGCCGACAGCTGCCTGGTGCTTCGTATTTGCAAAGTACTTTCACAGACATTCAATTTCTCATTTGAATCTTGCAAGGACTTGGTGAAGCGAGTGCTGCAGTTTTCTTCATGTTGGGGGTGGTCAAGCTCATTAGGTCCCCTGAAGTGAAGCCCAGCACGGCCCTTCTCACAGCATTCAGCCCCAAGCTGAGCCACTCTGCCTGTTGTCATCCTCAGGTGGTGGCAGATATCAAGTGAGGCTTACTCATCAATCGGGGCACTTAAACCCAGGCATTTGTATGTCTACACCCGGTGCTGGCTGCTATTGGAGAAATAGTAGCAGCTAATATTGGTGAAAGAGTTCTCCTACCTGTAATCTCAGCACTCTGGGAGGCAGAGGCAGGAGGATCTCTGCGAGTTCGAGACCAGCCTGGTCTACAGAGAGAGAGTTCCAGGACAGCTAGAGCTGTTGCACAGAGAAACCCTGTGCGGGGAGGAGGCCGGGGAAGCCAGGTGCACGCCTGCAATCCCAGCACTCAGGGAGGCAGAGGCAGGCCGATTGCTGTGAGTTCGAGGCCAGCCTGGTCTACAGAGTGAGTTCAGGACAGCCAGGGCTGCGCAGAGAAACCCTGTCTCAAAAAACCAAACTGAAAAAGTGGGAGGGGGGAGGGAGGGAGGGAGGGAGGGAAAGAGTTCTCAAGCTCCCCTTGCTGGGACACTCTGAGCCTTGAATGATAGCCTCAAATTTTTACCTGCCTTTTTTTTTTTTTTTTTACAAAGGACGTGGAAATGACGGGCGGGCAGTGGAAAGGGGAGTGGCCTCCTTGTTCCTGAGGAATGTTTTCTGGTGTCTACTCTCTCCAGGATCTTATGCTGGTTTCTCCACAGAGCAGTCTGGGGTGCTAGTTACGGGGTAGCTTGTCCGGGGACTCAGGTAGGTTCTGATCCAGCAATAGTCTGCATATTAAAGGGCCCACGCTTCTCAATACCATTCCCCTTGCTTTCTGAGAGAGGCCATTCTTAAACGGGTTTCTCTGGGAGACAGGATGGATTCGGAGACCTGATGGGACCGTTTCCCCATCCTCCATGTTGCTTCTGCCCAGTGGTCCTCAGGCAGGGGTGATTTCCCGCCTCCGCTTCCTAGTGGCCGAAGACGTTCGGCAATGGCTGGCAACAGTTCGAATTGTTAAAACTTGGCAAGGAGGAAAGGTTTCCATTGTCATCCCGAGGGTAGTAGGCAGGCTTGCTGCTAACTGTCCTGCAATGAACAGGATGTCCCTAACGACAAAGATTTGCCGGGTACATGGTGTCGCTGTTGCCAAGGCTGGGCAGTCCCGCTGAGCCTTATTCTTTTAGGAGGTTCAAAGGGTGCGGAGTCCAGATGGAAGAAGCCAGCTGGGTGTCGTCCCTGTTATTTCTTCGGGATATGCCTTAGCGATGGGCTTCCACTGATAAATAGGTTCTTATCTCTGAGCACTTCATCCCTCTCCCCTGACTCCTCCCCCACTTGTCTAGCTTGTTTTAATTCTATGTTAAGTGAGCGCAGAAGCATCTTCCTCACAGGTCCTATGTCTGGCCTGCTCTTGGCCATGGGCTCATAGCTCTGGTTGGGAATTCATGTGCTACTGTTCGGAGGAAGTCATATTTTTTTTGACAGCAACATAACCCATTTTACCTTTATAGTAATTGTTTTGGAATAAGAGGTAATCATCCAGGACTGACCAACTTGCTCTACTAAGCGCCCCTTTCTCACTCCTGGCAAATTGCTTTGAGAGTTGAACAAAGCTCGGCTCAATCATGCAGGATATCCATTCCAAAGGATGCCCGGGAAGTAAATCTCTGCTAAGCCAGCCCCAGTCATGCCTCCTTCGCTTTTTTTTTTCTTTTTCCTTAGGGATCAAATGGTAAGCGTGTGCTTCATTCCACCTGCTCCTTGTCTTGGACGTGGTTGCTTTGACCCAGGGCTTAACCAGGGTGTTTGTGATGCTCATGGGACCGCAAGGAGCAAGTGTAACAATAGACTGTCATATCAAAGAGCTTTCACTGTCTGGGGTTGATGCTGGAGTTGGTGCTTGCCTCATAGACACTGAGCTTAATTTATGGGAGCCTTTCCCTGACGCATGTTCTGTCAAAGGCTAAGTAGATGCAGATTGAAAAAGTGGTTAAAAAAAAAAAAGTTGGGAGACTCCTGCTCTGTACTGCAGGACTTCTCAAGGCCTTTAAGTTGTTAACTAGCTGTGTGTAAACTGCCAAAAGGGGGATATGGCATTCCCCGGATTTGTTTTTGTGAAGTATCTCCTAGGTTTGGTGATTTAGAGTAAAAGACATTAGAATAGTGGAAAATGGGAGAGTTGGAGCTCCCCCTCACCCCTTTCCACCCTGTCTCCTCTGTTCCTTGTCTTTCCTCCCTCCTCTTGATTGACATGACCTTTTCGTTGATGTGACCCCATAGCCTTGCTCTGTAGAGGTCCACTTTTCATGCATGAAATGGGGTTTTGAGAGGCAGTGGGATTTGATGGAAATACTTTGGGTTCTCTCGTGTCAAGGACTTGGAAGTGTTGCTTTCTATCCCCAAAGGGGTTTCCCACCCACTCCTCTTCTCTGAGCTAACTCTGCCTATTCATCTTTTTAGAGCTCAATTTCAACATCATATCCCTCAAGAGGCATCGTCCCTGTGCTTGGTCCTGAGGGACCACATGAAATGTGGTCAGGAGTGTACAGGTTGCATGAACGCATTGGTTCCATTTCCGGTCCGGCCTGGAGAGGATGCTTACATGTGCCTTTGCGTGTGCTCCTGACATTTGCACTGGGAGAGGTTGACAGAACTGTTCACTCCGGCTGGAGCTGTGATCTCTGTGGAGTCCCATGCAGAACGAAGCTCCCCCTCCGTGGTGGCCTCTGTCCCATTCTGTCATATGGGGAAGTGCCTCAGCACGAGGACCAGTAGCTCAGGTTACATGTAAAATATATTCCCAGGGACTGTGGTCTGGGATTATGCAGGACCGTGAGATGCTGATCTCTTGAGTAAGTCATTTCTATTTCTATGACCTATTACAAAGGCTATTATAGAAGGTGCACCACTTTGGCTGTTAATTATGTGATTATAAGTTAAAGTGAATAAGTATAACGTGAGCTAACATCCCTGATGTCAGGTTTTTGAATCAAGCCTCAGAGCAGTCCTGGTACCCTGATATTTCGGAGTGATGCTGAGCCCCAAAGTTATCCTTGCATCCATTCAACAGATGTTGGTTGAGCCTGGCCTTGAGCTAGGCTCCCTTCTGTGCTGGGTGCCAGGGATACAAAGTGAATAAGTCAGGGGCTGTATGGCAGGGAGCCATCCTCTGTTCCTCAAATAGATACTATGCAGGCATAGTCTATTCCGCTTCCGTAGCCACAGCTTTCAGGGATGTCCAACTGTTTGACATTGTGGCATCATGCTGTCATCTACAAAGGTACTGGGTTTCATTCATAGCTATCGTGGGATACACACAGACTATGGGCCACAGGACAGACTTGTCTGCTAGTTCTGTGTCTCCTCCAGCTCCTTATTGAACAGGTGAAGGCCTTCAGGAGAATCTCTGTTCTTTTCTCTGGGGTTCCCCTTGACTTGGAGAAGGGCTGCTCTTGCTCCCATGTCTCCTGTTCAGAGAAGTGCTGTGGTACTCCCCACCTCTCGCTTGGGTCCGCTTCACCAGATGACTTGCTTAGTTGTTCTGTTCTTGTGAGATGTTGCTGTGGGTGGGATAAATGCCTCCTAGAAGGCCCACGTGTCAAAGACTTGTCACTGTTGAGAAGTAGGGGAGCCTTTAGGAAGTATGGTCTAAGCAAAAGGAAGTTAGGACATTGCAGGTGTCCCCTCAAAGGAACTAATGGGACCCTGGCTCATCCTCTTCCTCTCTCTCTCTGCATCCTGGCCATTATGAGGTAAACAGCCTCCTCTGTCATGTGCGGCCAGATGATATGCTTTGTTCTCATGGGTTCTCTATGTGTGGTCACATGACATACTTTACTGTTATAGGTTCCAAAGGCCCAGGTCAATGGATGGTGGTTTGAAACTGTGAGCCAACATAAACAGTTCTTGTAGATAGCTTAGGTATTTTTGTCACAATAGAAAGCTGACTACTAATACAGAAGGGTTCTTGATACCTTGGAGGAGTTCTCTTCTCTCTCTGGAAGGTATTTACCTCATGTGTATAAACACACACCACACAGACACAGACACACAGACACACACACACACACACACACGTTTGTTTACTCCTGGACTCAAAGAACTGTCTTCACACCATGCTTGACCATGCAGCATTTTGTGGTCCTGTGGATGCTGTGGGTTAGATTTGATGATGGTATTAGACTTCAGGGGCCTCTTTCTTCTTTTAGCCATTGGCCAATCCTGATTTGAGAATATGTCCTTGTCAGGGAATCCTACCTTCTCGGGGTAATTGGGTATAAAACTGGCTGTTAATCAATGCTGTCTTCTAATTTCCTTGTGTTTGCCATGGGCTGGTCAGCTGGATCACAAGGGCAATGCTAGTATTCTGACTTCAAGCTTACAATGACTTTTCAGCATCAAGGCGAGAGGGTGAGGGGCTTGCTCCCATCATAAAGGCTTGTGGGAGATGCCTCTTGCCTCTTGGTCTGGTACCTTTCTTCCTCATTGTTCTCTCTTCTTCAAGTGGGCAGAACTCACCATTGGACCCATGCCTGGGATGGACATAGTGATGAAGATATGGGGTTCTTGATCCAGGATGAAGAGTTGGTGTTGGTTTTATTTTAACTTTTTATTGATTCTTTGTGAATTTCACATTATGCTATGTACCCCAATCTCTGTTCCTCCCATCTCCCTGTCCCTCCATATCTTTCCCCTGTCTTTGCAACTTCCCCCCAAGACAAACAAACAAACAAACAAACAACAAACAAACAAAAGACCAAAAACATCTGGACTTGAAAGCTGTAGTGTGTCACACTATATCCTTTTGTCCATACATCTTTACTTGTAAATGTTCATTACAATGTGTCATTGGTCTGTTTCAGGGTCTCTGGCTTCTGCTACACGATCAATAATGGATCCCTACCATGACTCCTCCAGGTTATCCCGTTCTTTTCCTGTGTCATGGAGATCCTGCAGCGTTGGTTCTGCAGGACTGGCCCTTTCATGCACTCTAGAAATTAATGAATGGGGTAGATGTTGGGGTGAGCCTAGATCTGGGCTTAGGTGGCAGCTGAGATGTTCAGCCCAACAGCTATCTTTAACCTGCACTACTAAGGCCATCACTACCATGCTGCCCAGGTGAGGAGCCAGGCCAGCTCTCCAGCACCCATACCACCAGGCCAGTTCTCCCACACTGTTCAGGTGGGGTAGCGGGTGGGACCAACTTTCCTGCCCTCCCACTCTTGGGGCTGGCTCACCCTTGACCACATCACCAGGGCCATCTCTATTGTGCTGCCTAGGTAAGGTTTGGAGCCTGGTTTCCCTAGCAGTGCAGCCTGTGAGGGGTGGGGCCAACTCTCCCACTCTCCTGCCCTGGGGCCAGCTCTTCCGCCTGCTGCAGCAGGCCAGGGGCAGTGCTGGGGTGTTGGGGCGTTCCTCCCTGGCCTTTTTAATGTTGGTTTTGGTGATTGGATTCAGGTCCTCATGAGTGCAAGGAAAGCATTTTACTGATTGAACCATTTCCTTAGCCTCTTCCCACATTTTAAATCTCTTTCCATCTCACCCCTTTTATCTGGAACGAGGGCTGTCATGCTACTTCGTTCACTGTGTCATGATCATTAAAGAAAACCATCCATGGAAAGTACACAGCCCGCTGCCCAGAACCAGGTAATTACTCACTGAGTGCTACCTGCTTTCACTTCATACCAAATGAAAACAAACAAAAACAAAAGCCCTAAATGTCAAGTTAGAAGAATCTGCCCCCTAGGAGAGGACAGCAGACTCCAACTGATGCACAGCACCCGCCAAGGCCCTAATGAGCACTGCGCCAGCTTTTGAGGAGTGGTGATTCCCATCTGGAATCCACCTGGTTACGGTAACTTTCCCCTGCTGACCACATAGCCTAGGCCGAATGCTCTCCATCCATACGTCTAGAGCTCCACAGGCGCTGATATCTATAAATAGGAAGGAAGCCATAAATGAGAGCTCATTAAGTTCTTACTGACTGCTGAAAAGTAAATTAGAAAAAATAAACAGAGCCGAACATTTGTGTAAACCTCAATCTTTTTGATGTTTTTCAATTAGCAGAGCCATTTTTCATGTGAAAAATTAATGGCTGTCATGTGCCACCTGGCTATGGAACCAAGTGACAAATTTGTTTTAATGACCACTGTCATATCTCTGGATTCAGTTGTAAGCCATCTGGGCTGGGAGGAGGAGATTGGGCTTTTTTGGGGGTGGGGGTGGGGAATGGGGTTCTGATGTATGCCAGGCACCCTGCTAGGCTCACAGCACACGTCATCCCTTGAGATTCCCTTGTGGGGCTATTATTTTTGTGAGACGAGGCTCAGAGAGGTGAAGAAGCTCCCCCAGTGTCACACAAGCAATGTACGGGGAAGTTGATTCTGTTATAGTGCTCACTCCACTAAACCATATCCTGCAGTGGGAGAAAGATTTGGCAGGAAGGCGTCTGGGAACTTGTGACAGGCAGCCTACCACAGAGGTGGGGCTGGAAGGACACGGTAGGGGTTCAAAGTGGGCAGATTCCAGCAAGAGAGACCCCGGTGTAGGAGGGGGGTACTTGGAGTTAGGGTGTGTGTTTGGGTCTCTCTTGAGATAACAGAACACCTGTCATCAAGGTGGGCTTTAGAGCTGGCCTCTAGTCTCTGGGAGGCAAGCCAGCAAGAGTCAGGCAGACTCAAGTTAGCAGGTACTCAGAAAATACTTAGGAAGGCTGCGGGGCTCTTTCTAAAAGCAAAGAATTAGCAGCAGACACCAGGGCAAAGACCACGTATGCTGCTGGAGCACCTCTGTTAGGGTGGGAACAGCAGCGAGGCAGGCAGATGCAAGGTCCACAATTGCAATTTGCAGCTGCCTCTGTTTTGAAGGGTCAAAGAAGAAACGGAGCTTGTGAGCGGAGTCTAAGGTCTCAGCTGTGGGCAGAGGCAGAACAAGGCAGAACCAGGAGCCAGGAAGGGTCTGGCAACCTAGAGCTAACCTTACTCTTTGCGGCCCAGACTCTGTCACATCGCAAAACATCTTCAATCGCAAAACAGTATCTGAAGATAGGTGCGGCCATCCTGTTTGGGAGATGAGCAGGTGAGGAGTTCAAGGGCACACCTGAGCTCCTTCCTAGACGAAGGGCGGCTCTTACAGGTGTAGCTGATCTCCCTTTGGACAATGTTTAACGGGACGTGAGAAGTTGAAAGAATCACCAACGCGGACGCCCAAGCGCGTTTCTCTAAGTTGTAGCAATTGGCCCCTAGTACCCGAGCCACGGTGAGCCCCCCCGCTATGTCGAAGGAGGCCGGCTGTGAACAGCCCCGCCTCTGGCAGGCCGGGCGGGGGCTCAGTGACGTAGGCAGGATCTGTTGCAGCCGCAGGCTCCTCTCAAGAGTTTTGCTGATTGGTTTGAACTTCACCTTGAACCTGGGAGCAGAGAGAGGTGCTGAGGTTTCTTGTGGGTCTCTCTTTTCATTTTGTTTCCTCTATTTCTCCTTACTGAAGCTCATAATGACTCTCTTTGCCCTTTGGGTACGTGGGTGACTGCTATGTTTGTCATTGGTTTTTTCTTCTGGCAGCTCGAACACAGTCTTCACCGCACACACCCCCCGGGAGGCTAACAGAAGCCACGCTCTCGTCTTTAGGGCAGCGTTTGCGCAAGGGCTGACCTCACTGTTGGCTGTTGAAAACCAGTCTCCGCGTCTCTGTGTATCTCTCTCCTTACATACAGCATTGTGTGTTAACCAGTTCACCCACCCACTGGCTAGCCTACTTACCTACCTACCTATACCTTCATGAGTGCCATGGCTATTAAGTGGCAAAGAGCCTGGTACTTGACTAAGAAGTGACCCCTGCAGGCCATCCGGCTTTCCTACACTAGAAACAGAAACAGAAAATGCTGGCAGCCTTAGACCTTGTCTGAGTCACTGTTTTCCTTTCTTCCTCTGAAGTGTCCTCTTCTTTGTGGGGGAGACAGAAGGAAAGTCAGGTTTATGGGATGGACTCTCTATCTGGAAGTTGTTGGGCTTGGACCACTGAAGGAGAGAAGGTGGCCACCCAGGGTGGTGATCCCTGAGATTGACCTCTCCGGATATCAAAAAGGAAGGTCCCTGGGTCTTGGGCTCTGGATGCCGGCAACAGGAAAAGAAACTAATTTGCACTGTACTCTAGAGGTGACTTCTCAGGGAAGGAGGAATGCACGAGCATCTTGGTGTCTTGCCTGACTCATTTTCCCCAACTCTACACCTAAGCCAGCATTTCCTACCTCTGCTGGCTGTTAGAATCACTAGGGAGTTAAAAAAAAAAAAAAAAGCTCGATCTCCCTCCTTACCCTCCTGAATGCTATGATTACAGGCATGTGACTTAAAAGATTGTGTGTGTGTGTGCGCGCGCGCATCTGTGTGTGCACCTGATCTCCTTCCTTACTCTCCTGGATGCTAGAATTACAGGAACGTGACTAAAAAATGTGTGTGTGTGTGTGTGTGTGTGTGCATCTGTGTGTGTGTGTGATCTCCTTCCTCGCTCTCCTGGATGCTAGGTTCACAGACAAATGACTTAAAAAAAATTGTGTGTGTGTGTTGTATGTGTTGTGTGTGTGTGTGTGCATCTGTGTGTGTGCATGTGTGTGAGTGAGTGTGTGTGTATGTGCATGTGCATACGTGTGTGTGCATGTGTATGAGTGAGTGTGTGTGTGCATGTGTGTGAGTAAGTGTGTGTGTGTGTGTGTGTGTGTGTGTGTATGCGCGTGAGCACATGTGCCTATGGAGACCAGAGGTCAACACCGAGCATCTTCCTTTATCCACTCACTCTTCAGTTTTGTTTGTTTTTTTGTTTTTTTTTTTGTGACAAGGTCTCTCACTGACCCTGGAGTTCACTGGTTTGGGGAAGCTGCTGCCCAGTGAGTTCCTGGGATCCTCTTATGTCTATCCCCTCTGCCTCGGTGTCTGAATTTCAGATATGTGGCATTGCACTGGCTTTAAAGTAGGTGTTGGGGATTTGAACTCTGAACCTCATGCTTGTATAGCAAGCAATTGACTTACTGAGCTGTCCCCCTAGCCTTACAGTTTTTTTTTGTTTTATTTTTTTAATTGTGTGTGTATGTGAATGCTGTTCCCCATAGAGGCTGGGGATGAGAGTCATATCCCCTGGAGCAGGAGTCACAGGTGTTGGACTCTAGAGTCCACTCGGGTTGGGGGGGTCGTCTCGAGAGACCACTCGAGTACCACAGTGTTGATACAAAAGCACAAGGTTTATTGCTGACGTGTCAGGGAACCTCAGCCACTCGAGAGGCGGAGGAACCCCGAGTTACTGTCACAGGCTATTTTTAAAGGCTAAAACCGCAAGGTTAGGAGGGGCTGAGTGCCCCGTGTGAGGATTGGCTCTTGGCGGTTGCTAGGGTTACTTGTTTAAATGTTATTGGCTGCTGCAGGGGTCATAGGTCTGGGCGGGCTATTCTTGGCAAGGAAGGGTGTTGGGGAACTTAGGGAATTTCCAGATGGGTTTTTCTGAGAACTATTTACCAAAGTTGGTTGATCTGACTCTGGGAACAAATTCTTTTCTGGGTCACGTTCCCAGGCTTGTCTGGGTCATGTTCCCAGGCTTAGGCCGAGAAAGCCTTTCACAGGCAGCTGTGAGCCATTGACATGTATGCCAGGAACCAAACTCTCTTAACCAATGAGCCATCTTGCCAGTCTTTCCTATCCTTTTTCATTTTGTCTTGATATAGTGCCCAACTCTACACACTAAGTTGGCTTGAAACTCAGTATATAGGCCAGGTTACCCTCTAAATTGTGGAGACTATCCCGTGTACTCCTGAGTACTGACATTACAGTGCTGGCTGTGTGTCACCTTGCCAGGCTTCTCAACAAATTCTTGGATTAAAAAAAAAAAAGTAACAGATCTGGGCTGTGGCACCATACACTTTTAATCTCAGCACCCAGGAGGCAGAGGCAGGTGGATCTCTGTGAGTTCAAGGCCAACCTGGTCTATAGAGGACAGCTGGGACTACACAGAGAAACCCTGTCTTGAAAAACACAAAACAAAGCCAGCCAACCAACCAACCAAGTGGCAGTCAGGCTCTTAGGTGCTATGTCAGGACCCTCACTCCCTCCTCTGCCACAGGAGTGCGTGGGGTGGGGGGAGGGGTAACCAGCCAAGGTTGGCTTTGTTTTAGAGGGGTCAGTCACTTCAAAGAAAGACTTGAGGGAAATCAAATTGAATAGAAGTTATTTGATCAAAGAACTACTCATGAATTGGACAGCACTCAGAACCAGGAGTGATTCAGAGCTCTGGCCAGCAGTGTGAGCAGAGAGCTTTTACAAGCTAATTGCAGGAAGTACATTAGAGAAAGATTCTGATTGGCTACGACAGGCCTAGTCTGATCAACTGGCTATCAGCGACTGGCTAAAGCTGGCCTGTTTGTAATTGATGGAAACTTACCCATTTGTTGCAAGCAAGGTACTCCCCAACTAGGATTCATTCTGTGTACAATTCTGACCTGCTTATTTAACTTCAGACTTTGGAGGCTGTGCTGACAACAGCACAGACGGATAGAGCCACTGTGCCCCTCTCACCAGTTCTTGCGTCATGCACTTCCTGAGTGACCTGTGACAATGGTTTTGAAATGTGACTCTTTGGAAAATTTGGTTGCCTTTTTAGAGTCAAGGGACCAGCTGACCAATTGACTGACCCAACAATCAACCCACCTACTGACTCCCTCAGGTTCCTGAGGATTCTAGATGGCTAAAAAAGTTTTTTTTCTTTTTTTTTTTTGGTTTTTCGAGACAGGGTTTCTCTGTGTAGCCTTGGCTGTCCTGGACTCACTTTGTAGACCAGGCTGGCCTCGAACTCACAGTGATCTGCCTGCCTCTGCCTCCCGAGTGCTGGGATTAAAGGCGTGCGCCACCACCGCCCGGCAGATGGCTAAAAAGTTACTCTACTTGGTGCTTATGATAGGATGTAGACAGTGTAAAGCAAACACCAGACTTCTTACTTTCTGTCTGGGACTTCTTGGCTAGAGTGAATGGGGGTTGCGGCTAGATGGGAAATTTTCTTGAAAGGTTTTGGAAGTAACAAGCAGGTGACTGATTATTGCCTTGTGTTTTCTGCACGGGCTTGAAGGAACTTTAGTCAGATTCCTGAAACTGGGATTGAGACCCTGGTTCAGATGCTTAGCAGCTAAATGCACCGAGGGAAGAGTCTGACTTTCTACGTCTCAGCTTAGCTAACTGCAAAGTGGAGATGACAGCAACTACTTAGAAGATGAGGTGCCAGGTGATGGCGCACGCCTTTAATCCCAGCACTCAGGAGGCAGAGACAGGCAGATCTCTGTGAGTTCGAGGCCAGCCTAGGCTACAAAGTGATTCCAAGACAGCCAAGGCTGTTACACAGGAGAGACCCTATCTTGAAAGACCAAAATATCAAACCAACTCCCCCACCCCCGCAACCCTCCCAAACTACTACCACCACCACCACCACCACCAAAACCCAAACCAAACCAAACAAAAGCCACCCCTCCAAACTAAGAACAAAACAAAACAAACAAAAATAAAACAACAACAAAACCCACAAATAACAACAAAATAAAACAAAAACAAAACGAAGATGAGGTGCCAGGTTCATCTAAGCTGATTCCAGTCAGCATGATCATGAAGGGAGCAAGTGCTTTACTGTGGGCCACATCTGTTGACACGCTTCTCAGTGTGGGCATCTGCTGGGAGTGGCTCTCTAGCTCTGGCCTTTAAACACATTCACTGTTCACATCCTTCTTCCTCTTTCTCTTCTCCTCCTCCTCCTCCTCTTCCTCGTCCTCCTCCGCCTCCTTCTCCTCCTCCTCCTTCTTCTTCATCCTCTTCTGTGTATGTGGTTCAGTATCTAGAGATGACAGATGAGAAAGAGGAGCTGGGGCAATGAGGTGTGAAAGCCACCGCTGTCCCTCAGAGTGATCTGTCCTCAGCAGGATGAGGTTTTTTTTTTTCCTCATTCAATTCCTTTCTGGTTGGCGGTTAGCAGCCTTGTTTCTCCTGAGCAAGAGCTGAGTTAGAACTATCATAGCTAGAGTTGCGTTCCTTGGGAGCATTCTGGTGGTAATGGGGAAACAGGGTCAGGCCGTTCAGGAGACACACTACTGATCAACTGGGAATCCAGGAGGATCCACCTGCTCAATTCTGTGTCTTTACAACTATGAATTCCCTCTTCCTGTTCTTTTCACAAATACTTAAGAAAAAAAAAAAAAAACAACATGCGGGCTGGAGAGATGGCTCAGAGGGTAAGAGCACTGACTGCTCTTCCAAAGGTCATGCATTCAATTCCCAGCAACCATATGTTGGCTCACAACCATCTATAACGAAATCTGTATACATAATAAATAAATAAATATTAAAAAATAAACAAACTTAACATGCATAGTTAAATATCGTTTTTCTAAAAATACCTGTTTACCCATTCATTATCATAGTGAATAAACATACATAGGGCGAGAGCAAAGGGCTCCTATGTACTCGGCACTCCGCTTGCCTCTGCCTCCCAAATGCTGGGATTAAAGGCGTGCACCATCACACCCGCAGCACTAGGCAGTCTTTACAGATGATTTCTTCTTCATGAAATCACAAGGGGAGGGATTTATTGTGTATTAATCTTGTCTGTATTTAGCCTGTACTATTCTTGTCTTTATCTCTGTTTCTATGATGAAAAACCCAGATACATGGAGCTGTACTGTGTCTCAGGTCAAGTTGGAAGTGCAGAGCCAGAAGATTCTGCCTAATGCCAGGCCACCAGAACCAACATTGCTTCTCAGATTGTGGGTGGCATGGAGCGACTCCACTCTAGTACTGCAGTAACTAAGCACTCATGCTGGCTGGCTCAGAGTTCCTGTATTTGGGATGATTTGTGGCTGACTTAAAGTGCTCAATGGTGTTTTAATTTTTAAACATATCATTTTACACGTATCATTTTTATAATGAAATAAAAGCACTCCTTGCATATAATCCCCCAAAGCATATAATTTGCATCATGCAAAGCAGCAAGCAGGGACTTTTAATTACTTTATTTTTCGGTGGGCAAAGGAAAGAGCTTTGAGAAATAGTGGGAGGAAGCGATTAAACTTTGACCATCGTCTTAGAGTGCGCTTCGGAGGCCGGTGGTCTCAGGTACAAGCTCTCACAGTACTTCTGATAACCTGTTGTGGAGTTCTCCAAGTGCCTACCAGACGTGCCTGCTGCCTCGCACCATTTCTGCCACAAGATGGCACTCACACCACAATGATGAACCAGCCTGCACTCTCTGTGAAGGAACATTGAGCATTTGTCTCCCAGATACAGAGAGGGTTCTCTACTGCTTCAGGGCAAGGAGAGGTTCTTAGAGTACCCCTGAACCCACGTCCCTTCCTTACCCAAAGCTCAGGCAGTCGCACTGTCATTTCTGGACCTTTGCATTTGGAGGACCCAATGGCTCTTCGTCGAGTAGAGTGGCATTGTCCATATTTCTTTCTGAAAGGAAGATACACAGAGACAAAATGGTGTGAACGTTTCTAAGCAACGAATGAGTGCCAGATACCTGGGATGTGGGTCGTTTGTGATCTGTGAAGTTGTTTATCCTGTGACTTGTGCCGATTTGTTTTGCTGCATGGGGGAAAAATGAGTGTCAGCTTTCCAGGTGCAAAGGCTACAAGGTGAGTCCAGGATGGGCAACTGGTAGCGTTCTTTGGGGGTATTTGGGGCTGAGTTGCTGGGTAGGACAGCTTTAACCGAGGCCCGGTGTTTGAACTGAACTTCTAGGGAGGAAGGCCAATCAAGAGTAAGGCTTGGCCCTGGCTGTTTTGGTGAAATTGGGGAGGAACAGCAGGGCTCCCTTACTGCATTTCTGCCACCTTCAGTGGTCAGCAGGGGACCGAGGGAGGGACTTCTGCACCACTTCTCACTGGCTGCTGTCCATCCAGAGGCTTAACTCCACAGCCCATTTGCTCCTTCTCTAGTGCTCATACTGGGTGACCTGCTACAGCGAGAGGGAAGCTCGTTTTTACAGGGCAGCCAACTCACATAACAACACTTCAGTGTCTCCTCCATCTTTAAAATTTACAGTTTGGGAGGACTCTGAGAAAGAACACAGAAGTAGAAGCACACATGGGAGTTTTGCTGAGCAAGGCCCACCTTGTCCCAGTGGCCAGAGGTGAGTGGCATGGTCTCACCTCAATGCAAAGGAGGCTGGGAAATGTAGTTTAACATATACCTAGAAGAGTAACACCTAGCTAGTCTCTCTTCCTAGACTCATCATTTAAGTGAACGATGAAACTTGTCATTAAGAAATAATCAGATTTGCTTGTACATCTGTGCTCACTCACAAAGGTCTTCATTGCTGTTATTACAAAAGCCAATATTTAGAATAAAATGTTTAGGAATAATGGATTATGGACTATATAGTCTATTTGCTCAAAGGCATACTATACAACTACCAAAAATTGTGTGGTAGAAGAATGTTTTGGCTGCACAGTCACTGTGGTGCTTTAGTATAAGTCATTATGTTGCTTTATTAAGTCATCATTTACCAGGTATAGTGGTGCACACATTTAATTCCAGCACTCGGGAGGCAGAGACAAGTGGATCACTGTGAGTTCAAGGCCAGCCTGGTCTACAAAGCAAGTTCATGATAGCCAGGGCTACACAGAGAAACTCTGTTTCGAAAAAAAAAAAAAAAGTCATCACTGTACTTTATTAAGTCACCACGGTGCTTTATTAAGTCATCATGGTGCTCTATTGAGTCACCATGGTGCTTTATTAAGTCATCACTGTACTTTATTAAGTTACCATGGTGTTTTATTAAGTCATCACTGTACTTTATTAAGTCACCATGGTGCTTGATTAAGTCACCACTGTGTTTTATTAAGCCACCATGGTGCTTTATTAAGTCATCATGGTGCTCTATTGAGTCATCATTATTGTCTTATTAAGTCACCATGCTTTATTAGGTCACTGTGATGCTTTAGTAAGTCACCACTGTGCTTTATTAAGTCACCATGGTGCTCTATTGAGTCGTCATTATTGTCTTATTAAATCACTACGCTTTATTAGATCACGTCGATGCTTTATTAAGTCACCATGGTGCTTTATTGAGTTATTGTTGTCATTTATCAAGTCACCATGGTGCTTTACTAAGTCACTATTAAGTCACAATAGTACTTTATTAAGGCATCTAGTGTTTTTTTATTATTTATTAAAGTGCTTTATTAATTGCAATCACAGGCAGTTCCAGGGCTTATGTGAACTAAGAAAAAGAACACAGAGGCATTATCTATTTTCATTTAAATGTTCTGCCACCCAGCATCACGCACTACACACTTTCTTTAAGTAGAACCCCACGAAATAGTCTCTCTGTATTTCTAGGAACACATTTCCCCAAAAGCAAAGTCTATGATTGAATTATACTGCAGACTTTGCTGGTGACTGTTTAATTCACTTCTTATCTCCCTAGTTTAATGTCTGACTCCCACCCTGAACCACAGCATCACAGGACAGAGGCTGTGTCAGGCTTTCTACTGTTCCATGCGCAGTGTGGGATCCAGAGTAGGCACTTGGTAAATATTTATTAATTCAAGTTGAATTGAGCCCAAATAGTGTCAAATGTAAAAACAAGAATGACAAAAGCAAGGGGGAGAAAACACACACACACACACACACACACACACACACACACACACACACACAGTCTTGGCCGCTATGTGAGAAATTCACATAAGCCACTAAAATGACTGTAAGAGAACACCTCAGTACAATAGGCCCTGTCATGCTCTTTTATTCAAAATTTCCTCCATTTTTCATTTCTTCTACAGTGAATCATTTGCATATTTACAGCTATCCTGTGCAGTCAAGATTAAAAGAAAAAGTCATACTTAAACAAGGTTGTTGTAGAGACCAGAAAATGATCCTGATCCTGTGCTTTGGAGAAGGAATTGGGGAAGAAGGGCAGTCCCTGGTGGTGATGGGTGGGGCAGAGGGACTGCTGCACCTGACTGTGCTCAGACTATGCTGAGTATGGGGACAGACCAGATGGCGGAGGCTCAGGGGTCCATCAGGGAGGCTTTCTGACAGTGCTCGTGGGATGTAAGCACGTCTCTGCGCCACGCAGATGGGCGTAGGGGTAGCCATTCCCTCTAATGGAAACGTTTCCTCTCAAGGCAGGAAGGTGGGCTCGTAAGACAGAGGAAACTGCATAGGTGTCATGATGCACACCTTTAATCCCAGCACTAGAACGGCAAAGGTCCGGAACAACTTAGGCTATATAGTGAGAGTCTGTCTACACACACACACACACACACACACACACACACACACACACACACACA
>OU015746.1:26870076-26893388 GCA_907169655.1 Acomys percivali
TCTCTCTCTCTCTCCTTTCTCTCTCTCTCTTTCTCTCTCCCCCCACCCCCACACCAGTTCCTTCCCCCAACCAGCTACCACTACCTTAAAACTGCATCCTCTTGTTCACCTTTAATCACGTGTCCACTTTTGACCAATTAGGAGGCTGAAAACATCTCGAGTGACCTCTCAGAGGGAGGGATTAGACTTGGCCTCCTTTCTGAACCACAGAGAGTATGGTCTTTGTCAGAAGATGGGTGCAGGTCTTGGCAGGCGACAGCAATGGATGCCCCTTGGAGTGTTTCGATGCTAGCTGTCCACTTTCAGCTCTCTAAGACAAGAATTGCCTTTCTTGTTCATCTACTAGCTTTAGCACAGTGCTTGGGATGCGTGCGTACACATGTGTATGTTCCCACGGATGAACAACTACATTAGATAATCTAGCAAGTTAACTGGCAATTTCTGCACCTCTCTGGAGCTCTCTGGTCTTTACAGGGGTGACAGTATTACCATTTTTAAAAATTGAGGTGAAATTCACACAACTAAAATGAGTTGTCTACAGGTGCAGACTCAATAATATTTGGTATCCACACTGTTTTGCAAATGGCACTTATTTCAATTCACAAAATAGTTTCATAATCTTCAAGACCACCCCCCTCCAAGCCTTCATGAAGTTGCTTTTATTTCTTTCTTCCTGATCTCCTGGCAACCATTTTCTGTCTTTGTGACTTACCTATATTTCCTATAACCTACCAGTCCTTAATGAAAGCAATTAAATTCAGTGGATATATATTTTTTGTCTTGTGCTTATCAACAAACAATAAAAACACGCAACAAACCTTTAATATTTGGTTGTAAACAGCACACACACCAGCTCCAGCTAGCTTGACGGAGAATAGAAATGTTAGGGAACTACCTGAGTTCTTTCTAGAAGCCACGCCCAGTTATGTAATTTGGTACCACGTTCTGAAGACTTAGCAGAATCCATTCAGCCTTCCATCTCCACTTGTTTCTACCTACTGGCCTCTTCTTTCTCTGCTCAGATGGGGTTTTCTAGTGTTTGAGGACACATGGCCAGTGCCTTCCCCCTACGCAGTAGAGTAATGTCCTTTCTGTTCTTGTGCATTCAGAGGCTGTGTGGCCCTGGGTCCCATGTCCCACCTTCTGAGAGAGTAAATCAATCAGTTCAGCTTGACGGGTGCCTGCCCCCCTTCCCCCGCCCCCCATACTGTGTGCTCAGGGCAGTGCTGGTGAAGGTGCTTTACAGAGAACACTAGAGGATGACATAGATCTAAGCCAGCAGGGTGTGGGACCAGCAGCAACTCCAAGCCTGGGGCTTGTCCTCTGGAGACCTGCCTGTTGCTCATAAGGCACAGGGCTGCTCTGGCCTCCCCGAGCGTGGCTGTAATTGATTTTGCTTTAGAGGATTTCATGGTCCTTCTTGAGATAATAAAAAGGACTAACATAAAATTCTTCCAAACAAAATCAATTGCTTTCCTTTCTCTCAGCACACAGAGGCAATCCTCTGAGTGAGCAGTCTTCCGAAGCATTGGTGTCTGGGGTCTAGGGGAGGCAGGTGGTCTGGTTTTGGAGGGCATTTGTGCCAGTGCGAATCACATGGATTTGGGTCTCATGCCCCTCTTAGATCTTTGCTCCATTTCCTGTCTCAGGAGTTCCCCCCTCTCACCTTCCTTACTTTCCACACAAAAGCCTTTGAAATTGGCTGGCCTCTTAAAGGCAGAGAAAAGAGGTGTAGGTATGACAGTAACAGGTTAATGGTGGAGACCCCCAGTTACACAATTTGAAAAAGGTCCCTTCTAAGAAAGGCTCAGGAGGACGCCTTTAGCATTTTAGACTGTCCATAATATCTGCTGCAGGCTCTGTTAACAGCTAAGCAGAAGAGATTTCCTGGGAGAGCATGGTCAGCCATTTTCCTCTGGGACCTCCGCATTCCTGCAGGTCTCTTGGACAGTGGAATGGTTATATACTTACATGTGTGCTGAGTAACCTGCAGTTACTGTTGGGTGCTAAGTGAGAAGGCCAGCAATGTGTAGAGGAGAGGACAGTGGATCTAGAGATGAGGGCTCCCAGACTTAATCCTGGCACGCCTCACTTAGAACTCTGTGGGTTTGGGCTACTTATTTTATTTTTTTTTTTTGCGGGGGGAGTTTTTCGAGACAGGGTTTCTCTGTGTAGCCTTGACTATCCTGGACTCACTTTGTAGACCAGGCTGGCCTCGAACTCACAGTGATCCACCTGCCTCTGCCTCCTGAGTGCTGAGATTAAAGGTGTGCTCCACCACTGCCAGGCTGGACTAGTTGTTTTTAATCCCCTCTGAGTGTCAACTTTTTGGTTTGCAACATAGGGAAGCATCCCTGTGCTCTTTCTCTCCTACCTAAGAGGGTTGATACAATGTGCGTTTATGCTCGTGAGCAGTGTAGCTGCCTCCCTGGATGTGAGGGTCATATGGTCATTGCCTTCATGTTTGCTAGTTGGTTATTATAGTTGATAGTAAACAAGGATCAATGAAGACGCACATACCATCAGTTCTAGGGGGCACTAAGGGAAGGGTCTATTACTTTGTTATAAGCTTATAAAAAGATTTATTAAAATATTAAGCGTGTGTGTATTTGCCTGTATGTAAGTATGCAGGCCTGGATCCATGGCCTTGGGGATATGGATGGTTGTGAAGCTAACGTGTGGTGCTAGGACCCGCATCTGAGTCCTCTGCAAGAGCAGTGAATATTCTAGACTGCTGAGCTGCCTCTCCAGCTCCTTGTTATACATTTTATATGTGCACATTCTCTAGAAGGTGGAGGGACAAGCTTTGGCCCGTCTCTACGTATGTAAGCACATTCTCCAATGATCCTAAACTCCATTCCATGCAATGTTAGATTGTGCAAAGTGACTCCAGGGACCCAGCCGATGTCCAGTGATTGCTACGAGGGTGCAGAGTGTATAGCTGTGGTACCCTAATTTGACAGTCTTATCCTACCTGGAGGAACTTGAATCCACCTCCACTTTCGGCTTAGTGCTGTCCTTGGTTACGCCCCCACACAAGAATCTAGAAATGTCCATAGCACCATGCCTGGGAGCAGCTTCTAGGTCTCTCTTTTCTCCCTTTTGCAGGGTTTAGTGATCAACCGTGCTGGCTCTGGTTGCTTGGGCAGTGTGGACGGTGCTTGTCCTTGCAAAGTTCAAGAGTAACTAACGTGGTGGAGAGGAGGAGAGCAATTTGGATGTCATCATTTGGAGTTCTGCCCCTCGTGACTTCCCTGCAGTTGGAGGAAATGACCCTTTAGGCTCACCATAGCATTTCCCGTCGAATAAATGACAAACATTCATCATGCGATACATCCCTTGCAACATTTCAGCCTGTCATTAATGACCTTATTGGAAAGAACATATGATTTAAGAGTAAAACCTTTTGTGTCAACCTCTTTTAGCTTGGATACATTCATTTGAAATAAAATTAATATGGTTTTAGCCTGCAGTCAGGCAGTAAATCCACGACTTCTCTGGATTTAAGAAGCAGCAATCTCCAACCCCCACTTTAAAAACAAGCAAATGTGCTTAACCCAACTCCTGATAAGTTCTGGGTATCTATTTGGATGCCTTCACTCATTTTTGACCAACTGATGGAATGTTCCCTGAGATGTCAGAAGAATTATTATCTTATCTTAGGGCTCATGGTTGGAGTTGTGAGTGTCTGTTATTCTCTCTGATAGCTGTATGTCAGATAATGGACTTGTGGCAGAGGAAATGATTTAAGTCAGGAGAAAAGACAATGAATACTGCAATGACACATGACAACATGTAAAGCTTAGGCGGTGTTGCCACTGTAAACCTCATCCTCCTGCAGCTCTTTAGTACTCACTCATTTGACCTGGGACGGGAAGGATGCGGACACCGACCTTCGCCTTGCCTTAGGGTGCTCAACTCTGTGTGCAGTATCCCCTACCTTGGCCTGGTTCAGGGGTATCAGACCCAGGAACTGACTTCCTTTGCATTTACACCAAGACTTGCAGAGCCATGGAGACTGTATCTGCCTTTGAGTTCCTGCCAGTTTTTTCAATGAGGTCCCTGGTACTGGGGAGCAGTGACTGGCAAAGGTGTCTTCCTTAAGAAAAGAACTTCGGTCCCTGCCCCCCTTTAAAAAAAAAGAGATAGTTTCTCTTGTGACTCTGGCTGTCCTGGAACTGCAGATCAGCCAGGACTTGAACTCAGAGATCCTCCTGTCTCTGTTTCCCGAGTGCTGGGATTATGTGCGCCACCACTGCTCAGCTTGAAAATAAGTTTTGTTTTGTTTTTTTTAAAATTTGAGATGGCTCAGGGGATAAAGACCCACAATGCCCATCCTGACCATGACTTTGACCCCTGAAACCCACATAGTGGGAGGAGAAAATTGATTCCTGACCAGAAGTTGCCTTCTGACTTCCACACACTTTCTGTGGCATGAACGTGCCTGCTACGTGCAATGCCCCCACCTAAATAAAGATATGTAAATTGAAGAAAAAAAAAAAAAAAGAGGGCACTGTGCAGTGGAAGAGGGACAGTCTTATACGGTGAGTATATTCCAAACTCTATATTTTAACTGGAAAAATTGGGGGTCGTCTTATATGCTCAGTCATCTTATACACTGGAAAATATGGTATATATTCTACTTCTGCTTCCCAGAGGCCAAGGTCCATATGATCTGGGAGTGATCATGGCGACTTTTCAGAATGTTTTAAATTCTAGGGCTCCCTCAAGAGAGAACATAGCTGCCATGTTCTAAAAGTAGCACCTTGAATACAGTAATCCAAGGTGGTATGAGTGGGACTCCATTCTAGTTGGAGAGAGTATATATACCCGAGAGACCCCACTGGTCCATTGGTTATGGGAAGAAGGAAAGGCCCATGTAACTTCATCAGAGGTTGAGGCTGGTCCCGTGGAGAGCCCAGGGCATTCTTTGGATCACAAGTGTGCCTGTGGACTGTCTGGACCTGAGAGATACAGCTGGGGATGATTATCCCAGGAGTCCCAGACATGCTAAACTCATTCGGGGTTCAGACGCCTAGACTATTTTGCCCATTGCAGGGAGGTTTTAGGGGTGCAATGTCTTTGTATCCACAGAATGCCCCAGCGTTATCAAGATA
The DNA here is from genome assembly GCA_907169655.1 of Acomys percivali. Classification (NCBI taxonomy): domain Eukaryota; kingdom Metazoa; phylum Chordata; class Mammalia; order Rodentia; family Muridae; genus Acomys; species Acomys percivali. Next base: position 26,875,194 of record OU015746.1, read on the forward strand.
ACCAGGACATGTTTTTGGTGTCTCTCTGCTCAGAGCTCTTCTGAGCTGTATACGTTCCACCAACTGAGGAGTCTGCCCAAGGATTCCTCCCAAGGGCCGCCGTGCCTGTGGTCTCTACTCCATTCACTGGTACCTGGCTTTTGTTTTTACACCGTCCTCTCTTCTGTGGACTCCAGGTTGATGGCTTTTCCTCATATACCCAGTCGTTCTCTCATGCTGGAAGCTGAGGTGCCCTCACTCTGTTTTTTCTTTTCAAGACAGGGTTTCTCTGTGTAGCCTTGACTGTCCTGGGCTTGCTTTGTAGACTCTGAATTCAGCCCACCGTGGGCCATTACTTCACTCTGAGCCTCCTGCCCTGTCTTGAGCATGGAGTCATTGTTTCGGAGGAAAGCACAGGACAGGCATATGGAGGAGATGAGCTGTGAGGGGATACCATTGCTGGCTTTAAGGTATGGACCTCTGTGAAAACAGGCTGGAGTGAGGGTGGCAGCTGTGGGAGTTAGGGGGAGGGAAAGGAGGAGAGGAAGCTGAGCCTCCTGAGGTGCAGTTGTGGAGGAATGAGCTTGGAGCAGGTGCTGAGGCCCTTGAAAACCCATCAGGAGCTGAAAGAAATGAGTCCCGTTTCTCTGATTCCTTCTGAGACTGGATGGAGAATGGAGCTCAGTTTTAAGAATGTGTCCCCTGCAGAGGAAATCCCTAGAGGGATCAGCTCATCATCTTTCCCTATCATGTGGTCTCCTCGGCATTTGCCTATGTTGCTTTAAAAATTTTTATTATTATGTATATAGTTTTCTGCCTGCATGTACACCTGCCAGAAAAAAAGCACAAGATCTCATTATAGATGGTTATGAGCCACCATGTGGTTGCTGGGAACTGAACTCAGGACATTTGGAAGCAGAGCCAATGCTCTTAACCTCTGAGCCATCTCTCCAGCCCCTAAAGCAGCTTCTTCTTCCTCTTCTTCCTCCTCCTCCCCTTCTTCTTCTTCTTCTTCTTCTTCTTCTTCTTCTTCTTCTTCTTCTTCTTCTTCTTCTTCTTCTTCTTCTTCTTCTTCTTTGGCTTTTTGAGACAAGGTCTCTCTGTGTTAGCCTTGGCTGTCCTGAACTCACTTTGTAGACCAGGCTGGCCTCGAACTCACAGTGATCCACTTGCCTCTGCCTCCCAAGTGCTGGGATTCAAGGTGTGCGTGCCACCATGCATGGCTGCTTTTTCTATTTGCTTCCATATCCCATCCTCCACTATGTTGATTTGTTTTCCCCAAACAACTGGGGCCTACTCACACACTCCACCTCTGGCAGCTTGGTGAGTGGTAAGCACCAGTGTCTCCTCCCCATGTGGTAATCCCTGAAAATCTTCTCTTCACTTTGCTGCCTCTCAGCTATCACTGCCTTGGACAGTGCAGAACATTTTGTTCATTTCAGGAAGCATGGGCTTGCACTGTGGAGTGGGGTGTGCAAATCAGAGGACAGCCTGCAGGTGGTGCTTCTCTCCTTTCACCACGTGGGTCCTGGAGATCAAACCGGGCTTGTCAGACTCAATGGCAAGCAGCTTACTCACTGTGCCCTCTCACTGGCTAACTGCAGAAAGTTCCCAGCAGATGTGACTCACGGTGGTCAAGAAATACAAATTTCTTTTTTATAACATTTACCTCAAACTCATATTATTCTAGGTGAGAGGTGTTTTACTGCCTCAGCGGGGGTGGGGTGGGTGGGGGTGGGGTGTGGGGTGTAGGGAGAAACCTCCTCTCCTCCTGTGGTGGTGCAGCTTCTAGGAGCCTTACATTATGCGAAGGTCTTGCCATGGGAGGACTTGGCACCATCCTTACTGTCGTTCCTGAGAGTCCTCCTCATTGGAGCATTGGTCCACGAAGGACAAATAGTACTTGAAGTCTTATGGTAAAAATGAGCAACCAGGCCACCCCTCCCCCTATTTCACTTCTTCTCCTCTCAGAACCATCCTTTCCATTTTTAAAAAGCTCGTTCCCCAGGCTCATAAATAATATGTTCACACAGCTCTCTCCCTCTCCCCCCCCTCCCCCCCCCCCCCCCCCCCTCTCTCTCTCTCGGCTTCTTTGCTCCAGACATTCTCTGTTTAACTCTTAGGTTGGAAGATGAAGATTTTTGCCTTTTGTTCAGCCCTTTCCACTCTCATATCTTTCCAATCTGGTTGTATCACATGTTTTGGTCAATGTAAAGTGTCTCATTATCACAGTTGTTCTACTGTTGGTCACTTTTGAATACATTATGATTATTTTTTGGACCAACTTCGCCTAAAATGTTATTAGTTGTGACATTTTATTAGCTTTTCTGTGTGTGTGTGTTTTTTTTTTTCTTTTGCTAAGTCTCTTATTTGACAGTCGTGCTATGGTACAGATTTCCATGTAGGCAGATCTTTCTTTTCCGTGCCCTGGAGCTCTTTTGCACAGGATCCTCAGTGTGGTTTCCTTTCTCCGGGAGGCTGGGCTGAGAACCTGGAGCCTTCCGGAGCCATTACATTTTTATGGCACTGCTCTGCTTTTATAAGTAGGTGATGATTTTTGGTAATTATCTATTCAACTATTGCTGGAGAGTGAGAACATGATTTTTCCTGATATCCAGCGGCCTGCTCTGTATGCCCAGTCTTCACGCTGGCATCTCTGGGCATGATGTAGAGCTTGGGATCGTAGTATAAAGGCAGTAATCACCTGTGCAGTGGGACCTCACAGATCCATCCTCTTGCCAGTGTCATGGTGGTGTTTGATGGAGTCCTCATGGCCAGTATTTGAGTCATATTGGGCAGCATCAAAATATACCATTGGGCTGGGAAGTGGCTCAAGTGGAGAAAGTACTTACTCTGCAAGTTTGGTGACCAAGTTCAGGTCCCTAAAACCCATATAAAAGCCAGGTGGGTGCGGAGGCCTGCCTGTAATCTCAACGCTCAGGGGATGGAGACTGGGGACTCTCAAGGCAAGATGGCTAGCTGGACTAGCTGAATTGCTAAACTCTGTTTTCAGCAAGAGACCACGACTCAGCAAATACATCAGAGAGTGACTGAAGGAGACACCTATTGCCGACTTCTGGCCTCCACACACACATGTGCCCACACATGCCCACCATATACATGAAACACATATTCATATACACCTATGCATGAAAAAAAGTTTCTACATACTGGAAGGCTCAACTAACACACATTTATTTTCCCACAGTTCTGGAGGCTGGGAGTATGAGACCAGGGTTCTGGAAGGGTTGGTGTTTACTTGACCTGTCTCATGTCATCAGAGATGGCCATCTTCCTCCCATGCTTGCATGATCTTTCCTCTCTGCATAGGCATCCTTGATGTCTATCTGAGTGTTCACATTTCTTCTTAAACGGATGCTTATCATATTCCCAATGGACCCATTTTAACTTTACACATCTTAAAGGTCCTATATCTGAGTATGATCACATTCAGCTCCAGGGAGTTAGGACTTCAGTGTATGAATTACAGAGGGACATAATTTAGCCGATAAATAATAGTGTTGGTGAGACCCTTTAAAATATTGAGGAATTAGTTGTTTAGGAAATAGTATTTGCCAAACAATAGAAAAAGCTCACAGCTGTGAAGAGATACTGACTTATATCAAGGATCATAGACTATCCATCACCATGGAATGATGTCATGCTGGAAATCCAAACCCTAACTCAGTCACTACGTCTGTCTCAGTCTTTCTCCATCTTTTCTACTTCCCTCTGTTGTAGCTTTTTTCTTTTTTCTTTTTGGTTTCATTTCCCATCAAGCTGACTGGCTTTCTTTATGACTCTCAGAGCAGGAGAGGAAAGACATATGGCTTAAGCCCACGGGCGTGCAGAGCTGCTGCAGAAGGGCAGGCTGTCCTAGCATCCGTGTCTTATCTGTCCTTTTGTATGATGGTCAATCAAGTGTGGCTACGAGAGGAGCCACAGTAGAAATAGAATGCGCAGCCCACACTCTACAGGGCCACATGAGAAAACAACAGAGTGCTCAGGTAGCAGGAGAGGCAGGTAGGAAGGGAGTACCCAAACCATGCCTTTATTGGCATTTCCATAGACAGGCAAGGCAAGGTAAGGTAGGGAAGGGGATAAATCCAGGGCTTGGCTAGTTTTGAGTAATTACGAAGGGTTCTAAGGTACAGGGTGGTCCCTGTCTATCTGGTACATGGTCCAGGTATGTCTAAGGTAGATCAATGTTACCTTTGGGGTCTGTGGACCAGATAGACACTAGGCACTGTTCTGGACTGGTTAATCTGGTGTCAGAGATGTGCTTAGGGTTGACCATTTTGCTATCTCTAAGAAATGACTAACACCAGGAGAAACAAGCCCCATCTAGCCAGGTGTTTTAAGATGTCAAAGAGTTACCATGCACAGCAAATGAAAAGCATAAGCCACCCAGGGCTACATCAGAGACCCAGAGGCCTTGGAGCTGCCCATAAAGCTTCAGGACTCAACCTCTCATAATTGTGCAAGTGGCTTTACAATCAGTGAATCAGGCTGTTTCCTTTTTGGTTTAATGTCACACACTGGAGCTTGATGTTCTCATGGCAAGAAGTCAGGAGAGGATGAGCTTCAGGGGCAGGGACAGTAAAGGCCATCTGGAACCCACGAGCCTGCATTAGAACTCAGGACAGACTAGACCCCATTTCAGCCCTGATGGCCTCCAACCTTGGTGACGTGGGTATCTTGTAGGAGAAGCAGGGCTCTGCATCACACACCTAGACACATTTATAGGGTAAAGGGATGTGACAGGGGATCCAGGGAAAGGTGAGAGCAGTTGCAGATCCAAGAGCTGCCCCTATGCCAGGTAAGAGGCAGTCTGCTGAGATAATTAAAAATAAAACACAACCGGTGACTTTCTTAGCCTTCCAGGTGTAGAGACACACTGTTGATGGCTGCTTCTCTCATCCCAAATCATTTGTAAGAGTCTTCCCTAGGGTTTCCCTTGACGAGAAGCATGTGGAGAATGAGAGCTTGCGAAATCATGTTCAGCCTAGATAAGTTGAAACACCACAGAGCTGACGTACCAACTCCTGTTCAGCTGGGGCTCAGACTGGAAGGAGCTTCTAAGAGCAAATGGCATGTGCATATGTGTGTACATGTGCATACCTATGTGGATATGCATGTGTGTGTGTGCATATGCATGTGCATGTGCATGCACGCGTGCACATGCATGTGTGTGTGCATGTGTATGCACACATGTACATGTGCATGTGTGTGCATGTACATCTGTGCATGTATGTGTGTGTGTGTGTACACTTGCACCGCAGCATCAGTTGTGGAGAGAATGTGTAGACGTTGCAGACTGGAGAGCTGGGAAGCGAACCACAGGAGGCAGGGAACTGTTCTGAGTGCTGAACTTTGGGGACTTTCATTTTCAGTTCACTTCCCCAAGAACCTCCCTGGGTGCATGGAAGCAGTGTATGCCAATGTTCTTTTCTTCTTGTTTTTTTAAAAATTTTTTATTTTTTTATTTTAAGTCCTTAAAATTTCTTCCAAGGACTGGAACGTTGGTGTCCTAGAGCCTTCGGCTCAGCTATAGATACTTAGAATTGAAGGTTGTACATGGATACTCATCAATACCCGGGTATGTTTCAATGGTAAAGTCAAGAACCCATGTTTTTAAATAGAGTTTAATGGTGCAAATGTCAACTGTATTAGTTGGCGTATTTGGATGTAGTTGCTTTAGATACATTTTAAAAAACTTTTTATTGATTCTTTGTGAATTTCACATCACGCAGCCCCATCCCACTCACCTCCCTGTCTCTTTGTATTTCCCCTCCACCCTCGCAACCTCCCTCCCCAAGGAAAACAAGACGAGACAACAGCAACCCAGTTCCATAGCCGACAAGGGGCAAGGCCAGCTCTCCTGTTCTCAGGCTCACCCATGCCCATGCCACCAGGACCAGCTCTGCTACTGTTATGAATTGTAATGTAGCTATCTATACATGACCCCAAAGGGGTCATAGCCCACAGGTTGAGAACCACTGCTTTATACAGGCTTGCTGGCAGCCCCATCTTTTTTTCCCCCTTTCTTCTTCTATATTATTTATTTATTTATATCCTGATCACAGCTTCTCTTCCCTCCTTTCCTCCCATTCCCTCTCACTTCCCTACCCTTCTCCATCCTCCCATCCTCCCATCCTCCCTTTCTCCTCAAAATAGGGGAGGCCTCCCACGGATATCAAATCACCTTGGCTTATCAAGTTGCAGTGGGACTAGGGCATCTACTCATATTGTGGCTGGACGAAGTAGCTTGGTTAGGGCAAAGGGATCCACAGGCAGGCAACAGAGTCAGAGACAGCCCCTGCTCCTGTTGTTAGAAGTCCCACATGAAGACTCAGCTGCACAACTGTTACCTAAATGCAGAGGGCCCAGGTCTAGTTCCATGCATGCTCTCTGGCCGTTGGGTCCCTGATGGCCCTATTGGCCCAGGTTTGTTGATTCTGTAGGTTTTCTTGTGGTGTCCTTGACCTCTCTGGTTCCTTCAATCCTTCCTCCCCATCTTCCACAGGACTCCCCAAGCTCTACCTAATGTTTGACTGGGTATCTCTGAATCTGTTTCTATCAGTTGCTGGGTGAAGCCTCTAAGATGACAGTTATGCTAGACACCTATCTGCAAGTATAGAAGAATATCATTCATAGTGTCAGGGGTAGGCTCTCTCTCATGGCATGGGCCGTAAGCTGGGCCAGTCATTGGTTGGCCCTTCCTTCAACATCTGCTCCATCTTTACCCTATGCCTGGAGCTCAATCTTTTTTGTTTGTTTATTTTTTGAGACAGGGATTCTCTGTGTAGCCTTGGCTGTTCTGGACTCGCTTTGTAGACCAGGCTGACCTCAAACTCACAGAAATTCGCCTACCTCTGCTTCCCAGGTGCTGGGATTAAAGGCGTGCACCACCACACCCGGCTTCTTGCAGCTCAGTCTTATGAAGGCATTTTTCACAGTTGACATTCTCTCCTTTCAGATGACTGACTGTAGCTTGCATCAAGTTTACATAAAGCTAGCCAACATACAGAGCAAAGAGGAGCTTGAATATATATCGTTGACACGTTAGACTTCTGGGCTTGGCTGCCAGTTTCTTTGTGTCCACTGAGATTATCCACGCAGTCCAGCGCTGCGCCCTGCTTCCCATCCCCTTTGAGAATCTACCTTTCTTAGCTTTCTCAGTCTATTTGGTCAAGCAGAATCTCCCAATGACTCTGTTTATAGCTAATCTTGTCCTTGAAGGCAAGAGAGAAAGACATCAGTGAACTTCAGAGGTGCATTTAGCATTGAGCCCGACTTAAAGTGGGAAAATGTACAAAGAGTCTGTGTGCAAATGGGACTCCTTTCTACAATTCTGTTTACATAAATGGCTCATGGCCAGATTTTTACTCCACAGGAGGGTTTTATTTATTTTTTGGTTACCAGACCCAGAGGAAGTATAACTGATACGGGAATTGTATATTCACTCACGACTTTACCAAACTGGAGCTTAAAAAAAAATGCAGGAGCTGAGGTACGCAAAGTGCCATTGGTAGAATACCTTCTTACTGTGTAGGAAGTTCTCTGGGGTTTGATCCTCAATGTCATATAAACTGGTAGCACATGCCTATAATTCCAGAAGGTTCATAAGCCCAAGATCACCCTCAGCTATATAGTGAGTTCAAGTCCAGCTTTGGGCTAGTTACCCTGCCTCAACCCTTGCAACCAACCAACCAACAACCACCGTCACTGCCACCACCACCACCACCACCACAAGATGCATTTTTAGCTTCAGGCTGAGTCACAGGGACATCTCCAACAGAGCCAGAGATGGGCAAAGATAGATGGCATTGGATTCTGTAGAATAAAAAAAAAGTTATCTCAATTTAATTTTCTTTGTATCTGCAATTTAAACAGGATTAAATCCTCATCAGCCATTCAACCCACACTTGTCAAATATGTACACTTATACTTGGATGAGTGTCAAGTTGGGCCTCAGGTGCTCTGGTTTATAGAAAGCCTTTGGGGTATATAACGTGCAAGACTGCAGACCATGGCCAAAGACACTAGAATGAGTAACACAGGGCAGTGCAAAAGGAATTCCTAACTTCAAAATATCTAAAACCAATGGCCACTCAACAAAGTTCTAGTATTTTATTTTCTGATGATCACTTTTGACTTTCATTGCAATTTTGAGACATCATAGACTGAGTGTTTGGTGTCTTTTTGCCACCATGGAGGAAAAAAAAATTTTTTTTTGAAAGCTAGCAATCATTTTCATGGTGGCCCAACTCCAGCGATAAAGTCTTTTCCTAACCGTCACCGGGGGCTGAGATGTCAGAGTAGATGAGTGTTTAAGAGAGGAAATGAGACTTCATCAGCTCCCCCGTGGCCCCCAGAGCTCTGTCAGATGGTCTTATTGGATGGAAATAAACATGCTTCCATTTTTTTGGCACGAGAATTTTGGCTAAGACAAGACCATCAGGACTGCTCTGCTGAGGCTGCTGGCAAAGGAGAGCACCAGGGATAAGTATGTGTACCAAGCCCGGCTCACCATTGCCTGAAGCTAGTTCTCTGTATTCATAACCTGTGACTGCCCTTAAGGGACAGATTAAAATTCAAAGCATGCTGATCCTTGCCTGTTTGATTCCAGACACAAAATTGGAAACGGGCTGATAAACATACGCAGCACGAATCTCACTCCTCCCATCCCCCCCTGCGTTCTGCTACTCTGGGCTGGGTGGTGATGTGGAACTGAGCCAATTGTGGACTAGACGGGTCTTCTCCCCGCCCCCCCATGCCCCCCAATCTGGCCTAGGTAGGAGTCCCACTATCCTAGTGAAGACTCTCCTCAAGTACCCACTTTATTTATTTTTATTTTTTATTTTTTTATGGAGGGCATCCTGAGGGTTCCTGATGTGAATACACTCACAGTCACTTGGCTCCTTTCCCCTGGGGTCCCCGAGGTATTGAAAAGGCTCACCCATACAGGGATGTCCTCACCTTTTCAGGAGGACAGCCAAGATGTCACACTGTCCACGAGATCTAAGTTATAGCGATAGACTTGATAACCCTGCTCCCCCCACCCCCCATAATTCTAGGTCGTGGCAGAAATCTTTCATTGTTCAGATTCTTTTTCTGCCTGTCTTCTAAGAATTGCATTTTGAGGATTAAAAATTTCAGTAATCTTTGAAAGCCTTAGACAACAGGGATTATGTCACTTGCCTTGAAAGTTGTATTTGTTTGGTTTTTCGAGACAGTGTTTTTCTGTGTAACAGCCCTGGATGTCCTGGACTCACTCTGTAGACCAGGCTGGCCTAGAACTCACAAAGATCTACCTGCCTCTGCCTCCCCGAGTGCTGGGATTAAAGGCGTGCGCCACCCCCCCAGCTCGATAGTTGTCTTAGACATTACAGTTATAAATACACCTGAAAGGCTTGACTCAGGCATTCTCACGTATACTACCTGAGCCCTTATAACAGGCCCCTAGACCTTAGCACAACTGAGGCCACACTAGAGGCACCAAGGTATCATCCTGACCTAAATTCCCAGCATGCAGCTCCCACTGCCTGCCAAAACAAGAACAAAGACCTAATCCATCACAGTCCACAGTCACTAAGTGTGCTAACCTTGCCTTTTGGCTTCTGTAAGCTCTTCTGCTTCTTGCTAATTCAAGTGTGTCAACCAGCATCTTGCTTTTGTGCGTTAAAGCTGAGAATGGTATGGCTTGTGGCTACATGATTTGGGCAAGTTCCCTGTGTAGCCCCCTGGCTGGGGAATAAAGATGTTCTATTAACTTTAAGAGTGTGCATGTGTTCTCTGAAGGAGTTACCTTGCCACACCCTTAGAGGAAATGGTCATTTTTTGCCCCTAGTTGCCCGGGAGCTGGTAACATCAGATTTCTGGACCTGCCTGGTATCTTTTGCCATATGAGGTCTCTAGCTGTCGGACAAGGCAAAGGGAATTGGTGAGGTGAGTGTGATGGCTACTATACTTCCCAAACCAGACGAAGGTCAGAATGCATGATTATCAATGCATGGAATTCTTATCCTTAATGACCAGGTAGTTTGCTATTAATGATTGCTGGGTATTGCAAGCACCAGTGAAACTGATTATTGCCTTTGAATATCGGTAGATCTCTGGGTCCTTTTAGAGATAATGGTTGGAAACACACATAGAGTGACTGTCCACTTGCAGTTGCTTTTTTGGCTACTGTTCTTCCTCCCAGGTGTGGACCTAAGAGCCTAGGTCTGTGCCATGAGAGCTCAGCCCTTAAAACCCACACACAGCAGATTGAATCAGCTTGGAGACCTAGCCCAAGAGTATTTTTGATGTCCTGAATGAATTTATTCTGTTTACTGAGAAACTAAACTATAGACAGACTGGCTGTCTGGGATGGGATTGGACAAGGGACAGTCATGAAATTTGAGGCTGGCAGTGGTGCAAAGGGCAGCCAGTCATGTGGGCAAGCAGAAGGTATGTGTAAACCAGAGCCTTACGCAGACGTTGCTCTTAAGGAGAAAGAGTAGAGAGAAGCAGAGGTGAAGGAGGTATGGTACAGTGAGAGTTGTAAGACTATACGCCATCTACGACTGGGCTTTCTACCTTCAAATGCTTTGTTGCTTCCTGTAAAATGACTCCATCTAGCCTGGAAGGGGTTCTTTGTGCTTGCAAGCATTTCTGAACAGGAGGAATGGCCCATGAAACTGGAGAGGATTCACCACCGAGTCAAGAACAGGTCCAAATGAGAAGATTTTCTGAGCTAGGTTCAAATGGGTCTTCCCTGAAGCCAGAGCATGTCACTTATGCGACACATGCCAAGCCACTCAAATAGTCCCACTGGAAGCTTGAGGAACAAAGAAGAATGGAAAATCATGACCAGGTATTAGAGGCCAGGCAGCATGCCAGCTGCTCTACATGCACATCTTACTGTCATTTGGTAGCTCGGGGGGGGGGGGTTGGATGATGAACCCCCAAATATGTTCACATCTATGATGGTTAATCTCCATTGTCAGCTTGCTGGATTCAAAAATTACTAAGGAGCCACAATCCTCTCCTCTCTCCTCTCTCTCTCTCTCTCTCTCTCTCTCTCTCTCTCTCTCTCTCTCTCTGTCTCTCTCTCTGCGCATGAGTGTGTGTGGTTTTTACTGAGGATTCACCCTTCCATCCTGAGGGACCCAGGGAGCTAGTTCAAGTAGATGAGATCACGTTACACCGTATACTTGTATTAAATTGCTAAAGAATAACTAAAAGATAAAAAGATGCACCCTGAAAGTGAGTGGCATCATGCCATAGAGAATTAAAAAGACAGTGGAGGAAGCCAACTGAGCACCAGTGCTCACTGTTCGTCTCTCTCTGCTTCCTGACTTGGGACGCAATCTCAGATGGCTTACCTATAGCCGTGTTTCTCTGCTGTGATGCCAGGAGTCCAAACAAAGCCTTCTTCCCTTTAGTTTTAGTTTCCCTTCAGCTTTAATCAGATTTATTTGTTGATTTTTTTTTTTTTTGCCACAGGGATGAGAAAAGTGACCAGTATAACATCCTAATCCCTAGCATCTTATCATGTCACCTTACATGACAGAGGAGACTTTGTCTCTTTCTTTTGAAAGCTGGATCAAGAGCATTACTCAGGTGGGCCAGGTGGAGTCACAGGGGCTCTTATAGGAGAGTTGGATTCATGGAAAAAGCTAGCTTGACGAAGAGGAAGTTGGAGTGATGCACTTTGGGAATGGAAGCAGGGGCTGGGAGGCAAGAAGAATAGGCATCCACTAACAGCAGTGGAAAACAGGCAAATGGGCTCTTGGATTCTCTCTCTAGAACCTACAGCAGAAAAAAAAAATCCTTGATGACCTTAACTAATTCAGTGTAGCTGGCTTCAGACTACTGAGCTCCAGAACTGCAAGAGAAATAATTAATCCTGCTATGTAATATTAAGCTAGCAATTTGTAGTATTTGTTACAGCAGCCAACGGAAACCAATACGCTGTTCTCTTAGTTCCCATTTTCACAAAAGAGGAAGCTCAGTGAGATTGAGTAACTTGTCCAAGGCCACAGAGATAAGAAATGGACCAAAGATTTTGCCCAACAGTGCCAGATTCAGAGCCTCTGCTTTTTCCATGACTTGACTGTGTCTGCCTTAGGCACCTGCTTCCGAAGCTCATCTTTGAACACATCAAAGACTTGGTGTGAACCTAGAGGGTTATCTAGAGCCTCAAGGATACGTGGGATGACCTTTCAATATCCTTCCCGTCAACACCTGTGTAGAAGTGCATGTAGAGCCCGAGGGTGGAGGCGGCTAGCCCTTCCCAGCTAGCACTGGCTTCAGGAGCATGTAGGGCCCCTGCTTATTTCAGGGTGGAGAAGTGGGCCTGATTTATTATGGAGAATTCCCCAATTTCATGCCAAAATGATTCAATTACAGTCACCCTCAGCACTCAAGAGAGGCTTCCTGCTGGCTCACAAAGATGAGATCAGGCGTGGCCTGGAGCATGTATGGAAATCTCACCTTATTATTTATTGGAGAGAGTGCGGCATTGCTCTTGCTTTAGAGGAGGTTAGTTAATCATAATATATGAGAGAAGAGGGAGGAAAATGCTTCCTGTCTCCAAAGCAAAGTCAGGCTTTAATGAGGAAATAGGGCAATGTTTTGACTGCATTTTCCCAGGTTGCATTGTGCTGTGTTGCTGAAATGGACTGATTTTTCTACTGGCATCAAACTATAGCTTTTGTGGAATAAGAACGTGCTCTGTGCCGGGCACCTTACAAGTTACCTTAAGCTGAGCATGGAAGGCAAAAGCTGCTAGGCTCACCTCACTCACAAGTCTGTTGGCTAACCCAGGCTCATGGAGACAAACACAACCCATGCCCTAGAGTTTATTTAAAGGGAGGATTTTCTGACGTTGGAGATTTTATTCCTTCTAGAAGTGGTATTAGGTCTCTCCCCCCTGCCCCCACCTCTTTTATACAACAGTCATGTTATGCCTGCAGGCCAGAAGAGGGCATTAGATCACTTTACAGATGGCTATGAGCCACCTTGTGGTTGCTGGGAATTGAACTCAGGACTTTTGGAAGAGCAATCAGTGCTCTTAACCTCTGAGCCATCTCTCCAGCCCCCTATTCTTCTCTCTTTTCCCCTTTTCCCCTCGAGATGCTGAGGATTAAACCTAGAGCCTTGCACGTGCTATGCAAGGCCTCTATCGCTGAGCTCTTTTACTTTTATTTTTTTGTGTTTATTTTTTATATGTTCACTTTACATCTTGATTGTAGACCTTCCTTCATCGACTCCCAATCCTACTCTTCCCCCTCATCCCTCCTTCTCCCTTCCCCTAGTCCTCAGAAAGGGAGAGCCTTCCTTCCCTAACATCTGACCTCAGCCTATCAAGTCTCACCTGGACTGCCTATATCCTCTTCCTCTGGCCTGGCGAGACTGCCCAACATGTGGGTACCAGAGTCCATGTCAGAAGTAGTCCCTACTTCCCATATCATGGGACCCACAAGGAGACTGTGCTGCCTATCTACTACTCTGAGCAGAGGGTTTAGGTCCTCACCACGTATGGTCCTCGATTGGTGAGTCTGTCTCTGCAGCATCCCCCCCACCCCTGCGCCCAGATTTGTTGGCTCCACTGGTCTCCTTGTGGAGTTCCTGTTCCCTCCAGGTCTTTCTAACCCTCAACTCTTCCATAAGATTCCCTGAGCTCCACTCTGAAGTTAGGCTGTGAGTCTCAGCATCTGCTTCGATCCCCTGCTGGGTGGAGCCTTTCAGAGAACCTCTATGGTAGGCTCTTGTCCTATTCCTTCTTTTCAACTGCTTCTGGGGTCTATTCTACATGCCCTTTCTGAATGAGAATTAACCATTCTTCCTAGGGTCCTCCTTGTTATTTAGCTTCTTTAGGTCTGTGTATTGTAGTGTGGTTATCCTGTATTATGTGGCTAATATCCACTTATAAGTGAGTACAAACCATACATGTCTTACTGGGTCTGAGTTACTTCACTCAGGATGATCATCTCTAATTCCATCCATTTGCCTGCACATTTCAAGATTTCCTTGTCTTACAATAGCTGTGCAGTATTCCATTTGTAAATGTACCACAGTTTTTTTTTTAAAAAAATCATTCTTTGGTTGAGGGACATCTAGCTTGTTTTTGTATTCTAGCTATTACAAATAAAGCTGCTATGAATATAGTTGAGCAAATGTCCTTGTTGTATGGTGGAGCATCTTTCGGGTATATGCCCAGGAGTGATATAGCTGGGTCTTGAGGTAGAATTGTTCCCAATTTTCTGGGAAAGTGCCAGATTGATTTCTAAAGTGGTTGTACAAGTTTGCACTACCACCAGCAATAGAGGAGTGTTCCCTTTTCTCCACATCCTTGCCAGCATGTGCTGTCACTTGAGTTTTTGATCTTAGCCATTGTGATAAGTATAAGATGGAATATTGATTTGCGTTTCCCTGATGACCTTGACATTGAGCATTTCTTTAAGTGTTTCTCGGCCATTTGATATTCCTTTGTTGAGAATTCCCTGTTTAGTTCTGTATCCCATTTTTAAATTGGATTATTTGGTTTGGTGATGTTTAATTTCTTGAGTTCTTTATATATTTTGGACATCAGTCCTCAATCAGATGTAGGGTTGGTGAAACTCTTTTCCCAGTCTGTAGGCTGTTGTTTTGTCCCAGTACCCTTCACAATCGGCAAAAAACATAAAGTATCTGACTAAAAATTAAGAGAGTTATATGGAAAAAAAAACTTCAAGTCTCTGAAGAAAGAAATTGAAGAGAAGATATCAGAAGATGAAAAGATCTCCCAGGCTCATGGATCAGTAGGATTAATACAGTATAAATTGCCATCTTATCAAAAGCAATCTATAAATTAAATGCAATTCCCATCAAAATGCCAACACAGTTCTTTCCAGACCTTGAAAAAGCAATTCTCACTTCATATGGAAAAACATAAAACCCTGAATTTTCAAGACAATCCTCTACAATAAAAGATCTTCTGGAGGTATCAGGGAGATCCATCCCTGATCTCAAGCTGTACTATAGAGCAACAGTAACAAAAATGGCATAGTAATGACATAGAAGCAGACAGGTGTATCAATAGAATCAAATCAAAGACCTAGAAATAAGCCCCCACATCCATGGACACTTGATTTTTGACAAAGAAACCAAAACCATACCATGGAAAAGAGATAGCATCTTCAACAAATGGTGCTGATCTAACTGGATGTCTACTTGGACATCCTTATTTATCACCCTGCACAAAAGTAAAGTCCAAGTGGTTTAAAGATCTCAACATAAAACCAGAGACACTAATCTGTTAGAAGAAAAAAGTGGGGAAGAGCCTGAAACACATTGGCACAGGAGACAACTTCCTGAACAGAACACCAATAGCTCAGGCTTTAAGATCAATAATTAATAAATGGGACCATATGAAACTGAAAAGCTTCTGTAAGGCAAAAGACACTGTCAACAGAACAGATTGACAGCCTATGGACTGGGAAAAGATATTTTTAATTTTTTTTATTGAGATAAAGTCTTAATATGTATGCCTAACTTGTCTCAAACTTATGATCCTCCTGCCTCTGCTTTGCCAATGCTGGGATTACAAGTGCACCTCACCATACTTGGCGGTACCATGTGCAGTAGTTAACACTGATTCTTTTTTTTAACCTTTTTTTAAAATTGAAAAATAAAATCATTCATATTACATCTTAATTGCTATTCCATCACGTGCATCCTCCCATTCCTCCCTGCCTCCTGCTTTCGCCCCATTCCCCTCCCCTATGACTGTGACTGAGGGGGACCTCCTCCTCCTGAATATGATGCTAGGGTATCAAGTCTCTTCTTGATAGTCTGCTATCCTTCCTCTGAGTGCAATGGGGCCTCCCTATCAAAGGGACATGGCCAAATATGGGGCACCAGAGTTTGTGTGAAAGTCAGTCCCCACTCTCCACTCAACTGTGGAGAATTTCCTGTCCCTTGGCTAGATCTGGGTAGGGGCTTGATGCTGACTGCACGTATTGTCTTTGGTTGGTGCCATAGTTCGAGCAGAACCCCTGGGCCCAGATCCGCCCATCATAGTGTTCTTCTTGTAGGTTTCTAGGACCCTCTGGGTCCTTCTATTTCCCCTTCTCCTATATTTTTCTCACCTAGAGTCCCAATAGGATGTTTTCACCTCTATCCCACTTTCCTGGTAAGTGAAGACTTTTGTGGGACATGCCACTTGGGCTAGTGTCCAGATATGAGTGAGTATATACCATTTGAGTCTCTCTGCTTCTGGGTGAACTCACTCATTATGATCATTTCTAGTTCAATCCATTTGTCCACAAAAATGGGAAATTCCTTGTTTTTAATAGCTGAGTAGTATTCCATAGTGTAAATGTACCACAGTTTCTTTATCCATTCTTCTACTGAGGGACACTTAGGCTGTTTCCATGTTCTGGCTATTATGAATAAGGCCGCTATGAACATGGTTGAGCATATGTCCCTGTTGTGTGGTGGAGCATCTTCTGGGTATGTTCCAAGGAGTGGAATAGCTGGGTCTTGTTAACACTGATTCTTACCTTGACAAGACTTAAAAGCACCCAAGAGACAGACTTCTCAGAATACCTGTCTAGATTATTTAAATTAGCTTTGTTGAGGTGTGAAGACCGATCCAAATGCATTGTCTCATGGATAGGGTTGGCGGGCTGCAAAAGAACGAGAATGTTAGCACGAGCATTAATCTCTGTGTTCTGACTGTGGATGCAATTTAATCAGCGCCTCAAGCTCCTGCAGTCATGATTTCCCTACCATAACGGACTATACCCCACACTATGCGTTAAAATATGCCCTGTCTTCCTTAACTTGCTTTTTGCTGGTCATTTTTATCACAACAGCGACAAAATTAATCGGCTGTATTTTTTATTTGGGTGTTTGATCTTCATACATCCTCTAGGCATCAAGTTCTTTATAGAGTCTTTTCCTACCTCATATGTCTAGGTTCTCTCTCACACTGGGTGCTTATCCTACTCAGAGCCAAGCATATATTGCGTGATGATATTATTGTCTGCCCCTCTGTGCCATGGCTTCTTGAGAACAAACAGTGCGTAATGAGTGTCCAGCACCAAGCAAGCCCTCCGTAATTGCTTACTGAGTGTGTCAGTGAATCAATGGCATACACACAAATATCATCATGAGAATGACTATGAACTTTAGATACCACTGAGGACAGCATTGTAATTCACAAAACATATCCAAATATCACTTACAAAATCTGTAGAACATCAGAAAACAAAGAGCCAGAGTTCAAAGTCATTTCTGCTGTGTGGCTACCATCCTTTTATCTACACCCCAAGAAACATCAAGAATGCTGTCTACTTCCAGGTATTGGGAGTTTAACCTTGGGACAGGGTAGCCAATGGTGTACACATCTGTGTGAGTCTCTGGGCGTCTGTGTGCCTGTTTGGTTGTTACTGTTGACTATAGAGGGATGGAGGGGCCCCAAGCTATCACATCTAACACGTATATATTGTGGTGTCATTTCCATGTCCTTAATCTCAAATGGTGGGCTTAGTATTTTCAATCTCACATATAAAAGTTAAATGGGAAAAATGTAGAATGCATGAAGGATGTTACAAATGACTGGTTAGGATGAGTTTACGGAGACAAACTATTGGTATTCAGCAAAACTTCAAAAGACTCACTTTACTATATGCAAGAAAAACTGAGTTGGTTTTCTTAATGCTAACATTCCCTGCAACCTACCGAGAAGGGATGTATAATGTTGCTTTGTTTCTAGATAGTATTTGAACTTTATCTTTCAAAACATAACTATAATGGGTTTACTTATTCACTCACTCATTTTCATGTCTAAAACTGATTCCCCTAGGTCCATTTGGATGCAGGAAGATGAAAGGGACAGAAGTGATACCTTGTCTCAGGTTATGTGCCACGTGTATCTGGGACAGTGTGTGGCTTGGTTAATATTTGATGACCCATTGATGGGCTGCTCTTATTCATCATATAGGAAGGGAGAATGGTACAGGTGGGAATGTAGGAGCCTATAATATCTAATGCCGAGGGAGTGGGTTCTGTCTGCATAGTTTGTCGACCACACCCAGCATGCCAGGTAAAACCATCCATATGCCATGCTCTATCATAGGAGACATATAGATCTGCCATGCTCTATCATAGGAGACATATAGATCCGCTATGCTCTATCATAGGAGACATATAGATCCGCCATGCTCTATCATAGGAGAC
>OU015746.1:26914156-26926770 GCA_907169655.1 Acomys percivali
TGTATATGCTCATAGGGTATCAAGTCTCTTCTTGGTAACCTGCTGTACTCAGCTATTAAAAACAAGGAATTCCCAAAATTTGTGGAAAAATGATTGAGCTAGAAATGATCATAATGAGTGAGTTAACCCAGAAGCAGAAAGACTCAAATGGTATATACTCACTTATATCTGCATACTAGCCCAAGGGGCATGTCCCCATGAAAGCCTTCATTTACCAGGAAACTGGGACAGAGGGGAGGACATCCTATTGGGACTCTAGATGAGAGAATCATGGGAGAATAGCAAAGTAGAAGGATCCAGAGGGTCCTAGAAACCTACAAGTAGAACATTATGTTAGTCAGATTTGGGCACAGGGATCCCGCTCAAACTAAGGCACCAGCCAAGGACAATACAGGCGGTAAACTTTAAAACCCTACCCAGATCTAGCTATTGGAGTTTTTGATAAGATCCTACACACCAGAGTCTGTCCAACATTGCAGTCACTGACCCGCATTTGTCTAAGAGAGTTTTTTTTTTTTTCAGGCTACATTCAAGGGACCTCATTACTGCAAGAAGTCCAGTACCAGGGAGGACCTTGTTAAAGCACCAACTCTGTTTGGCAGTGAAGACTCCAAGGAGACCATTAAGGTGACATTGAAGTATTTTATTTCAGGAATGCTCTATGTGTCTTACTGTCCTGCAGTTGATGACGCCTGGTAGGTGACCCAAGGCAAGCTTGTATCCAGGCCAAGATGATGGTATCCTCCATCTTCTCCTGAGAGAGTCTGCCAGGCTATTTAACCTTAGGTAAGGTTCTGTATCTTTGAGGCTTAACTTTCTTACTCACGAACAGGGGATAATGATAATTTTAGCTTCATCTAACTCAAAGAATTGTGTGCTCATTGTGTTGAACCCGTGGCTGTCATTCCACCAAAGTTAGTGGCATAAAACCACAAATATTTTATTGTATACTTGTTTCTCCTGACCGGGAACTTGGGCAGGGCTTAGCCGAATGGTCTCTAAGGGGTCTACAGTCATGTGGCAGAGATGCAGTGATCTCAAGGCTCACCAGTATAGTATGGCTTCAGCCACCTTCCAGCTCGCCACCATGCCCTCTCTCCCTTTAGCACTCTGCCAGTGTGGCCATAGACTCAGAGGCCTGAACAACAGGAAGGCTTTCTTACCACAGGCCTTGAGTCTCGAAATCCAAGACCAAGGTGCTATCATGCTTGGTTCCTCCTGAGGCTGCTCTGTGTTCCGCATGGTGACCTCTTGCTGTGCCTTCCCACGGCCGCCTCCCCCATGCCTATCTCTTTCTCTGTATTCAGTCCCCGGTTCTATTGTATTAGACTTGGAGTTTTCTCACATGCTCACTTAACTTTTTACCTCTTTAGAGGACCCACCCACTCACAAGTGCAATCACACTGCAGATAGGCTTTCCATGCATGGGTTCTAGGGGGACCAGGATTTGAGCAGGGGTGGCTTTCTCACCACAGGGGGCTGTGGGCATGTGCTCCATGCACGCTGGCTGAGTGGCCTCAGCTGGTGATCTAAGAGAGGCTTCAAGTGCTCCCAGATGTCTCTTTGGATAAACTAGTCTTGGAAGTTACTTCCACTTCTTTTGCTGTGACCTATTTGTCAGACCCTCTGACCAGCTCACAGTCAGGGCGAGAAACTGTGTGAAGCCAGACAACCTAGGAGGAGAGAGCATAGGCGGCTGCCGTGAGGGCGCCCATCACAATCCTTCATACAACAAAAACTCTTTAAATACCCACTTACATTTTTTTAAAAAAATGTGTATGAGTGTCTTGTCTGCACATATGCCTGTGTACCACATGCCTGACTGGTTCCCTTGAAGGACATAATAGGGTATCAGATCTGGAACTGGGGTAACAGGTGACTGTGAACTGCCATGTGGGTGCCTGAGGCTGAAGCCCAGGTCCTCTGGAAGAGCAGTTAAGTGCTCTTAACCACCGAGCCATTTCTCCTGCTCTAAGTGCCTTCTATATCAAACAGGACAAATAAAACCCTGTATTTCTAGTACTTGCATTTTGACAGCGAGGATATATCAAATACCCAGAGCTAAATTCTCCCTCTCACTCCCCTCGCTTTCCCCGCCCTTCGTCCTCTGTGTGTTTATGCATTCAGTATACAAAATGGAGTCATTCCTGTCAAACCGACTGAGATGGCTAATCTTGATTGCCAAATTGATGGATTTTGAGGTACCATAGAAACAAACTTCAAGGCATGGCTATGAGGGTGTTTCTAGACTGAGTTAACTGAGGAGGGGAAGAATCACCCTAAATACAGGCGGCACCACTCCAAGAGCTGAGGTCACAGACTGAGTACAAACAAAAGGCAAACTTAGCGGAGTAACAGGTTCATCACGCCACGTTTCCTGACTGTGAAGACGTGTGACTGGCTTCCTCCTGTTGCTGTTTCAGAGACGTCACCCGTCCCTCTGATGGATTGTATTTCTTGAACCATTGGGCAAAATAAATCCCCTATTTTCTTAAGTTGCTCTTGTAAGGCACCTTGTCACTACTTATAGGCACCATGAAAATAGCACTGTCTAAGTGAGCCTACGTGCACACGAGTGCAGGTTCCCGCAGAGGCCAGAAGAAAGTGTGCATTTCCTGGAGCTGGAGGGGCAGGAAGTTTTGAGCCACCAAACCCGGAAACTGAACTTGGGACCTCTACTAGAGCAGTGTGCACACTGAACCATGGAGCTTGTCTCTAGCCCCAGCCATCCTATCTTTAAGACCCTCTAGCATGTGATGACTGGATTGCTAGCTATTACCTTAAGACCAGCTTTGCACAGAAACTGCCCCTGCTTTCCAATTAGAGATCTCCAGTTCCCACAAGTGCCAAGAAAGCTTCATTCAAAATAACTTCATAGACTTCTCTGTTCTAATAAAAGTCCCGACCTTCTAAGCTTACCTCAGTCTGAGTATGGGTATCTTTGATTCTATCCGTTTATCCTAAAATGAAAGATCACCTTTTGGAGATTCATCTTTTTGTTTTTTTTTTTACTTTGACAAAAGAAATATCTATATTTCTATATACATTTTTTTTCTACAGGATACTCCTACAGAGGCAGATACGGTGTATTTTCCACAGCAATGAACATAGATGTAGGTATGTATATATTTAGAGTTGGAAAAGAATCAGTGCCCCATCCCAGGTCAGGATAGGGCTTGGTATAATAGAGAGAGAAGTGTGTTGGAGAGGGGTGGCTGAAAGTTCAAGGGGGCGGTGAGGATAAAGTGTCTGGGGTTGGGGGAGTCTGTGCCACACAGATATAAAATGATATCAAAACCACGTGTGAACATGCCTGTAGATGGAGAGAAGGTGGCGGGATCATTACTCTTGACAGTTTATGTTGCCCCTGCACTCCGATACCCTCTCCACTCCCGCCCCCATCCATTTTGCTTGGTTGAGAGATGAGCTGATAATGCCAATTGTTCAGACACAAATTTTCGTGAGGTGTCCTTTTGTCACTTGAAACCCAGCTTCTTAAACTGTGCCTTACAACTCCACGTGGGAACATCTAAATGAATGGGGGGGGGGTGTGGCGGGTCATGGAAAAAATAGGCTAAAGGTTCTCGAATGCGCAATGACCAACAGCTAGTTCTGAATCAGAGGTGCAATGGGTTCGAGGTGTTTCTGGCAGGAATTGCTTGTGTTGTCCCGTGTGAATTCACTGCAGCCTTGAGTCTGAGCATATAGAGTGCCACCTTATACTGTGCATGCTTACACGCCCCCACTGTGCCAGTGAATGCTCCCTAAAGCATCTTGGCTCAGACTTGAGACTAGTGTATGCTACAAAAGTTGCCGTGCTCATCCAGTGTTTTCTGATCCTCTAGAAACACAATTTCTTAATTAGGGAGAACAAAGACTTCCAATATTTCCCTACAATCATTGCTCAGCATGTAAGTATCAAATTACTATGGCCTTGGGTTGGATCATGCCAGGATGTTGATTTTAAAAGCTGCTGTTTGAAAAAAAAAATTGCTGTTTGAATTGCTGATTTGAGTTTCATAAAATATCATTAAATGAATTTTGGTTTGGGATTAGGAAGGAATGACCAAAGATGTTTGAAATAAGCCTAAATGTACTTCTGCCATTTTATAATACATATTTTGTGCAAAGGGATGTTTTCAGCATTACTGCCCATAGAGTTAAAATATTGACCAACTATGAAAAGTATTGAAGAGGCTCTCTATTCCGCAGAATCAAATATTCAATGTTTAATTCTTTATGTAAAAATCTCATTAGTATGCCAATTTGTTTTTGCCTTTAACAAATGGTAAAACTGTATACACGCGCACACACACACACATATATGTATATATATAACAGAGTTGTTTTAAAATAAGTTTATTTAGGATTATTGTAAGTAAATGTTTGATGTGTATAGTACTATTTTTTTAATTTTTTTTCTGAGACAGGGTTTCTCTGTGTAGCCTGACTGTCCTGGACTCACTTTGTAGACCAGGCTGGCCTCGAACTCGCAGAGATGCACCTGCCCCCTGCCTCCCCTGGGATCACAGGCGTGGACCACTGCACCTGGCTGTAGACTAGTCTTACATCCTGTTATAGACTTAATTTTTTCCCTCAGAAGAAATTTCTGAGTCAAAAAAGTTTAAGAAGCTCTGATATAGCATATCTTTTTTTTTCATTTACAGTATAAAAATATCGTTTGTTTATTTGTTTGATTTTAAGACAAGGTGTCATGTAACCCAGACTGGCCTTATATTTGCTACATAGCCAAAGGTCATCTTGAACTCCTGGTCCCCTTGTTTGACATTTTTAGTGCTGGGATTACAGGTGTGTCCCTCTACACCAGGCACTAGAATACCCTTCTTCAAACTGTTTACATTTTTAGCCTAAATTCTGTCTTTTTTTTTTTTAATCTCTATTCCTACCTCTTTTTGTTTGCATTTGTTGGATGTATGTATGCTTGTTTATTAGTTTTCAATATCTTGGTGTCATTTTGTGTTCTTATGAGCAGGTCCAACATTGCTTAAAGACCCACCAGCACCAGCTGATCCCAGCTGGAGTCATGTAGTAAATACTCCTGGTTCCAGAAAGATCTGAGTATACCAGCTTGTGTCCCCTGTGACTGCTCCTTAGCCCACTCAATCAAATTGGAAGATAGCACACCCTCTTAGAAGTCCCCTAGTTCCCTATAAAAAGTCCTTCATGCCTTTGTCCAGGGTTGTTGCCATTTGGTATGAGTGAACGACCCCAGCATGCTGGAATTCTCCCCAGAATAAATGCTCGGTGTTGCTTGCATACTACTTGAGTCTAGGGAGTTTCCTTCCAGACCCTAACACTTATTTTACTAGTAGCATGCAATCAACTGTATCTTGCTTTAAAGAATCTCTTCTGAGGATCTTGGTCTTTCACGGTGGAGCTCAATCCTCTCGTGTGTTTGAGCATCCAGGATATTAGGGTTGTGTTTGCTGTTAATTTGTGTTCTATTTAATGCGCTGTCTCTCAGCTCCCCACTTCTCTGTTGCTTATGTTTCTTAAAGTGATGAAGTTTCTTTACTACCCTCTCCCTAACTTCCGGTAAGCTGAAAGTTCTAATCGGAATTTATATTCCGCTGGTGTTTATATTTAACATGCAATATTCATACTTCCAAATATTTTGTATTTCAGAAATTAAATGATGGCTATGTCTCTTCAATTCTGTTGAAAATTGAAATTTTAGGTTTATACTATTAATTACTTCTATTTTATTTTTTCATTTTTTATTGAAAAAAAAACTCATACAATATATTCTGATCAGTTATTTCTCCTTCAACTAACTCCTCAAAGATCCCCCCCCACCCACACTTTTTGATGGTGCTTTTAATTTTTGAAGAATCCATTAAAAATTTACACCAAGATTCCAAGACACATTTTATAATATCATTGACTTAGATTTAGTTATTGTAAGGTTGGCATCCCAGTGAATTGTATGGGGGTAATTTTGATATCTTTGAGTATAGTGACCATTTAAAAAGTAGTTTCTTGCTGGGCGGAAGTAGTATGTGCCTGTAATCCCTACATCCTAAAAACCAAAGCTGTGAGATGAAGGTTAGCTTTGACCACAACGCAAGACCTTATCTCAACAAAACGAAACAAATCCCTCAAACCTTTCTTATATTTACCCAGAGCCTCCCACATGGCAAACCATCCACTAACAAAGAAATGGAGATGTAGGCTTACTTTTTTTTTTTAAAAAAAGATTTATTGATTACGTATACAGTGTTCTGCCTGCATGTACACCTACACACCAGAAGAGGGCACCAGATCTCACGACAGCCGGTTGTGAGCCACCATGTGGTTGCTGGGAATTGAACTCTGGACCTCTAGAAGAACAGATGGTGCTCTTAACCACTGAGCCATCTCTCCAGCTCCAGGCTTACTTTTAAAATCTATCTTTATTTTGGTTTCTCTTTCTCCCTTCTCCACCCCAATCCCTTTCAACACCCCAACACCAGGCAGGAGAGAAAGAAGGTTTGTGTGGAGAAGGGGTGTACCTCTCTTTGGCTACTTCCTGCTGTTTAGGACCATCAGGTTCTTTGGGGGACAATACCAATCTTTATTGTCAGGATAGTCAGCCAGCACCACCAAACGCGACTGTCTCCTTCAAGCATTTTTCTTGCAGGCCCTGGACCCCCCCACTCCCCCCCTCATATTTTTTCCAACTGGCAAAAAACCATGCCCCCACACAATGCAATTTCCTGTTTGTTATCAGCTGTGGACAAACTGGAGCAGCCCCCATATCCCATACCTGGGATTAAAACAAATACATCTTTACATAACATAACTGAGTTTTTAAAGGAACCAAAACTCCCACGACAGGGCGATATCACCTTCCCTGAGGTGGGACCTGTGCATGTACAAGCTTAACTAACGTTGCTCACTCATTACTGGCTTTCACTCTGGAACAGGATGGGTGTAAGCTCTTAGCTACTGCTCTGGTGCCACACCCACCTGCCTGCTGCTACGCAACCATGATGATCATGGACTCTCATTACCTGCAACTGTGAGCCCCAAGTTCAACATATTCTGTATGTTGCCTTGGTTGGTCATAGTGTTTTGTAACAGCAATAAAAAAAGTAACTAAAACACATTCTCTAACCTTGTTTACTGGCTTTGAGTTTTCAAAGGCTCGTACCCAGGCTCAGTCTCCCTCTGCCTCCAACTTGTGGACAAGATGTAAGCTCTCAGCTACTGGTCCAGCACCATGCCTGCCTGCCTGCTCCCAAGCTCCCCACCACGATGGTTATGGACTCACTCCCTGAAGCTGTAAGGAAGCCCACAACTGAATGGTTTTTAATAATAAGTTGCCTTGATCATGGTGTCTCTTCACATCCACATAGCAGTGGCTAAGACACACGGTGAGCAAACTTTGTAAGTGTGACATACCAGAGAGGCTGGAGGAAGCTTTGCCTTCATCCTGACGGGCACTGTCCCATGGTGAGATTTTAGGTGGCATTATCTAGTTTCTGTGTCTGTAAGGAGAAAAGGAGGAGGGTGCATGAGACAGTTCCACATTTCGTTTGAAGTCTAAGAGATTCATATTTCATTCAGTAATGCAGAAAGAGACGTGTTCTAATGTTTTCTGTCTGAGGCAGGGAAGACTGGACAGATTGGCCAGCATCATACACACTGCTGAATTTATGTGCTCAAGACTTTGAAAGTGGCACGACTCACCTCTTACCACAGGACTCTTTCTATGGAAAGACTCATAGTAGTGGTGAGTGTGCCCTGTGCCTATCCAGCCCCCAATTCTCCTTCCTAACCTAAGATACTTTTGGGGACCATATCTCCTCCCCAGTTGGGGCACATTTGATAATGTCCTGACCCCCTATAAATAAAGAGTGGACTTGTGACCCAAACCAGCCAAGTGGCTCCTGTCTTCCTGTAATCAGAGCAAGTTAGAAAAGGCTACACGCGCCTGGTGTTGTCTCACTTACAGGTAGCCTCTTGACCCAGTTGCTGTTTCTGAAGTGAGACCTTTCGTTCCTGAGTCTTCTCCTCTTAGGAACTACTTGTGCCCCTAAGCAGGGTCTGGCCATGGGGCCCAGACTTCCAGTTGATTCAAAGAGTACCAATCTTCTCCCATGTATGCTTCTGTTAGCGAAAATAAACTTGTACTGTGTGCAGCCACATATCTCTAAATATTGAAAAATTTCCTCTGAAACTTAAGTGTGTATTTGAGATGAGAGTTTTCTTTTTTTTTTTTTTCCCCCTCTGTGATTCAGGTCTTTCTAGAAGGCCCGGGCATCCTCTGATATTTAGGCTTTGGAGTGGACATCCTTTACCCACAGCAGTTATGGTGCCAATTGACCCCTTTGCTTATAGTTATCCTTCAGTAACTCCCCCAAACTCCCTAAGCCTCCATAGAGTGAGGAAAATAAGACCAGCCACAGAGAATGGCTCCAATGGCTAAAGAAAACACAGGATAAGTCCTCAATAACCATCAGTTTTGGTTGCGTTCGGGATCAGGAACGCGCAGACTATGGAGCCGTGTTGGGTTTCATCTGTCTCTAGAGGCTGCAAGTAACCAGGAGCAGAAACTGAGAAAGATAATAATAGCAGCATAGTATGCTTGCCCAGTGCTCACTCTAGCGCAGGAACTGTCCTAAGCAGTTTACATATTAACTTACTTACTCCTCACACCTGTGGCATAGCATGAGCGACTGAGGCAGAAAAAGCAGCCAAAGCACTTAGTGCTGGCTCGGCTCTGATGGGTTTCTGGAAGGCTGGACAGACAGGCCCCTATCACACAGACCTTGTGAACTTTCTCTGCTTTTCTTTGCATGCCTCTCCCGCTCTCCGGGATAGGTCTTGTCGCTGACAGGCCGAGAAGGAGACACTTGTTTCAGCAGCGGCCATGGCTGGCTCATAGCCCGCCTGGCTTCTGGACTTATACGCGAAGTGAGACTTCCTTGTGTTTATCACAGATGGACAGGTGGGCCCATATCCTGATGATTTGCCTTTCTTTCTGTTTGGAGCTGCAGGGATCTGGGAGGGCTGGTGGGATGGAGATGCAGCAAGTTTGAAAAGACGACTGAGGAAGTGATGAGTTCCCTGGAGGCTTTTCCCACTTAGGTGGATGTAGTGAGCTGATGTGAGGGTGGGCTTCATTGTTCCACCTTGGATGCAGCCCTGAAGGTGACTGTCCTGGTTAAGGGTTACTATTTCTATGATGAAATATCATGACCAGAAGTGAGTTGGAGGAGGAAAGGGTTTATTTGGCTTATACTTCCACGATAGTCTATGATTGAAGGAAGTCAGGACAGGAAGTCAAGCCGGGCAGTTGGTTGGAGGCAGGAGGTGATGAAGAGGCCATGGAGGGGGTACTGCTTATTGGCTTGTTCATCATAGCTTGTTTGGCCTGTTTTCCTATAGAACCCAGGACCACCAGCCCAGGGATGGTACCACTGACAATGAGCTAAGTGATGAACACCCCCATCAATTTAAGAAAATGCCCTACAGCCAGATCTTATGGAAGCGTTTCCTCAATTGAGGATAAGTCTAGCTTGTGTCAAGTTGACATAAAACTAGCCAGCACAGTGGGAATAGGGCTCTTATGAGAAGCTTCACCATGGAGTAAGGATCTACTACTGCTGAGGGCGGAGGGCTGCGGCCTATGGCTGCAGATAGGGACGGGCAGTAGAGAGGAAGCCGTCATGTTTGAAGGAAGAGGTATCTGCGTTCCCTCCCCATACCAGGGAGCCATCTAACAGGCTCTGTTGACAGTGAATTCTCTTTGGTTTCGTTCATTTTCTTTTTCTGAGACAAGGTTTCTCCGTGTAGCCTTGGCCATCCTGGACTCGCTTTGTAGACCAGGCTGCCCTCGAACTCACAGAGATCCACCTGCCTCTGCCTCCCCGAGTGCTGGGATTACAGGCGTGCCACCATGCCCTACCAGAGTGAATTTTCAGGCCAACCCCATGAAGACTTCTACCTACAGGATGTCTAGAAGGGCCAGGATTCTGAGACAGACCTCCCGGACCTCATTGCCATCCCCTTTTCTGGGCCCTGGGACATGAGTTCTATTTCTAACTGATAATTGGTCACACAAAGAATGTTAAAACCAGGGGTGGCACTGAACAGCGTTGGCGCAGCAGAGCTAGGATGCCAGCACGGGAAGCCTTACAGAAGCCGAAGCAGGTTGGAGACCCTTAGGAATCATCTGGGCTATTGTGCTTTATTAGAGGCTTTTGTGGATGTCATAACAGAGTGGGGACACGCTGCTGGGTGCAACCCAGGCCACACTACACCCACCCTCCTAACACTCACCCTGATGTAAAATGCCAACAGTGTCCAGACTGAGAAAGCCTGACCATAGAAATCCTTTATCTATAGGTATGGGGATTGAGTTCCCATGAGGTGGGGGGGGCATCCCTCCAGAAAACACAGCTTAGGTGAGGCAGAAGACCCCATCAGAGCCCGGATGTGCCTCACCCCAATGAGCAATGTTTTCATCATATGGAGTGGCCTTGGCCAAGGCAGAGAGTAATGGGTTCCCTGATAATGAACTGCTGCTTGTGTGTCTTTGCTGCTCAGGCAGGTGAAGGATCTGTGGGGGTCTCACTCTAGGGGAAAATGCTTCCCTGTATCCAAGAGCGCCAGGATCCAGGAGGAAGGGCACTGTGGGTCCTCTTTGTAGCAGGCATGAATTGGGTGCTGCCAAGAAAGGCTGACTGGCCTTAATGAGTTCTGTCTTCTCTTCCGGCCCTGCTGGGACCTTCAAGCCCATCTGATGGGAAACACAGGCACTCCGGCAGCTCCTGGTTATAGAATTTTGTCTTCATGGAGGGTGAATCTCACCATGAGTTAACAAGGTGGGCAGAGTAGATTAGACTGTTTTCATTTTAGGGAGTAGGGAAGTGGGGCTCTGGGGTTTAGCTTACTCACCGCACCTCTTCCTAGGCACCCTGCTCTTTCCACCTGCTTCTGCTTGCTTCTGAGGGAGAGGGGAGCCCTTTGGTCAGAGTACCTCACTGCTCTTCCTCTTTCCTGCACACCTGTGGTGTTCTCCAATCCATCCTTACACCTCGATGCACACACACACAATCGGTGTGTAAGTTTCCTTTTAGTGCACGAGTGTCTGGTTGCACGGTATTTGACAGAGCTCAGGGTCCAGCAGACAAGACAGGTCGTTGATCAGAGAGCAGACGGTGCGCTGTAAGCCTTTGGCCTCACATGAATGTGTGGTCACTTGCATCGAGTAATTCGTGCAGGCGACTTTATGCTTCTCCACAGCACAGTGTTTCTTTTCCCTTGTCCTTGCCCAGTTCTAAAAGAGTTTCTGCTCAGGAAATGGCAAGGAAGAGGAATGGTTAAAAAAATACCAATTTAGGGGCTGAGGATGTGGCTGGGTTGATAGAGCGCTTGCTTAGTGTGCATGAAGCCCCGAGTTCTATCCCAGTCGCTACATAAATCACCACCTTTTGTTACTTATGAGTGACAGGAAGTGCTAAGGAACACAGACTTCTACTTGAGGGTAGGAGAGAGGGCTGCACTGAGTGCTACTTGCCAGGGCCTCAGTTGCTCAGTTGGTATCCCCAGATCTGGAGTGCCCGGATTCCATGGCCAAGGGTGCCTGTGAGCATCTGTCAGGAGCCCCAAGTCCACAGACCCTGGGTGTTGGCAATCTTAGCTTCTGGAGTCTGCCTGGTGCCTTCTCTTTGCTGAGCCTAGATTTGATTTGTTTTTCTTCTTTTGTGGTGCACTGACCACAGCTCATTTATGCTGAGAACCCTTAGGCAGAGGTGAGGGCTGATCCTGTGTCTCTGAACTCTGAGCATCCCGGGCTCAACCTCAGAGGTCTGACCATTACCTCTGAAATGACCTGGCATAGGGCTCTCTCTGGGGCTGGCTCAGAGTTCCTTTGCTGTCACAGGATACACAGATGAAGAGATTATTTTCCATTTCTGCAGCACACAGTTAAAACCCCGGTGTCTAGATTCCAGCTTCTCTCTGCATGCTCTGCTTCGTGTGTGTGTGTGTGTGTGTGTGTGTGTGTGTGTTTGCCTCTTTGTGTCTGTCTGCTTCTCTACTGTGCTCTGTAGGGTCAATTTTCTTAACCAGTATATTTTATTAACAACTTAGTGACCCAGCATACGTCACTTATAACCCAACTAACCCAAACAATAGGAACTGAGGATTAATGGACACAATAACAAAACCTTAAGGATATCAGTTCTGAGGAACGATTCTCCGGGCATGAGCTGCAGGATTTCTTCTGCTGGAACCTGGGGTAACCAGAACCCAGAACCTCAGCAGGAGCTGGAGCCCCTAAGCCTTCCCTCAAGCGGTTCTCTCTAGGAGTGTCTTGAAGTGCAGCGATGAACAGCCAAATCTATCCCAAGTCTCCAAAATGCCCCGCCTCCAGTTCTGGGCTCATTTATATATCTCCTCCCAGAGTCTGTTAACGGGATTGTTTCAGCTGGCAACAATTAAGCTCCTGCACGAGGTGGTTGCTCTTCTAGTGCATTAGCCTCAACTGTTCTCTCATGAGGCTATTTCGATCCCACACTTGGAATCCTAAAAAACAGGTTTATTTCTCCTTCAGTGCTCTCTCTCTCTCTCTCTCTCTCTCTCTCTCTCTCTCTCTCTCTCTC
>OU015746.1:26927366-26937491 GCA_907169655.1 Acomys percivali
CCAGAGCTAAATTCCTGTGCCTCTCCCATCCCCCTGGGTACCAAAATCCACAGCTGCTCAAGTCCCTTAAGTAAATTGTCATAACCATTTGCATACAACCTATGCACATCCTCTGTGTTGGTGCTGGGGTGCCATGCTTTGTGAGAGATCCTGGTGCAAGGATCGAGAAGCAGAGGGAAATGCACATTTGGAGTCGGAGAGAGGAAAGAGGTCCGGAGGAGAGTCCCAGGGGGAGGAAGGGAGGCAGGAGTGGGATGAGACAGAAAGAACCTGTGGATCAGGAGACCAGTGACAAGTACTCGGCTCCGAATGTATCTGGATAAAGCCGTGGTGCTCACACCTGGCTGTGTGTCCCAGGCACCTGGCCTGAGAGTCAGCCTGGGCTTCAGAATTTTTGTGTGTGTATCAATTCTTTTAAAAATATTTATGTGGCAGGAGAGATGGCTCAGCAGTTAAGAACACTTTGTGCTCTTGCAGAGGACCATCCCTAACTCCGGTTTCAGGGGGTCCAAGGCCCCATTCTGGATTCTGAAGGCACTGCCTGGATGTGGCATTTATACACACAGAATAAATACATCTACATTTTGAAATTTTATTTAGCTATCAGAATTTTAAGACTCTCCTCCTGGTAATAACACTATGTGGTTATAGGGCAGAACAGATAATTTAAGGGTTACTGAAGAGGACTTCAGGTGAGAAATGAGGCGTTTTCTCTGTTTTATAGTATTTCTGAATGCCTAATAACCACCACTATCATTTATTGGAGGCTGTGCTGGGTGAGACTGGGTACTTTACAGATATTATTTTATTGTGTGCTCACATGACTCTGTGAAGATACTTTACAGTTTAAAATAAAAACACAATGACTATGTATTTATGAGAGACAGCATGCTATTTTGATATGTGCATATACAATATAATGATCAAGTCAAGCGAATTCACTTTTTTGTTAGGTATATATTTAAAACCTTTTGTGCTTATGTGTGTT
Source organism: Acomys percivali (assembly GCA_907169655.1). Classification (NCBI taxonomy): domain Eukaryota; kingdom Metazoa; phylum Chordata; class Mammalia; order Rodentia; family Muridae; genus Acomys; species Acomys percivali. The sequence goes on from OU015746.1 coordinate 26,928,355, forward strand.
TGCTAAATGTATGTATGGGTGCTACTTGGTGTACTTAGTACTTATGGAGGCCATAAGAGGATGTCAGATGCCCCCTTGGGATTGGAGGTGTTGCAAGCTGACACATAGAAAACAGACAGGAATCTTCACAAGAGTAACAAGCAATCTTAACTACTGAGCTGGCTCTCTAGCCTCTAATTTACATTTCTATTACTTCCAACATTTGCCCTTCTATTTGTCACATCCAAAGTCCTCCCCTTCCAGCTGTTTGCAATCTAGTTGGTGGTGTCGGTGACAGTAGTCCAAGTGTGCTGTGAAGCCTGGGCACTTCTTTCTCCTGTCTTGCTGAGTTGTGGTAACTATCTTCCATCCTCCCTCCTTTTTCCTTTCCTTCCATCATTTCATTCCTAGCTCCTGGTGAACTATGACATAGATACTGATATCCTCATTTGTAGATAAACACTAAAGATCAGGGATGTTGAATAACATCGACACTGGGAGGCTGGGAGCCATGCAACCAGGAGAGTCAGCCTTGAGCAAGAGTGGGGTTGAGGCCTGTCCAAACCCTGACAACCTGAAAGAGTAGGCCTGCTCCCTCCCTGCCCTGGGCCTGCATGTCCTGGTGCATGCAGCCTTCTGACCCCCACCTCTGCCACCCTTGAGGTGGTCATGTAACCTGGTGGCCAGGTTTCAGGTTTAAATTTTTTCTCTCCTTATAAGGTCCAGCAAGCACCTGGAATTGCTCTTCATGCAAATAAGGCATTCCCAGCACCTTGGTCCCAGCCAATAATGTACACTCACCCCGAAAGTCTGTACCTACTCCCTAAAGGTTTAACTAGCCTCTGTTGCCCCCAATTAAATGAACTACCTCATTGAAGCTGTCTCCTGGGAAGGCAGCTTCTCAGACACTCACCACCACTGAGAGATCCTGCACTGCATCCTCCCACCCCAGCTAAGCTTCGCTCCCTTTGGTCCAGCCCAGCACACAATGAGCCTGGACACCCCTAGGGGGAAGCAGAAATGGGGCAGCAACTGGTTTCCAAGGTGGTTGTAACAGGATCTCCAGTCCAAGCAGGGGCAGGTGAATGACCCCAGACTTCCCGCATTAGCCAGAAGGCCCAAAGCCTCTCTGCTCTGAGGGTATCAGTCTATCCTTTCCTTATTTGTTTTCCATTTGCACCATCATGTTTGGGTGCAGGTACACTGAGACAGCAATTGACACCTTCTGGCCAGGGGTACTCTTTGGCATTGGTAGAAGACTCTGAAACCTCTGCCTGCATACCAAAGGCCACTTGGGTGTTGGCAAAGAAGCAAAACAAGACAAAACCCTATCTTTTTCTCTTAAAAAAAAGAAAAAAAAAAAGAAAAAAAGAAAAGAAAAAGGAAAAAGAAAAAGAAAGAAAGAAAGAAAGAAAGAAAGAAAGAAAGAAAAAACCAGGCATGGTGGCTCACACCTTTAATCCCAGCACCCACGGAGGCAGAGGCAGGTGAATCTTTGTGAGTTCAACGCCAGCATGGGCTACAAAGTGAGTCCAGGACAGTCAAGGCTACACAGAGAAATCTTGTCTTGAAAAACCAAAAGGAAAAAAAAAAAGTGGTTAAGCCATTTAGGTCAGTCATTGTTTTTTCTGAAATTTGTGGTCAGGCTTCCATGTGGGGACTTTGAGGGATCTCCTACAGAGTCAGTCACTCCCCTGACCCACACAAAACTAAGTGGAAGAGTTAGAACTTGACTTTGGCATTGAATGTTTAAAAGAAACACTTTAAAAGTTACCCACTGTGGGGCTGGAGAGTTGGCTCAGCACTTGAGAACACCTTTTTGCTGTTTTAGAGGGCCGGGGTTTGATTCCTATCACCCACATGGTGGCTCACAACCATTTGTAAGTCCAGTCCCAGGGATCCAAAGCCCTTTCTGGCCTCTGCAGGGACTGCACAATGTGGTATCCAGACATACATGCAGGCAAAACACTCATGCATACACAAATAAATAAATACAATAAAAAAAGTTAACCACTGTGTTTTACTGTCCACTGCCTTTCAGCCTTTATGCTTGGAGTCAAGGTGTTTGCAGTCTGAGGAGACAGAAAATTGTGCATTAATAAGGCGAGTGCTGTCACGGAAGAAGGAACAACGTATCTGGGCCCTGGGGAGGAAGCTCAGCAGCCTGAAAGACTCAAGGTAAGCTTTGCTTCTGAGCCGCTCACAGAGGAGCATTTTCTAACTCGTTCCTGCACTCAGAAACAGGCTCTTCTCCTTGGAGGATAATGTGTGTAAAGGCAGGAAGGTAGTGATGGCCATCTTGAAAATGAGCAGCCACAGTCTCGGTCATAAGCACTGTGTGTGTGTGTGTGTGTGTGTGTGTGTGTTCATATGTTTGAGTGCATGTGTGCGCACATATGTGCGTGTGCGTGTGTGTGTGTGTGTGTGTGTGTGTGTGTGTGTGTATAGGCCAGAAAGGTCAACCTTGGATTTTGTTTTTAAGGCAGCTCCTGTCTTGATTTTTTTGTTTGTTTCACATTTTTTATTTAATTGATTTATTCGGATTACATCTCAGTTATTATCCCCTCACTTGTATCCTCCCGTTCCTCCCTCCCTCCTTCCCTCCCTCTTTCACCCTATTCCCTTCCCCTAGGTCTGTGACTGAGGGGGATCTCCTCCCCCACCATATGCTGTCTTGATTTTTGAGACAAGGTTTCTCACAGGCCTGGAGCTTGTTGAGACCTAGGCCAGCTGGCCAGTGAGCCCAGAGATATGCTCATCTTCTCCTCTCCTTCTCAAATGCTGGGATTACAAGTGCACATCACCATGACTGGCATTTACATGTGGGTTCTGGGGATTGAACTCATATCCTTATGCTTGCATGTTGAACACTTTTCTGACTGAATCATCTCTCAAGCCTGATCACAGGCATTTTTGAGAGGCTGCTCCCTCACGCCCCATAGCCTCTGGAGATGTGAAGGTGGTAAAACTCTTCCATAGACTGGCAGCTGGGGTGCTGTCTCAACTTTCTTAGAACAAGAGCTGCAATTGCTAAGAAGGGGCTGCAAGTCTGAGTAGCATGGACAGAGAAGGCGGCTAGGCTTGGATGGTACCCAGTGCACTAAAAAGAAGTGCATTGAAATGCAGCTTGACATCTTTGGGAGGGCATCTCTGAAGTCAGCGTGAATTTACTGCATCTGGAGGGAGAAAGGGCACATTTAGGCTTTTAGAGATGAGAAGCTAAGAGTGAGCATCCGTCAGGGTGTCACCACCTTATATATCATAGCTGAGACTGTGCTGGTGCTGTCCCTGACTACAGGAGTCAGTACATAATAAGCTCCCAAATTGCCAGACCAAAGGCTGCTGCTCACGCCTGTGATTTATGACAGAACTCACGGGCTGCTACATTAACTTCTGAACTTCCCGTTTATGTTTGCATGAACTTCAGAAAGGAAGGAGAAGCTTATCTCTTTGTCCGACACGGTCACCACCACCACCACAGTCTCAGGGCACTGCGTTTGCTCTGTGCCTTTTAAGGTCTGGTCCTGGGGGTTTGCTGTACCTGGAAAGATGCCGTTGCATCTGCCAACTCTCCCCTCTCTCCATCATCTCCATCACTGAGCCTGCTCTTGGGAATCAGCTCATCAACAAGTTTAATTTACTCTTCCTGAGAAGTCAGGTAGCTGAGAGCTTTATTTGAATGCAACAGCTAAATCAATTTAGGACACAATTACTGGTCAAATATACAATTTCATACAAGTGCCTCTTAACCATTTGCAGGCTTTTAAAAAAATAAACTTATCATTCCTGAAATAATTCAGGCTTGAGAGCCCAGACATTCAACATCAATATGGCGGAAAATGGCAGAAAATGGCGGAAAATGGCAGAAAATGGCGGAAAATGGAGGAAAATGGTGGAAAATGGCAGAAAATGCTGGTATTTTATCTTACTCTGTTCGGATTACTTTACCAAAGGGCCTTAGCTGATGATTCATGAACAACGAATGCTTGTTTCTCACAGTTCTGGAGGCAGAGGTGTCAAAGATCAAGGCATTGGAAGATTTGGGGTCTGGCAAACACCTGATTTCCATAACCCTTGTTTTCGCTGTGGTTTGTAAGGTTTGAAGGGAGAATATGTTTGATCAGGCCTGTACTATAAAAATAGCAATCCTACTAACAAGGCCTCTGCCTACATGATGTCATCACTCAAACCCTCCCTTATGGTATCACCTTGGGGGCTGGGATTCTAACATAGAAAGTTGGGGAGGGAGCTCACAAACATACAGATCATAGACTAAATTAAAATGTATCAAATGGACATACTTGGTGACAGAATGAGGGAAAAATGTAAGGGATCAATGTAAATACTAATGGATTTTTTACCAGGCAATTCAAGATTTGAAAAATTGCTCTGAACACCTTTTCTTTTGGTAATAAATGACTTAATGTCAAGTGCAGGTCACACGCTTGGGGTGAGTAAGAGAATAACTCCACCTTCAAGAAGTGTATACTGGAGGAAAATGGTTCATTAATGTAGCCTCCTTGAGAGTGCAAGGTGCTGTTATTATGGAGAGCAGGGGAAACCTGCTTTGAAAATAGATCTTACTAGTCATTTTTGATGAAGAGTGAAGGCAGTGTCTGTGCTGAGGATCAAATGTTAGGTGAAACTTGTGGACAGCTCTTAAAAGGGAAAAGGGGAGAGAGAGAGAGAGAGAGAGAGAGAGAGAGAGAGAGAGAGAGAGAGAGAGAGAGAGGAATAGGATGGATAATATGAATAGAATGTTTGTGTTACCATCAATTTCATATGTTGACGCAATAACCCCAGTTGAAGGCTGAACTTTGAGGAGTGATGATGAGTGGAATTGGTGGCTTCTTACAAAGATTAGTGAGCTTGCATATTTTCTCAGCTCTTTACCGTGTAAGGTATGATGAAAAGATAGCCATCTGCAACCAGAAAATGTTGAGAGCCAGGGCCACCAGTGTGACGGTGGGTTGGGAACTCTCCCTGTGAGACTGCCGGCAGACTCATCAGCGGCCACTCAATTGATGACAGTGACTCTCTGTTTTTCAGAACCTACCAGCTCACTGGTTCACTAGGAGGATAGCAAGACCTCTTGATCTCCTTTCCCTTCCATGGTTTGCTGCAGGCCCATTCCTGTGCAGACTCAATGCAGGCAAGCACTGGGTTCACAATCGGAGTGGCTGTCTCATGTTCAGATGATGGCATTCCATAACTGATTTTATTTTCCTCTCTTTCTTTGCCATTCATGTGTTCTCTCTAGAGATATAATCACTACCACAAGTTTTTAGATAATTTTGGAAAAAGCAACCTATGTAAGATTCTGTCTTTCTGTCCATTAACATGATATATTTCATTATTCAAGTTTCTTTTGGGTGAATTTCAACTTCTCTGTAAAACTTTTTCTATACTTTGTTTATTCATAGATATACATAATTTTTTGCTGTGTGTGGTACTTGTTTCTATTATAACTTCTTACTCATAGTTTTTGGCATAAAGGATCTACTGATTTTTAATGTTTTTATTTTGCAATTGGCAATTAAGGATTTTTTCTTATTGTACTTTGAAGACTTCTTGGATTGTCTATATAGGCAATCTATAGATCCAATTTTCTTTCCTTTTCTTATGTTTTTCTTATTTTTTACTCTTGTCTAAATTCATCAGTGTACTGGTTGATTCTTATGTCAACTTGACACAAGCAAGAGCCATTTGGGAAGAGCAAATCTCAACTGAGAAAATGCCCCATCAGGCCACGCTGGCACTGCACTCACTTGACTGATGGTTGCTGGGGGCACAGCTCAGCTTACTGTGGGTAGTGTCACTGTGGGCTGGTGGTCTTGGATGATATAAGAAATCTGACTGAGCAAGCCATGACAGCAAGCTAGTGATCAGCTATCCTCAATGATCTTGGCATCAGTTCCTGCTTCTAAGTTCCTGTCCTGTTAGAGTTCCTGCCCTGACTTCCCTGGATGACAGACTAGTACCTGGAAATGTAAGCTGAAATAATCCTTTTCCTCCTCAAGTTGCTTTTGGTCATAGTGTTTTTCAAGCAGTAGAAACCATAAGTAAGACATCAACTGGAGCCTGGTTTCTGATGCTCAGTAGAAAAAGTAAATAGTGAGTGATTGATCCTGCAGTTCAGTATGGACACTTCTAAGATTGTCATATTTGTTATAGATGCTTGGTTGGAAATGCTTTATTAGGGTAAAGAAGTTTCCTTTCTTTGTAGTTTGTAAGAAGATTTAATTTTGGAATCTACTAAATCTCCACAGAGATGTCAATTTCTGTCTCCTTTGTTCACCATGGTTAGGGTCTTGCTGACGCATAGAGCACTATAAACAAATTACTTGTTGAATGAATAAATGTGGTTTATACAGTACTTTATTTTTTGACATATCTATTGACATAATCTTATAGTTTTTCTTTTTCAGGTCACTGATGTGTCGTTTTGCTAGCTGACCAATTGCAGCCAGGCACATACACTTGCCTTTCTTAGCTATATTCCCTTCATCTTAGTGATAATAGAAGCACTAATTACTGCCACACTTTTTTCGTTCATTTGTTAATGCAGTACCGAGGTCTACCATTTGTCAACATTTTAGGAAGTCCTTGAAAACAAAAACGAAGAAGAACCAACCTCTTTAATAATTCATGCCCATAATCATGGAGTTGTATTGTTAGAGAGATCTTGGATAGGCTCTGGCCCAACATCCTTGTTTCATGAAGGAGGAGTTAGAAGCCCAGTAAGCAGAAAGAGATCGCCTGTCATCCGTTTAGTTCAGAGTATTCAGGAGGTTCTGAGACATGATGTGCTGAGAGGGTTTGGCCCAGGTTAATGAATGAGGAGGAAGAAAGAAGGGCCATTAAAAATGGGTGTAAATTCTTCTTATTTTTATTTCTGGTATCGTACTATGCTTATTTGCATAGTGGTAGTAGTGGTGGTTGCCATCTTGGCTGGATCCTGATCTAAACATAAGCTGTAGGCATGCCTGAGGGATTTTCTTGATCATGTGATTTGGACCAGGATGACCCATCCCAAATGTGTGCGACACCTTTGGGTGACAGCACAGAGAAAATGCCAGGGAGGAAGGAGACTTTGCTTTTTGCCTGCTTGCCTTCACTCTCACTGGCAAGTTCATCTATCCTGTTGCTGCAGTATTCTTTTCTGATATTAGAAGCAGTTCTTCATGCTTCCTCCAAGCCTTCAGTAACAGCATGGGGCCGCCAAGACAACCATCCTAGGGGACCCAGCGGCTCCTAGATTCTCAGTCTCTCCAGTGTTGGATGACCTGGACCACACTGCATAAACCAATCTAATAATTATATATATGTATGTATGTGTGTAATGTTTATATATGGTATATAATATGTGTGCGCACGTGTGTGTGTGTGTGTGTGTGTGTATGTGTGGTGTTCTACTATTTCTGTTCCTTCAGAGAACGTCAACTAAATCAAAATAGGATGCCTGATAAAAGCTTTTGCTTGTGCTGAGTAAGACAAGGTGAATTTTGGGTTTGGGGAGCCGAGACGCTGCCAGGACTTTTCAGTTGTTTCTACTAGATTTGAGGTCTGGAACTAAAGGGAGACAGAAAATAGGGCATCAGAGGCCTGAGGAGATCAGGTGAGCTGGCAAGGACCCAGCCTCTCTGAGCAGAACCCCATCTGATAAAATTTAGCAACAACTGTACCTACTCTGGACTTTCAAGCCGTTTCCTGCTCTGGTGGACCATTTCCTTGCTCATCCTCCTTCCTAAGTCTTCAGTAAAGTTCAACAGCACTCGAGTGACCTGAGCCCTTCCTAATGCCTCCATCTTCTAGCTTTGCAGCAGAAGGTTTCTTCAGTTCGAGCTGGTCACCAAAAGTGACGTGATGCTGAGCCTCTTAGCTAGACATGTGACCAGGGGAGGGTATGCTACGGCAAGAGACAAGTCCCTTTCCTCCTAATGGGCCAGAGAAGGTTGGCTGTGATTTGTATTGTGTCATTTGGGCCCTCATCCAGATTGTGACTCACACCAGCCATTGCTGGCTAAGGTTCTATTAATGATTGCTATCAGAAAGCTACTGTTTCTTGGATCCTAGATTTCTGTGCTCTTTACGGTTAGGATCTTGGGTCTGGGACTCTGAAGAATTTTGTCACTTGGCTCCACCAGCAGGAGGCACAGTGCTGGGGAAAGGAGAGAGGGGATGGTCCTTCCTGGCTGCCTCCTGTCTGTCTCTGTCTCAGGCCATGTTTCTACACCCCGGCGGCAGCAGCAGCGCTTTTCTGTGTAGCAGCAGCATCTTCTTTGTACTTTTTCCAATACTGCAGAACCAGATTCCTGCACACGTGGAGTGACATCAGCCAAATGGCATCCCGTCCCCATGGATCTGACTTTCAGGTCACCCCTTCTTCATGCCTTTAAGTACTTGCAGTCACAACTAAGGGGATTTGTTCTCTGAGCCCCAGGACTTTCCCTTGTTCGGGATTTCCATGACACTTTAGGGTGTTCTTGGCATCTGTAGTTACCCAGCTAATGGTTCTTTTTCCTCGTGCCCAAGTAACTGGGGTAGTGTCTGTCTTTAGACTGGACCCTGCCTGATATACTGGAGTCTCTTTAGGGAAACTTCAGGATTGGTTCCGGCTGGGGTTGTGGGGCCGCTGGAGCCACATAAGGAAGTGCTTCAAGTGGTCCACTTTTGCTGTGGAAGTGGACATTCAAGTCTGTTCATGATGGTATTGAAATGCTTGAGGCGGGTTATCCTTTAATAAAGAAAAGATGTTCACGTGTCTCAGTTTTTGAGGCTGAGTCAAAATGGTCTGACATGGTAGGATGTTGCTCAGATGAGGGGTTCTCACCAGACGGAGGGGCTCCTGTGGGAGAAAGGATCATATTTCAAATCATGAGGCCAGAGACACTGATCTCCCTCCCAACGACACAACTCCAACTGTTCTAAGATCTTCCCACAAGGACTCACCTGTTCAAGGGTGTGCTACCTCCGAATGCCATCACTCTTTGGACCAAGCCTCCAACATGTGCACTTCTGTGGATGTACTCATCGTATTTAAACCATAGTGCACATCAACCAAATTTTTACCTTCTGTGTACCTCACACCGGATGTGATGGACCTTTTGCCTCTCTCTCTCTCTCTCTCTCTCTCTCTCTCTCTCTCTCTCTCTCTC
>OU015746.1:26937501-26952414 GCA_907169655.1 Acomys percivali
CTCTCTCTCTCTCTCTCTCTCTCTCTCTCTCTCTCTCTCTCTCTCTCTTTCTTTTTCAAGATAGGGTCTCACTAGGTAGCTCTGACTGCCTTAGAGCTTGTAATATAGATCAAGCTGGCCTTGAATTCACAGAGATCTGCCTGTCCTCTGCCTCCCAAATGCTGGGATTAAATGTGTGCACCATCACTGCTGCCAGTGTTCTGGTCTCTTAACTGTTCTCTGTATCATTGTCCTATATTGTATATGGCAGCAGTGACAACCCTTTCTAGTGCTATTTAAGACACAGCGGAAATCCACTCATAGCACCCAAACTTCTGGGGAGATCCTCTCCTATTGTCCTACTTCTTCAGCCTCTAGCATCTTCCTAACCTGTTTTACCTGCCACTAACTCAGTGGTTCTCAACCTGTGGGTCCAGACCCCTTCTGGGCTGCATAGCAGCTATCTCTTTACATTATGCCTCATAACAGAAGCAAAATTACAGTTATGAAGTAGCAACAAAGTGATTTTATGGTTGGGGGAGGGGTCACCGCAACACGAGGAACCGTATTAAAGGGTCACAGCACTAGGAAGGCTGAGAACCACTGCCGTAGGACATTTTCTTTTTCTTTTCTTTTCTTTTTTATTATTTTATTTATTTATTTTAAAAAATATATTTTATTAATTTATTCATATTACATCTCAATTGTTATTCCATCCCTTGTGTCCTCCCAGTCCTCCCTCCCTCCCTCCCATTTTCCCCCTACTCCCCTCCCCTATGACTGTGACTGAGGGGCACCTCCTCCCCCTGTATGTGCTCATAGGGTATCAAGGGGAAGGATAGCAGACATTTTCTTCATTAGCGATCGATGTGGGAGGGCCCAGTCCATTGTGGGTGGGACCACCCCTGTGCTGGTGGTTCTGGGTTCTATAAGAAAGCAGACTGAGCACTAGGAACGTTGAGCACCACTAACTCTTCAACATAGACTTCAGTGCCGGGAATCAAACTCAGGCCTTCACACATCGGGTAGATGCCCTACCGCTGAGCTGTACCTCATCTTTCTTTCTTTCTTTCTTTCTTTCTTTCTTTCTTTCTTTCTTTCTTTCTTTCTTTCTCCTCCTCCTCTTCTTCTTCTTCTTCTTCTGTTTTTTTTTTTTCGAGACAAGGTTTCTCTGTGTAGACTTGGATGTCCTGGACTCACTTTGTAGACCAGGCTGGCCTCGAACTCACAGAGATCCACCTGCCTCTGCCTCCCAAGTGCTTGGATTAAAAGCATGCACCACCATGTCTGGCCTGTACCCCATTTCTTATTTTGCCTCCTAACTCTAGACTTCTCTATCTTAGTTCTGGGAGGAGGAAGGGAGAATCGATTACTTTAGCTCATGCAGTCTTTTCTGTGATTTGTCTTGCTTGGTCTATGCGGTCCGTTTTACTTCCCAGTTTGGAACTTTCCAACTTTTGGAAGGTTTGTGTAGGAATTTCTTATAAAGATATAAGGTGTTTTCTTAAATAACTGGTTGCCTACCAATGAGTATACATTCATCTCCTTTAATCACATTTTGTCTTGAATGGTAGTGAAGAAGATAGGACGTAGAAAGGTGGTGTAAGGCCGAGAAGCAGCGAGTCTGTTCCTGGCCTGATACAGGGGGATTCTCCTAGACTGCTTTGCAAAATTTCATCTCACTGGGGAGAGGAGAGCCCCAAGGGGAGTTGCAGAATTAGCTCCCTTAAGCACCGTAGCCAAAGCTGAACTCTTCCGATCCACCCAAAACGCACCTAGCTCAGTCTCTTTCCCAGAGTGCCTTTCTGCCCCAGATGCTAATTGCATTTAACTAATCCACCAGCAAAATGTCCACACAGAATTCCATTTTAATTAGCACACCACACTCTTTGTGCAAATTTGCTCTCAGAGGAGCCCCATTGCAGCTGCGTGCAGACGCTAATGATGGTGCCCCTTGATGCTTTCCCGATAGCTTTCAGCTGCAAAAGCACTTAGGCAGCGTGCCATGAGCATCCTGCCCAACTGTATTACTGCAGGACACCCGATTGGTTAGAAGTTGATCCTCCGGTAAGTTTCCTGTTTCTTTACATTTCCACTTGAACCCCAGATGGACCATTTCTTATCAGGATGCCATGAAAGGTTGCAGTGTTCAGGATGAAAGAAGATTTAGGCTATGGGTTATTTTCTCCCTACTATGTCTTGAAATTTCAACACTGAAAGGGATTTAAAAATCATTTCATCCACCTGGTTCATTTTAGAACTGGGAAAGCTATGGCGCATGCTTTTGTAGTTTGAACTGGAGCTAAAGTCTTCACTGAGGGCCTTCTTTGTGATTAAAAAAATCTATCTATTTATCTATCTATCTATCTATCTATCTATCTATCTATCTATCTATCTATCATCTATCTATCTATTGTCTGTCTGTCTATCTATCTATCTATCTATCTATCTATCTATCTATCTATCTATCTATCCATCCATCTATCTATCTATCTTCACCATCTATCTGTACGAGTGTCTGCCTACATGAATGTATGTGCACCATCTGTGTGCCTGGTGCCCTTGGAGGCCTGAAGAGGGAACTGGGTTCTCTGGAACTGGAGTTACAGATGGTTGTGAGCGGCCATGAAGGTTCTAGGTCCTCTGCAAGAGCAGGCAGTGTTCTTAACCACTGAGGCAAGCCTCCAGCTCCTCCTTAGTGGTTCATAATGCTGAACCCACGCTGGAATCACCTGCGAGCTTTTTTAGTTTATTTATTTTATATGTATAGGTTTGCATGGATGGATGTACATGCCACAGCATGCATGTATAGGTCAGAGGTCAATCTGGATGATTCTTTTTCCACCATGTGGGTCCTGGGTGTTGGAACTCAGGTTTGGTGACAAATGCCTTTACTTCTCGATTTATTTTACTGGATCACCTGGAAGTTTTTTTTTTTTTTTTAATTTAAGAAATTCCAATGCTGGACCTATCCACGTCAGGATTTTTAAAAAATAATTAGAATAATTCTTTTTAAAAAAGCTTTCTTTTATTATACTTCCAAATTCATATATTGAAATTCTTGTCAGAATGTAAGTGTAGAAGGAAGTCGTACATGGACCTCAAATGAATGTTGTCTTCATGAGAAGATGCATTTAGCACAGGGACACAGAGCAGAGATTATGTGAAGACACTGAACAAGGTACAGCCTTCCCAGACCATGGAGACACAGGCCCTCAGTGGAAACGATGAAGTCTGAGAGAAAATGTAATGTGTGCTACCTCACCTGGGGTACTTTGCTATACAGACTGAGCTGACTACAACTGTCCTCATCAGATTCTCACCGGTAGCCAGGGTTGGCCATAGTGGCCTGGCCCTGAGCCTAAAATGTAATAGAAGCTGCAGATTTGTCTTTACAAGTGAAGGGTGGAGTATCCTTAACATTTCCAGTGTTCGCAACACCTGACTTCAAACATCCAAATCTACCCAAAAGATTTACAAGTAATAGCTATATCTCAGACAGATAGAGGGCACCCTAATAGAGCATGTTCAAACTTGAAGACCAAGCCTATGACTTACTATTTGAATAATACTTCTTGGAATTGTCTTATGGACGTTCTATATAAGGCTCTGTAAGGAAGGAATTTGCTTCCGTGGAGAACTTTATACACTGTTCAGGCTTTCGGCTGGTTTTACTTTTGGGTGGGTTTCTTTAGCTATTACAAACTGAATTGTGTCTCCCCCTTATTTCTATGTTAAAGTCTTAAGTATTTGCATCTTAGAATGTGACTTGGCCTGGAAACAAGGTCATTGCTGATGCAATTTGAGATGAGGTTATATTGGCACAGGAAGCACCCTTAATTCAGCATGTTTTATTTTCAAGAAAGTGGGAGTTTTGGACACACATACACACACACACACACACACACACATACACACACACACACACACACACACGCAAACACAGAGCTTTTAGATGAAAATGAAGACTCAGGTCAGGTGCTGTGACCGCAAAAGGCTCCGGGAGTCAACAGAGAGGGAGGAACACAGGTTCCCTCACAGACTACACGAGACCCCCTTGACTGTGGACTCTGAACCTCACAGCTGAGCAGCGTTAGGGTTCTGCTTATGTCACCAGATCATACACTGCTCCTTAAGGCAGCGTAGGCAAACACACACTGTAAATCCTACGTACCCAAAAGCAATGCCAAGTGATATGTATCTTGTCCTGTCTTCAGGGATGTTTATTTAGTCACTTCCCCACTGTGAACAGAGCCTGATCTGTCCTGTTTGCGCATCAGTTCAGTATTCTGTATTTGTAAATGTGCCTGCTCTTTTCATTTTGTCCTTTGGACCAGTTGTAACATCTTATTTGCTCCCTCTCTCGATGGTGAGTTAAGTAAAACTTTTAGCATGTTCAGATGTTTTTAATCCATGTACTTAGCTGGCGTTGTGTCAACTTGACACGAGGTGTCGTCATCAGAAAAGAGGGAGCCTAAATTAAGCAAATGCCTCCATAAGATCGGGTTGTAGGCAAGTCTGTAGGGCATTTTCTTAATTAGTGTTTGATGGGGGAAGACCTAGCCTATTATGGGTGCTGCTGCTCCTGGCCTGGTGATCCTGAGTTATATTAGGAAGCAGGCTGAGCAAGCCAGTAAGCAGCACCCCTCCGTGGCCTCAGGATGAGCTCCTGCCTCCAGCTCCCTGCCCTACTTGAGTTCCTGTCCTGACTTCCTTTGATGATGACCTGTGATAAGGAAGTGTAAGCCAAATAAACCCTGTCCACCCCAAGTTGCTTTGGCCATGGTGTTTCATCACAGCAACAGTAACCCTAAGACAAATCATGTATTTATTTTATATACAATTATTTAAACAAATTCTTATTTGTAAAAATATTTTTACTGTAATAGTAGTCACTAGAGACAGGGAACATTCTGGAAGAGGGAAGGCAGAGTGGGGGGTAGATTACAGAAGCCCCAGTACATTTGCCAAAGGGCGAATTAGTTATGGTCTTCCGTAGACCAGTAGGGAAATAACAGTCTACAACAATTTATAACATATTTAAAAATAGCCATATACATAGCGTATAATGATCCCCAATCATGTAGAAATGGCAGATGGGGCTTGAGAGGGGGCTCAGTGTATAAGAGCAGTGGCTGCCCTTCCAGAGGACCCAGGTTTGATTCTGAGCCTCCACACGGAGGCTTACAACTGTCTGCAATCTCAGTTCCAGAGGACCTGCTGTTTCTTCTGGCCTCTGTAGGCAGTAGGCACACACATGATGCACAGGCACGCATGTAGGCAAAGCACCCATACACATACAATTAAAACAATAGAAATGGTAATGTTTGGGGCTGGGGGATGGCTCAGTGAATAGAAGTGCATATTGTTAAATCAACATGGCTTAATGTTCAAATCTCTAACACTCATGTTAAAAAAAAAAGATCTAAACATGGCTTCATATGCTTGTAATCTGATTGGAGGTGGAGACAAATGGATCCCAGGACCCATCAGGCCTGAGATAGTGAACTCCAGGCTCTGTGAGTGACCTTGTCTCAAAAAATATGGGGGGCGGAGGGCAACAGCGGAAGAGAATCAGCATCTTCCTCTGACCTCCACCATGCACATACTGAAAAGTGCTATATCCCAGGTTGATCGTCATACACTGCACACACATGTCTTATGATTGTACAGGACCTTATGAATACGAAAAAAAATATTCTTTGATAATGAGATGTCGGTAGGTCAGAGACAGATCTATTCCATCCGAGACAACATGGCTTGTGGATATGGCGACTTATCAAACAGTTAACAAGCTGACACTGGAAGGAGAGGGTGAGGCTCCCTGTTTCCCCCAGCAGCTGTCAATCACGAGATAGACTTTAGCGCAATAGGAAAATGATTTTCGTTAATCATCAGAGCTGTCTAAGCCAGGATAGGTTGCTATGGAAGTCATATGTTTTTGTTTGTGGCAGGGAGGGGAGTTGGGGGGGGGAGTGGGTCCCATTTGGAGCTTTGTTATATCAGTTCTAAGATCAAAGTTGTGAAACTTTTCATTTGCTCCTGGGCACA
Source organism: Acomys percivali (assembly GCA_907169655.1). Lineage (NCBI taxonomy): Eukaryota > Metazoa > Chordata > Mammalia > Rodentia > Muridae > Acomys > Acomys percivali. The sequence continues at coordinate 26,943,532 of OU015746.1, forward strand.
AGAGTCAATGATTCAAAGGTGAAAAGACAAACATGACCATTTCCTCTCCCATGTCACTTTACTTATCTCTAGCATTTTCTTGTTTTAGCAAAAACCATGGATCTCTTCTCTGGCCCTGTTTCAGCCTTTCACATTTTCTCTATTTTAGTTTCTTTGAGGGAGGGGAAGAGGCACTGGCCTCCCGTCATTACGTTAGCTCACCTGGCTGCCCACTGAACCGAAGCAAGACGGGACACTTTGTGTCTCTGTCCTTGGGGCCCGCGGCTTTCTAGTGCCACAAGCTGCCTATGACAAAGATGTCACTGGTTAAGTGGCTGTGTGACACCACGGATAGGGCGTACTGCCTGATATCCTGTCTGGTGCCACAATCTAGCAAAACTCAGAGGGTATAATTAATGCCATCCGCGTATTACCTAATGTCATAATAAATCTGCCCGTGATGGCTTCTCGTGGGACTCTTGGTGCTAGGCTTCATGAGTCCGTGTCACTGTCTTCCAGGCATGCCACCATTTTTCAGGTTATAATTTGCCAGTTGACAGTAACTCCTATTAGCATGGAGCCAGTTAAGGCTGTATCAGTGACTTCATTACACACCACACCTCTGCAGGTTTGTAATTATGCAGCTAAAAAATAGCTAAGGGCAGTCATCTGACATACATATATATATTTCTAGTCCACTAGAATTATCGATATACATTTTTTGGGTCCCTTTTGGTATTTTATTTATTGAGACAAAGTTGCATAGAGCCTAGGATGGCCTGAAACTCACTATGTAACTAACTGAAGCTGGCTCTAGCCACATGTCATCATTCCCGTCCCCCGACCCACACACTTTTTTTTTTTTAATTGAAAAGAGTAGATGGAAACTTAGGGGCTGGGATGATAGCTCAGTGGGTTTAAGAGGACTGGCTATGCAAGTCTGAAGGCTTGAGTTTGTACCTCAGTACCCAAGCAGAGAACCGAGCCATGGCTGTTTGTGTGTTTTTACATCCCCTATTGCTGCTGACAGAAGAGGCAGGAGGCTTGCTGGGACTTGCTGGTACCCAGCACAGCTCGAGCTTCAGTATGATGCCCTGTCTTAAGGACAAAATGCAGAGTGGTAGAGCAGAATACAGCGTCTTCCTCTGGCCTTCACATGTGTGCATGAGCATGTGTACACACACACACACGTGTTTGCACATATCCTGTACACATGTAAATCATGCATGTATATACATAATCAAGTCGCATGTGGTATCCTGCCTGGGAGGCTGAGACAAGAGTATCACAAATGCAAGGCCAACTTGAGCTGAAGAGTGAGGCCAAAGTCAGCCTGCACTACATGTGCTGGTTAGTTTTTTTTTTTTTTTTTGTCAACTTGATACCAAGATATAGTTGGGAAAGGGAATCTTCACTGATAAAATGGCTCCGTCAGATCAGCCTGGAGGCAAGTCTGGGGTGGTGGTGGTGGTGCTGTCATTTTTTATTTTTTTTGACCAGTGATTGCTATGGGAGGGCTTATCCCACAGTGAATAGGGCCACCCCTGGGAAGGTGGGTTCTGGGTTGTAGAAAAAGGTGAGGTGAAAAAGCCATGAGGAAAGAGCCGGGAAGCAGCACTTCTCCATGGATTCTGCTTCTGGTCCTGCCTCCGGGTTCCTGCTTCAAGCTTCTGCCCCGGGTTTCCCATGATGAAGGACTATAAAGTGTAAGGTGACATAAACCCTTTCCTTCCCAAGGCACTTTCCATCATGGTCTTTATCTCAGCAATGGGAAGCAAACTAGGACAGAGCATAATTAGATGTCATCTTAAAAAAAAATAAATGAGCTTTTTAATATGTGTCCACAAGGATCCCAAATCATTCTCAGTGCCTGTAGTCACTAAGTATAATACTGATGGAAACTCGGGATCTTATAAAATGTTAATTTTTCAGACAGCAAGTCCCTTTTGCTATAATGGAAGGGCAGCTCCCTGTCCACTTACTGTTGAGGTTCTTTATCTTTCCAGGCTGCTGATGCTACAGGCCATGCCATGGATTCAGAGGTATTACTGATGAGGGCCAGGCAGATGGTCTGAGTTCTCGCTGGAGCAATCGTGAAGAGCCTGCTCCCCAAATCCTGGCCTGTGGACTTGAATCAAGTACCACAAGCTGCAGGGCCCTAGGCCACTTAGCAGATTACTGAAGAAAGACAGCCAAACAACACGTCCAAAGGCAGCTGTCATCTTTGCTCACCACTGCATGAGGAGCCACCTAACAACTTTGGCCTCAAGCACCAGGGACCTGTAGCCACTGTCAGCCTCCTGAGCATAGTGAGCAACTTGGAGTGTACTTTGTTGAACCCCCAGGGACAGAGTCCCTTTCTTTTCTTTCTTTCTTTTTAAAAAATATTTATTACTATTATTATTACTATTATTATTATTATTATTATTATTATTATTATTATTATTATTATTATTATTATTGTGAATACAGTGCTCCGTCTGCATGTACACCTGCATGCCAGAAGAGCACACCAGATCTCATTATAGATGGTTGTGAGCCACCATGTGGTTGCTGGGAATTGAACTCAGGACCTCTAGAAGAGCAGTCAGTACTCTTAACCTCTGAGCCATCTCTCCAGCCCCCAGAGTCCCTTTCTTTCTCATTTCTTCTGATTCGTTCCTGGGACACTTGTAGTAACAAAGGTCTACAGCCCCAGGATTCAGTGTTTATTTCATCATCCTTCCCGATCCCACGGTTATTGGAAGAGCGGCATTATAATGTCATTGAAGAGTGGCAGTATAATGTCATTGAAGAGAGGCAGTATAATTTCATTTCTGTTGCTGGGATAGATACCCCGACAAAAAGCAACTTAGGGGAGGAAGAATTTGTTCAGATTATAATTCCAGCTTATAGTCCATCACTGAAGGGAAGTCAAGGCAGGAACCCAAGCAGCTAGTTATTACGTTAGGTCAAAAGCAGAGAGAACTAGGTGCGGGTAGGGCTACTTGCTTCCTTACTGGCTCCCTGCCTCTTAAACTAATCAGGACATCTTGCCTAAGGAATGGTGTTGCCCACAATTAGGTTAACTCTTACCTGTCAATTCAGGCCCCCGAGATCCTCCCCTTATAGACAGGCTACTTACTGGTGGACCATCTACGATTCCTTCTGAAACTCTCCTCCCAGGTGATTCTAGGTGACGTTAAGCTGGCAAAGTTATCCATTACAAGTAGCTTGGGAGTTTCTTCTCCCAGGAGATGGGTTGTGAGCTTGGCTCTTCACGAGGTATCTGGGTGGTGTACCAAATTGAGCAATGTTGCTGCCTCCAAGGGCGTCACACAATAAGTTTCTCCCTTTCCTTTTCAAAGGAATGCTTGAGTATAAATCATCAATATCAAGGAGTGTTATTTTCATGCCTTGTAAGGACCATGAAAAATAAAGTATTGTTATTTCTCTATCTCTTTATTTTTAATCCTTTGCAACTTGGGTATATATAATTTATCTCCTTTGAAAAGCTAGGGATAAAGGAAGTTCTTATAAACTGGGTCTCATTTCGCCACTCATTTATATATATGACTATATCCAAGCTTAGATTTTAGATTGGTTTCTCTCTGATGATCATTTGGTGTGTACTCCTAATGACCGACTCAGGCTATATTGTCAAGGAGCTATGAGCTGCAAGCTAGCCCTTTAATTTACAAAAGACTGGGCGCTTTGCCATGTAAAATCATTGTAGGGCCAGGGAGTCTGGGTTTCAGTCTCAGTTTTGTTGCTAATTTGCAATGGAATCGGGTGTGTACTGACACGTGTCTTGGCACTCCCACCCCTTGTCCACCGCAGACATTTCTAATAGATCAAGGTAAAAGTTTATTATTTTTCTTTCTTTGCTGTAGAAACCTATTGCCTAACTTTTTTGGTGTATATTTGTGCGTGTGATTTATGTGCATACGTGTGTAAAGGTGTGTAAGTCAAAGTTCTATTGCTGTGAGGAGGCACCATGAGCTTGGCAGCTCTTATGAAGGAAAGCATGGTGGGAAGCATGGTGGTCTACAGCAAACATGGTGCTGGAGAAGGAGCTGAGAGTTATATATCTGGATTTGCTAGTAGCAAGGAGAGGGAGAGGGAGAGGGAGGGAGGGAGGAAGGGAGGGAGAGAGAAGAAAGATAGATAGATAGAGAGAGAGAGAGAGAGAGAAGAGAACTTCTATTTTTCCCCTTCTAAGTGAGATTCAAGCATCCTTTGTTGGGCCTTCCTTGTTACTTAGCTTCTTTGGGGCTCTGGATTATAGCATGGTTATCCTGTACTTTATGGCTAATATCCACTTATAAGTGAGTATATACCATGAGTGTCTTTCTGGGTCTGACTTTATGGCTAATATCCACTTATAAGTGAGTATATACCATGAGTGTCTTTCTGGGTCTGAGTTACCTCACTAAAGATGATCTTTTCTAGTTCCATCCATTTGCCTGCAAATTGCATGATTTCCTGTTTCTAATAGCTGAGTAGTGTTTGATTGTGTAAACGTACCAGTTTCTTTATCCATTCTTTGGTTTGAGGGACATGTGGGTTGTTTGCAGTTTCTGGCTATTACAAATAAAGCTGTTATAAACATAGTTGAACAAGTGTCTTTGTGGTATGGTGTAGCATCTTTTGGGTATATATATATATATATGCATGCCCAGGAATAGTATAGCTGGTTCTTGAGGTAGAACTATTCTCAAGTTTGTTAGAAAGTGCCAGATTGATTTCCAAAGTGGTTGTAAAAGTTTGTACTCCCACCAGCAGTGGAGGAGTGTTCCCCTTTCTCCACATCCTCTCCAGCATGTGCTGTCACTTGAGCTTTTGATATTAGCTATTCTGATGGATGTAAGATGGAATCTCAGAGTCATTTTGATATGCATTTCCCTGATGACTAAGGACGTTGAACATTTGTTTAAGTGCTTCTCGGCCATTAGAGCTCTCTCTGTTAAGAATTCTCAGTTTAGCTCTGTACTCCATTTTAAAATTGGATTATTTGTTGTATTGGTGTTTAGTTTTTCTTTACAGACATGAAAGAGCAATTCTCAACTTCATATGGAAAAATAAAAAACCCAGCATAGCTAAAACAATCCTGCACAATAAAAGAACTTGTGGAGATATCACCATCCCTGATTTCAAGGTGTACTACAAAGCTATACTAGTAAAAATCGAATGATATTGGCATAAAAGCAGGCAGGTTGATCAATGGAATCGAACTGAAGACCCAGAAATAAACTCACATACCTACGGACACTTGATTTTTGACAAAGAAGCCAAAACCATAAAAAAAAAAAAAAAAAAAAAAAAAAAAAAAAAAAAAAAAAAAAAAAAGAAAAAGAAAAAAGAAGAAAACATCTTTAACAAATGGTGCTGCTCTAACTGGATGTCTGTATGCAAAAGAATGAAAATAGATCCATATTTGCCACCCTGCACAAAACTTAAGTCCAAGCGAATCAAAGACCTCAACACAAAACCGTATACATTAAATCTAATAGAAGAAAAAGTGGGGCAGAGCCTTGAACTAATTGGCATAGGAGACAACTTCCTGAACACCAAGAGCTCAGGCTCTAAGATCAACAATTAATAAATGGGACCTGATGAAACTGAAAAGCTTCCGCAAGGCAAAGGACACTGTGAATAGGACAAAGCGGCAACCTACAGACTGGGAAAAGATCTTCACCAACCCTGCATCCGACAGAGTGCTAATATCCAAAATTTTGGTTTTTTTCTGGGAAAGGGTTTCTCTGTGTAGCCTTGGCTGTCCTGATATTTCTGAGCCTATTCTTACTCAAACCACCACAGAGGGTATATGTGCTGAGGCCATAGGAGGCCAGAGGAGGGCATTCGGTATCATCCTCTGTCAGTGCCTTGCTACTTTGTGTTTTTTTTCTTTTTCTTTTAATATTTTTATTTTTTAAACATACATTTATATTATTACACATATGTAAAATAAACTATATACAGCAAGGAGAACCATGAAACAATCAGGAATTATATTAATATTACATTCATAGTGTTTTGGCTATTTGTATTTGGAAACCTCGAAGAAAACGTCTTTCCTATCTTGGTGAGTCTAAAATTCTGAACGCAAATCAGTATCGATCATATCTCAGCAGAGCATCTTTTCCTCAACCTGAGGCCCACGGTTTTCAGCTATGCTGGCTGTCAGTAAGCCCCTGAGTTCTGCCAACCAACAGCACTGGGGCTACAGATACCTAAGAAACCATTCAAACCAGCTTGTTGTGTGGGTTCTGGGATCCAAATTCAGACCCCCCCCCCCTTGCAGGCTTGTGTAACAAGTATTCCAAATGAATGAGGCATCTCTGCAGCCCCCAGGATAAGATGTCTAACCAGGTTCATACCCCGTCTTGGAATTCTTCTCCACATGGCACTACAGGCAGTCCCTGCTAATTGCTTAGTGTTACTAGGCATGACAACTGCTTGCCACTCTGGGGTGAAGCGACGCTTTTGTTGTTGTTGTTGTTGTTAAGAATTCTATTGTAGCCGGGTATGGGATGCTTTCCTTTAATCCCACCCCTCAGGGAGGCAGAGGCAGGCAGATCTTTGTGAGTTTGAGGCCAACCTGGTCTACAAAATCCAAGACAGCCAGGGACACACAGAGAAATCCTGTCTCGAGGGGAAAACAAAACTGTATCGTTTAATACTTGTGTATTTAATGCCTAGCTTTTGGAAAGTAGATGTAGTAACAGGATACTATCTCTTTCTAGCTGAAGAATTATGGATTTCCACGCACCAGAACTGTTTTGTTTATTTGTTTGCTTTTAGGACAGGGTTTCTCTGTGTAATAGTCTCGACTGTCCTGGAACTTGCTCTGTTAGACCAGGCTGGCCTTGACCTCAGAGATTCGCCTGCCTCTGCCTCTGCCTCCCAAGTGTTAGGATTAAAGGTGTGCGCCACTGCTGCCCGGCTTACGCCAGCACTCTTGATTGGATATCTTAGAGTCTCAGGAACTTGGGTCTTTGGCAAGGGCAATAAGTCAGTTGGTGAGACACTGATACAAACACAGTGCATAGACTCAGTGAGGGTGCTTTAGAAATACAACACTTAATTGAAAAATGCTGAAATACTTTGAGCAATTTAAACTTGTTTCTGCAAACGTTGGAGTTTGGGAATCCTCTTGTGGGCCAGCAAATGGACATGTAAGCAGAGGACCACAGAGACTGAAGAGGATACGTGCCCACTTTCAACATCCATTCCCAGAAAATTCTCAGCTAGTGAACAGGTGACCAGTGGGTGGCCTTGACTGTGTGGAGAAAGGGAACTTGCAGATGCGAGGTTGGTGTTGTCCTTAGCCAGGAAGGCAGTTTGAGTGAGAGCTAGGGGTGATATGGGGAATACAAAAAGATCAGCAGTCATAGGTAGACCAGGCTGGCCTCAAGCTCCTGGCTGGACTCCCAGAAGGAACTCCTGGCTGACTCCTAGTCCAACACGGACCCAGGGCAGGGATGTTAAACCCGCTGTTAGAATTCAAAAGCGGGTGTTCGGGAAGGCCCATTTGGTGAGCGTTTTAACTTCATGGCACCACTGTCTTGGAACTGCATGTGCATACAGCCAAGGAGATCCTGCCTACCGTCGGAACACTTCCTGCATTTAAGCTAGCTGTCTGAGAGTCAGACTTAATCAGAAGTGTCCAGAGCTTGGGGCTCAGGTGTCGCTCACAGGCTATTTTGAGCTGCTGGAGAATGAGGACACGTATTTCTTATAAAGCTTGTGGGAAATTTTTTTTGATTGAATTGGGTTTGAAGATTGAGTCCAATAGCGAGTCTTGATTATGGGTTTCTTTTTCTCCTGGCTGTCTGTTGATGGGCTCTAGGGACTGAGCTCAATTAAAGTCCTGGTGTTGGAAAGAAAGCTGCCCAGAAACGTAAGTAGCCGGGCATGCTCTTTCATAACCATTGTCAGTTAGCAAAAGAGACGTAGGCTGATCTCTGAGAACAGGAGCCCTCTGTATCTCTGTCTTATCTCTGTCTCTCTGTGCAGTCAAACCTGGAACAGGTCTCCGTGTCCTTGCAAGAGCTGTGGGCCCCAATCTCAGCTACCTATGAGGAACTTTAGAAAACAATTCCATGCCTGGACCAACACCAAGGATGCTGATGGAGCCTGGGCATTTCGTACTGTAGCCAAATGTGTATTGGGGTTGGGAGTCTCAGTAAGAATTTCTGGGTTTGTTACAGGGCTCCGAAACCAGTGCTTAGTCCTGTCAATGGTCACAGGGAAGGTGTAAAAGAGGGCCATCTTGGGACCCACTTGAAACTTTGCTAAACTCTTCAATACGGCAGTTCATGTGTTCTCCTGCCAGGAGGCTGAGAGGTAGAAACAGAGGTTGTGTGGCCAAGCCATGGTAGGCCAGGGGTACAGTGGAACCTATAGTAATGTAACTCATTATCTCCAATCTTTTATTTTTTGGTCCCAAATCTCCATCTGACCACCATATTTTTTAAGTATTGAGAGAGAGAGAGAGAGAGAGAGAGAGAGAGAGAGAGAGAGAGAGAGAGAGAGAGAGGGAGAGAGAGAGAAAAACCACATTTAAAGGAGGCATGTGCTTTGGCTGAGCGGCTGGATGAAAATCTATCATGCAACCACCACTCAGGCAGACACAATTCTAGAAATTGCTCTGTATCCATCACACTTTCCTTTGTTTTGGTGACAAAAATGCCTGAGAGAACAAGTTGAGAGAGGATAGAATTGCTTTAATTCATAATTTCAGAGGGCCCAGCCTGTGGCTACCTGGCTTGCATGTACCAGGCCAGAATATCATGGCAGTGGGAGTGTGGGGCAGGAGATTACTCCATGTCATGTTGGACATGGAGAGAAGCAGGGGGAGAGAGTGAGAGATAAGGAGAGAGAGAGAGAGAGAGAGAGAGAGAGAGAGAGAGAGAGAGAGAG
>OU015746.1:26952424-26976431 GCA_907169655.1 Acomys percivali
AGAGAGAGAGAGAGAGAGAGAGAGAGAGAGAGAGAGAGAGAGAGAGAAGAAGAAGAAGAAGAAGAAGAAGAAGAAGAAGAAGAAGAAGAAAAAAGAAGAAGGAGGAGGAGAGGAGGAGAGGAGAAACAAGGCTCAAGTATAGCCTTCAACGGTGTATCCTTAGTGATCTGCTTCCTGCAGCTTCATCCTGCCTCCTAATGTTTCTACCATCTCCATACAGCAGCTGAGGACCAAGCATTCAACACACAGGCTGCTCTGTACTGTCCAGGGGAAGATCAACCTTGCTTTTGCTTTTAATGAACGAATTTATTAGGCATGTATTAAGTTAAGGCAAAGGGACAAGTAGCAATAGCAGACAGAAGCCATAGGAAGGCCAATTGTTCACAACATCCAGCGCAGATGGGAAAAGCCAAACTGAGTGGGCAAACAGACGCAACATCATTAAATCATGGCTCACTACTAAAATCTGCGGGTGAAGCAAACAGCTATGCTGGAGTCTCTGGTTGAGTTCTCTCTGTGAATCGGCTTCCGCCTTTTTTATTCCCATGATGGGCATTTCCACGAACTACTATAAATAAATAAAAAGTTAGAGAAAATTGTCAACAAATTGGGTGAAAAGATGAGATTGGTTCATAGATAAATAAGAACCCAAGATCGATGTAACTGAAAAGTAAAACATCAGAATAAAGAAAAAATTAATCAGGTGAGTTTAACAAAAGGGCTGGATGCTGAAGAGGAAACAACAGGTGAACTTGGCGTAAAGTCAGTAGGAATCATCCAAGCTGACACACAGAAGAAAAAACAACACAAGAGGACAAAGTAGCAAATGGCACAAACCTCTGTGACACCATCAGTATTGCAATAGGAGTTTCAGGTAGAAATAAGAGGTGTTTTAATATCTGAAGAAATAATAGTTAACATTTTTTCTGAGTTCAGTTACTTATCAGAACTTTAAGAAGCCCTGAAGTCCTGAAGCAGAGAAAATGCAGAGGAATGTTCATTTAGTTATCAAACTCAGGTACAAAAGGGCAGAGATAAAACCTTCAAGGTAGCCACTAAAGGCCAGGTGGATGTTCCTAGTCTGGGCTCCCACCTGAGGGCCATGTTGATGAATTAGGGCTGTGCAGAACTGGTCCCACGCCCCCTGGCTAACTCTCCCATGATGTCCAGGTGAGGACGATTCACTGCAATGAACGTTTGTAAGTAAAGATGTGCGGACAAAAGAGAACACTGTGGGACACACTGTGACACTCGCCAGCTTCCACCACAAGATTTTTCCCCCCTCTTTGGTGGGAGGTTGCAAGGGTGGAGGTTGGGTATGAGGGCACGGGAGATGAGTGGGATTGGGGTGCATGATGTAAAATTCACAAAGAGCCAATAAAAAGTTAGAGAAAGAGAAAGAGTTCACTTTTGCTTGTGATTTCAGAGGGATAAAATCCACCAGGGTGGGGAGGCAAGGCGGCAGGAGCACGGGGCCAGCAGAAAAATGGAAGAACAGGCGACGCCAGGCTGTAAAACCAACAAGCTCACCCCCAGCAACATCCTCCAGGAAGCCTCCAGCTCCCAAAGTTCCAAATCCTTCCCAACCAGCACCACCAGCTGGGGACCATGCATTCAAACGCACGGATCTATGGGGGACATATCACTTTCAAACTACAAAGCCCGCCCGCTCGCCTGCCTGCTTGCCTGCCTGCCTGCCTGCCTGCTACCGAATGTGTGGAGGATCAGAGAACAACTCTCACGGGGTCAGTTCTTTCTTCCCACCCTGTGGGTTCTGGGAATGGAACCCAAGGCTGCGGGGAGGGTGCGGGGGAGGTGGTGCGGGGCAAGCGCCTTTTCCTGCCTAGCCACCTGTCTAGCCCTTTCAGCGGAGAGTTTACAAATCAGCAACTGCATAACACACGGTGGAGCGCACAGGCCCTTCCTTCCTTTCCCGCTGTAATTTGTGTACATGTATTGGCTCGTGGCGTCCTCACCACGTCCACAGAGGGGCTGTCATGTGGCAAAGATGCACCGCACCATCAGGTCTCCTGGGCTCTAACTAGCAGCGTGTTGCCTGGACCCTCGCTGGGCTCCACGTTCCTTGAAGGTAGGTTCTTTGGGTGGCACGCTCATATTTTCCCCATGCTCTACTAGGTAGAGGCAAAGTAAATGCCTGGGAAGGAACTCAGCTAAAGGCTCATTTTCCCGTCCAGGAATAGCAACTCACCTGAAACAGAAAACATTTAGTATGAGAAGCCCAGACTTTGAAAGCGAATCAAGAAATGAACTGAGAGGCTTATGTACCATACAAGGATTATTATACATGGGTTTTCTGATTTGGGGATCAGAGTCTGTGCACAGGTGTATTAAAAAAAAAAAAAAAAAAGGTAAAGAAGCCATGGTAAGGACTAATGCATTTAAAACATAAAAAGACTATTATTTAAATTTTACTGATGTGATTGAACACACATAAAATTCACTAGAAGTTTAAAATCCATCATGAAATTCTTGGAAATTATCTATAGCAATTATGGAACCAGATATGAGTCTGAAATGATTTGGCCAAAAATGCTTGCGAGATTGAGAAGGACTGTGTCATCCTAGGAGAACTCTTGGGCATGAGTTTACTAAAGAAGCATTGAGTGTATTAGATTCTCTGGATAAGCCAAAGAGGCTGAATATGAAAAATGTGTGAAGCTCTAACTAATGCCTACTTATAGCAGAACCAAGAATGATATCAAAGTCATCATAAGAGCTGAAAAGCCACTGCTTACTGTAATGCCTCTTTTGGAGTTTCCCAGCCCTGGTCTAGCATAGATTTAGGAGGGACATAAGGCAACTTAAAGATATCAATCTATTATTTACCCTTCTTTGGTGCTATTTTATTTATTTAATGCTCTTATATTTACTATTATTTTATATTTTACTGGCATGATATAACATCTATGAAATTAAGTAGAAGAAATGGATACTTATCTGTATTTCTCTGGCATCATTTTTATTGTTAATGAAAATAATTTTGATACAAAAAGGGAGGATAGGTGTATAAAATAACTCAGTTGTCAAAGGGCCAATATCACTCTTCATCCAGGGCAGTGCATCTTCTCCCCAGTCTGTGATGAGAAGAAGGAGGACCAGCTGTGAAGAGAGACGCACAGGGCAGCGAGGACACAGCTAAGTAAGCCCAGCAACGTTTAAAATTTCACCTTCTGCAGGGATAATGGCATGTACACATAGGCAAATGAGCATCACTCGGGTTACGGAGAGGTGTGGTTTTCAAGATGATGGAAAGGCTTACTATTTATTTCTGAAGGACTAGTATAAAAAGAAAAAAAAATGTTAGCCAGTGAATAAGTGAATTGATCCTACCTGCTGGTACGTTTTTGGTCTTCCAGTGTTGCCATGACACATACACACAAGAGGGAGCTATTTGCAGAGACTCTACCCACTGAGGGACTGTCTTATCTGTTGCCTGTGTATGTGGAGGGTGAGCATAGGTAAGAGAGATATGAGCACAAAGCCTTCGGGTTGGAGAAAGAGCAAGGGCGAGAGAATGAGAGCAAGAGTGAGAGAGCGAGAGTGAGAGTGAGAGCCACACACAGAGAGACAGAGAGACACAGAGACAGAGAGAGAAACAGAAAGAGAGACAGAGAGAGAGAGAGAGATAGACAGAGACACAGAGAGAGACGGAGAGAGGGAGGGAGGGAGGGAGAGAGATACAGAGAGACACACAGAGACAGAGAGACAGAGAGACAGAGAGTGAGAGACATGGCTAGCACATAGTGGAGTGGGTTAGAGAAAGCAAACTTCGTACATCTGTCAATTGATAAAGACTTAATAGGATAAACAGTTGAAAGCTGCCTTTCTGAATACAGGCATGGTTCCAGAGCAATAGGAATTTCCACTATTATAGCATATGCCTTTCCCCATAAGGATAACTGAAAAATGTAAGCGACTCTTACAAAAATGACTTGCTGTTCACTTAATGAGCAGTTTTTATTTCACATGGGCTGTAAAATGTCCTTAAGCACTTTTACACATTACCTTTGTTGTTTTTATATTGAATGCATGGTGGAATCTTCTAGAATACAGACGTTACCAAATCTGACATTCCCTCTGAATGTAGTCAGAATTTTCACTCCTAGTCGGAACCACGACTTCCCTAGCTGTCTTTGCCATTCTTTCTTTATCACTGGCACCCGAAGCTTCTGGGAGTCACCTTGCATGCAGAAACCCAGCTTCAGTCACTTCAGAAAAGCAACATCACACAGGACAGGGAGTGATGGGATCTTGTTGAAATGCAAATTTGAGAATTGGGGAAGTTTATTCATCATGATGTTGAGTTGATGTAGGCCAAGGATGCTTTGGAAAATTGGACTGAAGCTTGTTTTTCAAGAAACTGAAAAATAGCACGTGCTGAGTACATGCTATGGGCTCATGCTCAGAACTGAATGTGAAATCTGAAAAGCCTCTTAGATGACACATCTTCTGTGCTTAAAATTCAAATCTCAAGTGGCAGCAGAGGCAAAAAGTAGGTAATAAACAGCATCTTCTAAAACCAAGATAAATAGAAGGATTTTGGGCAGATTTGCTTGACAACTTGCACTAGTTTTGTTCACTCTGTAGGACACAGGTCTGCATATTCTCTCTGGTGAGCTGACAGAGCGATCTGCTTTTGATTCCCACAGACAGGACGCAGCTTAGGCATTCTTAGCAAACGATTTTGTTGTCCTCACTAAATTTCATGTTAAAGAATGTTAGTCCAAAGATACTCAGTTTCTGTTAGGAGAATGTGTTTGGGTGGTCTATTGATAGCATGATGATGGCAGTCAATAATAATGTATTCGATATTCCAAGTTGCTAAGATAATAGAATAAGAAAACCCAAGTAGATGATGAAGGGATATAAAATTATAGGTATTGATTAGACTTATTTAATCATTCTACAATGTATACATAAATCAAACTATTATATCACATCTCATAAACATACATAAGTAATTGCCAGTTAACGATAGTATCTACCATCTATCTCATTTGTCTATTATCTATTTTAGTCTGCCTATCTGTCTGTCTGCCTGTCTGTCTGTCTATCTATCTACCATTTATATCACTATTTCACTATGTATCTCACATCTCACTGTCATCTATCTATCTACCTATCTATCTATTTCATTTGTCTATTATCTCTGTCTATCTAGCTTATCATCTATCTATATCTATCTATTTCACCTATTATCTATCTATCATCTATCAATCTCAGCTATCTATCTATCTATCTATCTATCTATCTATCTATCTATCTATCTTCTATTTATCCTCGATCTATCTCATTTTCCTATTATCTCTGTCTGTCTGTCTGCCTGTCTGCCTGCCTGCCTATCTGCCTGCCTGCTTGTCTGTGTGTCTGTCTCTGTCTATCTATCTGGATCTCTTTGAGCGTTATTTTGCAAGTGAAGTTATCATCAGAGAAGAATTGGTCCTCCAAGGCTCAAGTAAGAAGCTCACATTCCCCTTGCAGAATTCTGCTGTGTGTGGTTTACCCTCTTTTTCCCTGGGAGTGCATCCATTCCATATGACTTTAAACAGCAGCCAGGCACAAATGTTCTGCCGTCCTTCCTACTCGGGTGCTTGCTTGACTAGATTCAAGAAATTAAAATACTCAGATATTTAAAGTTGTCCCACAGATTAGAGGGAATTTATATCGTAAGTTTCTCTAAAAAGGATCACATTGTCATGAAACGCTGAAAAGATACATTGACCAAAATGTATTTTTTTTTTCAAAAAAATTTTTTCTTTTAGAAAACCATCTTGCCAGTTAGGTCTAGGGATGTGTATCCCTCAAGGCCCTGAGTTCATTTTGCATCACAAGCTGGTGCCTTACGGTGGGCCAGAGAGGCTCAGGCCTTGCAACAAATCAGTGACAATGATGCCAGATACTTCTTCAGAGACTCTTTCCTCTAGGGTCCAGAGACTCTGAACTCTCAAAGGCACTTGACCTTTTAGAAAATGAGACTTCAGGGATAAAAAATTTTCCTTCTCGGTGTCTTGGAGCTGGGGTCCAGCTTGGCTCTGCCTCCTTAGCTTGCTTTTCTATCTGGCCTGTGTCTGGGTAGAGGCCTCCAGCCATGGCTCTGTCCCGGCCTCTGCCTGCTTCCTTAGACACCACACTCCAGAAGGTTCCTTTCTTCTGAGTGTTCACTGTTCTTGGCCTGTGTTGTGGGATGAGTGTTTGTGTCTCTCAAAATTCATAAATTAAAGCCCAGCATTCAATGTGATGACCTTAGGGGGTGGAGGCTGTGAGAGAGATATGGTCATGAGGGGGGAACACTTAGGTATGAGATCAGTATCCTTTTAGGAAAGGGTACAAGGGCTTCCTTTCCTCTTCTGATTTCAGGGACCACAGTGAGAAGATTGTGGTGTCTGGATGACACTGACTTGGCTGGCACCTTGATTTTAGAGATCCCAGCACCCAGAACTGTTAGCAAGGAATTAGGAAGGACAGAATGAAGCAGGAATGCGGCCGGTGGACACCTCGGAAGGAGTTGAGTGGTATGTGGGAATACGGGAATGCTGAAAAGACTTCGCTTTGGTAGAACCTCTGTTGACACAGGAGGTGACAAAAGAACAGAGCACCCACCTCATTTGAGACATACCCTCAGTGTACTTGGAGGACACAGCTAACACCACTGGACAAAGAAATAAGTTGCGCAGCAGGCTGGATGACACTGAATGTTCTGGAGAACCATAACGCAGAGCAAAGGGGCCAGGGGAGTGTTTGGGAGGAGTAGCGTTCACACAGGGTGATTGGGGCCGGCCTCATCTAAGCTCTGGATAAAAAGGAATGGTGAGGCCCATGGATTTCTGAGAAAAGACCTTCCAAGGAGAGACCCCCCTGCTAGGGCTAGTGGGGTGGGAGTGTGCCGGCTTGAGGAGCTTTGATGACAGTGGGCGGGGCATGAGGGAAGTGTTTTGGGAAGGGTGTAAAGATAGAGTTAACACTGGGGAGGGGCTTAGCAGTGCAATGCAGAGCCCTTGGAGGACTTGAGACCAGGACAGCCATGTCAGGATATTCTGAAAGTGGTGCATACATTTCCTTTCAGGTTTTGTCTGTACTTCTTAATGTACTAGTTTGGGGGAAAACATGTAGGTTCACAACAATGATAAACAAAACAAAACAAAACAAAACAAAACTCATTTATTTTTTATTTTTAATTTTTATGGCTCTGTCCTTATCTGATGTGCCAGAATCCCAGGTTGCCCTGGAAGTTCCGTGTGGAGGTCAGAGGTGTCATAAGGCTCTGTCCACCTTCCTTGCCTCCTCCCAGGGACTCTCATCGGTCTGAGGCTTGCTCCTTAGGTTGGGTGACTGGCTTGTAAAGAGCAGGGATCCTCCTGTCTTTGGTCTCCCACAGCCAGGACTATGTGTGCCACCATGCCCTCCCTGCTTTGCTTTTTACATAGGCTCTGGGATTGGACTCAGATCCTCGTGAACACTCTGTTGACTGAGCCACTTCCCAGCGCCAAATTCAAGAAGGCCATTTATGACATTTTCAAGAGTTCATTCATTGGGGCTGGAGAGATGGCTCAGAGGTTAAGAGCACTGGCTGCTCTTCCAGAGGTCCTGTGTTCAATTCCCAGCAACCACACGGTGGCTCATAACCATCTATAATCAGATCTTCTGGCCTGCAGGTGTACATGCATGCAGAGTACTGTATACATAATAAATAAATAAATCTTAAAAAAAAAAGAGAGTCCATTCATCTGGTCCTCAGGTTGCCATGTTTGTGTGATCTTTTCCTTTCCTTCTAACCAGGTGTCACAAAGAAATTTCCTCTGGATTTTCCAAGTTCTTTGTTTTGCCACTAAACCTGCTTCTCAGGCTATACTGCTTATTTTTTATTTTTTTATTTTTTTATTTTTGTACTAGTCAAGGATTCTCATTGTAAACAGGAAAATGTATCCTTGCTGATGTAAGCAGAAAAGCTATTTATGAAAACACATATGGAAGGGACATAGGGTTTGGACAACGCAGTCAAAGGCAGAGGCCCAGCCTTATGGACCAAAGGCTTCCTTTTCCTGCTGCCCATGCACAGCATGCCTCACACGGCACTTGATACACTGGCCTGCAGGAGGAAGAGGTCCTCGCTGTCCCTGATTGGCAGCCGTCAGCTGGCATGCGTTAGCACTATGCCCCGCTGCCTTTCTGCATGCCTTTTTCCTATACTGACTCCTCATGCCCCTGGCTGCAAAGGAGACGGGCACACTCCAGTTCTGATTCCTACTGGGCGAGCAAATACACTCCTGAGTAATCTGAGCTGGGACAGGATAGTCAAACTGTTCTGGGCACCAGAAATTATGAAACTGGTCCCTTGTCCCCTGGCCAGGCTGCTGGGTGTGTTTTGTCTTCAGCAGTGACTTTGGGTGGAGGTAATGACTTTCACCTCTCATTAGTACCACAGACTCCTGTCAGCTCACATAGATTTATTATTATAATTAAGATTACTAGATGGAAGCAAAAGAGCCTATGAAGAAGCCTTACGTTTTAAGATTTTTTTTTTTTTTCACTTTTTGTTGAAGAGGTCCATTTCTATACTTTAAAAGGCCAAGCAGTGCGGGAAGACTTACTTTAAAAAAAAATATCCAGTCTGACCTTGTTTTATCACCTTTTCCCATTTCTTCAGAAGCACCCTGAGTTTTTAATTGTTTTCTTTTGGTATTTACTTCTGGGTTTCTAAGAGTCATGGCTCTCTCTTGATCATTTTTAGATAGGACTTATTATGGGGAGATGGGAATTATAAGCCGCTTGCACCCTTTTGATGTAATTCTAGCATTATGTAACTACGGAAAAGCCCACATTTGCTGTCTTTGGCATACACTTCAGTGTTCTTCATCCCTGAGCTTGAGAGTGTGCCTTTTTATTTTCTTTTGGAGCAAGTTGTTTTTCCTAAAATTAACATTTTCCCCCACTGGTTTTCACTTCTTTTGTCTTTGGGATCCTCTGGTAACTCTTTCCACATCTGGCCACAGTTCTACAATGGTTCAGTGGGCGGACAGGAACAAGCAAGGGCATGCTTGGTCATTTGCCATGAGCAAACTTAACTCCACGGCCACGGCAATGGTCAGGCCACAGGCGCCTCCTGACCTGGGCACGTTCTGGCTTTCACATCATCTCAATCTCCTTTGCCTCCTCCTTCTTCTCCATCCTCTTCATCGTCATCCAGGTTGGCTTGAATTCAGGGGTAAGGCTCTGGCCTATGCACTCTGCCACAATGCTGTGGAGGATTTTTTTTTTTTCGGTCAGTTTTAGTTTTATTGGAATGATTAAGAAGCATTAAACATGAACACAAAAAATTAAGCCCCAGATTTGGTTCTGAAGTATTCTACATTGTTCGATTTACTTCCAGAGATATTTCAGATGGCAATTCAAAGTTACCAAAATCTTACTCTATCACTATTGACTTCAAGAACTTTTATTATTATTATTATTATTATTATTATTATTATTATTATTATTATTTTTTTTTTTTTTTTTTGTGTGTGTGTGTGTGTGTGTGTGTAGGATTTTTTAAAGGCCTTGGAGTTCCTACATAACCTTTCCTGGGCACTGCCCTGGGTGGGCTTTGAGCTCTAGAGAATCACGAACAGCAATACCCCTGTTCTCAGCTTCTTCTCCTGTTTCCCAGCCCCTCCTGTACTTTGGCCTGGCTGCCCTTTCTGCAGTACTCAGGGGCTGCGGGCTGCCTAGCGATGGGCACCTGTGAGCACCTGTGCTTTCTGGCAAACATCTTTGTATGGACAGCTTGAGTGTGATCGCTGTGACACCAGGTTTTGGATTTTCAAAATGCATCCTAAATATTTACTATCCTTTTTCATTGACTATATTTTACAAAGATGGAACCCTACCCTCCTGTTCATACACCTCTTCTTTCTGTTGTTGAGACTTTTACTTAATAAAAAGCTTGGGTCTCTGCATTAATCATTGTGATTAATGTGATTCCACTAATAACCTTTTTCTACTTGGGAAGGCTCCAATTATGGCTGTATTTTGTGTTTGGCCTCGGGCCAGTTTCTAACTCACTGGCTGGTTTCATGATGCCTCGGCATGAACATTAACCTCTGCCTCCACATTCTCCTGTAGACTTCAGACAGTGCCCATCCTTGGGACCTTCTGCTAACATACCCTTCAATAAATAAGCTGGGCTGTGGGGGAGGGACCGTCTCCCTTTCTCCCTTTCTGAATGGCTCAGACGCAAGGCTATTCAAGCATTATCAATGGCTTTCCCAACAGTGATGTCATGCTACACTCAAATTCCATAATTCCTTGGCTCACCATTCACCCTTATAAGTAATAGTGGAACCTTGCCAGAAGTACTGATCTTTTAGAATGTTCTGGAAGGAGGATACTCAAAGGGATCTGCAGTGTAAACTCTTCACAAACTCTAGGCTTCACAAACACAGTAGAGGAACTAGCCTGGCTCTTTAGAGAGGTAATAAGAGATACAAGAGAGCGTCTTCCAGGCCAGACAGTGTTAGATGTGTGACCCTGAGAAAATTGCTTAACTTCTTTGGGTCTCAGTTGACTCCTTTGTGAAATGGGAGTATCATATGACCTGTGGCCCGTTTCTACTCCCAAAGTAGTTCAATATGCTAGAAAATACCTAGAGATGCTAAGTAGATGGTACATACGAACAGCCTTGTATTTTGTTTTTTTTTCCATTGGCAAATTTTATTCCTAATTTTTGCACCTGTTCTCACAACGGCCTGGAAAAGGAGTGTTTAGGAGCCATACACTATGAATAAACTCAAATGCATGCTATCATATTCAGCAACCATAGCATTTATCATACACCAATGTAGGTTCACTAGCAGTTTTCATAAAATGTTAGCTCCTAATTATATTCATAATTCTTATGCATTATCATGTGAAATAACAAAACAGAGCCAGAACAAACATTCTTTGAAATGCTTAGACATTACAGGGGGCTCCCAGGAGCCATCAGAGGGGACTGAAGGGATCAAAGGTGCAGAAGGCTCACAGAAGTTGGGGTTTCTTGATAGCGTTAAATATGAGATTTTGCTTTTGAGTTCATGTAGAGACGGAAGGCGAGATCTTAGGCCTTTGAGTGGCAGGGTGCTGAAACTGGAGCCGCCGAAGAAAGCTGGGGCATCCAGCTTTTGGGAAACGGTGAGACAGAAAGAACCTGCATCCCAATGTGGACACTGTAGGGAGATGTATATGTCTTTCCGAGTTCTAGGTGGGAACATCTGCCTTTCAGCATATCGAATCATCTTCATTAATATCCAGCCCTCTGTACCTGGTTGGGATTCCCGCTTATACTACCTTTATAGGGCCTCCTAAGATGAAAAATGAACATGCTTGGATTTCAGGCCGGCCCTGAAACGATGGACTACTTTCAAGAGCTGAATAGACAACCTTAACTCAGGCCATTTGCTGTTTGCATAGAAAGAGCCCTGCTAGAATTGAACTAACAAAACAAAACAAAACAAAACTAAGTTACAATGAGAAAATCAGCCACCATAGCTAAGACATAGCAAGGCTGGAATCCAATGAGCTTCCACAAACAGAGCTATTAAACGCAAGCCATGAACTAAGCACACCAGTCTCTCCTTCTCTGTAAGGAATGCAAACAAATTGCACCAAACCCTCTCTCCAGCACAATTTTTCCTACATGCACACATGTATGGTCATGTTTAATTGGTCAGTTAGAGGCAGGATATGATAACTCAAAGTGAGTAACGAAGTAGGACAGGGACAATAGTCTATGACACAATTGATGTCCAGAACGTGGCCTCTGTTTTTTGTTATCATACCTTCTTCACTTTTTCACTTAAGGCAAGCATGTTACAGCTTCTCCTTCGAGCCTCTGGCATTTTGTTACTATTATTAAGAAACATTATGTCTACCTGAACAAAAGCACCCTCTACAGGGACGATCCATCTGGTGATGATTAGTTACCAGGTAAGGAGTGGGGAATACATGCCGTGTGGATACTCTGGACAAAGGGATAATTTACATCCTGGGTGGAATGGTGCCGGAGAGTACAAGGGTTTGTTATAATAATCAGAATAGCTTGCAATTGGGAACGTACACATTTTTTTTCTGTTATTTCTGGGAATTTCCATAAATGTATGCTCAGACCCAGTGCTGACAGTGGATAACTGAAACCATAGAAACCAGACTGTGGATAGAAGGGAGGAACTACTTTAAGCTCGCCAAGGACAGACTAGAAGGAAGTGGGAAGAGAGAGGCAAAGTGAACTTGTAGAAAGGAGCACGCGGTAGCTGAAATGTAAACTAAGCTGTCAGGGCAAAATACAATAGGAAGAAACCCGAGCAGCCTTACATGCTTGCCATAAATAGATGCTCAGAATTTCTGGGGCTCTTTCTTTGGTAAAATTTAGATGTATAGTTCTTTGGGAGGGGAGAAAGGGCTAGAAACATCTGTATTTATCTATAGAACTGTAAATTAATTATTTTATTTTTAATTTAAAAAAATTTGTTCACTTTACATTTCGACTGTAGCCCCCTACCTCGGTCTCCTCCCAGTCCCACTCTCCACCCCTCAGCTCCCCTCCCCCTAGTCCACAGAGAGGGGGAGCCCTCCTCCCCTATCATCTGGCCCCAGCCTATCAAGCCTCATCTGGACTGTCTGCATCCTCTTCTCTGTGGCCTGGCAAGGATGTCCCCACCAGGGGGAAGTGATCAACGTGTGGGGAACCAGAGTCCGTGTCAGAGGTACTCCCCATATTATGGGACCCACAAGAAGACTATGCTATCTACTACATCTGTCTAGATCCTCCCCATGCATGGTCCTTGGTTGGTGCATCATCAGTCTCTGCACCACCTCCCGCATCTCGCCCAGGTTTGTTGGCTCCATTGGTCCCCTTGTGGAGCTCCTGTCTCCTCCAGGTCTTTCTACCCCCCAACTCTTCCAATAGACTCCCTATGCTCCACCCCAAAGTTTGCTGTGAGTCTCAGTATCTGCTTTGATCCCCTGCTGGGTGGAGTCTTTCAGAGGACCTCTATGGTAGGCTCCTGCCCTGTTCCTTCTCTTCAACCATTTCCGGTGTCTATTCTATTTGCCCTCCTCATTGGGAAATAAGCATCCTCCCTAGGCCCCATTTGAAAGCCTGTAGTACCACATCAGCAGCTGCCCTGCTATGGCTGTCTGGTACTGGAGACTTACGTTTAGTTTAATAGAGAGACCTGCATTGACACATTAGTACTCCAAGTCCATCATTTACATTAGGGTCTGGATAGTCTTACTTCATTTTTGACAAGCAAAAGTCATCAGGTAGGAAGGAGTCTCAAGTAAGAAAATGCCTCCAGGTATGGTGGTGACTATAGCCGAGACCCCTCCCCTTACTAACTACAGATATGAAGGCTGAAGATGCCACCCTCTAACTAGACAGGATTCCTAGTAGAGGGAGGGAAACACCAACCCACCCACAAAAACTTCAACTCAAAATTTACCCTGCCTACAAGATGTGCAGGAATAATGAAAGAGCAGAGAGTAAAGAATGTCCAACTAAGGCCTGGCCACATCATGCAAGAGAGCCAACCCCTGACACTATTAACAACACTCTGCTATGCTTGTAACAGGAGCCTAGCATAGCTGTCCTCCCAGAGGTCCCACCTAGCAACGGTTGAAATAGATGCTAAGACTCACAGCCTAACATTGGGCAGAGTGCAGAGAGCCTTGTGGAAGAGTGAGAGGAAGGATAGAAGGACCCAGAGGGAACAGGAGTTTCACAAGAAGACCAACAGAGCCAACTAATGGGGGCACGGGATGGGGTGGGCGCTTTTGGAGACTGAAACACCAACCAAGGACCATGTGTGGACTGGACCTAGGCCCCTTACACATATGTACCTGATAGGCAGTTTGGTCTTCATGTGGGTCCCCTAGTAAGGGGAACAGGGGCTGTCTCTGACAAGGACTTTCTTGCATGCTTGTGATCACTTCCCTCTGGCAGGGTACCTTGGTAGAGGATGCACTCAGTCCTGATGCAACTTGATGTGCTGGGATGGGTAGGTGGGAGAGGGGTCCCTTTTTCTGAGGGGGAGGGGAGGGGGGACACTGGGAAGAGAGAAAGAACGTGGGACCGGGAGGAGAGGAAAGAGGGGGCTATGGTTGTGATGTAAAACGAATGAATGAATACAGAAATATAAAAAATAAGACAATGCCTCCATAAGATCAGGCTGTAGGCGGGCTTTTAGAGCATTTTCTTAATTGGTGATTGATGAGAAAGGCCCAATCTTATTGTGGCTGGTGTCATCCCTGGGCTGGTGGTCCTGGGTTTTGTAAGACACAGGCTGAATAAGTCGGGGGGCGGGGTAAGCCATTGGGGAACACTCTTCCATCGTCTCTGCTGCAGCTCCTGCCTCCAAGTTTCTGCCCAGCTTGAGTTCCTGCCCTGACTTTCCTTAGGAATGGACTGTCGCCTGGAAGTGTAAGCTAAAATAAACCCTTTCCTCCTCAAATTTCCGTGGTCACAGCGTTTCATCACAGCAACAGAGCTCCCAGTGCTCCACATCCTTGCCAGCACCTCTTGGTGTTGATGTAGTGGATTTTGGCTGTGCTAGATGAAACACCCGTGGAAGTGTGGTTTTTATTTATTTACCATTTCATTTTATCGCAACACTCTCTCTCACGCTGGTGCTCTCATTCTCTTACTCCACCCCACCCCTGCCTGAATGCTGTCCAGATCATGCTACATGCACCCGGGGACTCTGGAACAATGTTTAGGCTTCGGATTTAAAAACCTGAACTTGACTAATGAAAGCTGCGCCTATACAATCTGAGGCACATTCCTTTTTATTTTTAAGATTAAATGGATCTTGTCACGGTATCTTGTAAGCCGCAGAACTCAGTGTGAGACTATGAGTTTGCTATTATGATTTATATCTCATAATATATACTATGTATGTATGTACGCATGTATGTATCTAAACACACACACACACACACACACACACACACACACACACAGTTACAACTACACAGTTATTTCTTACACATTGACTTCCTTTATCTTGGGAAGTCTCTAAGCCAAGCAAACAGATCTCAAATGACAGACAGGCGTTTAAATATTCGTAGGCCACTCAGCATGCGTTTTTGTGACCTTCTTAAAAACTGGACAAATAAGTACTTAATGTCCCTCTACAATTTTCTTGTGTACTTTAGGTGTGTTGTACACATTATCTATGTTTGTGTCTGAGCCCAGGTGCGTATGTACACACATGCACACATATGCTTGTGTGTATAAACCAGAGGTTAATGTTGGGTGTCTTCCTCTACTGTTCTGTATCTTATTTCTGACACAGACTCTCCCACTGAACCTGGAGCTCACCAATTCAGCAAGACTGGATGGCCAGTGATTCACAGGGAGACAACACTCAGCTTTTTATGTGGGCGTTGAGACTCTGAACTCAGCTTCTCATGCTTGCATGGCAAATACTCTACCACCTGAGTCATATATTTCACATTTGTCTGTATGATTTGGGGGTAGGGTGATGTGAGGTGAAAGTTTTCCATAAAATGACAATGTATCAAAACTGATTTTCTGAAGCCAAAGTTGGGTCTAGGGAAGGAAAAGTCTGTGCCTCCAGAACTTCTAGGATGCGTATATTTGAGAGTTCTCATGTTTGCTACTTATTTGCATTGTCAAATAGGTCCTTCAGTCAGGAGTGACTATTTTTGGTTTGCTGTGTTAAACTACTGGTTTTTAAAAATGGATTATGTTCTTTACATATTCAAGTATTATGCCCTTTATCTGACATTCAATTAAAAAACTTTCCAAGCTTGTAATTCATATTTCACTTTCATATTTAGAAGATTTAGAGAATTTAGAGATGTAGTTAATATTAAAGGCAAACTCTCATGTTGCCTAGATATGGTGGTGCTTGCTTTTAATCCCAGCCTTCTGGAGACAGCTCTGTGAGTTCTAGGCTAGCCTGGCTTTTGTAGCAAATTCTAGGCTAGCTATAGTCAAGACCCTGTCTCAAAGAAAAACAAAACAAAACCCAACCAACTACCAGGTTTCTATGGCAAATGGAAACAATATTACTGTTATTATTCCGTGGTAATAACTGGATTATGAATTATGTTTTTTCATAAAAGTAGTTAATTTTCAGAGGATATGGTTTTGTCATTATAAATACAAATATTTTAAGAAATAATTAGGCCTATAATCCAAGCTCTTGGGGAGGCAGAGGTAGGCGAATCTCTGTGAGTTCAAGACCAGCCTGGTCTACAAAGCAAGTCCAGGATAGCCAAGGCTACACAGAGAAGCCCTGTCTCAAACAAACAAACAAACAAACAAACAAACATTCCAAAACAACAACAACAACAACAACAAAACAAAAACCCTAACCCCCCAAAACCAAACCAAAAATCAAAAACCAAACAAAACCCCAACGACACAATAACATATTTAGTTATTTGACAAGGTTAACACATTAATTAGAGTGACAGAGGGGAAACTCTAGTATCTTCAAGGCGTTACCATTAAATTATGCTATTGAAATCTGATCTAGTAAATGCATATACACATACAAAACCCCCTCTGGTGCCATCCCTAGTTTCTCCTATATATTCTTCTGAAATCCTTAGGCTTTATTTTGGTGAAAAACATGAGCTCTGCATCATCTTTCCTCTTGTTAACCTTTTTGGACTCAGATGGACTTCCCTTTGTTTCTCCTTCTCTGATGAGTCCCTAAAGGTCTCTGGCCTTGCTCTTTTCTTTCCAGAAACTTCAGTGATCTCTCAGACTTCTCAGTAGATCCAGTTCTAGCACGTTTTATTCGTCCATTTGCAGCAGTCTCTTGTGATTGCTTCCAAAACACATCGAGCATCTCTATTAATATATCCGAAGAATTTAGCGGTCGATATGGAATCATAGATGCGTTTCAATTTATTAACCAACCAGAGGCAGCTACTGAAAGTCTCTACTCACCTGTACACTGGAGATCCGGGAGGATGGGTTGGTAGAGATGAAAGAGAGAGGCAGAGGGTGAAATTTCTCGGGCTCCACAGGGCTTGTCACCATAATGTTACCAGGGAAACTGGCCCCAGATGTAAAGCATAATTGGTCACTGTTGCACCCGTGACACTACAAACCTTTCCCCAGTGGGCTTGGTTAAGTAAGAATGAAATTAATGGGTAGAGGCTAGGAGAAACTCCCTCCCACCTTGGTTGTCTTAAGTTTACAAAGGAAAGCACTGTGACTCTCGCGAGACCACCTTGTCTTAAGCTTTTTTTTTTTTTAAACTCCCACTATCCCGCACATGGTTTACTCTGTTTATTCCCAGAGTTTTACTGGCAATTTGGGATGCAATTGTGACGACAGACGTACCCACAGACGTACCCACCTCCTGGAGACATCTGTTGGGTGTCTCTCCTTTGATAGCGCACGTCTTCTTTGACTTCCGTCGTTGGCCTCTCACCTTGGGGACACAGGGGCACCCTAATTGCAAATAGCCCAGGGACCTCACTGAATTGGAACACGCACATCAACTCAGAACTGCCATCGCCTTCCAACCTTTCCTTTATAAGGGAAAGAAGGAATTGTTTTTCTTTTATTTAACAAGTTAACAAGATTCCTGAAGTGATCACGCCATCAATGGTCCCTGTCTCCCTGTAACAAAGGGAGGGGCCTAGGCCCAGGTCTGGGATCCCAGCATAATGCGCCTTGGTTCTAAAGTAGAGCTCTACGATTGCTTTAAACTCCCATTTTAGTGATTACAAGACAGAGCTCTGGCCAAGCCACAGCTGGATCTCAGGTCTTTTGGACTGAGTTTCTTTGTTCCAGTGATAGATCATGCGTGAGTTGTTTCTTGAAAGTCTTGTTAACACAAAAATACCAGACCCATGTGGGTTGGATGGAGAGAGGGTGAAGATAGCCCCTCTCTCTCTCTCTCTCTCTCTCTCTCTCTCTCTCTCTCTCTCTCTCCCTCTTATATTAACAGAACCCCAGCTAAGTAATCATGATGTAACCACTACACATTCCTAAGAGTTCTTCACAGATAATCTGACTGCATGACATAAGCCTTTCTAGTAGGATGAAAGCAAATGTTTCCAGGTAGACCTACTGAGAAAGCACCTGTCTTAGTGTCTTTTCCTGTCACTGTGATAAAAGGCTGTGACAAAAGCAACTTAAAGGAGAAAGCGTTCACTGGGCTCACACATCTAGACTATAGTCTGCCATGGAAGAGCAGACAGAGGAGCAGGAACTTGGAAGAGCTGATCACATTATGTCCGTAGTCAAGAGCAGCGAGAAGTGGACAAGTGTGTGCTGGGGTTCATTCAGCCAGCATTATCCCGAGCCCAGGAAGTGGTGTCACCCACCACGAGCAGTGCCCCTATGTCAGTGAATCCCTCATAGACACTCTCAGAGGCTCATCTCCCAGGAGACTGTTGATTGTATCAGTTGACAATCCCACACTAAGCATCACACTTCCCTTCCAGCAGGTGAGCCCCAGCAAATGTGCTATTTTTCCCCTTCACACTTTTCACCTAGAATTTGGATGACATGTGACTGTTTGCCCAGGGGAACTGCACAAGCTTCAGCTTCCACACTTGTGGCATCATGGACTGTCACCAACTGCCTCTTTTCCAACTAGATTAAAGTGTTAGGGTTCGGGCTTTCTCTTACTTGCCACTTTTCTGTGACATATTAAACAAGGAAATTCGTATGGATGCATCCTGAGTCTCTGGGAAATCCCCCTTTCCCATCCTTAGATAGTATTAGATAGATCAGCCGACATCATCAGAGGGAAGAATGATTGTTCTTGCTTAAGAACTTTTCACGTCAAGAAAAGAATGACAGGATCCTGCCAGTTGCATCGCTCAACCATTTGCTTCTGGATCACTTCATACACACAACAGCAAAGAAACTAAAAGCTGAGTTGCTACCTAGTTTTGCTGAATAAGAACCAAAGACACTTCTTTCGCTCTGAAAATGTATACCTTCTCACAAGCTTTATACAGTCCTAACACTGAAAATGTATGAGGCGTATGGGATGCACGGAACAATTAAGGCTGGTCCTCTGCTCTTTGTATGAGGAAAAAAAAAATCTGTAAATCTTCATCCATGCCATATGAAGAATGGTATCTAATAATAAGTCACAGGGATTCTGTGACCAACAAGAAGCCTTGTCTATGCATAGACATTCATGTCTCAGCCAGTCTCAGAGCTATTCCTGTGTAGTGGGATTAGCAATATAAGTCACCTGCTTGTTCTGCAGTTTGAATTCTTTACATCCCGATTGTAGCCTCCTCCCTCATCCCCTCCCTCCCTCATCCCCTCCCTCCCTCATACCCTCCCTCCTTCCCCTAGTCCTCAGAAAGAGGAGCCCTCCTCCCTTAACATATGACTTCAGCTTATCAAGTCTTATCTGAACTACCTGTGTCTTCTTCCGCTGTGGCCTGGCAAGGCCGCTCTGCCAGGGAGAAGTGATCACAGTTGCGGGGGGTGGGGCAGAGTCCACGTCAAAAGTAGACCCTACTCCCAATATTGTGAGACCTACAAGGAGACTGTGCTGCCTCTCTACTACATCTGAGCAGAGGGTCTAGGTCCACTTCACACATGGTCCTTGGTTTTTGCATCAGTCTCTGTACTGCAGTGTGGTTATCCTGTATTATGTGCCTAATATCCGCTTATGAGTGAGTATATACCATGAATGTCTTTCTGGGTCTGGGTTACCCCACTCAGCATGATCTTTTCTAGTTCCATTCATTTGCCTGCAAATTTCAAGATTTCCTTGTTTTTAATAGCTGAGTAGTATTCCATTGTGTAAATGTACCACAGTTTCTTTATCCATTCTTCGGTTGAGGGACATCTAGGTTGTTTCCAGATTCTGGCTATTACAAATAAGGCTGCTATGAACATAGCTGAGCAAATGTCCTTGTTGTATGGTGGAGCATCTTTCGGCTTTATGCCCAGGAGTGGTATGGCTGGGCCTTGGGGTAGAATTATTCCCAATTTCCTGAGAAAGTGCCAGATCGATTTCTAAAGTGGTTGTACAAGTTTGCACTGCCACCAGCAATGGAGTAGTGTTCTCCTTCTCCACATCCTCGCCAGCATGTGCTGTTACCTGAGTTTTTGACCTGAGCCATTCGGATAGGTGTAAGATGGAACCTCAGAATTGTTTTGATTTGCACATCTCTGGTGACTAGATGTTTTCTTCAAGGTTGCCAAATACAAATAGCTAAAACACTATGAATGTAATGTTTATGTAATTCCTGATTGTTTTGTGGTTCTTCTTTCTGCATGTAGTTTATTGCATATATGCATAATAATATAAACATGTATATAAAGAAAAATAATAAAAATAGGGAGTTGTAGAATACATTAAGACATCTGATAGCAACTCTGAGCTTCCACCTGTATGAGTACACACATATACACACATCTGCATGCATACATGCACGTCCACACATACAAAAGTATACATGCACATATATTACACATATACATGCTCAGAAAAGCTTTACCCTTATATTTTTATGCCTCATAAAATTAGTTTTACGTTCCTTACCTATACATCTTTGCCTAGGTGGACTCCTTTAATCTGGATATTTTATCTTCAACATACTATACTACATATAGTAACTGAAGAAAGAATGGAAAATAGTTAATATTTCCAGCTAAGACCAAAACCATCATAGCATTAGATCAGAGCATTTCCTTAATTTTGACTATTTTCTTTTTCTTGACATGAAGCCTGTTTTCTTGGCTTTATCTATTATATTTTTGCATGTTCTAAGTGAGAATCTTATGGACTAGATTTTAAGAACTCAGCTAGTAGTTTAATGTAGGCTTTTCATTTTGGAGTAGTGCTTCCTGCTTATTAAGGAAGATAGCCTGAGATGGCTTGAGTTTATTGGGCAGTTGTGTGTGGTAAGTTACAGTGGGAGAGCCTGGTAGGAGCCAGCTACTCTAGTGCCCAAGGACTTGGCCTCTGGAACTTGCTGGACTTCCCTGTTATTGTTCATATCTGATTCCTGAGCATTACATACCTATTTGTTTATAAGCCATTTGCTTTCTTTATGCCTTAGTTTCTCTGTCTGTGAAACAGAATGCTGGTAGTATTCAAAGTATCAGATGTTTACAAAGATTTGAGATTACCACATACAAAAATCCAGTCCTGTATTTGTATATACTTGTCAATAAATATTAGCAGTTATCATCATAAAAAAGAAACAAAGATGCACAAATCTGAAAGTATAATGTTCAAGAGGATATTAATATTGCCAATTAATTATTACCTTTTAACCAGACATGTTATGTGACCTGTCAAATGTCAGGTACCTGACCACCCTAGCCAAAGAGACTTGAATGAATTTATTTCTGACCTTTTACATTTATTTCTAGAAAACTCCAAATATTTTTATTATTTCAGCTAAAAGTCCTTCTAGGTTTTTGTATTTAAAATTTTAATAAATTTCCATTTTCAATCATTTTCTTGGCAATAGGGGAAAGTAGGGATTGAACCTAGGGCCTTTGCATGCCAGACAAACACTCAACCACTGAACCACATGCCTAGCCCTACAAGTCCCTCTATCCTCTTAGATACTTAGCTTTCTATTTCCAGCATTTTCCCTCCTCCAACTCCAGCATTCAATCAGTTCTCAAATCTTATATGGATGGGACATGGAGAGAAGTGTCCAAAAGTGGCATTACCAGTTGTTCTCTGTGACCTCAATTGCGCACGCTCTTTGCTCTTGACCACTCATTAGTTGCTTGTGTGGGAAATGTCAATTTATATGATGGTGACATTTGAGGCTTATGTGGTTGCTTTGATGTATTAGTTTTGGAGACCAAGCACCCAATTACAGCCAACAGACCACTTTTAATTGGGACACAGAGGTAACAGGATTCCCCGTTGCCATAGTTTCAGAGGCCCATATGTGGTCAGCTGTCTAATGATGGATTTATTTTCAGATGTTTGATGTTAGCGACAGTGAGCCCTGGTGACTCCGGGACATCTGCTGTTCTGGAAGGAGTGGCATGCGGTCCACAGCTCAGCAGAAGCCCACTTCTTAGGCAGAGCATGTTCTGGATTGGTGTTGCTTTTCATCTGTTTACTGTTGTGTGTTCTTGACTAAAGAGGAAATAGTAACCTGTCCCTTAACGAATGCTTTGGCGGTAGGCCGTTGCTCCGAGTGGCAAGGGAAAAGGAAAGCAAAAGACAAAGGGGACTTAAAAGCAGATTAACGATGGCATCACCTGGATCCACTGAGGAATCTCATGGAAATGACCAGAAGCACCAAAGGTGGGAGAAGCGTACACTAGCCACTAGGAAGGGTGATAGCTGCATATATGCCAGCAACCAGAGAGCGCTGGAGAACGCAGCGCAAAGGGACAGTCACGATCATTACGTGTTTATGTTTAATTCCAGCTTACCTGGGAGGCAAGCAGGAGAAACTTCATCTGAATCCAGTGGCCCCTTTCCCTCTGGGTGGGGAAGGAGGGCCTTTCCCAGTGTGGCATCCTCGGCACTATCTAGTTTCATGTGTATTTTCATCATCCCAGAGACACTTTGGTGCCCCCTAAAGGATGACTTCTCATTTCCTCCTTGTATTGTGCCCTTTTTCACTCTGGGGGAGGTGTAAAGAAATTCCTCTCCACCCAAGACAGGGCACAGACAGACCAGAGAATGGATTCCATCCAAGTACAGCTTGGCAAAGCAATGAGTTTCCTTAGGGCTACTGAGCAGTGTGGAAGACTCAGAAAACACAGCATGAGGAAGCCCCACGTGTAACTTATAGCTAGCTACACCCTGAAAAACTCTCTCTGATTAATTGTTTATGCCTTTTTTTTTTTTAGTTTGCGTATGTGTGTGTGCAGAAATGTGTGTGTGTGTGTGTGTGTGTGTTTGTGTGTGTGTGTGTGGGTGCATGAGTCTGTGTGTGATGTGTATGTGTATGTAGGTTGTACAGGTGTGTGTGTGTGTGTGTGTATGTGTGTGTGTGTGTGTGTGTGTGTGTGTGTGTCTACATGCACATAGAAGCCAGAAGACAACTTCTGGTGTTGCTCCTCAAGTGCTGTCTTCCTTGAGTTTTGAGGCAGGGTCTCTCACAGGCCTGGGGCTTATCAAGCAGCTATTTGGCTGATGAGCCTCAAGAATCCACCTGTTTCCACCTTCCAGCGCTGAAATTACAAGTGTATGTCAAGCCCAGACTTTCTTTTTTAAAATTGTTTTTGGAGGCCTGAACTCAGGGAAGGGGCATCTGTTGTCTTCAGTATCTGTTTCTTGGATTGCTCTTGCATCTGTAGCACCACACAGTTTCTGCCTTATAGAAAGTGCAAACGTTTGTAGAACAGATGAACAGAAAGTGGAGGGAGCGTGGCTGTGAGAAGGAAGAAGCTGGCTTGGAAATCTCCTTTAGACAATGCCACATTGGCATCCCACAGGATAGGAAAGAAAACATTCCCTCTCCTGTCCCCATCACTTAGTAACTTAAAGCTGTTGTTGGCAGAAATGGTCTCCCCTCATTTTCCAGAGAGGAAAATGAGTGCCCAGCACTGGTGACATTCAAGCATGTTTGTGACATTCATCTCTCTGTTGCTGTGACAAAATAGCTGAGAGAAATCAACTTAAGGATAAATATAACAAAATATTTATTTTAGCTATGGCTTCAGTCTGTGGCTGCCTGGCTCTGTTATTTTTGGGTTATGACCAGTCATAATATCATCATCACCAGCACTGCCAACATCATCATAATCACAGGGAGTGTCAGGTGGGATGAAGCTGGTCACCTTATGGTAGGAGAGAGACAGGGTGGGGACAAAGAAGAAAGAATGGGAGGAGAAGGAAACTTGAAGATTTACAAAGGTTACTATACCTCTAAAAGGTGACTGTTCTAGTACATCCACTGGTAAAATAGTGGTATAACTGTTTGAGGAGATAAACAACCACTTTTTTAAATTTTCCAAAAAAAATTCAGCACATTCTCTCTCTCTCTCTCTCTCTCTCTCTCTCTCTCTCTCTCTCTCTCT
>OU015746.1:26976904-26991255 GCA_907169655.1 Acomys percivali
GGTCAGGGACACATAGTGAATTCTGTCTATGGGCTGCAAAGTGAGGGGACCTTGTCTCAAACCACGCCTCCACATTCTTGCTCTTAGCCTCAGGTTTATTTGCAATTTATAAGAGTTCTGGGTCCTCCCAGATCTGACATTTTCTAATTTTCCCACAAGTTCTGGAGACAAAGATCTTTGCCATCGTTGACTGGGAAGGCTTGGAACTGTGGTGTTACGTGAAGACATGTATTTTCCTTTTTGGTTAGGTCTTAGTTCTGGTGTTTTTCCTGCTGATGGATTTCTTGTCTCTCTGCAGGAATCACCTTCCATTTGTTCCTCCCCCTAGCTCTTCCTTCTTTGTCCTCCCATTGACAAATGATGGAGAAATAGCCCCGTGGCCAGGAGCAGAGTTGCTTGTGGCTAAAGGAGGCTCTGCTGAGACTCGGTGATATCTTTATGCTGTGGTGCCATCCAGAATATTGATTTTTATTTCATTTTTTCCTTTTGGTTAAGAATCTTAATTGAACTGCAGGGTAGCCACGGTTACCACAGGCTTACCCCTATTAAGTCCCATACACAGCTCCCTGAAGTTTCTACTCAATCAATACTACCTAGTTTCTTTTTTTCTTTTAAAGAATTATTTATTTTATTTATTGCATATCTGCTTTATCTGCAGAAGAGGGTATCAGATTACATTAAAGGTGGTTGTGAGCCACCATGTAGTTGCTGGGAATTGAACTCAGGACCTCTGGAAGAGCAAGTGGCGCTCTTAACCACTGAGCCCGGGGTAGCCAGTGGCAATTTGTTTGCGCCAGCGAGTTTAATTCCTGCAACCTTTTATGTTAGGTCTTACCATCTTCATCATCCATCTCCAAGGTTCAGATCGGCTCTCTTGGTGTTATACTTGGGAGCACTTTATTTCTTCAGTAAGCTGTGTGAATTAGGGTCCCGCAAAGAAAAGTGGGAAGAATTCACTAGGGAGAATAGCAAAGGGAGAAAATGACAAGGCATCAGAGAAGGCTGAGCAAGCCGCCAGACTGTGGTCAAGTTCTGGCCCTGAGAGGGAGAAGTCCCAAGAAACAAGGAAGGAAGAAGACAAGAAAAGAAGGGTCAGAGGAAACGAGGGAAGGACAGAAGTTAAAAAAAAAAAAAAAAGGAAGGGCGTCATGCTTACAAGGTGCCATGCTAGCGGGAACCCAGAGCCAAAGATTTCCTCGCCCTGAGTCCGGCATCAGCTGTAAACAGGCTTGCTTCAGGACCCTTGTTACCATCTGTCGCAGAATGGGAACCACACACAGGATACGTGTCAATGAGGGTATATTGGTGGATTTCAGAATGTAGCATCAGGCCCTGGGTCAATCACCCTCCCAGCAGGAGAGGAGCTGAGAGCCAAGGCCTTGGACCAACTGTTTGGCCCATGATCTAGGCCATTGTAAGCAAACTAAGTCATGTCTCTCTTGTCTTTTTTTCCCTCTCAGTTTTAAAGGAAGATCATTTATACCTCATGAAACCCTACAGAGGAATGCGTGGTGCAGGGCTTATCTAGACTGTTTTGAACAGTGCTTGGCACATGGCGAACGCTCAGTGAACACTCATTTGTACCAGGTTTCATTACATCACTGGTTCAAGATTTAATTTTTCAAATGAAGGATTTCCCAAACTTAATTTAGAAAGACAAAGAGTGGAGCTTTCTAGCTTAAGAGAAACAGGAGATCTTGTCTGGCTCTCATGCCTCTAATGCTAACCTTTAGGCATGTTTCTGGGGTAACCTAGGAACTGAGGGACGCATAAGGAGGAATTGCATCACACATATTTTGTGTTGTGCACATTTGAATTTTTTTTTATTAAAGATTTATTTATTATGTATTACAGTGTTCTGCCTGCATGACCACCTGCCTGCCAGAAGTGGGCATCATATCTCATTACAGATGGTTGTGAGCCACCATGTGGTTGCTGGGAATTGAACTCAGGACCTTTGGAAAAGCAGACAGTGCTCTTAACCTCTGAGCCATCTCTCCAGCCCCACATTTGAAGTTTTTATCATGAATGATAACTCACTTTAAAAATTCATCTGCAGTAAGACAGAGTTTAATGATATGTAGTTTTATATTGTTAGTATATATATGGGTTTGAGTTTTTGAGAAAGGATCTCAGGCTAGCTTCAAATGTGTAGGGTCACGAGAGCCTCCTGCCTCAGCCCCCAGAGTAGCTAGGATTATACGTGAATACCAGTATACCTTATTGTGGATTTGTGTGGCTACTACTACAATGGAAATACTGTACAGTTTTATTAACCAGTACTTACTACTTCATGGTCACACCCTCCCCACTTCTATCCCTGGCAGCAGCTGATCTATTCTCATCACCATAATTTTGTCTTCCTGAAATTTTCAAATAAATGGAGCCATTCAGTCTCTGGGCCTGGCTTCTTTCACTCAGTACAATGCCTTTAGCGCCTACCCAAACTTGTATATCAACAAATGTTTCCTCTAATTGCCATGTGCTGTTCCACTGACTGGTGGCGCCACAGCTTGTGTAAGTAATATTGGGCTGTTTCCTTTCTAGGAGGTGACCTGGCACATGGTGGAGGACAATCAGTAAACACAAACAGCTCTTATGTGGCTCAGAATGGGTATCTACAGTTGGTGTCCTCTAGAAGGTTCTTACACATCTCCTCCTCTTCTTTCTCCTTCTTCTTGACTCTATATTTTGGTTTTCTGTTGCATTTTCTTCTTACAAGTCATCAATTGCAATAAGTCAAAATCCATTTTTTTGGGGGGGGCTCAGTAACCAGTTAAGGAGGCAGTGACCTAATATGTCTCTTCCTTGTCAGCTTATTGCTCTCAGGACAATTATTTCTCCCCAGTGGCACCCCAACTCCCAAGTCAAAAGCAATGGCTATGAATCAGACCTATATAATTGACTGGCATTGAATGTCAAGCTTAACTTTCTCTCAGATGCTTAAAAAAAAGAAACCAAACCCCTTTTTATTGATTTATTGTGAGTTTCAGATCATGCACCCCAGTAACACTCACTTCCCCATCCCTTCACATCCACATCAAAATAAAACACAAACAAACAACAACAAAAAACAAAGCCTAGAAAACACCTCATTGTGGAAGTTGTAGTGTGTCAATATGCCTGTCTCCATCTACACATCTTCACTTGCAAATGTTCATAGCAATGAGTCTTTTGTCTGGCTCAAGATCTCTGATTTCTGTGACACCACCAATATTGGATCCTCACCAGGACTTCTCCAAGTTATTTTGTTGTTGCTTTGTGTCATAGAGATTCTGCAGCTTTGGGACAGCAGGACTGGCCCTTTTATGCCTCCCAACCATTTGCAGATTATGTACATTTTGGGGTAGGCCAATTCAGAGCCTAGGTTCTGGGCCTGGGTGGTAGCTGAGCTGGTCAGACTCCAGGCTCTCTCTTATCTGCACCACTAGGTGCAACTGGCTCTGGATAAGCCACCCAGTGTGCACCACCAGCAGGGGGCAGGGTAAGCTCTCTTGCTCTCACATCCTTGGGGCTGGCTCACCAGTGCCTTCACCATCAAGCCCAGCTCCACTGTGCTGTCTAGGCAAGGTACAGCATCCATTTTCCTGAATGTTACAGCCATTGGGGATGGGGTAGGGGAGGTGTCAGGCCTAGCTCTCCTGCATCTCATCCCTCCAGGGCTGGCTCTCCTCAACACTGCAGGTGGCAATGGGGGGGAGTGGTGGGGGTGGGGTGGGAGGAGGGCATCACTCCTACACCCATGCCACTTTGCACTGAATGAATGGAGGGGCCAGCTCTTCTACTCTTTCACTCTTGGGGGCTGGTTCACCTGTGCCCCTTCCACCAGGGCCAGGTCTTCTGTGCTACTCAGAGGAGGCGCAGGGACTGCTTTCCTGAGTGCTGCAGTTGGTGAGGGGCAGGGACAGCTCACCTGCTTTCATGATGCTTAGGCCATTTCTCTGGACTCCTGAAGGTGACTAGGTGTTTGGGGCATTACCCCTGAACCCACACCACCTCGTGGCAGATGAGTGGTGGTGCCAGCTCTTCCAGGCTCTTGCCCTTAGGGGCTGGGTCACCTATATACCCTCCACCAGGGTTGGCTCTACTGTGCTGCTCAGGTAAGATGAAGGGCCTACTCTCCTCATGCTGCACCTTAGCAAGGGGCAGGGAAACTCTCCTGCTCTCAGGACCCCAGGGCCAGCTCTTCCAATTGTCATAAGTGGGGAAGGGGGAAGGAGAGGGCATCAACCTCGACCCAGGAACCTCATGGCAGGCTAGTGGTGGGGCCAGCTTCTCCTGTGCTCTCACCCTTGGGGCTGGCTCACCTGTACTCCCACCACCAAGGTCAACTCTGCTGTGCTGTCCAGGTGAGATGCAGGGCTATTCTCCTGAGTGCTGCAGCTGGTAATGGGGAGGGCTACCTCTCCTGTGCTTACCACCTTGTGACCCTGTGGGCAGCTTTCCCGACTGCCTGAGGTGGCAAGGGGTGGAGGGGCCATCACCTGTGTGCCCATACCACCCCATGAAGATGAGTAACAGTGTCAGCTCCCCACACTAATACAACACTGTGTTGCCTGGGCAAGGTGCAAGGCCTGCTTTCCTGAGTGATGTCACAGGTGAGAGATGGGGGATAGCTCACCAGAGCACCACATTCAGTGAGGGGCGGGGTCACTTATGCACAGTCACTGCCCAGGGACGTTCTATGTTCTCTAATGGTAACATAAACCAAGGACATTGACACTGGCCCCTGCACCTGTGTAACCATGGACTCAGACATGGCCCTCAGTGGTAGCTTGGGCTGGGACCTTACTGTGGACCCAGGTGGCAGGGCTGGCCACTCACATCAAGCTACTCTTGTCTATCCTTGAGTGTTCAGTTCCATCTCTCTTCATAATGCTCAAGCTGCTCCACTTCTCTTTCTCTCCCCTCTGACCATCTCACACTCACACAGTGTGGTGGCTCCCACTGCAGGTTGTCCTTGAAGCTGGTGGGTCCCTGAGTGACATCCTCTGTGCTGCATGGCAAGCGGGTGTCTATGGCCCGCCTGTGCTGTGGAGGGCAAGTCTGTGGGTGGCATAGTGGTTCATAGGTCTCTGTCTGTCTTCCTCCTCCTGTGCTACGGTGCCTGAATTTGATTTGATTTTTTTTAATTTTATGGGTACTAGACATAAGACAGCTTTGGCCACCAAGGCAGGCATCAAGCTAAGATGAACAAAGAACTGGCATCTGTTCTGCCTCTGACTGATATAAGAAAAACAACACCCACTCGGGAGGCAGAGGCAGGTGGATCATTGTGAGTTTGAGGCCAACCTGGCCTACTAAGCGAGTCCAGGACAGCCAAGGCAACACAGAGAAACCCTGTCTCGAAAACCAAAATGAAAAAAGAAAAGAAGAAAAAAAAGAAAGAAAGGAAAAGAAAAACAACCCCAACAAAATGTCTCTTTGCCCATTTCCTGGAGGGGGACGACTCGCTCAGATTCTTGTACTTAATATTCCTCAGCCACTCCTCTGTGCTGACACTTCTCAAGCATTTGCGCAATGCTGACCTCATGCTTTATTTAGCAAATTCATTATTCTGGTCCCAAGCTGTTAAACACCCACCTCTACTAATATCAACATCATTAGGATCTGTGTGAATAATGAAGGCACAACAGCTACTGACACCGTAACTAGCCTCAAAGGACAGTGGAGCTGTTTAGATGAAAGCTGTCTATTCCGCTGCCCACCAGCGGGCATGGTGTGGTGGTGGCGTAACAGCCTGGGACAGGCTGTGTGCTAAGAGAGCTGGGGAAGCTAAAAGAATGTGAGAAGAGCTGGGAGTTCCTAGGGGCCATTCCTAGGGGCCCAGGAGGAACAAAGGGAGCAAAGCAATAGAGAAGAACCTATGGTGAGTCACAAGGCTCAGGACCACAGGGTTCATGTTGTTACTGAAAACCCCCCAGGGAGGCATTTCTACTGCTTTGCCAGTGTTTTTTAATTTAGGATCTTTAACACCAAGGGAACATCTTCAGTTATGTGTGAGACACAAACAGAAATGACAGTTTATTACTTAGAGGTCTCTGGGTATGCACAGTACAACCGAGACCAAACACAGAGGGTCAAGGAGCCCAGGCAGGGACGTGAGGAAAGAGAGAGAGAGAGAGAGAGAGGGGGGGGGGGGTGGGTTAGAAGGATCAGAGGGCCTATGCCTTGTCTGAGCACAAGAGCCAAGTCTCCTGCAGAGTTCCTGTGACTTTACAATAGTAAGCAGGCATGAGCTCTGGGTTGTATTCCATGTGGGATGTGAGGGTCAGCAGAGCCATTCAGATAGGTTTCATCTAGTTATCTGTGGGGAGGAAGTCATGCAGGGAGCTGTACCCATTCTTTTATGGTGTTGAGAACACGAGCTATGATGTACCATTTGGTCTGCCCTTGGGGCTCTAAGTGGCTGAGGATGGACAGG
Source organism: Acomys percivali (assembly GCA_907169655.1). Lineage (NCBI taxonomy): Eukaryota > Metazoa > Chordata > Mammalia > Rodentia > Muridae > Acomys > Acomys percivali. Next base: position 26,983,329 of record OU015746.1, read on the forward strand.
CAGAGTCAGATGTGCTAAGACTGCTCTCCTGAGAAAAAGGATGCCTGTGCTTTCTGACCTCAGACCTCCTGTGACTTCTGAGAATAATTCCACCCTGGAAGACACATGGGTTGGTTCTTCTATGCCAATAGAAATGGGACAAAGAGATTAGGTACTGGAAAGGGGCACACAGAATAAACTGATGTGATTTAGTGAAAACGGGACTGTTTTTTCTATGCTTCTTACCACTTCCTCATCACCAAGGACCTGCCTCACATTGAGGAAAGATGAGGGAGTTGGTAGACTGAACGGTGTTTTGGTTTTGTTTGTTTGCTTTTTTTTTTTTTACAAGTCATGTGTTATAGTCCAGATCCCTCATCTTTAGATTGTGACTGTATTAGAGATAGGACCTTAGAGAGGCAATTCATGTTAAATAAGATCAGAAGGGTGGGGGCACTACTCATAGGATTAGTACTCTTGTAGGAATAGGAAGGGATGTATGGACATACACCAAGAAAGAAGATAACTTCAGGCTATGAGAGAGAGACCTCAGGGAAGCTAGGCGAGGTGGCACAAGTCTGTAATCCTAGCATTTGGGTAGGGGGCAGAGGCAGGCAGATCTCTGTGAGTTCGAGGCCAGCCTGGTCTACAAAGTGAGAGAGACCTCAGGAGAAACTAGGCCTCCTGGTACCTTGGTGTTGGACTTTTGATCTCCATGACAGTGAGAAGTATGTTCTGCTGGTTGAGCTACCCAGCCTGTGGCATTTTGTTATGTCATTCCTGGACAATGAGTTCAAATGGCTAGGTGTTCTCATCTGGATCTCAAGAGCCAGGGAGGACTCAGCAGATACCAGAGCATATTTAACAACAAACTGTATCTTCATTACATATTACATAGAGTATGACAAAGAAGGGGCAGCTGAGGTGCAGTGCAGAGGCAAAGAAAAACTAAGCTGGAGCCTCCTGGGTTGGTGACCTTGGACAGCTATCTCCCTGAATACCAGTGTCCTCCAGTGGTAGACAGTAAGCCTTGGCGACTGTTATGGAGCTCTCCGGATATGTAGAACACATGCAGACGTTTTTTTAATCACTAGGAAGGTATGGCCGATAGACTGATAACTTTTTAAGCTTCAGCTATCTCCGACCCAGGATCTGTTGGCATCATTTGATTGCTGGATGAGAAATAATCAGAAACAAAAAGTATCATATTGAAAATGACCAACTTTGGAAGAGCCACCATCATTTCTTACAGAAGAAAGACGGCCCCTAAGCGAAAGCTGAGAAACAGAAGTCCCTTTTACTTCTAAACTGCACGAGGCGACATGTCTGTTGTCACCAGGAATGGGTGTTTTGTCTGCTTTCATAAACAATATGGCTTCTCTTAGTAAAAACTCTTCCAGGAAGTAGTTTGGACAAATGTATCAAGAGCTTTAAAAATACTCACATTGCTTGACACAGCAGTTCCGTTTATAACAGTTTATTCTAGGAAGATAATTTGAAATGCAGAAAGCTGTAGGCTTAACATGAGGTGTTCCCTTGCAGCTTAACTAACTTTGGTATAAATTTGGAGAACTCCTAAGCCCATACTGTCAGGAGCATGGTTAAATAAGTTGTGGCACAATCATATGGTGAAAGATTATGTAACCACTAAAATATGTAAGTGAACTACCATCAGTAAATGAAAAAGGCAGAACACAAACACAACGGGAAGTGAATGCAGCGTAATGATTGGGTGAGACTAGGCTAGGATTACTGCTTTTTTCCCCTTTCTGCTTTATATGCCTGATTTTGATACATTTTCTGTGGTGACTATGCATTAGATTTGTAAGCTGGAGGAAGGCACAAAGAAATAATGGTCAAACAGGGAGATAAAGATGGCAGTGGCCTTAGTAATGTCCTCAACTGTGACCAGGAGACAGTTTTTGCCTAGCATAAATCATATAGAAAATATGAAATTTAGTTCAAATGAAATAATGTATAAAATATGCATTCTAACACTATGTTCTGATTTGAATAAAAATTGTGTAGCTCCTATGATCATTTCTTGAGGTCCAAGTAACTTTCTGGTGTGGCTCACAGACGCAAGGGGGACATTTTACTTAGTTTACACATTGACTGCAAAGGACATGAGATGACACAAGCAGGGTGGAAGAGAGGGGTAGGGCAAGGTGGGTGGGAGAGGTGGAGCTCCCATGCCCTCTCTGTGTTCCCCACAAGCCAGAAACGCCACAACCTCAGCTACTTGGAAGTTTCTTGCTTCTAGACTTTTGGGTTTCTGACACAAGTTTCATAGCATGGGCAAAATTAGCAGGGACATTATTAATTAATCATTAATTGGCTATTGGGATCAATTCAACCTTAAGCCCTTCTCCACCCCTTAGATGCCAAGAATGGGGGTGAGTCCTAGGCAAGGCACTACAGGTAACTAGTAACTGTGGAGAGCACAGAATTATCCTCTCCCATGGATGAACTTTCTGAGCTTCAGAGTGGTCAGCCTCTGCGTCCTTCCATCCACTCATTCTTTCATACCACTCTCAGTGCTCCACCCAGAGTCAGCAGGGAGTCCCAGCCAGCATCTGTCCCCATCCCTCACTGGGTGGAGTCTCTCAGAGGACATCTATGTTGGGCTAATATCCACTTATAAGTGAGTATATACCATGTGTGTCTTTCTGGGTCTGGGTTACTTCACTCAGGGTGATCATTTGTAGTTCCATCCATTTGCCTGCAAATTTCAAGATTTCTTTGTTTTTAATAGCTGAGCAGTATTCCATTGAGTAAAAGTACCACAGTTTCTTTATCCGTTCTTTGCTTGAGAGACATCTAGGTTGTTTCCAGATTCTGGCTATTATGAATAAAGCTGCTATAAACATAGTTGAGCAAATGTCCTTTTGTTGTATGGTCGAGCATCTTTCAGTATATGCCTAGGAGTGGTATAGCTGGGTTGTGAGGTAGAACTATTCCCAATTTTCTGAGAAAGTGCTAGAATAATTTGCAAAGTGGTTGTACAAGTTTGCACTCCCACCAGCAATGGAGGAGTGTTCTTCTTTCTCTGCATCCTCACCAGCATGTGCTGTCACTTGAGTTTTTGATCTTAGCCATTCTGATGGGTGTGAGACAGAATATCAGAGTCATTTTGATTTGCATTTCCCTGATGACTAAGGAGGTTGAGCATTTCTTTAAGTGTTTCTCAGCCATTTGATATTCTTCTGTTGAGAATTCTCTGTTTAGTTCCAAGCCCCATTTCTCAATTGGGTTATTTGGTTTGGTGGTGTTTAATTTCTTGAGTTCTTTATATATTTTGGATATTAGACCTTTGTCAGATGTGGGGTTGGTGAAGATCTTTTCCCAGTCTGTAGGCTGTCGCTTTGTTCTCTTGACAGTGTCTCTAGCCTTACAGAAGTTTCTCAGCCTCATGAGGTCCCATTTATTAATTGTTGACATTAAGGCCTGGGCTGCTGGTGTTCTGTTCAGGAAGTTGTCTCCTGTGCCAATATGTTCCAGGCTCTTCCCCACTTTTTCTTCTAAGTGACTTAGTGTCTCTGGTTTTATGTTGAGGTCTTTAATCCACTTGGATTTGAGTTTTGTGCAAGGTGACAAATATGGGTCCGGTTGCATTTTTTTACACATAGACATCCAGTTAGACCAGCACCATTTGTTGAAGATGCTATCCTTTTTCCATTGAATGGATTTGGCTTCTTTGTCAAAAATCAAGTGACCATATGTGTGTGGATTCATATCTGGGTCTTCAATTCGATTCCACTGATCAACCAGCCTGTTGCTGTGCCAGTACCATGCTGTTTTAATTACAATTGCTTTATAGTACAATTTGAAATCAGGTATGGAGATTTCTCCACAGCACCTTTTATTGTACAAGATCGTTTTTGCTATTCTGGGTTTTTTGTTTTTCCATATGAAGTTCAGAATTGAACTTTCAATGTCTTTAAAAAATTGTGTAGGTATTTTGATAGGGATTGCATTGATTCTGTAGATTGCTTTTGGTAGGATGGCCATTTTTACTATGTTAATTCTCCCTATCCATGAGCAAGGAAGATCCTTCCATCTTCTCATGTCATCTTCAATCTCCTTCTTCAGAGTTTTGAAATTTTTTTCAAACAAGTCCTTCACTTGCTTAGTTAAAGTAACTCCTAGATATTTTATATTGCTTGTGGCGAATGTGAAGGGTGTGGCTTTCCTAATTTCTTCCTCTGCAAGCTTGTCATTTGTGTATAGGAAGGCTACAGACTTTTTTGAGTTAATTTTGTATCCAGCCAAATTGCTGAAAATATTTATCAGCTGTAGGAGTTCTCTGGTGGAATTTTGAGGGTCACTTATGTACACTATCATATCATCTGCAAATAGGGATAGTTTGACTTCCTCCTTTCCCATTTGGATACCCTTGATCTCCTTTTGTTGTCTTATTGCTCTGGCTAGAACTTCGAGTACTATGTTGAAGAGATATGGAGAGAGTGGGCAGCCTTGCCTTGTTCCCGATTTTAGAGGAATTTCCTTGAGTATCTCACCATTTACTTTAATTTTGGCTATTGGCTTGCTGTATATAGCCTTTATTATGTTGAGGAAAGTGCCTTGTATCCCCGATCTCTCTAAAACTTTAAACATGAATGGGTGTTGGATTTTATCAAATGCTTTCTCTGCATCTAAAGAGATGATCATGTGGTTTTTTATTTTCAGTTTGTTTATATGGTGGATGACATTGATGGATTTCCGTATATTAAACCATCCCTGCATGCCTGGAATGAAGCCTACTTGGTCATGATGAATGATATCCTTTATGTGTTCTTGTATTCGTTTTGCAAGAATTTTATTTAGTATTTTTGCATCGATGTTCATAAGAGAAATTGGTCTGAAATTCTCTTTCTTTGTTGAGTCTTTGTGAGGCTTAGGTATCAACGTGACTATGGCCTTATAGAATGAATTTGGTAATGTTCCATCCAATTCTATGTTTTGGAGTAGCTTGAAGAGTATCGGTATTAGCTCGCCTTTGAAGGTCTGGTAGAATTCTGCGCTGAAACCATCTGGCCCTGGGCTTTTTTTGCTTGGGAGACTATCAATGATTGCTTCTATTTCTGTAGGGGAAATGGGACTTTTTAGCTTGTTTATCTGTTCTTCACTCAACTTAGGCAAGTGAAATTGATCAAGAAAGTCATCCATTTCCCTTAGATTTTCAAATTTTGTGGCATATATGCCTTCAAAGTAGGATCTTATGATTCTTTGTATTTCTTCAGTGTCTGTTGTTATGTCTCCCTTTTCATTTCTGATTTTGTTGATTTCAATACTGTCTCTCTGCCTTTTAGTTAGTTTGGCTAACGGTCTGTCTATCTTATTGATTTTCTCAAAGAACCAGCTCTTGGTTTTGTTGATTCTTTGGACTGTTTTCTTAGTTTCTAATTTGTTAATTTCAGCCCTGAGTTTGATTATTTCCAGACGTCTACTCCTTTTGGGTGTTTCTGCTTCTTTTTTCTCTAGGGCTTCCAGCTGTTTTGTTAAGTTGCTTATGTGCGATGTTTCCAATTTCTTTTTAAAGGCACTTAGTGCTATGAGTTTTCCTCTTAACACTGCTTTCAGTGTATCCCACAAATTTGGGTATGTTGTTCCCTCATTTTCATTGAATTTCAGAAACTCCTTGATTTCTTTCTTTATTTCTTCCCTGACCCATGTGACATTTAGCAGAGAGTTGTTTAGTTTCCACGTTCGTGTAGGCTTTTTGTTGTTTCTGTTGTTGTTGAATTGCAGCCTAAGAGCATGGTGATCTGATAGGATACAAGGTATTATTTCAATCCTCTTGTATCTGTTGAGGCCTGCTTTGTGACCTACGATGTGATCAATTTTGGAGAAGGTTCCATGGGGTGCAGAGAAGAAGGTATATTCTTTCTTGTTTGGGTGAAAGGTTCTATAGATATCTGTTAGATCCATTTGACCCATGGCGTTGGTTAATGATGTTATTTCACGGCTTAGTTTCTGTTTCAATGACTTATCCTTCAGTAAGAGTGGGGTGTTGAAGTCTCCCACTATTATTGTGTGGTGATCGATGTGTGGTTTAAGTTTTTTTAGCAGATCTTTTACAAATGTGGGTGCCCTTGTATTGGGAGCATAGATGTTCAGAATTGTAATGTCATCTTGGTTGACTTTACCTTTGATGAGTATGAAGTGTCTTTCTGCATCCCTTTTGATTAATTTTGGTTGAAAGTCTATCTTGTTTGATATTAAAATGGCTACGCCTGCTTGCTTCTTGTGACCATTTGCTTGGAATATTTTTTTCCAACCTTTTACCCTGAGGTAATGCCTATCGTTATAGGTGAGATGTGTTTCTTGAATGCAGAAGAATGTTGGATCTTGTTTATGCACCCATTCAGTTAGCCTATGTCTTTTTATTGGAGAATTAAGACCATTGATGTTGAGAGATATTAACGACCAGTGACTGTTAAGAGTCTTAATTTTGATGTTGTTTCCAATCGAGTGTTTGTGTAGTTGTGTTTTTGCCATGGTATAGTTACCTATTTCTTGAGTAGTTTTGGTTGTAGCTTGACCCTTTGGGATGGAGTTTTCCTTCTAGTACCTTCTGTAAAGCTGGATTTGTGGATAGGTACTGTTTGAATTTGTTTTTTGTCATGGAATATTTTGTGGTATTGCTGTCCATCCTGGTCCATCCGAACCGTGGAGCACTCCTGCTGCCGTGGTGTCGGGATCCTGGTGTTCCTGGCTCAGAAATCTGTGCAATTCCCCGAACTGTTCACTGGAGCTTCCAAACACGGTCCACACTGCTCGCCGCCATCTTGGATCGATAACAATTCCCATTTTTCTTAGGCTTTGTCTTTTCATGGTGTTCTTATTTTTTGGATGTTTTGTGCCACGAATTTTTCGATTTAACATTTTCTTTGATGGTTGCATCAAATTATTCCATTGTATCTTCTACACCTGAGATTCTTCCCTCTCTCTTGTATTCTTCTGGAAATGCTTACTTCTGCAGTTCCTGTTTTCTTCTCTCAGTTCTCTCTTTCTAGGATTTCCTCTGTGCTCTCATTATTATTTCCATTTTCTGAGCCATTCTTTCTACAGCAATTTAAGAAGGAAATGATCCCTCACAAGCAGAGAACCTTGCAAGGATGACTCTAGACACACCTGCCAAGCGGATACTTTCAGTGACACCATGAGCTCCCTCCCTCCTGCCTCATCACACTTCAGGAGCAGGGACCTCCTCTTCCTTCTTCATAAGGACATTTCACAATGTTCCTTTATCAACTCCTTCTTTGAGGGAAGTCAAAAGCCTAACCTTTCCGCAGGGACAGAAGCTGTGCCACAGCTGAAAGCCTTGCTGCTTCCAGATGAATGCATTTTCCCAACCAAACCAAACCAAACCAAACCAAACCAAACCAAAAACCCCTTAAGCAAGTCTAGTTCGTAAAGTCTGATGGCCAGGCTTTAGCTGGTAGGTGAAAGAGGATTTTCACTCAGGCATGAACACATTGTCACGATTCTCCAGATCGTAATACAGGCTGCTATCTATGCTGCTGCTGTCTGGATGGGTCCCACCCAACAGTGTGAGTGAGCAGGTTTGCATGTAGTATCAGCATGTTCTGACCATGAGCAGAGAACCTCTGCTTGGAGAATTATTGTGGTATTGCTGTCTACCTTGAGTAGTGAGTTGGTGGTGGCTTTTCAGACCCGATGAATACCCAGAGTGAGGAGGTCCAAGGAACTCCCTCCTCCTCCTCTTCCTCCTCCTTCTCCTCTTCTTCCTTTTCCCTCTCCTCTTCAGTTGTTTGTACAAGCTCCTTTGAACTATCACACAAGAAGCGAATGCTCATAGAAGGCAGACATCAACGTAAGTGTGCCTTTTGAGCCATTGTTTTCAGAACATAACCTGATGGGCACCGATCACATATATTTCAGGCTTGTCTACTTTCACAATTTCACAAAAGCAAAAAAAAAA
>OU015746.1:26991265-27023660 GCA_907169655.1 Acomys percivali
AAAAAAAAAACGTACCGAGTATACACCAGGTTCCAAGAAATACGCTAGATGCTTAGGACACAAAGATAAATAATCTCAACGCAGTACCTGTCAAGGCAATTCCATTCCATGTAACCCAAGGTGGTTACATGGCCCTAGAAGTAGGCACAGGGCCACGAAAACAGAGAAGAGGCATCTTTCAAAAGTCCCTAAGTTCTGGCAGTCTGGAGGACACTGATGACCCAGGAGGAGCAATTTCTACAGAGTAAGGAGAGGTGGTGTGTTAGGGGATTGAAATGAGAACAAAAAGAAGGAAATATAGAGACCAATTATAAACTACTCTTTGGGGAGCTAACAAGTGCAGTGAGACTGGCTATTAGCTGGAGGGGCACCATTTCCCCGGCGTGATTTAATTTAACCTCTTTAAAACCTATCCTATCAATGATGGGATAGACGACAACAGGAAGTAGATTTTACGGCTTACAGGTCTCAGAGCATGCGCAGACATCCGAAGCCACACACACGGAAGTGGACTCAGGAAGGGAGATGGAGGAGGAGGGACCAGTGAGCCAAGACCTTGCCTGAGTCTGGATCCTTATTTAAAGATGCCTCTTTAGGGCTTTCACTCTGGGCTTAAAGCAAGCAGCCTTTAGTTTCCAGTTGCCCTGTGACTGAGAAATGTCACCACAGTCCGTCTGCATTGTCCATGTGGGATGTGAGGGTCAGCAGGCATCTCCGCGTCGCTTAGTTGCCTGTAGGAAGAGGAACGCTGTCATTGGAGATAATTACGGCGTTACAATCACAAGCTACACTCTACCACTTTGTTCTTACCATACAAGTTAACCGACACTTATATTTTTTCTCCTCTTTGATATTGTGAGTGATTGAGAACATCCACGTACAAGTCTGTGTGCGTGTACAGTTTACTTTTTCTTCACACACTTAAAAGTGGAATGGCTAGATCACGCAACTGGCAAATTTATGTTTTCCTTTTGAAGGAGCTCCCAAGCTGTTTGCTAACTGTGCCATTTTATATTCTAACAGCAATGCATGAGGGACTCTGAATTTTCACATACTCACCAGCATTCATTATTGCCTGTCTTTTTTTTTTATTTTATTACAGCCATTAGTGGGCATGAAATGCTGTCTCATTGTGATTTTAATTTGCATTTCCCAAATGACTAATGCTTTTGAGCATTTTTATTTGCTTTACATTTTTAAAATTAAAGATATTCATTGTAGAAGATTAAAAATATCCAAAAAAAGTAAAGGAAAAAAAAAAAACCCTTGTGTTTCCACAATCTAAATATAAATACCGTTATGTTCTAATGTGGCTATTTCTTATGGGTGTGTGTGTGTGTGTGTGTGTGTGCTGTGTGAAGTGTGCATGCATATTTGTAGATGTGTTGGCATATGTGTGGGTGCATGTGACATGCATGTGAAGGCCATGCATTAGTGTTAGATGTCTTCCTCAGTTGCTAGTCACTTATTTATTGGAGTAGGGTCTCTTACTTGAACCCAGAACTTGTCAATTTGGTTCAGTTAATCTGGCCAGCCAGCTTGTTCTGGGGAGCCCCTGTCTATGCCTCCTACATGCTAGGATTACAGGCAGGTTCCCACTGCCCCCTGGTGGTTACATGAGTGCTGGGGGATCATAACTCTTCTTTCCACACTTGTGTGGCAAGTGTTTCACCTGCTGTGACACTTTCCTGGTCCTGGGAATGCACGTTGTTTTAAAAGACACATGTGGGCTGGAGAGATGGCTCAGTGGTTGTGAACACTTGTTGCTTTTGGAGAGGAACTGAGTTTGGTTCTCAGTACCTATTTAGCCCACAAACATTTGTAACTCCAGTCCCAAGGGCTCCAACCTCCTATTCTGACCTCCTTAGGCACCAGGCACATGTGCAAACATGATACACATATGTACATACAGGAAAAACATATATACACATAAAAATCTGAAAAAAAGCCACATGCATGTGTTATGTATCTTTTAAAAAATAGAGTTTGTGTGTATGTCCTACTTAGAAAATATTTTCCCCTCTATATTTCCAGATTCCTAAGTTCTTTTTTGAAATTTTTCCTCCTGTATAACCATTCTAGTCATTCTTACAGATGAACCCCGTTGTACATCTTGATATGCAAAGATGAAAAGCAGTGATTCTTGATGGGGCTGGGGGAGGGGGGTCCAGCCCTGACCATTCTGTGTTGCTTCTGAAGGCCAGTTTTTAAGCTGCTTACACACAACACACACACACACACACACACACACACACATATCACATATACACATAGAGACATATTATATACATATAAACATACACATATATGTATATATATACACACATATACATATACATATATATGTATATATACATACATAATATATTTTTGTTTTACATTTTTAAAATTAAAGGTATTCATTGTAGAAAATTAAAAATATCCAAAAGGGTAAAGAACTCCCCTCTCTATGTTTCCACAATCTAAATATAAATGCCATTATGTTGAGTGTTGAGATTTAGAAGGTGTTAGAAAGAGAAGATATTGGCTGAGGAGATGGCTCGGTGGTTAAGAGCACCAGTTGCTCTTGTAGAGGACCCAAGTTTAGTTTCTCAGCACCCATATCATAACCACCTGTAACTCCAGCTCCAGGTGAATCCAGCACCTCTGTCCTCAGAGGGCACCTATATGCATGCACCCCCGACATATACATAATTACAAATAAAAATACATCTTAAAAAGATTGAAGAGAGGCTGCTGGCATTGCAGCCGCGGCTGTGCTGTGTTCCCTGGTGTCCCCTGCTTGGACTTGCTTTTACTGTGTGCGAGGAAGATGGTGACAGTGACAAGGCCCATTGACCTAGGAAAGCAGTAAAGAACTTCAAGCATGTGCATAATGGCTATGCCTGCCTCAGTTCTGAGTTACTTAATTTCACATTTGCATAACATCAAATCCGAAATGAAACAATTTGGAAAAGAGCCTTTAAGTGAGCGTGGTAACAACCATTGCTTTTCTTACTAGGCCACACACACTGGCCACTGGTGTGGCTCATAGAGAAAAAAATCAGTGTATGTTCCCTCAATATACAGATAGGACATGCGGTTTTGGATCATTTATCCTTAGTATCAGGAAAATGTTTGCAGAAGCACTTCTCTGGTTGCTTTCACGAGGAGAAATAGTTAAGAAAAGGCCACTGAAATGTTTAAATTCAGAAAGGACACTGACAATGTTAACTGTGGGGTCCCTAGTATGGCACTTTGTGGACAACGGTCCCCAGAACACCCTGGTGTTATGGCAGCGCTTCTTTTCTTTTCTCTCTCTGAGTTACATGAAGATTTGTGTTCTTGCTCATGTGCGTGCATGTGCAGGCCAGTGGCCAACTTTCAATGTCTTCTTCATTTGCTTTCTACTTTGTTTTTGAGGCAGGATCTCTCTCTGAGCTCTAGAGCTTATATATTTGGCTTGTTTGGCTGAACAAAAAGCCTCAGGGTTCCTTTTGTCTCCATCTCCCCAAAGCTACGGTTAAAAGCTCTTGTCACCATGTTTTCTATGTGGGTCCTTGAGGATTGAACTCAGGTCCTCATGTTTGCACATCCACCACTCAATGATTGATCCATTTCCCTGGACCCCATAGTGGGCTTCATTAAACTTGTTCCAAAGGAAATCTTTACTCCCAATGAAGTGTTTTTTTTTTAATTTTTAAAATTTATTTTATTAATTTATTCTTCTTACATCTCTATGGTTATCCCATCCCTTGTATCCTCCCATTCTCCCCTCCCTCCCATTTTCCCCTTATTCCCCTCCCCTATGACTGTTCCTGAGAGGGATTACCTCCCCCTGTATACGCTCATAGGGTATCAAGTCTCTTCTCGGTGACCTGCTGTCCTTCCTCTGAGTGCCACTAGGTCTCCCCCTCCAGGGGACATAGTCAAATGTGAGGCACCAGAGTACATGAGAGTCATATCCCACTCTCCACTCAAGTGCAGCAATTTGGCTGGATACAAAATTAACTCAAAAAAGTCTGTAGCCTTCCTATACACAAATGACAAGCTTGCAGAGGAAGAAATTAGGAAAGCCAATGAAGTGTTTTAATGCTAGCACATATGCCTTTGTATGGAAGGTAATACATTCCTCAATGTCTACTCATCTACATGATGTATTGACATCTTAGTCATGGATACCCTTCTGGTTGCCTTTCCCATATCTTTTGTGAGATGGTTGTCCAATAAAGAATCTGTTGACTGACTGTCTTATTCACTCAAATCTGAATGTTCCTTAGTAAACATCTATTGCTTCTTTCATAGAAATCTTGGATGTTTGCTGTATCAGTGGAAATTATATAACTTATTATTAATGTTAACTATTGCTATTACTATAGTTGTTAATATTATAAAAGGATTTATTACTTTTCTAAAAATTTTGTGTGCATGGGTATTTGCCTGTGCACCACTTGCGCTCTTGGAGGCCAGATGAGGGTGTAGTGGAAGTTTTGTTTTCTTTAAAAATTTAGTTATGTTATGTAAAAAGGTTTTTTTTTTTTTTTAATCCCAAGTGTGATAAGGAGACAATAATAGCCCCCTGTGGCTCAGGAGAGGCATAGTCTTTGCCAGCTGCAGTTAGTTTAATTCTGAGGACTCTGAGACGGTATAAATATCAGAGCCTAGAGAAAGAAGGGGGCTTGGAGGACACACACACACACACACACACACACACACACACACACACACAGAGACACAGATAGAAGGATGCTCTGTGGCCTCTGGGGGGGTGGAGAGAGAAAGAGAGAGAGAGAGAGAGAGAGAGAGAGAGAGAGAGAGAGAGAGAGAGAGAGAGAGCTTTGAGGAGATAGATGGAGAAAGAAGGCGGCTGCTGGTTTTGCTAGACTGCTAGATACCCTGGTGACTGAGACTGGTATTTTCCCAAAGAATCTGACAACCCTAACTAGCCGGGACTAAGTCTAAAGAGGTCTACTTCCTCTGTCTCTTATAACTTTCTTTCTCTCCTACCTAGGGTTAGGGGGCTGGAAGGGAGGTAGAGGCATTAAGGAACCCCAAATAAAATAGAGCTTAAAATACTAGTGCCTACAAGAGGGTGTTGGATCCCCTGGAAGAGAGGTTACAGACAGCTGTGAGCTATCATGTGGATGGTGGGAATCAATTCTGCATCCTCTAGGAGAGCAGCCAGTGATCTTAACTACTGAGACATCTCTTCAGCCCCCGAGAATATTATCCTTGGTCACATCGCCACATTTTGAATTGTTTACTATTGGTACTTCCATTCAGGTAACTCTCCACCACCACAATACAGAGTTCAGCAGTGGCATGCTTAGCAGAACACAGGCTGCTATTTCAAAGCATCAAAAGAAACAATTCAATTATACTCTTTCCTTAAAGGCTCACAAAACAGTGCGGGGGAAGTAACACTTTGCGTACTATGCATAGTGCCCAGTAAAATAGGCCAAATGCCCCATCATCAGTCTTATGTGTTGTGCTTGCCTTGCATCCTTTCTTCTGAATTCTCTTCCTGTGGGCCTTTGCTGCTTTTTCCACTCACATTGTTGTTTCCCACTTTCTTCCAACTCTGCCGTCCATATGTTAGTCAGATGAGGACCACCCAAGCTGTTGATCCCTTGTGAAAGCATCCTGGATTAGTTATCTCGAGCAGTGATGGATTGATCTAAGTTTAGTGACCTCATACATTTACCTCACAGAGGAGCCTGGAAGCAGCTTTACTGGTGATACCTAGGAGAGGTAGTATCTTCTATGTTTGCATTTCATTTACCCTGATTACTAAACTCTTATTACACCCAACAGTTTTTCACTGAATTCCTTTGGTGGGTTCTAGGTAGAGAATACAAAGTCTTTTATTCTCTATGATATTTATCTTGTTTTTCCAATCATTGACCAGAATTATCCAAATAATGAATAATAAAGATGAGTAATGGTGGTGTTAGTTTCATTCTTCACTTTAATGGGAATGTCACTTGAAGCGTCAACAGATCCAAGAGTGTGCTAATGCCTAAAATATTATAATAGAATCAAGCTCCCCAAACTGGGTAGAGTTAAATATCCTAGAGAGTCACCACGATAGGGTACCGTATCAAAACCGACTAAGAGCCATCCAGTATCATTCTTTATGATACAATATTGAAGACACACCCACAGGAGGATGTGTAGCCCATAGCTTACTTTGTGCATGTATGGGGGTGCATGCAGGCTAGGCGTTGACATCAGGTGTCTTCTTTGATCCCTCTCAGTATTATTATTATTATTATTATTATTATTATTATTATTATTATTATTATTGGGAGAATGTCTCTCACTGAGAACAGAGCTCACTGATCCATCTAGCCTTGCTGGCCAGCAACTCCAATGAACCTCCCATGAAGGTTTCAAACTCTAGGCCACATGATTGTGAAGTACACACGTTTATTGAACAAGCCATCTTCCAAGACTGACTGCCCACTTTTTAAGGATCTGATCCTTCCTGGCTGATGTAGATTTCCCGGGGTGCTGGTGATATTTCCTGGGGACTGAGACCGTTCTCTAAGGCAAGGCATTTCTTATCAAGACAGTGTTCAGTGAGTGTTCTTTTATTATTGTCTTAGGTGGTCAAGACAAACTGGATAACTCTGCTTACCTCTGGGCAAAACAGAGCTCTTGGTGAGGTTTTCTTATGTGACACAATATCTTACAATTAAGCAGAAGCCATCTCTTTGATTTCTCTTTCTTTTGGCCTTGTTTCTGCCCTTTGTCATTTTCTTGGCCTACATGCCGTTTCCTTCCCCTTCTGTGATAAGTATGCCATTTCAATTTGCAATTTCAACATGGGACGAGGAGTTCCCAAGCAAATCTGGGTTTTAGTGAGACAAATTAAAATCCAATTAAAGAAATAGAAGATTGAATGGTGGCGTGCCTATGAGAGATTGTTGGGGGCTGGGGGGTGGGGTGGGGATTCGATTGAGCTCAGAAAACAGCCGAAAATTACCCACGGGAGGGAGGGGGATGAACTCCACTGTGAGGGCTTAGGAGGCAAAGCTGAAAATAGGGGCTAATTATATGCGAGAGTCTGCAACCCACTCGGCAGAGAAGCCGGTGAAGAACAGGTTGCAAGGGAAATGCATTTGATTAAGACGCAGCTTAAGCTCACTAAGAAGCCTGGATTGAAGGAAAGTAAAAAGCAAACTACAAAAGCTGCTGCGCGACTTCACAGGAGAGACAGAAGTGAACGTGTGTGTGCACTTGTATGTTCTCACAGGGACTCTTAGGGGAATGAAAGCAAGTTTGACTACACCGTTTGAGACTGTCTTGTTTCAGGCATTGTGCTAACACTTAGGGGTACAGGCACCAAAGAGAAGAAAAGTACAGTCCCCTGCAGGCCAGTGGCAGAGATGGCCAGTGATATGGGGAAGAAGGTTGCAATGATAACATGCCTTGGACTCGGTGGCTTACAGACAACTGGTATTTACTTCGCTTGGTTCTATTAGTCCAAGGAGGGCAACAGCATGGTCGGCTTTGGGTCACGGACCATTGATGTCCTGTCATGTCCCCAGTGGTAAAGCAATCTCTTCTTACAAACTCATTTCATCAGCGAGAGTGGAGCCCTCCTTTCCTGATGGCCCTGTCTTCTTACACCCTGACACCGGAGGTTCAGATTTCAACACGTGTTGGCAGGAGTTAACCTGTCTTGTTGTCAAAGAATTTTTAAAATATTAAAAACATCCTGGCAACACTCAGCCTACCTCAAGAAGATGATGAGCATCAAAGAACCTCTTTATGGAGATTGCTTCAAATTTGGCAAACAAACCACTGGGAAAAATGCCCTAGTTTCTGCCACAGACAGAATTATGCCTAAAAATGGGCAAGCTTGGATGCAGGCAGAGTCAACGGCCAAACTCTGCCAAGACAGGGTAAGCAAGTTCTTAATAGTTCCTGCCTCACAAATATGTCTGTCAGGTATACTGGGCCAGAAGCTGAAGCTGATGCTCCAACATTATAGAGAGTTTTGAATGACTGTTCAGGCAGCAAATTATCTCTGTTATTTTTTCATTTTGGAAGCTGCTAACCTGCACTTCCAGTTCACTCAGGTAATTAAGTTTTATTCCTTCTTAAGTCTCTGATGGGGTTGGAGACCAGATAGTTTAGTCTTACAATTAAGCTTAGTTGGTGAGGGGTTAAGATATTTTTAGGATTAGATAGATTTTTTTTTTTTTTTAGTAGAGATGAGATATGATAGATACTGATTTTCATTCAGAATTTTAGACTCACTGAGATAGGAAAGATGTTTGCTACAAAGTTGCCAAATACAATTAGCTGAAAAACCTTAATGTAACATTTATATAATTCCTGATTATTTTGTGGTTCTTCTTGCTGTATGCAGTTTTTTCTTAAATTTTTGTGTAATAATATAAATGTATATGCCCCCCCAAAAGATTTCACCACGGGTTTTGGGACAAAGGGAGACAAACATCCTGCCTGTAATGGTTCCCTCATTCCCCTACTCTAAGAGATGTGACTCAATGGGGTTCATTATGATGAGCAAGTAGGCCCCAGTTATCTTTTAGGGGGAGCTTCCCAAAGATCTGAGATTTGGTATATAACATAATAATGTAATATAGATTTATATATATTATTTATCTTGGTCATTATGTTTTTTGGCAGTAGTCCCTTACAATCTGTATAAGACAGGTCCAGCCTTGTTTGGGGAAGACGGTGTTTGTGCTCTTTAGGCCTATCTTGGGCTATCTGGCATGAGAGGAACTGTCATTAGAGGCTAAGGGATGGTTTGAGTAACATTTGGGGAAGTAGAATGACAATAGGCCAAGTATTGAAGGTCAACTGAGCCTTGGACAAGGGACATTCTCCCATCACTCAAGAAGCTCATGGTGATTTCATATGCTAAAAAGAAACACAGAGCATGATGGAGGTGGCAGGGCTGGCAGCTGTGCAATCTCTTTGGAACACACTTCTGGGACAGAGGTAGGCTCTAGCTCAGCAGCCCCCTATCTTAGTTCATGTAGACACTCATTGTCCACAGAATGAGAAGACGGATTCGGTTCATACCTGTCCTGCTCTGTGGCTATCCACCCTCAGATCCAAAGAGGGGACTTAGAAAAGATCCAGGGTCTGCAAAAACATAACTCCCCCTAGTCTCGGGGGTACCATGAACGCTTTCTCACTGTATTCTAAATTGCGGTAAATAAAACACAACCTAATATTGGTCACTGTAAGTGGATTTTTGTATAATTCAATGGCATTGAATACATTCACATTGTTATCCGAGCATTACTCCCATGCATCTTGAGAAAGTTTTCATCTTCTGAGACAGAATCTTATCAAACAATAACTCACCAAATGCCAGCTTTCCCGCTCCTTCTCCACGTTGACCCCTGGCAATTGTCATTGTGCCTTCTTTTATGAATCCCACTATGCCAGATACCTCATGTAAGTGGAACTAGCTATACAGTACAATCCCACTTATAAAAATATCTAGATTGTAGCTCTCCCACTTTACTTAGCATGATGTCCTCAACATTAATCCATGTGTCCAAATTCTTTTCTCGTTGTTCCATTGCACCAACACACCTCATCTGTTTATTTGTTCACTCAGTTGCTTCTGTAATTCAGGCTGCTAGAAGAAATGCAAGCACCCTCTTGTTTACTCTTGGAGACACAAGAGAAGTGACCTTCAGGGCATAACCTATGTTCATTCTATGTTATTCTCTATTTAATAGGCTTGGCCTTGGGGACAGTCGGGGACAGAGACTGCACATGAGACTCCTTGAAGACTCATTGTGGTCTAGGCCCTGGGCTTCGTGCTGTGGATATAATATTGACTAAAATGGGCTCTTAAAAAACTCAGCTTAGGTGGGTGCAGGGCAGGAACAGCAAATGATCGATTCTTCCTAGATCTACATTCAGCCAGAGAAGCAACTGCTTTTCTTTATTATCTTGTGAGTGGAGAACTCCCCAAAGAGAGGACAATTCCACTCACGTGGGTGTTTTAAGAAATGTGGACTTGAAGGGGACTTTGGCAACTTGGTCAATTACTCCCCCTTTGAATTTACAGACCATTCTAGGAAGGTATTTCCAATAGCTCTAAGGTTGTGATCATTGGCCTTGGCACTTCATGTCTGGAGGTTCCCATCCAGGAAACAAAGCAACTTCCACAGAGAAGACTCAGTGTATTATGCCTCCACGCACTCATTAACAATCACCTCTCTCTAGGAGGGAGCTAGGCTTCTGAAAGTCCTTGAAGCTAACTCAGAATCCGTTGGCTGATTCTGCCTGAATGCTTCATGGCTGGGAGCAAGCCATCCAGCCCATTAAAAGTCGTATACCCTGTTTAATGTGGATGATAAAACTTTAATTAAAGTGGTGATTAGAAACAGAATAATAATGACCACTAATAAAGTAGTTTATAGGGATCGATAGCTTTACAAAGAGCAGCCCATTTGGTTATGGAGGGCAGCCGCAGGCAGCCCTAGAGCATGGGCTCTGGGCAGGGTATAAGGATTAGGGGAAGGGTTTACTGGAATAGAGAGATAACATAAAAGGCAATTTATAATGTGTGACTTCGAGCAATGAGCTAGGGAAAATGGAAAGCGGCGATGTGGATGGAATTCGTTGTACCTTTGCATTATGAATGAGCTGTACAAGATTGCAGCTACGGCACGGATTTGGTTCCCTGTGTAGGAGCAGCGCTATCTGCATTGTTTTTCTTTTTCTGTTGTGCTCTGTGTATCCTAGAAAGA
The DNA here is from genome assembly GCA_907169655.1 of Acomys percivali. Classification (NCBI taxonomy): domain Eukaryota; kingdom Metazoa; phylum Chordata; class Mammalia; order Rodentia; family Muridae; genus Acomys; species Acomys percivali. The sequence goes on from OU015746.1 coordinate 27,001,999, forward strand.
AGAGAAGCAGGCCAAATAAAACCATGTCTGAGAACCTTTAGCAACTGATGCCCATTCATCATGGTAATAATAGCAAAGACTTGGCGATAATAATAACAATAAGGACATAGCAATAACAAGCACCTACCATGAGCACCAACCACGTTCATATTTCATCCTGGTGACTTCTGACAGGGTAAAGAGGATCACATAGACTGGGAAACAGGATTGGAGAAGGAACTCAGAGATATCCTAGAGGGTACAATTTTAATTTAGAATTAAAACGGCAGTAAGGGACTTGGTTCAGGAGAAGGATCAGGGAGAGGCAAATTTACAGTGGAGAAACTTCAGGAAGATTTCATTGGCTTTCCCCAAACCTTCCCACTCAAATCCTCCCATTATATATGCAGCGTAGGGGTTGTTAAAAAGTGTGATTATGTGGAATTAGGAAGATGTGAGGTCAGAAGGTCGCTCTGATAATCACTGCTTGCCAGACCTTGGGCAGCTCCTAGGTTCTTTAAGCCTCAGTATTGCTGTCAGCAAAAGACGACTACAATTTACCTCACAGGGGTTCTCATGAGGATTGGGTAAGGTTTTAGTAAGAGACGATACCGCAAGCATCCATCGGCCAGATGTTGCTTGAAAAATACTATTTTCTCAAATTAGTTTTCACCTCAACTGGAGTTGAGGGCTTATGCCACAAAGTACCGAGAACAGGGTTGACATCCCATGGCTGTGGTGACTAATGTCTTCATGGCTTTAAAAGACAAGGAACAGGAGGAGGAAGAGGAAAGCTGGTTGTAGAGAGACCTGGAATGAGCCGAATGCTTCTGGAAGGTCTAATATGGTTATCACTGACGCTTGACCTTTGTTCTCAGCTGGCCACTGTCCCTGATTGGTTGCCATGGTGAGTTTCCATGAAGAAACAGAGGCAGCCACCCAGTTGGAGGAGCAATGAGATGAAGACAGTAGGTGAATGAAGATCGTAGGATGCTGACAACATCACTTCTCTGTGACAGCATCACTTCTCTGTCTTCTTATGAAGAGAAACAAAGATTGGGGTGAAGAGTTGGAAGGAGATGCCAGGGTCCCGGGAAGATGGGTCTTTGTTCTGCTACAAAGATGAATGACAAATTCACCTCTGTGTTCTGGTGGGGAGGGCTCCATAGACACAGGAAAGTCAACCGGGTAGAGGAAAGTGGATAACGGGGGTGGGGTGGGGGGGGAGGCGGGGCGGGAGCAGCGTGCTTGAGGAAGCAAGGAAGGATAAGATGCAAGGGCTGAGTACCTGTATCAGTCTCGAGTCAGGATGGAAGTGCTTCTGCAGTGACTCAGACAAGCTCATTTCTAAGGCTTAGTTGGAAGAGAAGGCCACAGATAACACAATGGTAACAAGACCGTGCTCTGTAAAGAAGCAGAGCAACACAGCCAAGATTGAGAAGGCATCTTATGGAAAGCCAGCCCCCTAGTTCTCACTTCTCAGGGACATGCTCTGAGAATGAACTCTTCACACACTTTCAAAAGCATTAGTCTAATCTATGGACTCTGTTTTCCATTTGTCCATTTCTCCTCTGCCCACCCAACACAAGTTGTTGCTGTTCCTTCCTGGAATCCATCTCATGGCACTGGAAATCAAACTCAGGGTTTTGTGTGCTAAGCAAGTGCTCAACCACTGACCTACGGCTCCAGCCCCTTACTGGATGCTCACAACAGCCTCCTAAGAGGTCTCGTTGTCACTATTTCTATTTCCACCCTTTCTTCCACCCATCTTCCATTAGGCAGCTAGAAGAATTTTCCACAGTGGACATTAGCTCATAACAATGTTTCTGTATAATGAGGTGGTTTCCATTTCAGCACACATGCGCGCACACACACACACACACACACACACACACACACACACACACACACATGCACGCACACACATGCACGCACACATGAACACACAGGCATAAATGCACACACACCCCTATTCTGTTTCATGACAGGCTCTATAACATTTAGCCCTTGCTCACCTCTCTAGTCTCACCTGTCTCTAGTTCTTGCTACTCATCCACTCTGGCTTTCTTTCTGACGCTCAAATGCACCAAAAGCTCTGTGCTACCTCAGCTTGCTAGTGCTGCCTCCTCCTCTGGCATACACTTCCTCATGGATCTTTTTCTCACCACTCAGCTCTTGACTCAGATGTCACCTCCTTGGAGAGAGAGGCCTTTCCCGTCAACCCTGGCTGGCTCTTGGTCTCCAGTTCACTTATTATCCTATTTTCTTTTCTTCATTGCCCTTAGCACATGAAAATATTGCATTTATTCCTTTTCACTCGCTTGGCTTCCCATCAGCAAAATATATAATCCTGGAGTGGCTATGTCCCTGAGATCTATAATATTTATTATCTTGCACACACTAGGGGGTTCAGTGCACGTGGAACACAGGAACAAAAGACCAAAGAACTTGTTTGCCCTCTCATGCAATATAGAATTCCCATTCACCTCGACCTCCTCCCCTCTACTCCCCATGTCTCTCCTGCCCCCTCTTTATTCACTGAATATAAATTTCACAACCATTTGGATCACAGTGTAGAACGGCCTGGGAGGAAACACTGTTTAATCCAGTGGTTTTTAAGAGTCCCCAGGTTCTAATTAGCTCAGTGCGCGGCAGCAGTGCCAAATGAACCGTAACAGTTTTACCAGGTCAAACCCCAGCTTTGTAGGGCAGCCCAAAATAGAGGCTGTGCTCTTTTTGTCTTGAGCGGGCCAGCCCGTTGAGTCTCCAAAGGTATGTGAAAGTTTAATAGACAAATAATGCGCTTGATAGACCAGTGCACCGAGAGAGGTGCTTGCTACGTCTGTGGTGTGGCTCCCGGATATTAAATTTTCCTCCAGGTGCACTTGGGGCCTGAATAGATGGTTTCAATTAGAGCTCAATTAGCATCAATCAGGGTGAACTCCAGGGGCAGCCAACTTTTCCCAAGTGCTCCTACCCCAGTGCTTCCCAACCCTCCCTTCTGTCTGGGTGGTTCGGAAGCAAAGATTAAGCATAAGAGTGGAGATGAAAAGGGGGATGTCTTTGAGTTAGTTTAGTGTGAGCAAGCACGCTTCATCCTCACCCTCATTGACATTGGAGAGCATCCAGTTTGCCTTCGCCATACTATCTGACACTTCACTGGCCTGGTATGTCATTGTGTCTGTTCCAGGTTGGTCAGTGAGCGGCTTGCTAGCTTCTTCTAGCATCTTCTCACTATTTCCCACCTTAGTTCTACACCTTTTAGCAATGAGACAACACACCCCCCTCACTCCCCCTCCCCCACTGCCACACAACCACCTGATGACAGTCCTCCAAGTGTCTGTCCCTCTTGACTATTTTGGCATCACTGGGTTTGACTCTGAAACTGCCTCTCATCACTTTTAAGGCCTGGTGTTTCTACGTTTTTCTTCATATAATCATAAACACGATGGCATTACCCTGTGTGGAACTATATTTAAGCACAGTATGGTTCTGAGGGGAGCTTAGTCCACTTGCTCAAGTTCGAGTGTTGGATCAAAGGACCCTGTCTTTGGTGGTCTACTTACCTGGTGATTTTGTAGTCTTGTTGGGATGTTTTGGAAGGATACTTTGAAGACGATGGCTGGAGCTGAAAACCCAAAATGTAGCCACTATAGTAACTTGAGTGGGGAAGGGGACTGTAATTCTCTTCTACTGGAAATGCTCTTGGCATGATATAGAATTTCCCCCTGAAGTAGACACACGTATTGCTTTGAGATACCAGGTGGTTGTAAACACAGACATAGTTGGGTGTAGCATTGATGGTCATCCAATCCAGCTTCAGATAGGAGCTTGCTTTGGGTCCCTTACTGAAGAGAGGACACAATGCCCTCTTTGTGGGAATTCAGGATTTTCATACTACCCTCCCCCCATCTCTGGGGAGGTCAAAAGAGCATTAGGACAAGCACTGGGCACTTGAGAGGTTTCCTGGTGAGGACCATAGGAATCTGAAGGCTCCCTAGAAGGCAGATCATCAAGTGAAAGTCCCTAGATAAACAGATGTATTTTTACTTGAAAAATGTTAAATGCAGACTTCCAATGTTCTCCTTTACTCCTAAGAAAAGGAATTAAGTGGCTTCCCCACCCTGGGAACTGCTGGGAAGGGCTTTTGAGTTTCTTGCAAGCACACTTTTTTTTTTTTTTTTGGTGGGAACCAATTCGCTTTCCCATCTTTGTCCAAATCATCCGATCCCCTTGGACAGCCCAGACTAGCAAATCTGGAGGAAGGAAAAAAGGGTATATGCCATGTCCCAAGGATATAAAAGATCATATTTCCCAGAAAGAAAACAAACAAACATGAACTCTTCTTGCCTGGGATCCCCTCTCCTTGCCAGGAGTATGTTTCTATGTGTGCTATGTGCACTGAGTATTTCATCTTTCAGTAAACCCCGGCTGAGTGCTGTGGCTGCAAATTTCCTGTCTTTTGATCATTTAATCCAGGGAGGAGAATGAACCCATTTCAGGACCCCCAGGTGGCAACACTAGTACCACCAGCATCAGATGATTAAAATACCTCCCAGCAGAGCAGCCTGTGCACCTCACCCCCCTTACAAGCCTCCCCTTTCCCCTTCCCCCCTCACCTCCCCCAGCCCCTGCCCCGGCACAAGATGGAGGATTTCGGCTGCAATGAGGGGATGCTAGCTACCTAGGACCTACTGGATGGAAAAAGTTCAGGACTGTGCAGGTGAGGGATTACAGTCCAACTGGATTGCTTTATCATTCTTCCCTGTAATCAGAGAGTCTCCAGATTTTATTTGCTTGTTCGTCATTGAATATCCAAGCCTCTATCATCTCTATTGCACCCACAATCCCTCTGCAGCCATTGCTGCCACCATAATGCTGAACCAAAAGAAGCAAAATGTTTGGCCAGGGTTGCTGTCTGAGACTGAGGACCTCAAGGTTTCTTGAGCAAGTTCACCATGTGGTGAACCGTGGACATATCAGCCTTTGCTCTGGATCGAGAACCGTAGGTCTGTCATAGTACCTTGTGCTGCTGGTGCCCAGAAAGACACCAGACAATAAAGTGATGGCGAAGGCGACTGATCTAGGCTTCAGCTTGTCCCTGTTAAACAGCACTTGAGAAAACTCCCAGGCTGTGAGGATCCAGGGGACCATAAAGTGCTAGCTATCTGGTTTGCAAAGATGAGTCAGCTCCAGAAAGGGGTAGAAAGCATGGGCTGGCAATGAAAGAGAATATGTCAAATTAGGCAGGGCATGCCAGAGGCGTCTTGGACTCTTAGTAGGTACAACTGTCTGTATTGGAAACCTATGTGACAGCCTTGCTCAGCTGTAGGGCTTTGAAGGATAACATTCTTGACCTTTCCGTTCTGTGGGAGAGCATTGTGCTTGAGGAGCTGGCAGGTATAATCTGTTTTGAGCTGAGGGGTTGGGGTGGTAGGCCACAGTAGAGAAGGGGATTTCTCTTTCCAGGTGTGAGTGCAGTCCTCCTCTGGGACATTTCTCCAGAACATGTGCTTTCTTTCTCTAAATCTCCCAGTCATGGAGCTCCAGGCCAGAGAATGCCAGTAGACTCTGGACCACAGCGCAGTGATGAGTGAGGTCTTTATGGAGCTCTGATAGTTTGGTTTACTTTTATCATCCTTACTAGATGATAGCACCATGTGCTGTGAGGGCACCAGCTCAAGGGTCAGTGTATTGACCCTGATAGCTGGGTGATGGGGGCACATGACTATGTTGAGAATTTCTTTCCTCACTTGTAAAACCGGGACAGCAAGGCCTCTTGTAAGGACGGTGTGCCCATCCTAGTGCACAGGGAGAACATGCTCCAGGCCCTCCTTTTCCATCTTCTCTGCTTTCTGTTAGGAGGGTTGATTTGACCAAACAGTGTGATTATCACGTTGGCAAAGCTTTACCTTTTCCTGGACCAATGGACCATAGTTATTGTGTAGTGGTTTCCGTCAAGGTTAAAACCTTCTCTCTTGGAAGGAACTTCTTAAGACACAGGATATAAAATAGAATTGAAATGAGGGTATCTTGAGAGTGGGGACTGACTTTCACACGAACTCTGGTGCCCCACATTTGACCACGTCTCCTTGAAGGGGAGGCCTGATGGCACTCAGAGGAAGGACAGCAGGCTACCAAGAAGAGACTTGATACCCTATGAGCATGTACAGGGGGAGGATGTCCCCCTCAGTCACAGTCATAGGGGAGGGGAGTAAGGGGAAAGCGGGAGGGAGGGAGAAATGGGAGGATACAAGGGATGGGATAAGAATTGAGATGTAATACGAATAAATTAATAAAATATTAAAAAAAGAAATGAGGGTATCTTGTAGGTCGTGATATTCAACTTTGTGGTGTTCTGAGAGGTGATACATTTCATTCTTCAGAAAGGCTCGTCAAGACAGAAAACAAACAACTCAAAATAGCTCCAAGAAGTCCCTGAAACCAACCAGTTTCACTAGGGCCCCTCTCTGCCCAAGGGTACGTAAGCAATAAAAGACTGATGAGAAACACTCTCAGACCACCTGAATGGCTTGGAGAGAGGCTCAGATTGAGCAGCTTGGAAGGAACGGAGCCCAGACAAGCAGCTTGGAAAAGATAAGCAGAGACCAGCTGAGCTGCCTGGAAGGGGCTCAGTTCAACCGAGCCACTGGGAAAGGACACCCTCCATCCTATTGAGCCACCTGCGGGCTGTTTGGTAGGTTCCAAGTTTTCAGATCTCATGAGTTGTCATCCATGCTGAAGTGCACTTTGGTGATGGAGATTTTAAAGAGTCATTTCTACTCATTCATATTCTTAAAATTGATTCCAGTAAAACTCGTTGGCTCATCAAGTTGGAGTTTGGTGGTGTCCGTACTTTGGTCTGTCTCTGGTTCCCTGTCTGGGTGGAGTGACATTTGTTCATGTTTCTCCAGGAATAGTGTTAGACAACAGTGGTCCATTTTATTTCCTGCCCTTACATAAAAATTTAAAAGAAGGAAAAGCCAGCAACAGCCGCTGCCATGGAAACCCCTGTTGTCTGAGTGGGTGGAGTCTACACTTGAGCAAGTTTGTCATTATAATTAGCAACGATCATTGCAAGTTAGTGGTAAGTTTCTGTTTTCCCTTTCAACTTCTCTGGCCCTTGACCTCTACTTTGGCAATTTTATGTTCACCACCCCTATCAAAGAAAACGTGTAGCTTGCTTGTTTAGGTTTCTTGTCAAAACAGAACCTGTCCCTTTATCATTGCATTTTCCCATAGATGTTGAGGCTGATAGAGGAGATTATGGCTTGTGGTTGGCTCTGAGCTCATTGACCATTAGGCAGGATTTGCTAGGTGTCCAGGAGCCTACAGAATGCAGAGGTGCAGCCTTCTGTTAATCTCTGCACCATTGCTCTTCTTCACAGTTATTTAAGCTTTGGATCCCTGCTCTCTACTGCCCCACTCTAGAGCCAGCGTCTGGTTCCGAGCTCTTGTCCTTTACAGGTCCCTCGATCCGTCCCCAGATCTTGGCTACCCTTCTTCTGGAGTTTGGGTTCTCTTTACAATAAAGCCTGGTGGACAGGAGTTCTTTCCCTAGGGGAGTCCTTTCTTGGCTCTATATTTAGCTACCGTAGTGGACACCCCCCCCATACAGTCCAGCTGATTCTCTCCCTTCTCCGCGATGGTCTCCCCATCTGCCCACTCCTTAATGTCATATGTATTCCATCCCCCTCCCTTAAAATCTAGTTTCCTCTTCTGTAATTCCTTTCTAGTACCATGACCTACGGTACACAAATAACACATTTTTATATATACCTACATATAGATCTAGAATCTACCTATGGGAGAAAATGTGGTATTTGTCTTTCTGAATCTGGCTTATTTCACTTAACATAATGACTTGTGGTTTCATCTGCTTTCCTGCACATGTGATGATTTAATTTTTCTTTACAATTACATACAATTCCACCACATAAGCTAATTTTTTAGTTACCTGTTTCTTAAAATATGGCTAGGGTGAGTGAAATTTCCCAGTGCCCATCTCATTTGCTATGTAATATAATGATCTGAGTTCTTCAAGTTGCTCGCTTCATTACATAGACACAGACTCACAGACACAGCCATGTGCGCACAGACACACAGACACACGCACACACACACATACACACACACAGACATGCATACACAGACACAGGCACACAAACATACACACATATACACAGACACAGACACACACAGACAGAGACACACAAACAGACACACACAGACAGAGACACACAGACACAGGCACACAAACATACAAACATATACACAGACACAGACATGCACACAGACACACACAGACAGATACACAGACACAGGCACACAAACATACACATATATACACAAACACAGACACACACAGACAGACACACACAGACACAAAGACACAGACACAGTCACATAAACACACACACATATACACAGTCACATACACATACATGTACACAGACAGAGACACACATAGACACACAAACACACGCATATATACAGTCATATACACACAAACACACACACACACACACACACACACACACACACACACACGGGGAAGGGCACATTGGTACCTACCTACTCTAACATGCAGATAAGCAATAAAGAAAAAGTAAAAACCATGGACACTTGACATCTAAAATTCACTGTGGTCAGAGGTTGTTGTTTGCTTTCTGTTTCTTTTGCATGGTGCTATTCAAGACCAGAGTTCGGCAAATGTGTTTATGAACCAAATCTTATCCTCTCTCTATTTTGTATCTTATGCCCAAGAATAACACTTACATTTTAAATTGTTGAAATAATAAAAAATAATATTTCACAAAAAGTCCATAAAAATTTGATTTTCAATATATCTAAATAAATCTTTAATGGAACCTAGCCATGCTCATTCATTTACATATTTTATATGTCTGCTTTTATGCTACGGTGGAAGAGTTATGCAGTCATGGCAAAATTCTTATGTCCCACGAAGCCCAAGATGTCTACTCTCTACTCTCTGGCATTTTCTTTCTTTCTTTTTTTTTTTTTTTTTTTGGATTTTTGAGACAGGGTTTCTCTGTGTAACATCCCTGGCTGTCCTGGAACTCTCTTTGTAGACCAGGCTGGCCTCTGCCTCTGCCTCCCGAGTGCTGGGATTAAAGGTGTGCGCCACCATGGCCGGCCACTGTCTGGCTTTTTGATGAGTTTGTTGACTCCCGTTCTGCGCCACTGTCTCCGTGTTGGACCCTTTCCTCTTCCCTGACATCTGGCCCCTGGATCACTCTCCACACTCCTGAGTGTTCCATTGTCTGTAACTCGTTTGGATTCCCAGGTTACTCAAGAGCCGCACCCTGGACAGGTCACGCGTGGCTGATGCACTGGGTTGCTAAGGGAGGAACTTTGTGTGTAATTTCTAAGTGAGGCAGTCTGCTTGCGTGTTGTCACAGATTTTTCGTCTTGGTGCTTTGCTTTATGCAAGTTGTGATTTTTCCATAAACCAAGTACAGATATGTTGAAAACACCGTGCCCGCAAGTTGCTGTGGAAGACAGACAGAGCACCACTATGGTGGGGAGAGCCATCTGCTGTTATCAGTGTGGAGGAGATTGCTCAGGGAGCAGAATACAGAGAGAACAATGAAAACATGTTTTTAAGCTCGACTAATGCCTCCAAAGAAAACATGAGGTAGTGAAAGATTCTGCGTTCTAAGAAAAACCTTACCTCCCCACCCTGCAGCTTCTTACCACCACAAACACTCTTTCTTTGAGAAAAAAAAAATTAAGGAAAAATAAATAAATAGAATCATTTTTTTTTTTTTTTTTTTTTTTAAGAAAGGAAAGCATCTGGTTTGGGCAGATAGGGTGCTGGGACCTGGTTCAAATTTGCAGGTAGCTTGTGCTGACTCCCAGATTGTCTCGGCGTCATCTGAGGGCTCATCCACAGCTCTGGCTTTTTTTCCTGGTTCTATCTCTGTAGCACAGATTCTTTCTCAAGAGTTCTTTTGGATGCCTTCAGGCGGGCCCTCCCACAGCTCATATTTCTCGGCGTGACTCCTGTGGATCCCAGCGGTAAGCACAAAGTCGGCTCCGCGTTCTGTCCAGTTTAGCTTTGCAGCTCTTGGGTTTCAGAAACTGCGGTTTGCGTGTGGCGAAACTTGATGCCTAACACGGAGGCTGTCCGTGTTGCACTAAGTGCTCTTATATAAGAGTCTCTTCCATACCTGGTGACCTAGCGGCTACCCTGAAAGAGTCTACATCAGCTTGGCTTGCCCCTCTCTACACTCCTTCGTTCAGGGTCTTTTCTATGTCATCTGTTCATAGCCTTACGGTCCGGTCCCTTCAGGGCACTCCTCTCAGGCAAGCCTCTGCTCCTCCGCATGTGTCCCTTTCTTCTTGTGAAACTAAACTTACCCCACCCTCAGTGTCACCGTTGCTCAGAGCCGAGGTCATTGTAGTAGGAATGGAAACATCTTACACGAGCTACATTGCTAGCGGCCAAGAGGAGTTAAAACCAGACCTAGCCAGTGCCTGCGAGGTGGGAAATGGAGCCGAAGCCTTGTTTCTTAGCTCACTGATGCCTTAGGTTTCTGATGGACTGTTATTTGGACCTACAGAGTATCTTGGTCCTTCCAAGGACCTTGGACACCACAACAGGCCTTCTTCCAGATAGCAGGGAACTGGAAGTCCCTGGTATTTTTTTTTTTAAGGTTTCACTATGGTCAATTTCCTTAGGTACTAGGAGCCAGTGATTTTACTGTTGTTGTCCAGGTCCAAGAAAAGTCATTCAGAGACTTATTTGTGTATTGTAACTCTGACTTAAAGCAAACTTATGAAAAATCCCGTTTTATTCCCTGGGAAAAATGAAGAAGTCAGCATTTTCATCTGTCTGGATTCCTAATGACCTCACACCTTCATTTATTCTGTCATTTCCTTATCCACTCAGGGAATATCTACCAGCACCACTCATGAGTGACAGGATGTGACGAGCCTGGGGACAGTCTGTGAGAAAGATTCCCTCTCACACAGACACTCTGCTAAATGATGACACATGACAAAGAAGGCATCAGAAAAACATTAATTAAAAAAAAAAAAAGCCAGTACAGAGAATTAAAAGAGTGACCTACTCAGTAGGTGATTATTTTGGGTTGGCCTGTCAAGGAAGCCATTTTAAGAAGCTGCCGTTGGTTTAAACCTTTGGCAGCCTCTTAGCTTACTTACATCTGTTGGATGTAACCTTTGGCAGGGAGAAATCTTCCTGATGAACACCCCCGACCCCAGAACTCCGTACTCTTTGGTGATTGCCCTCACTATGCCTGAACTCAGCCCCTGAGAAAGGGACCCAGAGAGGAGCCGACTTTATTAGAGCAATTCTGTCTTATTTTCCCAGCCGGCTGCAGGAGAAAGAGGTGAAGCCAGAAGCTATTAGGGAAAAGCGAAGGGCAGTCTTGTTTGAGTGGTAGAGGTGAAATGGGATCTTGTCTCTGTCAGATAAAACTAGGCAGCCTGCTACATGAAAGAATCGGGAGGTTGAATGGCTGCCAAAGCTGAACACGAAGGGCAACTGACACTGATAAAGCACACAGTGAAACCAACAGGGTACCTTTTAGGAGGGTGGACTAAACTGCTCCGAGGGTAGAGCCGCGCGGTGGAGGGGATAGCTTCTTGGAGAACAGGCATGGCCCACCAGTCCCCTGAGACATGAGGCCTCAGGAATGGAGATATTGGGGGATCCAAGATGGCGGCGAGCAGTGTGGACCGTGTTTGGAAGCTCCAGTGAACAGTTCGGGGAATTGCACAGATTTCTGAGCCAAGAACACCAGGATCCCGACACCACGGCAGCAGGAGTGCTCCACGGTTCGGAAGGACCAGGGTGCGGAGGACCTGCGTGCCCCTACACACAGGAGGAGTGCAGATTTTCTCGGATCAGAGCAGCGGCGGCACGGGCGGCGCGGCGTCAGCAACACCAGCAGCAGCGACTGAGGTTTGCAGCTCAGAGCCATCCAGTGGAGGCGGTTAGTGTGGTGGCTGGTGGGAGTTGCTGCGGGAGAGGGGACACTGGACAGGATTTGGGTCGTGTGGTGCTTGGTGACCCAAGCAGGACACGGCGGAAAGTTCAGCCCCAGAGTCCCGGGTACAGCTCAGGGCGCAGTGCTGGGGAGACACTGACTCAGCGCAGCGAGCAATTCTGCCCAAGGCAACAGCTTAGTGGAGCCACGGCGCCCCTGCTGTGACACAGGCCAGGTTGAACGCTCAGTTCCTCCCAAGGCCCTTCTCAGCTCAGCCAGTTCACCTGCTGTGAGGTGCTAGCGCTCATCAACGAGCAGTTCTGCTCAAGACATTAGCTCTCCTCAGAGGGCAATTTTAGGGCGCTGACACAGGCTGAGGTCAGCACGCAGATTCAGCCCAGAGGCCCTAGCTGGATTTGCCGGGCAGATTAGGCCCAGGGATTCTTCCTGAGCTGTGCACACAGGCTCGGCGGCCCCAAGACTCTGGCTGGACTATGCACGCAGTATAGGCCTGGAGGCCCGGACTGAATTCAGGGTGCAGTGTGGGTCCATAGTCCCTGGTTGAGCTCGGGGCACAATTCTACCCCAGAGACTCGGGTGGAGCTCGGCGTGCAGCTTAGGGCCACAGTCCCTAACCGTGCTTGGCAGACAGATTGGGCCCAGAGTCTCTACTAGAGCCTTTGGCACAGTCCCGGCTCTAAGACTCTGGTTGGACACAGCGTGCAGTTTGAATCCAGAATTCCTGGCTGAGCTGCGCGGATGTTTCCGGCATGAGTCAATAACTGACCACAGCAAGCAGTTTGGCCAAACACCCCTAGCTGAGCTTGGTGCGCAGTCCTAGCCCAAAAATTCTGGCTGGACCCTGTGGGCATTTTGAGCCCAGAATTCCTAGCTAAGTTCGGCAGACGGTTCAGGCCCTGAGATACTAGCTGAGCTCGGACGGTGGTTTGGGACTAGGGTCCCTGGCTGGACCGGGCAGGGAACCCAGAAGGCTGTGGACACCTTGGCCTGACCCAACGCTCATCCAGAGACCCAGAACTATTGCAGGACCCTCAGCACAGGAAAGCTGAGGAGCACTGGCTGTGAGAGCCCAAAACGCCAGGGCTAACCTCCTGCCATCCACAACAGTGAAACATAAGAGCTTCCAACCTACGGAAACCGTGAGAAAACAAGTGAATCTATCATCAGACTCCCTCCATCCAACTCAGGAATCTACCCAACGAAAACAAAGCCGGCAAGATGTCTAAAGGACAGCGTAAAAGCATACGCAAAAAACCCCAAAACAACATGGCGTCTCCAGTTTCCAGCTATCCCAAAGAAAACAACCCAGAGAGCTCAAATACAACGGAAATACAAGAAAATGACCTCAAATCCTTAATAAGGAGCATATTAATGGAAGAAACAAATAAAATTCGTAATCAAATACAGGAAGACGCAGCAAAACAAGTGAGAGACATAAAAGAAGCACATAGAGTGGAACTGGAAAAATTTAAAGAATATGCAAATAACCAGATGGAAGAAATAATTAAAACGGTTCAAGCTCTGAAGACCTATAAAGAGGCAATGGAAGAAACTCAGGAATATACAAAAAATGAGGTGAAAGAAATAAAAAAATCAGTTCAAGATCTGAAGACGAAAATGGATTCAATGATAAACACACAGACAGAAGAAAAACGAGAACGTGAGACCTCAGAGAAGAATGCGAGCAACACAGAGGCGAGCCTTTCTAACAGAATCCAAGAGACGGAAGAACGAATTTCTGGTCTAGAAGATACAATCACAGATCTTGAAGTAACCATTAAAGATAATGCCAAATCTGGAAAACTCCTGAAACAAAACATCCAAGAAATTCAGGACACCATGAAAAGAAAAAATCTGAGGATAATAGGCATTGAAGAAAGAGAAGATATCAGACTCCAAGGCCCAGAAACTATTCTCAAAAAAATTATAGAAGAAAATTTCCCCAACCTAAAGAAAGAGATACCTATAAACATACAAGAGGCCTACAGAACACCAAATAGAATTGACTAGAAAAGGAAAACTGCCCGTCACATAATAATCAAAACACAAAGCATACAGAACAAAGAAAAAATATTAAAAGCTGCAAGGGAAAAGGGCCAAATAACATTCAATGGCAAACCTATCAGAATTACACCAGACTTCTCAGCAGAGACCATAAAAGCCAGAAGAGCCTGGACAGAGATCCTGCAAACCTTGAGAGACCACAGATGCCAGGCCAGACTACTTTACCCAGCAAAATTATCAATAACCATTGATGGAGAAAACAAAATATTCCATGACAAAAACAAATTCAAACAGTACCTATCCACAAATCCAGCTTTACAGAAGGTACTAGATGGAAAACTCCATCCCAAAGGGTCAAGCTACAACCAAAACTGCTCAGGAAATAGGTAACTATACCAAGGCAAAAACACAACTACACAAACACTCGATTGGAAACAACAACAAAATTAAGACTCTTAACAGTCACTGGTCGTTAATATCTCTCAACATCAATGGTCTTAATTCTCCAATAAAAAGACATAGACTAACTGAATGGGTGCATAAACAAGATCCAACATTCTTCTGCATTCAAGAAACACATCTCACCTATAACGATAGGCACTACCTCAGGGTAAAAGGATGGAAAAAAATATTCCAAGCAAATGGTCACAAGAAGCAAGCAGGCGTAGCCATTTTAATATCAAACAAGATAGACTTTCAACCAAAATTAATCAAAAGGGATGCAGAAGGACACTTCATACTCATCAAAGGTAAAGTCAACCAAGACAACATCACAATTCTGAACATCTATGCTCCCAATACAAGGGCACCCACATTTGTAAAAGATCTGCTAAAAAAACTTAAAACACACATCGATCACCACACAATAATAGTGGGAGACTTCAACACCCCACTCTCACTGAAGGATAAGTCATTGAAACAGAAACTAAGCCGTGAAATAACATCATTAACCAATGCGATGGGTCAAATGGATCTAACAGATATCTATAGAACCTTTCACCCAAACAAGAAAGAATATACCTTCTTCTCTGCACCCCATGGAACCTTCTCCAAAATTGATCACATCGTAGGTCACAAAGCAGGCCTCAACAGATACAAGAGGATTGAAATAATACCTTGTATCCTAGCAGATCACCATGCTCTTAGGCTGCAATTCAACAACAACAGAAACAACAAAAAGCCTACACGTACGTGGAAACTAAACAACTCTCTGCTAAATGACACATGGGTCAGGGAAGAAATAAAGAAAGAAATCAAGGAGTTTCTGAAATTCAATGAAAATGAGGGAACAACATACCCAAATTTGTGGGATACATTGAAAGCAGTGTTAAGAGGAAAACTCATAGCACTAAGTGCCTTTAAAAAGAAATTGGAAACATCGCACATAAGCAACTTAACAAAACAGCTGGAAGCCCTAGAAAAAAAAGAAGCAGAAACACCAAAAAGGAGTAGACGTCTGGAAATAATCAAACTCAGGGCTGAAATTAACAAATTAGAAACTAAGAAAACAGTCCAAAGAATCAACAAAACCAAGAGCTGGTTCTTTGAGAAAATCAATAAGATAGACAGACCGTTAGCCAAACTAACTAAAAGGCAGAGAGACAGTATTGAAATCAACAGAATCAGAAATGAAAAGGGAGACATTACAACAGACACTGAAGAAATACAAAGAATCATAAGATCCTACTTTGAAGGCATATATGCCACAAAATTTGAAAATCTAAGGGAAATGGATGACTTTCTTGATCAATTTCACTTGCCCAAATTGAGTGAAGAACAGATAAACAAGCTAAATAGTCCCATTTCCCCTACAGAAATAGAAGCAATCATTGATAGTCTCCCAAACAAAAAAAGCCCAGGGCCAGATGGTTTCAGTGCAGAGTTTTACCAGACCTTCAAAGGCGAGCTAATACCGATACTCTTCAAGCTACTCCAAAACATAGAATTGGATGGAACATTACCAAATTCATTCTATGAGGCCATAGTCACGTTGATACCTAAGCCTCACAAAGACTCAACAAAGAAAGAGAATTTCAGACCAATTTCTCTTATGAACATCGATGCAAAAATACTAAATAAAATTCTTGCAAAACGAATACAAGAACACATAAAGGATATCAGTCATCATGACCAAGTAGGCTTCATTCCAGGCATGCAGGGATGGTTTAATATACGGAAATCCATCAATGTAATCCACCATATAAACAAACTGAAAATAAAAAACCACATGATCATCTCTTTAGATGCAGAGAAAGCATTTGATAAAATCCAACACCCATTCATGTTTAAAGTTTTAGAGAGATCGGGGATACAAGGCACTTTCCTCAACATAATAAAGGCTATCTACAGCAAGCCAATAGCCAAAATCAAAGTAAATGGTGAGATACTCAAGGAAATTCCTCTAAAATCGGGAACAAGGCAAGGCTGCCCACTCTCTCCATATCTCTTCAACATAGTACTCGAAGTTCTAGCCAGAGCAATAAGACAACAAAAGGAGATCAAGGGTATCCAAATGGGAAAGGAGGAAGTCAAACTATCCCTATTTGCAGATGATATGATAGTGTACATAAGTGACCCTCAAAATTCCACCAGAGAACTCCTACAGCTGATAAATATTTTCAGCAATTTGGCTGGATACAAAATTAACTCAAAAAAGTCTGTAGCCTTCCTATACACAAATGACAAGCTTGCAGAGGAAGAAATTAGGAAAGCCACACCCTTCACATTAGCCACAAGCAATATAAAATATCTAGGAGTTACTTTAACTAAGCAAGTGAAGGACTTGTTTGAAAAAAATTTCAAAACTCTGAAGAAGGAGATTGAAGATGACATGAGAAGATGGAAGGATCTTCCTTGCTCATGGTTAGGGAGAATTAACATAGTAAAAATGTCCATCCTACCAAAAGCAATCTACAGAATCAATGCAATCCCTATCAAAATACCTACACAATTTTTTAAAGACATTGAAAGTTCAATTCTGAACTTCATATGGAAAAACAAAAAACCCAGAATAGCAAAAACGATCTTGTACAATAAAAGGTGCTGTGGAGGAATCTCCATACCTGATTTCAAATTATACTATAAAGCAATTGTAATTAAAACAGCATGGTACTGGCACAGCAACAGGCTGGTTGATCAGTGGAATCGTATTGAAGACCCAGATATGAATCCACACACATATGGTCACTTGATTTTTGACAAAGAAGCCAATTCCATTCAATGGAAAAAGGATAGCATCTTCAACAAATGGTGCTGGTCTAACTGGATGTCTATGTGTAAAAAAATGCAACTGGACCCATATTTGTCACCTTGCACAAAACTCAAATCCAAGTGGATTAAAGACCTCAACATAAAACCAGAGACACTAAGTCAGTTAGAAGAAAAAGTGGGGAAGAGCCTGGAACATATTGGCACAGGAGACAACTTCCTGAACAGAACACCAACAGCCCAGGCCTTAATGTCAACAATTAATAAATGGGACCTCATGAGGCTGAGAAGCTTCTGTAAGGCTAGAGACACGGTCAAGAGAACAAAGCGACAGCCTACAGACTGGGAAAAGATCTTCACCAACCCTACATCTGACAAAGGTCTAATATCCAAAATATATAAAGAACTCAAGAAATTAAACACCACCAAACCAAATAACCCAATTGAGAAATGGGGCTTGGAACTAAACAGAGAATTCTCAACAGAAGAATATCAAATGGCTGAGAAACACTTAAAGAAATGCTCAACCTCCTTAGTCATCAGGGAAATGCAAATCAAAACAACTCTGAGATTCCATCTTACACCCATCAGAATGGCTAAGATCAAAAACTCAAGCGACACCACATGCTGGAGAGGATGTGGGGAGAGAGGAACACTCCTTCATTGCTGGTGGGAATGCAAACTAGTACAACCACTTTGGAAATCTATCTGGTGCTATCTCAGAAAACTGGGAATAGGGCTTCCTCAAGACCCAGCTATTCCACTCCTTGGAATATATCCAGAAGATGCACCGGCACACAGCAAGAAAATTTGCTCAACCATGTTCATAGCAGCCTTATTCATAATAGCCAGATCATGGAAACAGCCTAAATGTCCCTCAGTAGAAGAATGGATAAAGAAACTGTGGTACATATACACTATGGAATACTACTCAGCTATTAAAAACAAGGAATTCCCGAAATTTGTGGACAAATGGATTGAGCTAGAGATGGTCATAATGAGTGAGTTAACCCAGAAGCAGAAAGACTCAAATTGTATATACTCACTTATATCTGCATACTAGCCCAATGGGCATGTCCCATGAAAGCCTTCCCTTACCAGGAAACTGGGACAGAGGGGAGGACATCCTATTGGGACTCTAGATGAGAGAACAATGGGAGAATAGCAATGTAGAAGGATCCAGTAGGTCCTAGAATCCTACAAGTATAACATTATGATAGGCAGATTTGGGTCATGGGGTCCCGCTCAAACTAAGGCCCTAGCCAAGGACAATACTGGCGGTCAAATTTAAACCCCTACCCTGATCTAGCCCATGGACAGGACAGTCTCCACACCTGAGTGGAGAGAGGGATTTGACTTTCTCAAGTACTCTGGTGCCTCACATTTGACTATGTCCCCTGGCAGGGGACACCTAGTGGCACTCAGAAGAAGGACAGCAGGTCACTGAGAAGAGACTTGATACCCTATGAGCATATACAGGGGGAGGTAATCCCTCTGAGGAACAGTCATAGGGGAGGGGAATAAGGGGAAAATGGGAGGGAGGGGAGAATGGGAGGTTACAAGGGATGGGATAACCATAGAGATGTAACAAGAATAAATTAATTAAAAAAATAAAAATAATTAAAAAAATAAATAAATAAAAAAATAAAACAAAACAAAAAACAAAACAAAACAAAAAAAAAAAAAAAAAAAAAGGAATGGAGATATTATCTGCTCCAGGCAGTCCCCTTGTGTGCTTTAGTGTAACAGGGAACAACCATGGAGTGCCTGGGGGCTGAGTCAGACCCTGGTTTGTATATATAGATTCTGTGGGGTAGGATCTGGGGGCCCTTGCAAAAAATATTCTCTCTTAAGGGGTGGTGGTGGTGGTAAATGGTGTTTTGATTCCCCTGCCCAGGTGTATTCTGTTATTATCTTGGGTAAACATTTGGATGCAGTGCATGATATAGGATCATTTCCTGTTAGACATTTTAGTTGGTCTAGAATGAAGCTGAAGTTACAGACCATGGTGGGAATCTGGGGCTTGGAGTCAAAGACACAGCTCTATTGCTATCTGGTGAATGAGATTAATCACTGCTGCTTTTGCTTTATTTAAAATTGTTTAACTTACTTTTCAGTCTTTTTCTTTGAGGTAAAAGCTTCATTGCTTACCAAAGGCTGGTTTAATGGTGATGCACCAATTAAGTGGTTTGATGCATGCTGGGTGAAGGGTCTTGAATGTGTATTGAGGTATACATTTTGAAGCTATGAAATTACACACACACACACACACACACACACACACACACACACACACATACACCACCACCACCACCACCAACAACAACCAAGAGCTGCTTGTTTCAAAGATTTAGACTAAAGTAGAGTAAACCCAGCATTCTAAGTATACAGGGTAGATTTTATTCTCTTTCATTATAAGGAATAGTCACAGTAGCACAGAGAGAAAAAAACGGCTGAGAAAAACTAAACCTACACATTAAAGCCGCTATCCAGGTTCTAAGCTTAAAAAAAAAAAAAAAAAAAAAAGGAGTTGACTTTTGTTTAGTGAGTGCACTGAGGTGTTTTGGAATATGCAAACAAAGACTTGAGAGTTACAAATAAGCATTTAAAAATTATTTTATTTTTAATTATTGTGTGTGAGTGTGTGCATCTGAGTGCAGGTACCCAGAGAGGCCAGGGATGTTGGGTCCCTTGGAACCTGAGTCTCAGGTGGTTGTGAGCCACCTGACACCAGATACTGAGTACCAAATTCAAGTGCTTTGCAAGAATGACACACACTTTTAACCACTGAACTATCTCTCCTGCCCTGAGGTGAGTTGTTTGTATGCTAGTGAAATGAGGGACAGTGAGTTTCAGAGGGAGCCAGAGAAAGAAGAGGGTGCGTGAGCCAAGAGCGGAGGCAGAACACTGGGGCCCAAGCAAACATTTTATTTGTTTCTTTTAAAATTTATTTTAGTCATTTTATTTGTCATATCTTCAGATATACACATGCCGCTTTCTCGCGGGATTTGCAAATTTTCATCATGGGGCAGGCGGAAGACAGCCACCATAGAAGAAGAGGACACAGTCCAGCCAGAGAGGTGCGAAGAAGAGACAAATGCTCCAAGTGATGGGAGCAAAACCAGAACTCAGCATCACAGCATAGGTGGGGATATGAGTATTCAGTAGTTTTAGACAGTTGGGGATGTTGTTGGTCTCTCTCACTGGTCATGGATAGAAGAATGAGACAATTCAAGTCTCTAGGGATGGGATGGCATCTTGTGCTCTTGATGTTTAGGTGAGTAAAGTCATTTAATTGGCTAAGGGGGCAGAACAGGCTCTGGTCTTACTGTCTTCATGCGTGTGTGTGTGTGTGTGTGTGTGTGTGTGTGTGTGTGTGTTTGTGTAAACGGCACTGAATGTTGAAATTTAATGGGCTAGAAAAGTATCTCCAAGGTTCAGTCTTATGTGTGAACTTCAGGGTGACAAAGCAGCTTGAATCTTTAAAGTACTCACAAACGAGCAAATGCAGCCCCCTCCACACGAACATTCCAAGTACTCATTTTATTTGGAGTCTTAGAAGAGTTTTTGGAAACGGAATCATTCAAAACCTTCAACGACACCCTAAGTCCAGACTACCTGTTGCTATCATTTAAGCATTCGTTTAATGATGCATGGTCTCTTCATGCACACTCACATGTATGGACACACACGTGCACACACATGCTCAAAAAGTTTACTGAATCATTTGATATTAAGTTGCACACATTACACTCTTTTCCTCACAGTCTATGTATTCTCTAAGAATAAAACATAACTATCTAGGTATCTGTCAACTTCAGTAACTCAGCAGCAACAAGATCCTTTTGCCAACCATGCATATTCTAATCTTGTCAACTGATTCAATAATGGTTTTCATAGCCCTGCCCCCCCCATCCTCCAATACAGGGATAAGTGAAGAACCAAACATTTCATTTAGTTGTCACTTCTTTTTAGTCCCTTTTAATTTGGAACATTTTTGCAATCTTTCTTTGCCATTGTGACACTGACATATTTATAAATACACTTCCATTTTTGTGTGCATTTAATAGAAATATTTTTTGCTTTTAGAATTTTATGATGTTTTCTCATAGTTAATTTGGGTTATCCACCCCTCCATACACTGTGCTTGATACTGTGTCTCTCCCACCTATGCTTCGCATTTGGGGGGTACCCAGAGTTTATCTGCCCCCTTACTGGTGTTAATTTTTACCATCCAGTCAAGGGATTTGTCTGGTTTCTGCCCTGCAGAATTACTAAGATTTTTTTCCATATACATAATTTTTTACTTCTAAGTCTAGATGTTAGCTTCTCCTGTGACTTCAGACCTGTGCTCTCTTTGTGGCCATTGGCAGGTGGAAGTCTGCCTTGTTTTGACTCCTATTTGCACTTCAAGAGAAGGCTTTCCTGCTCCTAGTTTCATTTCAGGCTTCATTTCGGGGACCAAACCAATCT
>OU015746.1:27029197-27056108 GCA_907169655.1 Acomys percivali
GAGCGCATGCCTACTGTGCATGAGGTCGAGCGCATGCCTACTGTGCATGAGGTCCTTGTCTCACTCTCTAGTGCCATACACACAAGTAAAAACATACTTAAAAGACTTGTGTTAGCTGCACAAATACAAATAATGAATATGAAAAGATGGAAGGGAGGTGTTTTTCTGTTATCCAGTGATTTAAAAAAAATCCTGGAGTGTTGGACAAGTGCAGGAAACCTACACTAGAGAGGCTACACCATCTGAGTCTTTTCAATGCACAGTGGGAGCAGGGGCAGCTTGAAACAGCCAGACAGCACCTTACAATCAAAACCCACAGGTGTCCCTAACACTCCTTGGCCGAGTTGGGAGTTTGGATTACTCCAGGTCTTTTTAGGAGCCCAGGGCATGATCAATCATGCTTAGGCTCTCCTAGAACCAGTTTGTGGTGTGTGTGTGTGTGTGTGTGTGTGTGTGTGTGTGTGTGTGTGTGTGTGTGTGTGTGTGTGTATGTATATATATATAGTCTTATATTATTCCAATGAAGTAGGTAATATTATTTCCTTTTAAAGGCAAGGATGTGCTTGACACAAAGTCCTGTTCCTCTCCTGTGGTACTTTTCAATCCATTTGCTATCCCATGTTTCTTGAGCAGTGGAAGGATGCTTATGTCATAAAATGGTATGTTCAACATTTTATTTTAAGACTCAGAGCTTCTGGGAGCCCACAGATAGACCTAACAACGTGGGCATCTGAGGGTCTTTGCTGGAGATGCCCCCTTTCCAAGTTCGTTCCAAGTTCGGGAGCCACTTCAGCCCTCAAACATGCTGTGTCTGTCCTCCTTAGAGTTTTCTTTAAATCCTTTTCGTAGTTGCTGTAGTTAGGGTTTCATTGCTGTGAAGAGATGCCATGGCAACTGTTAGAAAGGAAAACACTTAACTGGGGCTGGCTTACAGTTCAGAGCTTTAGTCCATTAGCATCATCCTGGGAAGCGTCATAGCTCACTGGCCAGAGGGATAGTTGAGAGTTCTACTTCTGGTCCGGCTGGCAGCAGTGAGTGACACTGGGCCTTGTTTGAGAACTCAAAACCTCAAAGACCACGACCAGTGACACATTTCTTCCAACAAGGACACACCCTCCTAATAGTGCTGCTCCCTATGAGCCTATGGGAGGCTGTCCTTGTTCAAGCCATCACAATAGTTGATCCCACGTCATAAGTTATATATAAAAACTTCATTGCTTAAACCACTATTGTGGTTTCTGTCTCCTGACTCTATTCTGAGTGCACAGAAGTATTGGCATAGAATAGGGTAATGGACCAATGCCACAGAACAGAGGGGCCTATGATGCTTGTGGACATTTGATAAATGACAAAGTTGATCCTGTAGATCAGTGTTGAGGAAAACAGTTTTCCAACATGCATAACTGACTCCTGGCTGCTTCTCCTTCTTCCCTTCTCCTGTTAATTCTATCTGTTCCCTGTGGTGATTTGAATGGATAACGTACCTCATGGACTCACGTATTTAAACATGGTTGGTAGTACTGTTGGGGGATCGCAAATGTGTCTTTCATTCACCAGGCGTACTCATCATCTCAGAGGCTTACAGCCGAATAAGCTCACCTTTTCTAGTTCTTGCTGAACTACAGCTAGTTGCATCAGCTCAGCTGTTTTGGTTCAAACTCCTCTCCAAGCTGACTGATTCAATCTGGCTTCTCTTGGCTTCTCACTGAGTTGTTCTGCTTGGCCTCAAGCTAACGCTGGCAATTTGTTCTAACCTTCTGGCTCCTTGTTATTCTCTGGCTTCAAGTGCCTCTGCTGAGGTGCACTGAACTGCATGAACTCATGAACGAACTCAACTCCACAGCACTGACTCTTTCCCTGAGCTGCTGCTCTTTACTGGCTTCTATGTCCTGTGATGTTCTTGTGAGAGTTAGACGTATCCCGTCTCTGATTCATTCTGTCAAATCTTTCCCTGATTTGTCACTTTGTCTGCCCCTCATTAAGACATAACTTTTAAAACATGGCTGCTTCCTTCTACAAAACTAATGTTACCTTAAAAAAAATGTGTACTAAGAGCGTGTCTGTATACCAGCCAGAGGGAGTAAAGGTGGGTGGCATGCCTGCATTCCAGCTGGATGATGCAGACCTAGGTCTTTGGATGGGATCCCTTGATAGGGCAGCCATGTTGCTGGATTAAAATTCCCCTACAGGGGACAGTATGGAACCTTTAGAAGATTAGAAGATGGAATCTTGGGGGAAGCTTGTCGCTTGGGGAAGGCTTTGAGAGTTTATAGCGTGGCTCCACTTTTAATTGTGTCTCTCCGCTTCATGTTCACCGTACGTGGTCCTTCAGCTTCCTGCTTCTGCTGCCAACTGGCATGCCTCCCCCGACATTATGGACCCGCATGTTGAAACCATAAGTCAAAAATAAATTTTTTATTCCATAAGTTGCTTTTTGTTCATGTTGTTTTATCACAGCAACAAAATATAGCTGATACATTTGCCTTGACATCCATGTCGTGTGTGTGTGTGTGTGTGTGTGTGTGTGTGTGTGTGTAATTTTGTCTATCTACATAAAATCTGGGACCCAAACTGAAAGAAGAACAGTAAGTATGCTTTGCTCTTCATCTCATTTTTCAGCTGTGGCTTTCTCTTGTTTTATTTGCTGGCCCACTCCTCGTGCCTAGTACTTAACGGGTGCTAGGTCAGTATTTTGCTGCATTAATAAATACCTCATTATAGCGTCATTTGCAGGCTGAAATGTTAGCCTTGGGGGTACGGTTTCTCTCGGAAAGAGTGTGAATGCTTGGGAACTTTCTGTGTGCACTAATATAATAAATTGACGTTCTTCACACTTGCTTCTCTGCAGAAGCCTTTCTTTATTAAACAAAGAAGGCACTCACTTCCAGCTGCCGCTTATAAATAAGGCGCATTTGTCTCTCATGCTCGTCCTTTGAAGCCTGCTGCACTCCGCTCTGTCCCCATGTGACTATTACCCTTCCCTCTGATTGAGGGAAGGCTAATGTCTGCCTCTCATCCAAGGGTCTTTTCACTTGGCTTCTGGCTTATCAACTTCAGGCTGCCTCTGCCACTGTCCAGAGGGGGGAAAGCACTAATCCTTTTTTATTTGTTTTATGTATTATTTACACCCCACCTGCTTCTCAAGCCAATTTGAGGCAGTTAACTTCCCTTAATTACTTTCTCCCCTTGTCTTTTGAAGCTCCCGGGCCCTGTAAAGATTCTCAGCAGCACCACTAGGACTTTGATTCTCTTCCTTTGAAAAAAGCACAGTGTTTGTTGGGTAGCTGAACTGGATGATCTCTGGGCTCCTTTATAGTTGTGACATTTCAAGTCACCCTTCAGAGTAGAGGCAGTTAATGACCAATTTTCTAGGAGGTCTCCGTTACCCACCCACCCACTTCTTCTGGAGTGTGCGTTTCCATCACTTCCAGATGTACTTCTTAGAGATTTTGAAATATGATATATATTTAGTCAAATCCTCCACAAAAATGAATTTCACAACTGTGGTGTCAAACAACCACAGACTGAACACATTTGGGGGAAAATGCAGTTGGAAGAACAAGGGAAAATGCCCGCAACCACTTTTTTAAAACTGATGTAATATACTGGCTATATTTATAGTACCTTGGTCTGTCTTATACTGTGGTAACAAAAGTTCTGGGTACTTGATAAATAAAAGAGAGATGTTTTCAGCTTATATTTCTGGTGATTCGAATTATGGTGCTGGTATCTGCTCATCCCTGGTGAGGGATCAGTGGGCCAGTACCACAGTGGTGAGCTCATGTGCAGAGGAGTTTCCATATGGCAAGACAGGAAGTAAGAGAGTCAGAGGAAGTGCCAAATTTTGCTTATAATGGCCACTTTTATGACAAGAGGGTAAAACGTCAATCTTGTTGAAGACCTAATTGCCGTCTTTTAAAGGTCTTTCAATATTGCCACACTGGGGATCAACTTTCCAGCATATGATCCTCTGAGGGATCAACTTTCCAGCACATGATCCTCTGAGGGACACTCTCAAACCATAACCAGACAGTACAGCTTGTCATATACACAACGTATTATTCTTGAAAGTAACATGGGCCTGCTTTGAAGCCCTGAGGGCAGATGCGCATCTGTTTTAGTCAAACACTACCTTTTTTTTTTTTTTTTGGTATAATATCCTTGAGCATCTGTAGATTTTGGCAAAAGCCAGAGGATCTGGAGACAATCCCTAGTGGGTACTCAGGAGTCGATCTATTTTTCTTTATGAAATTGCAAAGTTTTAACAAGGTGTGATATTTATATATCTGAGATCTTTTAAAACAAAACTTTGAATTGATTCTTTGTGAATTTCACACCATGCACCCCAAGCCCACTCATCTGCCCGCTTTTTATATCTGCCCTCTGCCTTTGCAACTTGTCCCCACAAAATCAAATTAAAAAAAATCTAAACAAACAAACAGAAAAAACCAAAACAAAAAACAAAAAAACAAGCAAAAATCTTGTCATGGAAGTTGTAGTGTGTCCAGTGTGTCCCTTTTGTTCACATATCTTTTGTTCTTTGCAATGAGCCACTGGTCTGGTTTGGGGCCTCTGGCTTTACTATACTGTATATGCTGGATCCTCACTGGGACTCCTCTCAGATATCCCGTTGTTGCCCTGGTGTCATGGAGATCCTGCAGCTTTGAATCTGCAGGACCAGCCCTTTCATGTGTGTCAGCAGTTCATAGGTGGGGTAGATGTTGGGGTGGGCCAACTCAAAGCCTTGAATCTGGGCCTGGGTGATTGTTGAGTTGACCAACCTGCCAGATCTCCCACACTGACACCACCAGGGATGGCAAGCTTTGCCCCAGCTAGTTTACCTAATGCCTCAGCTGGCAAGGGGCAAGGCCAGGTCTCCTGGTCTCATGCCCTTGGGACCTTCATTCCTCACAACCCCCACCCCTCCACTCCTAGGGCCAGCTTTTAAGCTATATAAGAAACGTATAATACCGTTTCTTGAACACCCATTATGTGTCAGGCTGTCTTAGTGGTCTTACATAAATTATATTACTTTGTATAATATTTCTAGTGAGTATTTGTTCCCCTATTCTGCAGAAGTGACTAATGATCAGAATACTTGTAGCTTATGTAAGATGAAATAATAACAAAGGGTGGGGCCAGGATTTGAAACCTCGTCTATCTGGTCCCTAAATCAGACACTCAGAGGCTGGCCTCTGCAGATTTATTTCACCCCTGTAGATGTAAATCATAGAGGAAGAGAAATGTAACTCTAGCATTGATTTAGGGATGAGTAAGGGAAACAGAAGCAGTTGTATGGAGAAGTACCTTCTCAGCTTCTGGATTACACATATTTATATGAAGATGTTGAGGAGAAGGAGGAGAAGGAGGAGGAGGAGAAGTGTGTGTGTGTGTGTGTGTGTGTGTGTGTATGCAACACAACTGTTAATGATGTCAGTAGGCAACCGAAGGAATAGATGGATGGATGAGGTTTACATTTAGCTAGAGACTTAAGGATTGCAAAAAGGACTAGCCTTGACAACAAGGTGAAGGTTGAGCTAAAGGGTTTGCTTTCCAGACAGAACAAATAGCAACGGGCATGAATCTGGAAAGGTGTGGTGCGCTTGAATACGCTGAGTTGGTCTGAGAGATCTATCTGTGGATCGGAGGAGGCTTGGCACGAGTCTGGGAAGGCCAGCTGAGGACAGTCTCTTCCCTGGGCAAAGAGTTTAGAATGAGTCCCACAGGTGATGGGGGAAGCACGGGAGAACTAGAGAAAGAATGACAGGGCCTGCCTTTACTTTAGACGTTTGCTCCCTTGTGTATTATTTCTAGCTTCCGTGGCCTGGTTGTCACACTATTATGGTCTAGTTATGCAGAGAGAGCTACCTGGGGGAGAACACTTGTCATTCTCTTGTTTGGCTGGGATTTTTCTCAGTGGTGCTCAGCAGTGGGTACGGAGGTCGAGACATCAAGGACAGATCCTGTCAGAGCTTGGGTGGGGTATGCAAGAGGAAAACCCCGTTGCTTATGGTCAAAGGCCATGTTCTCTTATTCTTCTCTTCAGATCAGAAAGGAAGTCTTCCTTTGTCTCAAATGCTAAGACATTCTGCAGGTGAGCTTTCTGCAGAGGTGAATTGATGCCTATTTTAATTCATCCATTAAGCTCTAGAAAGCAAAATGAAATTAATTATTGATCCTCTTTCCCCTAGCAGTTAAAGGGAGCCCAACATTTTTGCCTTGTGGTCCAACTCCTGGAAGGAAGAGCAGCTTCATGGCTGACAGAGAAAAGTGAGCAGAGGATGACAACCAGAGGCAGAGGGTCCGTCTGTAACTTCTCAAGGCCCAGGCAGCCTCAGAGCACTGCGCACTGCCCCGCAGGCACTGCCTTTTCCCTTGGAAGTGTATCATTTGCAAACTGCTTGCTGGTCAGGAAAACATTTTTCAAGTGAGTGTCCTACCGAAGCTACCTTGCACAGCGCTCATCAGTTAGAAAGTGCAGTTAGAAACTCTTACAATAGCAGAATCACACACTGAGACTTAGAAAGAAATCAAAACCTACTTTCCACTCTAAAATTTTTAATTTAATTTTTTTTTATTACAAATGTATTTATTTATTTGGGTGCGCATGTGGTTATATGTGTGGGTGTGGAGGTCAGGAGACGACTTGTAGGAGTTGGCTTTCTCTTCTCTTACACAGGTTGCAGGCAGCAAACGCGGATTGTCAGGCTTGGTGACAACTAGCTTTACCCACCGAGCAAGCTCATGTGAGCAGCTTGTGTGTGTGTGTGTGTGTGTGTGTGTGTGTGTGTGTGTGTGTATGTATTAATGCATTTTAATTGAAATAGAATTACATCCCTTTCCCCCTCCATCTATACTCTCCCTTGAGTCTCTCCTGTGTTCCCCTACCTCAAGTTGACAGCTTCTTTTTATTATTGTTACACACACATACATGTATATATGTATATATACATATATGTATATATATGCACACACATATATACATATGTATACACACATACATATATATATATAAAATGAGTCTTTGTATACCTATGGTTTTAGGTCTGACCATTCCGCACTGGACAACCAATAGAGGAGTTTATCTCTGAGGACGACTAATTCTCTTTCTCCCAGAAGCTACTAGTTGCTTATAGCTCTTTATGTAGGAGTGAGACCTCATGGAAGTCCCCTGCTTTCCCGCTAACATGTCCGCTGATATTGCTATTGTTCTGGTCATGCTATGCAGCCATTTCTAGGTGAGATTGCTTCACAGCAGGGATTTCTGCTGTTCCAGTTCTTACAATCTTTTTATCCTCTCCTCTGCCATGTTCCCTGAGACAGAGATGCCAAATACATTTAAAATGACATTATTATTATTATTATTATTATTATTATTATTATTATTATTATTATTATTATTGTGAGTGAATGATATGCGTATGTATGGGCCTGCAAAATAAGCTGTGCACGTGGAGGTCAGGAAGCAGCTTTAGGGATTCTGTTCTTTCCTTCCACATTTCATGGGTTTTGGAGAACAAACTCAGGGTGCCAGTCTCACATGTAAGATGTCTTTACCTGTTAAGCCATCTCGTGGACTCTAAAATTCCATGTTGGATACAAATTATGAGGTTATCCAGTGGCAGGTTTTAGCACGATCTTTTCCCAGGGCGGCAAATGCTTCCATTGTGTGGGAGAAGCTATATGTGATGGGCAGGGTGATGTCTCAAGGTTTTCATGGGCTCTGGAGCCAGACAAACCTGACATGGGTTTAAGTGCCCACACCTGAATGTTCTTGCACATGCTACTCTGCAAGCATTAGTTGGCTCTTCCTGTCTGTCTCGTAGGGTTGTTAAGATCAGATCAGAATGACTGGAAAGCTCTCTGGATTGTGTATGGCATGGGATAGGCGCTTGATAATAGGACGTTGCTGGTGTGATTGCTTTTAAGACTCGGGTGACCTAGCACCAGCCTTGTGCCATACTGATTCAGTGTCCGTGTCCTCTTGACTCTGGCCCTCTCCTATGCCGGCTGCAGTCCATCTCCCCACCCTCACCTCTCTAAGAGCTCCCAGTTTTGTCACCAGCTTGCTTGAAGGGAGCCCTGGACCTTTAATCTCCAGATCTGTTGTTCTTGAAGTTTATCTTTCTGCCCTGAAATCAGATCTTTTAATGAATGTCCTTTCCTCAAGCCTACCTCCTGCCTCTTGCTCTAGAAGGCCCTGAGATCACCATTCTAGTAAACTGCCCAGATCTGTTCAGATTCTAGTGTCCAGGACTAGTGACTATGCTGTTGTGCAGTACAGAGGCCCTGCAGCTACAAATGCAATAGAGTTGACAATCGAGGTTATCTGTGGTAGAAGGATTATCCTCAATTACACGGTGAAGCCAGTGGAAGTACAAAAATCCAGGAGAACAGATGAAAGGAGAATTGGGGGCCAGAGTGATGCTCATGAAGAGAGAGAGAGAGAGAGAGAGGAGAGAGAGAGAGAGAGAGAGAGAGAGAGAGAGAGAGTGCTCAAAAAGGAGTAGAGATTGTTCCCTTGAACCTCCAGGAAAAAAAAAATCCCTTCTGCTAATGTCTCAAGTCTTGTAGAGTGAGATGCTTTCCAGACTTCTGACCTCATCAGTGTAAGATGATAAATATAGGTTGTTTCAAACCAAAGTTATTGTAATTAATTACAACAGCAATAGGAAGCTAATATTGTACCTCCACAGGCAGGCCATGGGCCTCCTGGGGGATCAGCCTGGACTTAATGACCAGATAACAAGATGAGGAGGATTTTAGAACATTTCCAGAAACACAGGTCACAAACAGTCATGACCGACAGTACCACTCCGACTTAGTCCTCACTACCACTTTTATTTTGCGGTGGAGAGAAGAAAAAAACTTTTCATTATGTTTCCCTGAATACCTTCATCTTTTCTTTTATACTTTCTTTTGATTTTAATACCTGGTAGTTCATTTTCATGGGAAAAACTTTTTAAGGTGATTTAAATAATTTTCAAGTCATAGAAGCATGAAATAATAATGAGCGTTTCCAAACTTTTTATCTCATTAAATTATGGTCCTTTTTTTTTTTTAAAAAATAAAAGAATGGCTCTTAAGTGGGAATACATAAACAGATGGTGAGACACTGTTCAGGTAGAAATGGATTTTGCCCACAGAGATTTTGCTCACAGTGTTCAGCCTCATTTCCGGGCCCTTATGCGTTCCCCTGCAGTTCCGCCAAAGCTCTTGTCCTTAACTTGAGCTTGTATCTGTAAAATGGAAGAGCAGTGGTCTGTAAAGAGCAAAACAACCACAGGGATGCTGTGTGGGGAGTTAATGCCAGGATGGAGAAGTGAATCCGCTGTTTGGGGCTGGCTCTCAGGCATCCTTCCTCCTCCCCTTCCTCCTTTTCCTCCTTCTTCTCTTCCTTTTTCTCCTCTTCT
Source organism: Acomys percivali (assembly GCA_907169655.1). NCBI lineage: Eukaryota > Metazoa > Chordata > Mammalia > Rodentia > Muridae > Acomys > Acomys percivali. The sequence continues at coordinate 27,038,611 of OU015746.1, forward strand.
TCCTCCTCATACATCCTTTTAAAATCTCTTCTCCCTCTCTTCCTCCTTCTCCATCTCCCTTCTCTTCCCTCCCCAACTCTTTACCTTTCTTCTTCTCTTTCATAGAAAGGGACTCACTATGTAGTCTAGGTTGACCTTGAACTCTTAACCCCGTCAGCCTCCTGTGTACTGCATCCCAGGTGTGTACCACCATGCCTTACTCAGCTGGGTTCTTTGCACCAAAACACACTGGCCTAGAAATCACATTCTTATTTTGTTTGGGCATTTTTTTTTTCAGCAGTGAAATGAGAGCTGTCGATAACCTCCGGTGGGGCCAATGACGAACTAGTTCTCGCTCAGAAAGTTCAGCTGCTGCAGTTATTTCTTCTGCGGTGCTCATTCTATAGGGAGGCTGAGAAAGGTTAGACTATGGCTTCCATCCATGCTTGGCTGAGACTTCATCCAGCGGGCGTCTCTTCCTCATTAGAGGTGAAGAGAACTCTTCTTTTCTTCTTGCATAGTGTGGGAATGTCTGCCACCAACCTTCGCATTCTGGAAAAGGTGAGGAAGAAAGTGGGACCTTCTGTGGAAATCAGTGGAAACAGTGACCAAACTCTTCATGATTTCTCATTGGGATTAGACACGAGAGTCCGTGGGGGTGGGGAAAAAAAACCAGATGGCTCTCAAACCTGAAGAAAGGAGAATCCATCCCAAGCCAGCACTGAGTCACCCTGGCCCTTCCTGATGATCCCTGATATAGGAACTCATGCCTGGCCCCCACCCCCAGCACACTTAAGACATGTATGCACACAAAAACAGTTCTATTCTAGAATGATGTTCTCCTAGTTTTCCCGAAGCCCATCTCATGTTGGACCAGGTAGTCTGCAGGCATGACTGTCCACCAGGTGTCTGCTGTGACTCACTGGGGTTGATGCCACAGTTACAGCTGTCACTGGATAATTTGAAAGTTATCTCTGGTAAAATAGCAGGATCAGCATCCCTGGTTCTGATGCTCACAGTGAGTCACACCAGGTAAGCTGAGTCACGGATAGAATTTGTTCCTAGGAGAGTTTGTTTCGACACAAAGGAACTAAGAAGTGATGGCACAGGATCCAACCCTCCCTCTCACTGGCGGCGCTGCACTTTTTAGCCCACCGAGCTGCTTGTGCCTCAGGTGATGAGAAGCATTTCTCAATTTGATGGGTTTCATCTGCATTTTATTAGTCTATTTCTCGAAAAAAAAAATACCATTTGTACATCATTTTCTTTGCAGTCTTGTCTTTATTATTCCCTTCCCTGTCTAGAGTGGTGGGACCAGGATTTGATTTTCTCTTAGTGCTTGGTACATTTCTCATCCTCAGAGTAATTTACCCTGGGTGACAGTCCATCTGTTTCTCCCTCCCCCACTTAGGAATCCTCTCTGCCTTCTCCAATGTTCCTCATTTCTTCTTTCATAGCAGCCACCTCATCTCTTCTGACCTTTCCCAGCCCTGCTATTCTTTATTGAGGCTACGTGAAGGGTGGGAATCTTCCAGATCACACCAATAGCACTGCTCTCATCTCTTGCCCTGTCCCCTAGCTTAAAGATCTTATTGAACTCTAGTTGAATTTTAGGGGTCTGTGGCCTTCCCTCCTATTATTAAAAAAAAAAAAGAAGAAGAGAAAAGGAACCCATTGCAAACATTAAGCATGTGGCCACAACCTGAACAGTTTCATCTGAGAGAGGATCTGCCAATCTGTTAACCCTTCTGCTAAGTGACTGAGAGAGTGGGTGGTAGAGATTCTGTGGGCTTGTGGCTTTCCACGGCTTCCTCTGAAGCTTATGAGGAATTCTTTGTTGGGTTAATGGCTTTGCTATTTGAGGTCACTAAGGGGAAAGTACACTTTCTCCTACTATGAGTCAGCAAACATTTTCAGTAAAGGGTCAGATCTTAAGGGATTTCAGTTTCTCTGTCCCTGTAGTCTGCTGCCAAGATTCAACTCAGCAAATGTAGCACAAAAACAGCCAAAGGCACCATGTAAAGGAAGGGGGAATGGCTTGTTCCAATAAAACTTTATTGAAAAAGTTTGCTGACTTCCATTTTAGAGTGTTTTGGTTTTTCCTTCTGCCTTATTTTTTCCTATATAATTGTTTATTTCTTATTTATTTCAAGGTACCTTTTTGGAAATGTCGACATGTGTTATGTGCTTTAAATATAAAAGTCCCCTCAGAGGCTATTTATTATTTACCTGTGTTTGTGTGTGAGCATGGAGTATGTGCGTGGTATATGTGTTTGTGGGTTTGTGTGCCGGAGTGCACATTCAGAGGCCAGAATAGGGTGTGGCATCTCCAGTTCTGTCATTCTCCACCTTCCTTCCTTGAGACAAAGTCTCCTGACTAAACCTGGAAATGAGGCGGGCAGCCAGGAAGTTCAAGCAATCCTCTTATCTCCGCCTTCTATAGCACTGGGGTTACCACACACGGGGTTTCACGTGTGAACTCAGGTCCTTACGCTTGCACGTCAAGCGATCTTATCTCCTGAGCCACCCCTCCAGCCCAGAGTGCAAAAATGCTAAAGAGGCCCCCCCCTTTTTTTTTTCAGCGAATGGATCCAATCATTCAGGAGTGATTGGGTTATGCAGCATCTGCCTTTTTTTTTTTTTTTTTTTTTTTTTTAGCTTTGATAGCTTCACAGAGTGGTGGAATTCCTGGGAGGTGGAAGTTGGCTGGAGGAAGTCACGGTGGGTGTTCCATTGAAGGGTGTCTTGTCTTCCGTCTCATTCTCTACTTGTTGGTCATGCATGATGCATAGCCTCTTCCACACACTCCCACCCCCATAACGTTCTGCTTTCTCATGGCTTAGAAACTACAAGGCCAGCCCATTTTAGGCTAAGATTGCTGAAGCTTCGAACCCAAATAAATCTTTCCTTCTTTAAAGCTGTACGCCCATGCACTTGTCACGGTCTGATTGGCATAACATTCTGTCTTGGGATCTTTAAGAAGTCACCTTGGGAAGGAAAGAGAGGGTGGCCTGGAAAAAGACGTTTGGAAAAAGGTGCTAACGTGCAATTTGTGTCATTGACAGAAATGGCTTTCACTTAGGTTTTTCTGTTGGAAATTGGCTGTGCTGCAGGTTGGAGATAACTTGGTTAGAGAGATGGGAGTATACAGTAGGTGGTTTGCTTGGGAACTGGGTGAACTTGAGTCAGTTAATGTTCTTAGATTTCTATATTCTTTTCTGAAAATGGGATTATGCTTAGGATTATCATTAACTTTACCATTCTACATGGTTTTATTCTACAACTCTGGTGTCAGTTGGCTGTTGGCATTGGCATTTGTATCTTCAGGGAATTGTCTTTTAATATCTTCTAAAACTTTTTAAAGATTCATTTTATTATTTTTAATTAGGTGTATATGTGGTGTGTGTGTGTGTGTGGTGTGTACATGAGTACAGGTGCATGTAGAAGCCAGAAGGGACACTGGATTCTCTGGAATTGAGTGGTTGTGAACCATCCAGCATGGGTGTGGGGAAACCAAACTTGGTGCATCTGGAAGAGAAGTATGAACTCTCTCTCTTAAACACACACACACACACACACACACACACACACACACACACACTCACACACATACACACTCACACACACACACACACATTACATTTTTAGTATTTTGGCTATTTGTATTTGACAGCCTTGAAGAAAACACCTTTCTCATCTTGGTGCATCTGAAATTCTGAATGTAGATCAGTCTCCATCACATCTTGTCATTATCAATTTAAAACATCTATCTAAACCTAAAAGCATCTTAACCCCTACACAACTAAGCTTAATTATAAAACTAAGCTACCTGGTCTTCTTACCCAAGTATGCCAGGAGTGCTGGTTAGTAGCTTTCCAAATGAAAAGATGACAGAGACAGTTTTCTACCTGAATAGTCACCCAAAACTCTCTATAATGTTGGAGCATTTTCTTCAAACTTCTTGTCCAATATATCTGACAGACATATTTGTGAGGCAGGAACTATTGAGAACTTGCTCTCCCTGTCTTGGCAGAATTTGGCTGTCTACTCTGCTTGCATCCCAGCTTGCCCCCTTTTAAGCAGAATTCTGTCTGTGGTAGAAATGAAGATATTTTGCCCAGTGGCTTGTTTACCACATTGGAAGCCATCTCCATAAGGACATTCTTTGATGCTCATCATCTTCTTTGAGGTAGACTGGGTATTGCCAGGAGTTAACCTGTTTCATTGTCAGTGAATCTTTAAAATAATAAAAACATTTTTAAATGCCATATTATGCAAGTCTCTGAGGTTTTTGAAAACCTTATCTAACTATCCCACCTTATCTTTGTATAGAATCATATTTATCTGCCGCACTTAAGATGTATATTCTTGTGATAAAAGTAGACTAATGATTGATATGACGATGATTTGATCAACTAACAATGAACTTGGATAACTTATTTATCTTAAACAGCCTGCAATAGCACTTTCAAAATATTGTAAGTAAACCTTGTATTATAATTGAGTTATATGGGTACAATACCTCATATCAGAGTATGTATGTATGTATGTATGTATGTATGTATGTATGTATGTTATACACTTATATACATATACATAATATATGTGAAGACTAAATTTACATTTGAATTCTATACCACTGTATCTAAAATTAAACTTATTTTGCATCTATATACAAAATTCTATACCAGTGAATTAAAAATAACCTTGTGAGTGATAACTGAGGCATTAAGTTGAGGAGTAGATTCACTAATCTCTTTTTGTTCTATCTTCCCTATATATTTCTATATTCCTGCTTCTTTCTTTTCAACCCCTACCTTCAAACTTAAGAATGTAAGATAAGGGAAAAAGTATGAACTCTTAAGCACATCTCTCTTGCCCTTTGTTTAATAGCTTAATGATAGTGTAGGCTATGAATTATCATGAAGTTTATATGTTGTAGAAAATCCGAATATTAACAGCTTATGATATGGGTGTTTCTTCTTCTTACAATTTGTCTCAGCCTGATATATTATCTTCATACTATCAACAAAGTCTCAGAATCTTGCTCTCTCTCTCTCTCTGTTTTTCTAGTCTTGGTGTATACATTTTTTTTTTTTATCTTTAAAGTTTCTTCAGAGTCTCCGTGTGACCACTTAGCTCCAGCCACACAGCTACCTGTCAAGTACCAGATCATAGAAAGTGTTAAATGCAAAAGAGGGGCCTTTTTAAGTAACTTCCTTGGATAGTCTATTTAATAATTTCCATTTATGCACCATTAAACCCCTCATTTTCTAGTTAATATTGCATTTGAGCTTGTCATATTCTGACACACACACACAGATTTATATAGTGGCCCAAGGTGGGAAGTGGATTGATGTCTAAAGCCACACCTGGGATTTCTATCTTACTCTAGACATTTCCCCCACAATAACACAAGTAAATTTACACAATGAGCAGGTGTGATGGAGAATATTAATTGTTAACTTGATGGGACCTGGAAACACTGAAGAGACAAGCCATGTGTGTGTGTGTGTGTGTGTGTGTGTGTGTGTGTGTGATAATCTAGGTTATGTCAATTGAGGTGGGGCAATCCATCCTACTTGTGGGTGGCACCACAAGCTAGGGACCTAGGACTTCATAAAAAGGAAAAAGCGAGCTGAGTACCACCATACACCTCTCTCTGCCTCCTGACTACAGATGCAATGTGACTAGCTCAATGGCTTCCTGCTTCTCTTGCCTTGTCTTTCCTACTGCCATGATGGAATGTTTCTCCTCAAGCTATAAGCTGAGATACACACTCCTTCCTTTGAATGGCGTCTTGTCAGCTATTTTGTCAGAGCAGCATGACAAATAACTAATATGGTAACATAACCATGTTATATTTTTTAAGAAGTCATTTTATAAGTGATACTGTTTTCCTTACTGAAGATGCTGGAATCTTGGTTGATTTTTAACATTCATATTAATGTTAACAATGAAATGCAAAACATATGTTAACTCAGAAAATTAAAAAAATTGAACCAGACTGATATGTATGTATATGTCTATGTGATGAGTATGTATATGTATAAAAATTTGGTCAAGGATCATTCAGTTGAAAGAGATATTCATATACTGCAGGATTTATCCCTGGGAATAAAGTTTTATACAAAGCCCAACCAACCAAAACCCAATAAACCCTAACATACACAGGAGGGATTTATGAGGAGAGAGCTTTCTCTGTAATAGAACCATGTGCCATACATACTTGCTGAAAGTGAACTGGAAGACCATATTAATGCTGCCAGCTTCTGGAGCAGTGGTTGTCAGCTTCCTGATGCTTCGACTCTTTAAGACAGTCTCACGTTGTGGTGACCCCCAATGATAAAATTATTTTCTCTGATACTTCATAACTGTAATTTTTCTACTGTCATGAGCTATAATGTAAATATCTGATATCCAGGACATCTGATATGTGACCCACTGTGCGGATCATGACCTACAGGCTGAGAACTCCTACTCTAGAGTCTCTCCTCAGAGGAGTTCTGCTGATGACTCCCCCAACTGATTTGTTAAAGATCCTTCTTTCTTCTGGGACACAGGATTCCTTCAAGTCTTACACTGATCTCACCTGCTTAAAAAGGAGTGTCTAAGCCTCTAGCCACTCTCCATCGATTTCTGTAGAAGGGGACACTGTCATGTGTTCCCAGAAACATGCAGTGTTGGCTGGAGAATCCTACTTCGTTGACTCTTTTCCACCAGGTGCTCAGGTTGGTGACAGTGGTCCTCATACTGTGCAGATGGAAGAAAGTGTTCATCAAAGGAGAAGAGGCCTTTGCTGTTCAGTGTCTGAGCCGGCCATGGAGATCCTTGCTCACAATCTTACCACCCTGCTCACTATCTGCACACATCATTGGCAGCTGTGGTGTAACTAAGCCTACTCTCCTGAAGTAGATGGGTCAGCTCCCCAAGTAAAAATTGTGTGTATACTCGTGCATGTATTATGTATAGTTATAATTACATATAAATATGTATACTGACTCTGACATGAACTCTGGCGCCCCATATTTGACCACCTTCCTTTGGTGGGGAGGCCTGACGTCACTCAGAGAAAGAATAAGCAGGCTACCAAGATGAGACTTGATAGCCTGTGACCATATAGTAGGGGAGGAAGTTCCCCTCGGTCTTAGACCTAGGGGAGGGGAACAGGGTGAAAGCAGGAAGGAGGGAGGAATGGGAGGATACAAGTGATGGGATAACAATTGAGTTGTAATCTGAATAAATGAATTAAATAATAAAAATTTAAAAAGTATATATGTATGATATATAGATCTCATATATATGATATATATACTATATCATATATATGAATATATATTCATACACACACTATGTATATGATGTAAGGACCAATTCTTTTTTTTTTTTTCCCGTGTTTAGCTTTTATTTAAATTCTGCATCCTGATACTATTAGTGTCAAGTAAAATTGATAACCATATTCATATGGTTGGTAACCATATTCGTAATAATGGGCTTTGGTGACCAAAGAGGAAGAGGAATTCATCCACCTTATTAAGATACTTCAAAAAAAAAACAATCTTCAAAGATTGTAAGGACCAATTCTTTACCTTCCTTTTTCTGTCTTAATTTGAGTTTGGCCAGGGAATCAAGAAAGTATAGCAAGTTTTGGGAAGAGCATGAGAAAAAGAAGAAATCAGGCCTAGGCTAAAAGTTGGAGGCCTGGGAGTAGAGGGAAAGGCACTTAGAAGAAGCCACTCTGGAGCGTGTTCTCCATACAGATGGGGAAGGCAGGCGAATGGGTATGTTTGGCTTTTGCTTGTTGCATTGTTCTTTGGAACATGATACTTTTCATGATCAAATAAACTATGAGGATGATTATATATTAATAAAAAACAAACCCTTCCATTATTAAAAAAAGTAATGCAACCTGGGGTGGTGGCACGTGCCTGTAATCCCAACATTCAGGGAGTCAGAGGCAGGCAGGTCTCTGTGAGTTCGTGGCCAGCCTGGTCTACAAAGCAAGTCCAGGTAAGTCAAGGCTACACAGAGAAACCCTGTCTTGAAAAGCCAAAAAGAAAAAAAGAAAAAAGGAAAAAGTAATGCACATTCCTAGGAGAAAAATTACCAGAGTGGTGTATTAACCCATTTTCTGTTGTTGGTTAAGTTTTAACAAAAAGAAATGTGTGGTTTCTGGAGGTTCAAGCTTAAGGGGTTGAATCTGATGGCCCTGCTGTTGACAGAGTCCAGGGATAAAACAGACTGTGTGGCGTGGCAAGAGACAGTGAGTATGCATGCTGCTAGCGCATGCGGGTCCTCTGACTTCTCTGTTTTCACCCTTGAGGGCTGTATCCTGATGACATTATTTAATCCTGAGTACTTCCCGGGGCTCTACGGCTAAACACTATAGTTGGATTAAATTTAAGCTCTCTCAATACCTCACAATGGGGATTAAACGCCAGTAGGAGTTTCACAGGGGGACAAACCATGAAGCATAGAAAGAGTGCTTATTTTTTCAGATCTTAAGAAGTTTCTCTTTGTAGCTTATAGTTTTCTTGCTTGGGTGGGCAGACAGACTTGGAGTGAATTTTTCTTTAGGAAGGAGATCCTCAAATGGCTTTGATGGGTGTACAAATGGAAGACTGATGATGTGTTGGTTAGGGGTTTTGTCTGTCTGTCTGTTTGCCTGTCAGATTGGCACAAGCTAGAGTCGTCTAAGAAGAGGAAACCTGAACTGTGACAATATTCCCATCAGACTGTCCTATAGACACGCCTGTAGGGAACATTCTTGATTGATGTGAAAGGACCCAACTTAGTGTGGGTGATGTCACCTATGGGCAGGTGGTTCTGAGGAGAATAAGGAACCAAACTGAGGGGACTGGAGAGATGGATCAGTAGTTAGGAGCACTTGTTGCTCTTGGGAGGACCCAGGTTCAATTGCTAGAACTCACATGTTGGTTCATAACCGCTTATAACTCCAGTCCCAATGCTTTCTTCTGACCTCCTTGGGCACCAGGCATGCACATTGTGCACTGACATGCATGCAGGCAAAACACTCATACTCATATAAAAAATCTACAAAATATTAAAATGAAAGAAAGCTAAGGGGAGCGATCCAGTAAGCAGCGTTCCTCCGTGGCCTCTGCTTCTGTTCCTGACTCTGGGTTCCTGCCATGGCTTCCCCTGAGGGTGGACTGTAACCTCTAAGTCAAAGAACCCCGTTTCTTTCCAAGTTGATTTTTGTCTGTGGCCTTATTACAGCAACAGAAAGCAAGTGTAAACAGATTTTACCTTCCACCCTCAGGAAAGGAGGTAAGAGACTCTCCCTGGAAGGAAACTTGGACCTAAAAAGCTGGCACTGTGAGGAGGGGGGCCCCATTTGCATGGGAGCTAAGGAGTCACAGGGGGAGAAAAAGAACCAGGACTCAGGACTTCCCTTTTGAATTTCAAAGTTAGGAGACACTCCCAGATGCATTACTGTGGGTTCCAAGGTAATGTGCCCATTGAAAAGGGAAATGGGGCCCCCATCCAGAATGACTGGGGAGAACCACTTAACCTCGAACAAAGACTCAGCTGGTCGTTGTGGACTGAAGTCCTGGAATTCTGAGTGTCCTCACGTGCAAAACCCAGCTGAGCCACAGTAGAGCTATCATCGATGACATCTAAGGGTGCCCTTCGCTTGGGTCAGGGTCTCTACTAACAGGAGGGACAGTCAACAACCATTGAGTTGATCAGGCTATGAGCGAAACCACTGCCAGTCATTGGGTCTAAGGGTTCTCTTGTTTTCTTTACATTCAGCAGCGGGGACAGAACTATACAAGCAAGTCTGATGATTCTTGAGCCATTCAGGAAGGGGGTGTCTAGTCCAAGAATGAGAAAATGAGCAACTCGCTAATGTGAGAATGTTCAAGTGTTTGACTTGTCTTTTATGCTGTGGGTGGCTCATACTTACTATATTAGCAAACAGGTGTCAAATGAAAGAGCAGGTAAACATTTTCATGTACTATAGCACACCAAAGTGGCTATAGTTATCAATTTATTGTGTATTTCTTTTCTTTTAGGTATATATGTGCTGTACATGGTGATGGGTTTGATTGGAAGAAATCTTTCTGGCCCAGTGGCTACTTAGTCAAACAAACCAGAATAACACTTCATTGTGGGGAGGGATATATAAACTCTCTCTCTCTCTCTCTCTCTCTCTCTCTCCCTCTCTCTCTCTCTCTCTCTCTCTCTCTCTCTCTCTCTCTTTCTCTCTCACACACACACACGCACACACACATCTTATCTTGAAGTAACAGCAGATTTACTTATTATTTTCACTACCCTAACTCTAATACTAAAAGAGTCCCTAAGACTACTAAGAGTTCTGCTGGTATTTTTAGTCTGGGCTCCTCTGCAACACAGGCTGACAGCTCGTGGGTGACAGTTCCTCTGAGAAACAATAAGTAATTTAAATGTATTCCTTATTCAGACATACTCCATGTAGATAGCTAGAGAGGCTTTGGGGACAGCATTCTAAGTGGGTTGGTAGGACTTTAATTTTTAAAAAATGCCCTGTCTGGGTACTCCTTCTGAGACACTGTATTCCACGCAGCTTGTGCTCTGGGATGCATTTCCTCAAAAGGCTTTCCCTCACCCTGAGCTTGAGGAGGTTCACATAGGTCCCTTCTGTGTGTCACATGGGCCAGTGCTCCTGTCTCAAACATTCTTTCCCAAGGCGTTCCTCAGAGGACCTCTGGCCTCTTGGTTCACAGGAGTCACAGATCTTGCAGGTCTGGCCATGGTACTGACTAGAAAAATAAAGTTAACACTGTGTAATTACATGCCTGGATAAACAACACAGCCAAGTCTTTTGGGACCCAAGGAGCAAGGAATGATGGCCATATCACAAACTGGAAGGCTATTTTAAAGGAATTGAATTCAAGCACATGACAACACATTGCCTTGGTGTAGAACCAGGTGGTCACCATCAGTGGTAGGGCCCTGGAGAAGTGTTGGTTGCCTACCATGTAAGACATTGTGGATCTAGGTCAGGACATCACACTGAGGGTTGACTGTGGGCATGCCCTCCACTAAAAAGCAGCTTGGTTTGTAGTAGCTGCAGACCAGCTGCTCTTTCCCTCTCTCCAGAGCACCATTCTCTGCACACTCAGCTTGCACATGAGTACCAGTGCCTTGGAATTTGCACTGTAATCTACTTCCTACTTGCCATGATTTGAGCAGCTTTACTCTTCCACACACTCCCTGCCATACTGTTTGATAAACGCAACAGATCCAGCTGGCCCTGGACTGTAATCTCTGAAACTGTGAGCCAAAGAGTGACAGGTGGGAAAGGGGCATAAGGCAATGTTCTTTCCTTTTTTCATTTACAAAATACTTTTGTATTTAAAAAAAATGTCATTTATACTCTGGTGAATGTTTGCCCAGGGCAGAGCTGGCCATCAGGCTAGAGACAGGATGCTGTATGAAATGAGTGTAATGGGCAATGACTGGTCCCACCTATCTCATAGAGTACTCAGAACTGTGGATCTGGACTTCTCCTGGGGGCATTTCCTGGTCAGTACCTAGGTTGGACCCCTGCTCTTTGCACCATGTACCCTTGACATGTACGTTGCTAGTCCTCTTTTGGAGTCCTGATTTGTCTGGAAGCAGGCATAGGATCTCACAGAATGGGAGAATGCTGTAGTTACTTGTGCATGATAGATGATGCTTAGTTAATATGTGTGGCATGAAATTCTAAACAAGAGAGAAGAGCTAGCTCTCCATGAAAAGAAATCTGTAAAAGAAACAGGAAGTGGGAGCCTATGTTTTACCCAAGGAGCCTGAATCTCTTTGAGATGCACCATGCCCACTCACCTGGCTGGTGAGATGAGGAACTGAGACAGGAACCCATATTTAAAGGCTGTTCTCTTTCTTTCACTTAGAGTTAGAGTCCCACCAGAGTAGTCAGTCATCCTCTGTCCATGCCTTACACAACTCCTCCTGCCTCATAAGACACCACGATGCCCAGTTTGGGCTGTCAACCTGATTAGCTCTGCAATCAACTACAGACAAGCCACTGGGCACATCTGTGCTGGTGTTTGTCAACCTACACAGCTCTTGTGTGCTGGACCTGAGGTCTAAGGACCTGAAGGAATGGGGCGGACTACAGTCTCATGCTGTAGACAACCATGCTTTGGCTTCGGTGTACTTTTACACATGAATGTACCAAAGAGCAATGGTACAAGAAAGGTTGTTTGAATTCAGAATTTACTTCCATGATCAGAAAAACATGTAAATAAATGTCAGTAAGCATATAGTAAATATTAACAGAGCAGCCCTTTCTCAGAACTTTCTCAGGACAGGACTAATTTAAACATAAGTGTCTGGCATGTACTACAGATTATATCTGGGAAAGGACAAAAGCAAGGCCGGAGGCCGCATCCAGACTCAGGGTGCACCGAGGACAGCACTCAGCATATCCTGTCACCAGATTGGCCTCTATAGCTATGTTCAGATATCCAACCAAGTATAAACATGTCTTACGATGGATTGAATGTAGATGTTTGTCACAGGAGGCATGAAATCACATCCAAGAACAACCCACAGAACAAAATGCACCTCTGCCTTTTTTCCCTGGAGCTTCTCTCATAGTTCTCCAAGGCATTGCTCACCATGAGTCAATTCTTTTGACCCTGTTCTGATATACCTGTGAGGGGTTTTTGTTTGTTTGGCTTGCTTGGGTTTTTTTTTCTTTGTCGTTGTTGTTTTTATTGTTATTTTTTTGGATAAGGTGGGCTATTTGCAGTGGAAAGACATACCCCAAGGGTGGGTGGCACTTAGTTGAGGAAGCCCAGATAAAAGGAGATCCAAAGGGAAGGCTTTGCTTTTGTCCTACCTCTTTACTGGCATCATCATCTACTCTGCTGCTGCTGCTGCTGTATCCTGCCTTCTCTGATATCATAATCTAGCTTCTTTGGGCTTCCAATATGGACTGAAGGCAAGTGGCTATGTGAGACTTTTCTAGCTCTTCAGTGCAGAGTTGGGACTGTTCTGGTATCCAGCCTCATGAACTGAGCAGTTCCTGGGGTCTTGACCTCTCTAGTGTGAACATAGCCATTGCTGGGCTGCTCAGACCATACTGTGGAAGCCATTCTAATACATTCTTCATTTGTTCTATTCCTCTAGAGAACCTTAATACTATCAAGGCACATCTTAGTATACCCAAGCCTCAGGCACGAACTTGTATAACTGTTGTGTGGAGTGTCGGCACATACATTGTTAATTTTGACCAATCTTTCCACTCAAACTTAGGACTTAGACGTTTTGCTTCTGAAGTCGGAGATTTAATAATTTTTTATTTCTCCAAACTCATGAACTTTTGTAGAATGTCCTTAAGACGTCCAAGAAGTTATGCCTTTGATCTCAGGCATGGGCTGAGGTGGCTGGTTGCTTTGGGGGTAGTACTATTTACTTCTTGAGGTTTCTTGTAGGCTCATCAAATTTCTCCTTTTTCTGGTAGGTTCCACTGCAGCCTTAAGACTTCCTCATTGTCTCTCTTTAGTGCAAGCCTGGGTTGTTTAGTACTTGAGTGAGAGTTGAGCGGCGTGAACTCCTGAACATGGAGTGCTTCTACCATTTGCTCTTGTTGGTGCCCGAGTTCCTCCTGGAAAGATCCATTATCCATTTCTCATCCTCAGCTCCATGTGGGTGTTGGACAGAGCCTTTGTTGTCCTTCATTACTTCCACCCTTGGACACTGCAGGAAGGAGTCTGAGTTCTCTCTGCTGCTCAGCGCCTTGCTGTAATTGGTCTGTGTATTTATCATCTAAGCCTCTTTCTGAATACGTCTCTAGCAGGAGTTCTGGAAATGGCCTCCAGGATTTGACAGGTGTTTTAATTTACTGGAAACAAAATAATTGCTCTGAACGCTTGTGACTGTTCATTGTTCTGTGTGTTTGGAAGAGAGGATCAGCAAGCCTGAGCAGCCTGCTCTTGCTCGCTACTGCTGACAGGCAGGGCACTTTGGAGTCAGCGACTGCTGCCTTTCTCTGTCCAGAAGACTCAAAGCTGGGGGGAAAGTGTTGCCGGTTGCCTGCAGTAATGGTTTCCCTGGACTCAAAGCAGCTCCTGTGTTAGGAGACACTCTGAGTGCAGGAAGATAGTGAGGTGCGGTGTCGCATTTGAATCCCAGATCTGTCACTCACCCTGAGTAGGCTATTGGGCAGTCATTTAAACATGCTTAAGCTTTGGTTGGTTCATGGTGCTTGGGGATAACAAGGATGTTTTAGTCATGTAAAACGGTTGGAATGTTAGATAAATTGTGTCCACGAAGCTTATATCATAAGGCCCGGATCATGGGATGTATTCAATGGGAGGAAGACATTTCCGTTTACTGCATTTTCCCATTAACTAAGTAAGTAATAAAAAAAAAATCAGGTTTAAGTAGAGCTGTGAGCCACAGGCCAGCGTCTGACTGTATCTATTCTGGGCTCCCCTATCACTGCCTCCATTCGGCGGATCTCTTCATTGCAGCATTGCCAATTTTGAGTTTTAAAACTGAGATGACATTCTCATCACATAAAAATAGCCATTTGAAAGTGAAAAATTCACAACATTATATAACTACTACCTCTGTCTAGTTTCAACAGTTTGCCATTACTCCAAAGCCAATCCAAAGCAAAACTGATTTATATTTATTTACTCGTTTCCCCTTTTCATTTTTACGTGTGCTTGTATTATGTAGGCACTTTTGCATGTACATGGGCACATGCGTGTGTAGGTGCATATGCATGTGTGTAGGTACGCATATGAAGGCCAGGGTTGATGTTGGGCAGATCTCCTTTCTCTGTCTTCTAAAGCTGGAATTCTGAAGCAGCCATGCCCATGGGGCATTTATGTGGCTCCTGGGGACCCAAACTCTGGTCCTTATACTTATGTGTGAAGTGTTTTAACCACTAAGCAATTTTTCCAGTGACTCAAATTAATTTATATATTAAGTTATACATACATACATACATACATATATATATAAAACTTGTGGCATGAAATAGTTGGGGGATAGAGAAATGAAGAAGAGTGAAGAAAAAAACCAACAAAACATTATGAATGAGAATGGCAGAATGAAATTTACTTCTTTGTGTAAGGCCCTCTCTCTCTCAGCCAGCCTGGGAACGTGACCCAGGCAAGCTTGGGAAAATGACCCAAAAAGAATCAAAAAGAATTGAAGGCCAGCTCAGCTTCAGTTTCTGAGATCAAGGTAGCCAACCGAGATAAACAATTTCAACTAAGGTAAACAATTACCATCTGAAAATTCTCTGGAAACTCCCCAACACTCCTCCCTGCAATAGCCAATAATAATTAGACAAGCACCCTTAGCGACCACCAGAGCCAATCCTAACATAGGGCACGCGGTCCCTCTTAACCTTTGTGGTTTTAGCCTTTAAAAAGTCACTGTTACAGAGACTCGGGGTGCGCCCCCTCCCTCCTTCCTGAGAGAGTGTTGGGGGCCCCTGACCCTCGTCAGAAGTAAACCTTGTGCCTTTGCATCAACATTGTGGTTCTCGAGTGGTCTCTTGCAACGACCCCCCCACCCGGGTGGACTCTAGGGTCCAACATTTGAACCCTATTAAAAACAAAACAAAACAGAACAGAACAAAACAGAAAGCCTGTACCTGTTAGGACGGTGTCCTAGTTCCCTTTTCTTTCTGTCTTTAGCATGCGTAAATCTACATTCTACCACTTTGGATTTCTATGCTGTAGTGTCACATCAATGGAATAGGAAAATTTGTGGCCCTTTGTGTCTAGTTACTTTCATTTAGCAGAGTATGTTTCAGGCCCACACATGTGCTATCATATGCCAGCAGTCCGTTACTGTTTATGGGTGCATAATGGCCTGTTCATGACCATTGGATTCTGAGAGAGGAGAAGTGAGAGGCTGGAGCAGAAGAGACCCCAAGGTGGCTGTGAATGCTATGAGAACAGACTATCAGGAGACAGGCTTCAGGGAGACAGCTCAGCTCGTTTAATGAGGGGAGCAAAAGCTACTTAGACCTTTGTGGGGGTGGGTCGAAGTTTTGGAGGTAAGTGTACATCACTGGCCAGGACCAGGGCTCTGGGGGGTGCTTCATTTGCATGAGGAGGAATTCCAGGTGTTGGTGGACATGACCTTATAAGGGGAGAGGAAGTTTTACCTGGCTACCAGGCTATGTGACCTCCTTGGGGGCGAGGGGAGGGCAAAGATGGGGGTGTAGGGCTACATGCTCTGGGACATGCAGGCCCCAGGAAGGGGCTATTGAGCTTCCTCCTGTCAGGATGAGATTTCTGGGGTTCGGGCATGCTTTGATTCCACTCTTGGTCTAGCAGGCTTCCCCTGAGTCCCACGGCTCCCTGGCCCCACAGCATGAATATGCCACCGTTTATTTAGTCATTTGGTGGGCATCTTGTATGTCTTCACTTCTTGCACATTGTGACCTCTGCTATTATAGACATATTTATACATGTGCTTGTTTAAACATTTGCTTTTAGTTCTTTTTTAGAATATTGTTGTTACTTATTTTAGCTAACCTCTGCCCCCCCTTTTTGTTTTTTTTTTGTTTTGTTTTTTTCATTTTTTTTCTGACAGGTTCCATGATGAACTGGTGAGTTACAAGGGCGGTCTAGGTAGCACAGACCCACTTCTTTATTGCTTATTGGTTGAATAGTAAAGTGGAGTTGATAGCAACAGTTCCCACCTTAAAGGAAGATCGTGATACTGAAGAAATAGCTTCCCCTGAAACAGTCTGCATTTGATATACATTAGCAGTCTTTGTTACTTCTCCCTCCCAGACTTCCTTCCCAGAGTCTCCCTCCATTGTTTTATGGTTGCTGGCCTATCTCCTGAAATAGCTAGTGGCTGAGGTTTCTTGCTAGGCAAGGACATTGAGAAACTGGGCTATATACTGAGATAGAGGGGGGCGGTCTCAGGAGTCTGGAAAATCAGGGTCTTAGAAACAGCAAGAAGACAGTGAACCTCTCTCTGTAGAGTTCTTAGCTTTGAATTTCTTCCTTCTAAACAGTGAGGACTGAAAGCTTCCTTCCTCCTCCTCCTCCTCCCACAGACCCCCCTACACCTACGGTCATGTTCACTCTCAGACTCCTGGTGCTATGCCTCCTTCCTGCTCAAGACAATAGTTTCCTGTTGTCTGTCACGCAGCGGTCCTCTCTTACTACTGTATTTCTCAGTATTTTCTTGAGGATGGGTTAGGGAATTCTCCCCCTCCCCCCTCCCCCCCCATAATAATCTTTACTTGAGAGTAACAGGACATGATTGAAATGGAAATTCACACAACTCATAAACTACTAGCAAATTCAGGGAGGTTGAAACAAAAGCAAGTTTTAAAGGCCATCATGAGAGAATCACATAAGATATTTTGAAACAAAAAAGCCATAACCCTTAGCTACAGGGATCACTAATAAGGGCCTATTGCTTCAAGATTAAATAGGCTGCTGTTGAGCAGGAGTCCTTGGAAAACTCTGTGTGTGTGTGTGTGTGTGTGTGTGTGTGTGTGTGTGTGTGTGTGT
>OU015746.1:27063399-27074146 GCA_907169655.1 Acomys percivali
TGTGTGTGTGTGTGTGTGTGTGTGTGTGTGTGTGTGTGTGTGTGTGTTTACTCCTCTTCCTTGTCTGGTAGGAGGAGGATGAGGATCAGCACACCCTGAGTTTCAGATCCCTCCCAGAAGAAAGGGACATCCATGCCAGCCAGGACTCTGATGGGTGAAGCTGGTGTTGGGTAAATCCTACAGAACACACCACCCTGGGCCCACCTCATTCTTAGCTCATTCTTAAGAAAGTGTGTTTATGGACTTTTGCTTCTTGATGTGTGCCCCCACCAGGCCAAGTTCTAGGGGGATTTTTGATATACTTGAATACTTTTGTTCTTCAGGATGTGTGTGGCAGCACAGAACTGTAATCTAATCACTGGGATGGTTGAGGCAGGAGAATTGTGAGTTTGAGGTTAGCCTGGCTAACTGTGTCAAACCAAACTAAATCTGGGGGAAAAAAAAAAAAGGCCAGGTTTGCTGTTTTTCATACCAGGTCTCATGCATCCCAAGCTGGCCTCAAACTCCACCTCCCACATTGCAGGAATGAGCCACATTGTCCAGTTTATGGGGTGCTAGAGATTGAAACCAGGGCTTCGTGCATATTTAGATAGGTGCCTTGCTAATGAACTGCACCACCAGCTAGCTAATCTTCACTGAAGGTGGGATGTCTGCCCCTCTGCCTTTCTTTCTACCTTAGGGACCCCAGTGGATGTGGAGAAAGCCTTTGTTTGGATTGGTCTGGAAGATGGAAGATAGAGACCAGTTTGTCTCATTTCAAGTTCAGTCAGTTGAGGTGAAATTCTCCTGAGGCCCAGGGATGTCAGGGACAGCTGATCACTTAGGGTTTCACTAATCTGCTCCCACCTTTGACTAAGGGGGAGAGAGAGAGAGAGAGAGAGAGAGAGAGAGAGAGAGAGAGAGAGAGACAGACAGACAGACAGACAGACAGACAGACAGAGACAGAGAGACAGAGACAGAGAGAGGCAGAGACAGAGACAGAGAGACAGAGACAGAGAGACAGAGAGAGACAGAGACACAGAGACAGAGACAGAGAAGAGGAGAAGGGGGAAGAGAGACAGAGAGACAGAAAGAGAAGAGGAGAGAGAGAGAGGGGGCAAGGGGGAGACTGGGTTGTGGAATGTCATTGTATGAAGGCCGTGTGAGGTTGTTCTGTCCCAGCCACAGCTCTGGGGACATGAGTTGACCTGTTCTGAGTGACATAGGGCACTGGTGACAGCCCTGCTTTCCTGTGCTCCTCTGTGACACCTATTTGTCTAGTCTGCAGGGCACCTGCTTCTCTTGATGTTAGTCCAGTGTCTCAAGGTGATCAATACTAGGCCCTTTCTGCGAAGGCAGCCATTGTGTGATTTTGATAAAGTTCCGGTGAGAAAACCCCAAACGCTCCCCTGGCATCACTTCCAGGCCAGTCAAGGTGCATGTATTGCCGTAAGTAGTTATTTGAAGCCGTGTCTGCAAAGACAGATGGACTTACTGGAACCGCAGTGATGTGGACAGCTTGGGGTGTTGCAGGTTCAGAGCCCAGTGGCCTTATCTTGGCCTAGTGTTGGCTCCCTAAAATTTCATTCTTCTGCCCACCTTTGTGTCAGAGATAACATATTGTGACAAATAGGTAAAACCTCTTTTGAATTTATTAACTTAGTAGATCAGTAGCTTCATCAAACTCCAAAGCTAAGAATGTCATCAGATAGCACCTGAGGTTCCCTCTGCTTGCCGGAACCACTGTTCTGAGACAACTACCAGTGCTTTTTGGATTTGCCTTGGTTTATGCCTTTCTTTGCTCTGCTATAATACAACTTCATGAAACTGCTTTGTGTGACGATCGTCCATGTGGCGATCCAATTTTGTTTTCCCAGGACATGGTCACTCAAATTTGCCTCCAGAATGAACTGTCTCTTTTTCTCCTTGTAATAGCTGTGGTGTTGTTATTCTTTTTGTATCAACAGAACTCACAAAATAGTTATTAATATCTCCAGTGTACAGATCATAAAAATAAAGCAACCTACCCATGCTCATAGAGTAGGCAGGTAGCAGAAGGAAGTCAATTTGCTTGCATACTTTTCAGTGTCATTTTGTGTCACTGGCTACTGTCATGGGCTAATGGAGATTGTGACCACATTGTAAGCAGCCAGCCGAACAATGCAAGGCTGCTTCTTGCTCACCCTACATCTTCTGTAGATATTTTTTTCCCTATAAAAATGCAATTACTTAGAAGTAGGCCTAAATACCAACACGGCTCAGGCTACCCTATAATAACCATTAATACGAAAAGTGGAAAGAAAAAAAATCTACCTTAGCATTGTATTTTAGTTATTCGAGAACTGATTGTTGGACTTTTTCATTACCAGTGTACCTTGCCTCTACGTGGGGTTTCCAATACACCTACCCTGTCAGTGCTGTTTGTACCAACTCACCTTGTCAGTGCTTCCCCTCTTGTTGGAGATTGTGACAGGAAGAAGAGATGAAAGTTATTTTTAATTTGGCAACCAACCGAACATCCAAGTCATCCCTTCCAGCAGCTAAGCCTATGTGTTTTCTCAACAGGGTATTAATTACCTGGTTCTGGGACTGGCCAGACAGCCTGTTCTGGTGGCTCCAGCTGCCCTGATGGCTGGATGCAATTGCTTGGTGTACCCAGCGGGACTCATGGAACATCAGCAGGGAGCATCCTCCTTCTCAACAAACTTAGACGCGGGCATTGGGAAACTTGTTAAACACATTTATTGATTTTTTTTTTTTTTTTGACAGTAACCAAACACAGTGAGTGACCATTATAAACAAGAAAAGAAAGGCATTCGTTTGTACTTTGTGAGATCTGGCTGCACCTGGAGAGAAAAGATACCCCAATTTCCCAGGAATTTACAAGGCAAAGTGCATTCCTTTGGGAGCATCACAGGGGTTTTGGGGGTTGGGTGGGGAATGGCAGTTTTGAAACGCAAGGAATCTGTCGCCTGCTAAGTCAGGCGAAGCTCACCTGGGATGAATGATCGAGCCATGGAGTGGAGTTAAAGATATACCTGCTTAGCAAATGCATTCCTGCTTGCCACAAACTCAGTAAAACTGGCTGCAAACAAACAAAACATGGAGATGAAGGACCAGGGGAGATCCAAGAAGGGAGCTGCATGGGGCTAGGGCTGAGCCTGGCAGGAAGGAGAACAGACCAAAGCCAGAAAAAATGAAATCAACGCAGTAAACACATTTATTGGGCTGTTAACAATAACCAAACACATTGTATGACCTTCGGAAAACAAGAAACAGCGAATGGATTGATTTTGATCTCGGGCAAATCCTAGTACAGTTATGTGACAAAGAGGGAAATAATTCCATTCTTATAGTCTGCGGTGATATATATATACAACGTATAGCTCTTTGATGTCTGTCCTTTTTTTTTTTTTTTTGAAGATTTTTTTTTGAAGATTTAAATCATTGGGTAAACAGAAGAATCTAGAAATAAGTGTCCTTGGTCAGCTTTGTCCTGGCTCACCTGTTACGGCACCCTCGAAGTGTCCTAGGATGCTGTCAAGGACGAGGGGATGCAGAGTTCGCTTGATGCTTTTAAAGTGGTGTTTTCTCCCCTCTCTCTTTTGGAAGAATTTTGTATGTACAAAGGCTGAGAAGTCTCATTGGGTAGCGTTGTTAGTTCAGGAAAACAGTATCAAAATTGTAATCAGGTTAACTGGTTGTTTTCTTCTAAGACCTTTGACGAATGAACCTTTGTTTTTGAAACTTGACTTCCCATCATGGAGGTGGTGTGTGCGTGTGTGTTTGTGTTTGTGTGTGTGTGTGTAGATACACTCCTTTGAAACATTTTTGCAAACGATTTTCATGAAGAAGGGACCAATCCAAAGAGTGAAAGGCTTAGGGACGGACGGAGAGGGAAGAAAGGGGATGGGGGAGGGGGGGCCCGGGGGGCATTCTGGGTCACATCAATTCACAGTTGTAGAATTTCACTGAGGTGGGATTCTTCTTGGTTTAGTTCCCTACTTGAGGAGCCATTCGTTTACTGGAATGAGAGAAAGAAACAAAACCGAACACACACACACACACATACACACAACATAAAACAAGGCACACAGCTGAATTAATATGCATACAGAGCATATGTACACTCTCATGTACTACTCCCTGTCCCATGCTTTTCTAGACTTGTGCTTTCCAGGGCACTAGCTAAGAACTCCAGGTGGCCACCGTGAAGCCAAATGAGTGAAAAGAATAAATGTACTTGTGTTATCACACTAGTCACATTTCAAGTGTTCAGCAGCTGAGTAGGTACAGGTTCTTTTTGTCATGTGGAAAGTCCTAGTAGGAGGCTCTGGCTTAGACTAGAGATAGGAGAACTTCAATTTACAACCTCACACTAGCACATTTCCCCCTTTATTTGCATACCGTCTCTAGCTGATCTCACGATACATCATTTGCGTGTTACCTACGCTGATTTCACACCTACTTCATTAGAGTTGGACAGAGGATATCGGACCCACAATGCCTACACTATTTGGTTGCTGCTTCTTTATAACAAAAGTGCCAAACTCTGGTTCAAGCCATGATCTCTCTGTGGTTAAGGTCATAGCTGTCTTTATTATCACTGTACCACCACCACTATCTAAGTGTCTGATACATAGTAGGTGCCCAGTAAATCAGTGAGGAATAAGGAGAAGAGAAAATGATAGAATTGGGTATTTGTCCAGTAGTGGTGGATGAAAGGGATCAATGACTCTATTGTGTAATAACCCAGTGGAGAGAGGACCAATGCAGTTGGGGTTTAAGGGTAGTAGTGGTATCTGCTGTCAAAAGCTGTCTGAAAATGACCACAGCCCTTGTATTTTGCAGACCATGTCATTGTTATGAAGACTCCTCATTCAGGCTCTTGTTTTTTTTACCCCCCCTCACAAGCTATGGTGACTTCCAAGACTGCCAGGAAGAGAACAGAAATGGTGGGAAAAGCCCTGGTGGGATTTGCATGGCTTGTTAAGGCAAAGTCCTTGAGTGTCTTGACTCTTAGTCCATAATAACTTTTACACTCTGCCATGTTTATACCTCCCTTTCTATACTGAGCGGTCACTATGATGGATGATCAATGTGCAGAAGAAAAGACAGAAGCTTGGGTGTGTGGACCAGCCAGTCACAGGAGGCAGATGCCATCTTAAGTGCCCCCTTAGTAGGAATAATAACTGCTTATAGGGACACGGCCCTAGACAAAGATGCAACTCTTCACTCATTGGACCCTAGCAGCGTGGCATCCAGAGCATTCCATCCCTTTTAAAGGGACACATAGTTAAAAGCTCTAATGTTTCCTACTGCCCTGTTCTAACATGGCCTTAGAGAAATCAGGACTTCTGAGCTCTCTGGTAGATGCTAATAGAAAGGAGTGCAAAGGTTTGATACACGTGGCATTAGACATCTGTACACATCAACATAGACCAATAGATCAAGCCTTTAACTTCATCTCCTTTTTCTATGTTTGACATACAGAATTTGCTTCTGCACCTTGCAAATGGGTGTAGCAGTGACCTTATTATCAGAGCTCCTGTAATGGGGGGATAGCCTAAGCTAAAAGCTTAACCTTTGGCCTGAGTGCTCTTCCTGGGGCCACTGTACTCACCTCTGTACTGCAGCTTCTGGGCCCTGTTGTTAGGACAGTCCTTCCCCTGTAAACTGAAGTTGATGTTGGTGCGGATACAGCGGTTGTTGAGTGGCTGGACAGGCCTGAAGTTGTCACTCATGCTCAGAAAGATCTGTGATGGCTGATTCTGGCTGAGGAGGCGTAGGGAATGCATCTGAGGAGAGAAAGAGCTGTGAGATCCAGCCATGCTGTAAATGTGCTGGGGGAAGAAAGGCCAAGTAGGCTGTTGCCTACCCAGGCAGTATTGGCTATCTGGACAAAGTCATGTGTCCAAAGAGCCTGCTTTCCCAGCTGAGCTGAAGGGCCACTGATGCCTTCAGATGTGGCATATGCTTTCCTCTAACTTGCTAGCTCATGGGCTTTGAACAAGTCATTGACTCTCGCCCTTAAATAAGATGCGTTTCTGCAGCATGAGTTTTCAGGCAGCAGCTTCTGCTTTCTCTGATAACTTGACTCTCCATGGTTACTATGGTTACTACCCAGGCCATGTTGGTTGGTCCGCTAGACTGAGTTGGACCAATGCAAGTTTTTGTGAATGTCTGGGCTGTTTGACCACAAGACTGTGAAGAAAAAAAAAAAAAAAAAAAAAAAAAAAAAAGAGTAACGCAAATGTGTTGGAAGGAGAAGAAGAGAGGTGAAGGAACAGGAAGTGGAGGAGAAGAGGAGGGAGGAAAGGGGGAGAAAAGAGAGGGAAGGATGAAGAAGGACAGGAGAAGGACAAAAAAAAGGGGAGGGGGGAGGTGAGTGGAGAGGATTTCTCCTGGCATTCCGACTCTGGTGACTCCCTCATATCAGTTTCTGGTCTTGAGATACTCTCTGAGATACTCCAGTATCTCTTGAATATGTCCCTTTTCTGAGCTTGAGTGATCTGGAGGGATCATTGCTGTTTGTCATCCAAGAAGTCCGGACAGGATCAGGGACTGGAAAGCACATGATGTGAGGCTGTGAGAGTAGATCTTGTCAAGGAGATAGAGTCCTGCTTCCCCCGCTCATCTTCCCTCTGAGGCTTTCTAGACACTCACTGGTGATCAGTTGCTGGAGGTGGGACTGACGTGTGCAGTCTACCTACCCTCATCACGGGGAAGAGGAGGAGGGGGAGGGAGGGGGAGGAGGAGGAGGAGGAGGAAGAGGAGGAGGAGGAGGAAGAAGAGGCTGGCAAGCTTGGGGAACACAGTGAGCCTCTAAGCAAAGCTGGCACAGGCTGGGTTCCTGTGCAGTTCTGAGGAGTATGGACTATCTGAAACGATCTTAAACAACTCCCACGTTCAAAACCTGTTTGTGGAGTACTGTGTACCATGTTACCTTGGCGTGGAGACTGACACAAACACCCATTGTTTTTTAAAAGATCTGAGAAGTCTCTTTATGATGAAATCAACGTAGGTTGTTGTCATTATTGTCATCTTCCTCATCCTCATCCTCGTCATCTTCCTTCTCCTTGTATCCAGCACTAAAGAACTAATCCACGTTCTTGTCTTTGTCTGGCAGGTACTCTACCACTGAGGTTCATTTTACCTTATATAGCTGTTTTTTTTTTTTTTTTTTTAAATCTAGCTTTAAAATTGTTACAGTTTTGAGATAGGCACCCACTCTGTCGCCTGGGCTGCTCTAGAACCTGTGGTGAGCCTCCTGTCTCAGCTTCAGTACAGGGGTGATCCATCACATCCATTTGCATATCTGTCTGTACACCGAACACTCTATCTATAGAGCATGATTTTGGAACCGACTCTGCTGTCTTATTTCCCTCGGGGAGGTGGAGTGTTTCCATAAGTAGTGCACATCAGTCTATTTCATATGCTGACTCTGCAACCGTAGGTACTGTGGGTTTAATTGTGTTTGTAAATTGAGGGCATTGGTAATCTGTAGTACTTAGGATGTGACCTCACTTGGAAGTAGGGCCACTTCTGATGCGATCAGCTAAGTTTATATGTAGTAATTGAGGTTAGCACTTTAATTTGGTATGACTGGGGTCTATTTTAAAGAGGGTGGATTTGGACCCTCTTTGGACCCCAGAGATGCATTCGCACAGCGAACACCAAGGATCCATGATTAGGGGTGGTACATCTCATGCCAAGGAAGGAACACCAAAGATTTCTGGCAAAACATGGTAGCCAGGAAACAGGCATAGGGCTTTATGGTTGCACAAATCCTGGTGAATCAACGCAACAGGCTCGGAACCACCCTACCCAGCTGGTCCTCACACTTTCTCCCCTTTAGCTCACCTGCATCCTTGTTATATACACGGGCTTGTTCATTATTATCCAACTCGCTGTCTCATAGCAGGGCGGGATAGTCATCGACCCATCGTAAGTGATGAAACTAGAAGTCTCTGGATACAGCTCCTCTATATTGAGTCCCTGTAGTAAATATGCATCATCTAGAGAGAAAAGTAATAAAAACAAAAGTTAGTATTTTGATAAAGTATTAACCGATACATCTTTATTATATAACGTTAAAATAAGTATATTTTCAGAAGACTGAAATCTGCTAATTTTTCAGTAAAACAGCTCCATTGTTCTCCTCATGGTACTTTCCCTCCCTAGTTTTTTTTAAACTAAAGGGTTTTATTTTATTGTTCACAAACAGTCCAGGTGGCTGAAGGTTCCCCTCTAGGCCACAAGTTGTCCACTCTTGTGACTCAGACCCTTAGAATGGCCACTGCCTGATTGCATTGTGGTCTGGAGAGATCACAGTGACCGAATGAAAAGATGCTGATGCTAAAATTGTCCTGTCCCAGAAGCAGTACATGCCACTCCCTTGTCCTCCCATTTCGGTGGTCGTAGAAGTCACCTGACTAAAGCTGATGTCAGAGATTGAAGGAAGAAAGATGAGACTTTGAATACTGGTGAGTTGAAGTAACACAGTCCACCACAGGGCCGTCTGCAGAGCCATGGATGGGTTCCCTAGCATCTGGTCGCACAGGGTTATGGTTTGAACCAAGAACATCCCCCTCCCCCCACAATAGGCTCACATTTTAGAAGGTAGCTCTGATGACTATTACATCGCCAGCACTCACAGGCTCGTGTTTGAATGCTGGGTCTGCGTGCTGTTTTGAAGGCTGTGGAGCCTGTAGTGGGTGGGGGCCCGGCTTGCGGAAGTAGGGTCGTGAAGGGTGGGCCTTTGAAGCCAAACCAGACCCTACCAGTTCCAGCCTACTCTGTCTGTGTCCTGTCTGCAGTTATGTGAACGAGCCACTGCCTCGCTCTCCTGCCATCGTGGACGGAGTTGTTCTCCATCTGTGGCCATGACTTCTCCACCACGATAGCCTACATTTCTGAAGCCGTGAGACAAAACCAAATGACAAGTGTACACAGGTAAATTACACTCACCGCAAAATAAGCAAACAAAGGTGTCAGGGGCTTGTTGAAATGTTGCCCAACTGTCATTCTTGATTTATAAACATTGCTTGATTGAAAGTGCATTAAGAAAATACTTCTAGAAAGAAAGTAACCAGACCAAATCCTACTACAAAGTTCAAAGTTTAAGTTCAACAACCGACCTTCTGGTTTTTTTTTTTTTGTTTTTTTTTTGGCTCCCCTCCCTGTAGGCCCATCCAGAGGGTCTGATCTTTTATACGCATCACATTTTTTGTTAGTAAACAGTTTTTAAAAGTTAAAAATAACATGCATACATTATTACGACTATGGGAATGAAAGATAAACAGATACAATTCTAATCATTTAAAATAATTACTAATTGCACTTTGGTATATTTTCTAATAATTTTATTAATGCGCTGGTTGAAATTTTAGAAAATCATGTGTTAGGGTCTGAAATTTTTGATGCATTCTACCCTTCCTTTCTCCCTACAATGACTTCTCTTTCTTTGTTTAATACTATTGTTTTCTTCTCTCAGCTTCCAAAACATGGCAGATCATCTTATTTTTCTAGCTTCTCCTTCTCAGGTTCTACAGCCTCTCAGGTTCCCTTGCCTTCTATTTGCTTCTATCTCTCAGTGTTGTGTTCCCTGACCATCTGTCCAAGCTTCTTTCTAGTCTCTGATTCCATCTTACTGCGGCTTCCGTGCCCCAGCAATTGCAGATCCCTCTCCAGAGGTGGTAAATTCCCAGTGCGCCGTGAGCAGCCACCATTATGGCCAGTCTTGGGGCCTGCAGAGCACTCAGTAGAGGGCACCAAAGCCTGGATGGCCTAGAGATGAGACTGGATCATTCCCATAACCCCTCTGGATGTGTCCAGCTCCAACGGGGAAAGGTCTACCTCTATAGTGGCTGATGTCATCACTCAAGTGCAGTATTGTATAAGAAAAGATGGTCACACCTAGCTGGAAAGGGTCAGGCACACAATAAAAGCATCCACACTGATGGGAAGAAAAAGACCAGAGAGACAAAGTCCATAGCCATAGAGGAAGCTGATGCCTGCAGAGTAGGAACCGAAACCCAGTTTTCCTGACCTGCAAGCTGAGGCTACTCATTAAATAGCCAGATATTCACTGAGTACCTATTTGAGCTGGGCCCAACAGCAGTGGACAGGGGACATGCAGAGTCTGCCTCATTCCAGCTGAAGACCCAGACAGCACATGGCAATGCACATATAAGATGACAGCACCAGGGTGACAACTGCACTGTCTACTGTTATATGTGTTCATGCTGTCAATCTGTTTATATAGGCAAAGACATCCCTCCATTTCTACCTCCGGGAGCTGCTCAAACCTTTCTCTGATAAGGAAGAGCCATCTTTGCCAATGGTTTTGGGTGTTAGTGCTCCTTGGCTGATGAATGTGAGCAGACCCATCGACTTGGTAGTTTGAAATAATGTAAGTAAATCTAGCATTTACCTGACCCAATGTAAATAAATCTATCATTTACCTGATCCATCTACACCCCCTACCCGCCCCCTTCAAGATTCAACCAGTGCAAGAAGAAAGATCAGCCAACCCAGGCTTGGAGAACATCTTGACTGTCCCTAAGATGAAGAATTTCAACCTTCCTCTCTTCATCTTTCCTCCCTTTCCTTTTATCCTTCCTTCCCTTTCTCCCCCTTTCTTAAAAACAGCTAAGTGTGTATGTTGATGAGTGTGCAGATGCCTCTGGAGGCCAGAGGAGGCTGTCAAATACCCTGGAGTTGGAACTACACACAGATGTGCACCACCTGGTGTGGTTTGGGGTTG
>OU015746.1:27074156-27097156 GCA_907169655.1 Acomys percivali
CCTGGTGTGGTTTGGGGTTGGAACTACACACAGATGTGCACCACCTGAGCGGGTGGTTTCTGGGGATGAACTTGGCTCCTCTATAGCAGCAGTACTCTTCACTGCTCTCTAATCTTTTTGTTGCTTTTGTTTTTGAGACATGACGTCATGCAGCCTGGGCTGGTTTTGAACCGCTAATCATTTACATCTCGAGTGCTGGCTGGGGTTTCAAGTGTATACCACTAGGCTTAGCAGCTTTTAAAAATGTTTCCATTTAAAGAGAAGCAAACACTTTCCATGGGAACACTAAGGACCCAGGACAAGCCCAAGAGGGGAAGTAGCAACCAGAATCTGCCTGGACTGAGTCTGCTCTGTGGCCTGAGATATCAAATGCTGTTATCGAAAGGCCATGATGTCCACTGCACACACCCCTATGCTGGTCCTTCTGATTTTTGACCAGGCTTAACTTCATATTAAGCTTCATACTAAGCTTATACTGGGTATCCATCTCATTCTGTCTGCAACGGTTTTTTAGGAGCTGCTGAACATGTGCCAGCACCAAGCTCAGAGCAGATGAGCTGGGCATAATTAGGTGAATGCAGGTAGGAGTCACAAACAGTGATGTGCAGGCTCAGAGAGAGTGGCTGTCTGCTTTATCTGGGTCTTAGGGGCGGTGGGGGGCTCAGGAAAGGATGAATGGAGGAGCTGCCCTGACTGTGCATCTTGAATGACAGGAAGTAATCAGTGTGTGACTGGCAGGGGGTGAGGTGTCAAGGGTACTGCAGAAAGAGGCACTGGAGCCAGAGCTGAGGGAGTGTAGAGGGCTGTGTACTTAGGGACAGCTTGAGTGCGGGTGGGATGCTGGTGGAGGGACAGTGTGGGAAATGAGGCTAGCAGGGTCAACACAGGCCACCTTGTCTGTGCTGTGGGGAGTTTCGGCTTCAGTCTGGAGACAGTTTGGAGGCACTGAAGGGTTTCAAGGCAGAGATGGCACGATCAGATTTGTACTTAATGAGGCTCGCTCTGACGGCGGTTTGGCCCGAAGATTAACATATTGAATGAGAGAAGGAAGCATTTGGCACATTTTATTAAAGGTCAACGTGATTTGTTTAACCAAGCTTGTACGAGGAGCATATTGGGTACTCTAGCGCGCTGCTATTATTTTATTTTATTTTATTTGGGGCGGTGGGGAGGAGGGAAGGATGGATGCAGTAGAGATGAAGGATATTCTAGACAGAACTGGAGCCAAGATAAAGAACATTTATATTTTCCTGAGACTACACCAGCCCTTTATGCAGCAGCCATATTTGAGGGAAGGGTTGGGGGAGGGCATAGGCTAGAAGCAATAGACACGATGTTTATGTGTTTATCTTCCTCATGGGGTACCACCATGTTTCCAAGACACCATAGTGCTTGAGTGTTGGTATTCCAGCCTCTGTCTGCTGGGGTCCTAGTGGGAAAGTCCTTTTTGGCTACTCCTCTGTGAGATACAATGGCCACACTCAGTGGCCACCCTTCTGGGATCATCAACTACCAATCTTTTTAGTCCATGTGCTTACTTTTAATTGTCCTCTACAGAAATTGAAACCATCCAGCTTGAAGAATCTGTGCTTTGCGCCTGAGTTTAAATAATGACTTTGTTGCTTGTATCTGCTTGACTTTGGACTCAGAGGTGATAAGAATGCCCGTTCCCACGTCCACAGCATGTAGACGAGATGGTTGGAGTACGTGGCTCACAAGCTAATAGAGGAACAAATAGGACTGTGTTCTATGAGTACTATATAACACAAGGCTCAGTCCAAGTTAGTATTCAGGCATGCTGGGTAGCTTTAGTGTCATCTTTCTGACCCACAGTACCCTTGCCCGGCTTCCCTAAAAAACTCCCTGTCATCCCCAGAACTCTAATTTTCCCAGCTGAATTAGCTTGCCAGTAATTATTTAGCTATCTGACTCTTTCCAGAGCCTCAGAGGGACAGGACAGGACAGTTTAGCTTCTTTTATTGTGGACCCCAGCTTGAGGTCCACCTTATCAAGGACTGTTCAGTAGACTCAAGATTAAACGATCACATAAAATGGCTTCTGCTCAGCAGTTCCACCTGGCAATGGTGCTGAGCATAACCCGAGCAAGGAATAGCCAACACTGGACAGGGATCAGGAAAGCATCGCTCCAGTCTACAGCCACTAACTTTAATGTACTTCACCTACCATCACTTAGGCATCACACCCAAGACACCAGATCGAGACCATTAGTTAGCCTTGTTTCTAGCTTTATACGGCAACATCGTGTTACTACATCAAATATGCGTGTACTCTCAAAATTATATGGCTGAAATTGGTATGGACTTAACATGTAACTTTGCCCTTATGACTGGCGTCCCTCTGCCTTAAAGACTGACATTGAAGCAGTGCTGTCTCTTTTGGGGCAGTGGAATTTGAGAACAGTGGGCTGTGCATCTGCATATATCTCTTCTCTCAGTTGCTTGGTGAACTTGGTAACTGCGGTGGTTTGAATGAGAATGGGCGCCGTAGGCTCATATATTTGAACACTTGTGAAACTGTTCAGGAAGGATCCAGAGGTGTGTCCTTGTTGGAGGAGATGTGCCACCGGTGGCAGGGTTTGAGGTTTCAAAAGCCCAATCCATTTTCTAGTTAGCTTTCCCTGTACCATAGTTTTGTCTTAACATGTGATCTCTCAGCTGCTGCTCCAGTACCACGCCTGCCTGCTGCCACGCTCCCCACCGTGATGGTCATGGACTCTAACCCTCTGAAACTGCAAGTCCTGAATAAACTCTGTCTTCTATAAGTTGCCTTGGTCATGGTATCTTATCACAGCAGGAGAACAGTAACTAAGACAATAGGCTAGAGGTAGTTCAACCTAGGAAAAACTCTGAGTAAGTCTTATATTTTTAACCCCAGCATTCAGAAATGCTTTCGCTCATGAGAAAATGATTTGTAGAAGACAGAGCATCAGACTTCTAGTTGAGAGTTATAATTCAATGTAAGTTCTAATTATGTGTTTGCTAGTACCTTACTATTTCTTCATGGATAGCTCACAGAACCTATTCTTACCTGGGGCAATGGACACTTGTGGATAATTTCTAAGGCTATCTTCAGGGGAAAACATTTTATAGGTCCCCAAACATCTCTCAACACCAACAAACTTATATATTAGCCAAATGTATAGTTAGTAGGTCAAGGTTTCAGCATGAAAGGATTTCATTGTTAATGTGTCAGCTATGGGTGGACAAGGGCAGGAAGATCACCCTTGGATAATCAATATGTACAAGATTCTACTGTTCTGAATGATTGTGGAAGGTGACTATTGTGCCTTTGGTTTTTGTGGCATGCTATGTTGAATCTAGAAATTATCTTAGAACTATGAACTCTCATAGTTACAATCAAGAAACCTCCAGTTGACTTCTGATTTTGTTGTTGTTGTCCAAGGAAAACACATTGTGAAGAAATTGTCTCAGTCAACACAATGGGGAACCTTTCTTTACTCTGAGGTTCCATTGGGTGCCTTAGCTAAGTGGATGGGGCGCTGATCCACATGGACCATTGCTAATAGTCAACATCTCTTGCTTCCTGCTTATACAGTCCCTATTCAAAGTAGACCACACCACCAAGAAAACAGCCAGATACTCCCAAAGATCGATACTGGCTTTAATCAATACGGAACTACCAGGCAATTTTAGTATTTGGAATAGCATACTCCCTTGTAATATGAGGCAAATTCAACTGAAACAAACAAACAAAGGAAATTACAATACAATAAAGTAATATCATTTCTGTTTTACACAGATAACAAATGAAGAAAATGGCCTCTGAGGACTGTCTTCTTGAAGGTAAGCTGCACTTCATCTGTTTCTCACTGCCACGAGTGCCTACTGAGACAGCGATATTGGAAGTGGTGTACAACACTTCCTATTATGTGAAAACACTCCCAAGTCTGTTCCTCTGAAATGAGTGTACACGTTCAATTGAGCATAGAGAAAGGCACCTGGAGCAATACGCTTAAGCTGTTTGGTGATCCTTCATCACACTTAAGGCTGTGTCCCCTGGGGAGCTGTGTGGAGAACTCTCCCCAAGGGCTGCAAAGTGGAAAGCACTTACAGGCTGGTCTGTGCTTGCCTATACAGCCATATTTTACTGGCAAATTCAGGAGGAGGTGTGACTAACTTGAAATTACAGATAGGTAAATTAAAACACCCTTTAAGGGGCTTGTTCTAGGTGCTGAATGCCGCGTTTATAAGCTCTTCTCCAAATATCTCCAGTAGTGTTTCTTTATTGCCTTGGGAGAGGTATTATTGCCTTGGGAGAGTTATGTTAACACAGTAGTTGAAGTCTTCATATTTGGGCTTGGTGGTTCCCTACATTCTTTGTTAGACCTAATTTCTCCTTGGTACTTTCTGTTGTATTAGTTAATTTCCCTCATTGTGACTCCAAACCAGAGAGAAACCAACCTAAGGGAGAAAGGATTTCTTTTGGCTCACAGTTTGAGGGGTTACAGTTCATCATGGTAGGCGTGGCATAATGGTGTGACAGCAGGAGTGTGATGTAACTGGCTTCACTGAGTCAACATTCAATAAACACATATAAGTTGGGGTTAAGTAAGGGTAGGGCTATGGCCCCTAATGCCTTACTTCCTGCAGTGAGGCCTTGTTCCTAAAGATTCTACCACCTTCCAAAATAGTACTACTAGGTAGGGACTAAGTGCACAGGCACTCAGACCTATGAGTATGGTTGACATCTAAGACATAGCAAATGTGGACAGGCAACTGAAGGAAGATAAAAATCACCAGAATAACACACTGCTAGAGGATTTGAGAACAAGGTGTTCGTTTGCAGCTTTGCTCTGATAACTACTCTTTGGTATCCATTCTAGAAGGCTGTTTGCAATCCATTAATCATTAGTTTTGCTATTTGGAAATACCATAAAAAAAAGTGCTGGTTCAATGAAATCAAGTGGTACTAAAAACGATAACAGTGTTACCTTTTATGTAATTGAGTTGTTATGTCTACCTAGTTAATTAAAAAGGAAAACAAAGGTTCGTAAACATCACCCCGTCCAGTGCATTAAAAATTAAAATACTTTGGGCTAAATTACCAATATCTCTTCAAGAAAATCCTTTCTGAAAATCCATTTCTTAATGTCATGCTTTCAGCCTTGACCCTCACTCTGTTGAAGCAGGATTTGACTTTAATAAAATGGAATTTCTTTAGAAGACTTTCTAAATTCAGCCTGAAATTAATTCAGGCTGGTCTTTTCTATTGTCGGTCTTGGTTAGTGAGAATATTTTACAAGTTCTACTCAGATGTATGAAATTTAAGCCCCTGGGGCTAGAGAGATTATGGCTTAGCAGCTAAGAGCACTTGCTGCTCTTCCAGAGGATCTGGGTTCAAGCCCTAACATCCACATGATGGCACATGATTGGCTATAACTCTAGTTCCAAGGTCACTGACACCCTCTTCTGACCCATGAGGCACTGCACTCACACAGAGCATACATATATGAAGGCAAAATGCCCATACACACAAAATTATAATTAAAA
Source organism: Acomys percivali (assembly GCA_907169655.1). Lineage (NCBI taxonomy): Eukaryota > Metazoa > Chordata > Mammalia > Rodentia > Muridae > Acomys > Acomys percivali. The sequence goes on from OU015746.1 coordinate 27,079,688, forward strand.
AATGAAATTTAGGTTCCCATGGAAAACAATACCATCTCAACCAGGCAGTGGTGGTACACACTTTCAATCCCAGCACTCAGGAGGCAGAGGCAGGTGCATCTCTGTGAGTTTGTGGCCAGCCTGGACTATGTAGCAAGTTCCAGGGCAGACAGGATTGTGCTTTCTCAAAAAACCAGTACCATCTCATGAACTCCTTGTGTGCACTACTTAGACTCAGCCACAACACATGTGCTTCTCTGAAAGCAACCATACTCTGCCACCTCTTGCATGCCCCATGCTGCACTTGCCTTCAGAATAAACTGCTCTTCACACACCAGTGACTTGCCTCCCAACCTGAAGGAGCTGGGTTCAACAGGCATATGCCTTAAGACAACTTAGGAACACAAATATACTGCACACAGAGTTCGTATCAGTCACTGTCTAGGCAATTGACCTATTATCTTTATCTAAACCTCACCCAGCCCTTTCAACATTAGCTTACCAATGAGGCCATTGTACCTCATCACTGTTAAATTTCCTTGACCTGAAAAAGCAAAGGCTGTGGGAGATCGAGGGTAGGAGCCTAACGTGAGGACAAATCTCCTCCACTTAACGGGACCTGAAGTTGTCACAGAGACAAATGTTTGGCTATGTCAATAGAACGGTTCTAGAATGGGTTTATTGAGATGGAAAGAGCCATGCTAAATGTAGAGAGCATCACTCTATGGGCTGGGGTCCTGGAGAAATAGAAGAGAGCTGAGGACAAGCATTTATCTCTCCTGGCTCTTCTGAATGGATATGTGATGAGTTGCCTTAAGATCCTGCTGCTATGACTTATTCCCCGACCATGGAGGGTACCCTAAACTGTGAGCCAAGGAACAGCTTTCATACTTAAGTTTCTTTTGTCAGGCATCTTATCACCACAATGAGAAAACTAACAATTCACCAGGTCTGCTCTCTTTTATCACAAGGATGCATTGTCATCCATGATAATGGTAGACTTTACCAACATGGCTTCCAAACTTCTTCCATACTTTGGCAAGAGTACCTCTACTTTAAAATATAGTAATATTGCATATATATATATATATATATATTATATGTATATATGTTGCATCTTGGAAGAATGATTTCTCAGTTATTCCCTCTGTCCCCAGCACTGTACTCAGTTGAGTGGACTATCACTATAACGTCCATCTTGTGCCAACTGGCTTCTGTGTTTGCTCCTTCCTCCCTGTACCTCCTCAGCTGGCTGGTGAGCTGGCCACTTAGAAGCCTTTTCCATAAGAGGCCTGCGAAGATATATATTTAGAAGTAGTTTTCAATTCCAAGTCGTGAAGATTTGAGCTGCCCTTTCAAAAGTGAGGACTTGTCCCGCCTCTCGCCTGTATTTATTCTTACTCCTATGACTTCACCCAAGTTTAAATGCCATCTGGATGTCGATGTCTTCCACATTTCCAACTCTGGTTCTCCCTCCTGAAGTCCAGACTCATATATACAACTGCCTACACCACACCTCCTCTTCAATGCCTAATAGAAATCCCAAGCACGACATGTTCAAGATCTGTGATCCCTTCCCCACCCACAAGCACGCTCCGTCTGAGTCTTCCCCATCCCAAGGATGCAAATATCTTCCTCCCAGTGGCTTGAACTAAACATTTCATTGGAATTCTTGGTTCTGTTTTCTCTCACACCTTAAATATCTGATTTATCAAGAAATCTCCTGCTGTCCCTTTAAAATAGATCCAATCACTCATTACCACCTTCTCTCTGTTGATCTGGTCATCCTCAGCGCCACTGCCCTATAATTCGGTGGTTGCAACCACCTTCTGTTTTCACTCTTTCCATGCTGTAGTCTACTTTAAAAGTCTTTAGACTTATTTATTTTATTTTATTTTATGTATATGAGTGTTTTGCCTGCATGCATGTATGGAAATCCACATGCATACCTGGTGCCTCCAAAAAAAAAAAAAAAAAGAGTCAAAAGAGGGCTTTGGAGTCCCTGGAGCCAGAGTTATGGCTGACTATGAGTCAGCATGTGGATGTTGGGAATTGAACCAGGGTCTTCTGCAAGAGGACCAAGAGCTCTTGGCCACTGAGCCATCTCGTCAGCCTTTATCTAGTCTATTTTTAATCAAGTAATCACAGTACATCTTTTTTCTATGTCTATAGTGTGTGTGTGTGTGTGTGTGTGTGTGTGTGTGTGTGTGTATGGTGTGTGTGTTGTGTGTGTGGTGTATGTGGGGTATGTGTATGGTGTGTGTGTTGTGTGTGTGGGGTATGTGTTGTATGTGTATGGTGTGTGTGTGTATTTGTGTGTGTGTTGTGTAGGCAGGTGTGCTTGCCTATGAGCATGCATGAAGAGGCCAGAGGAGGACATTGAGTGTCTTTGTCTTGCTTGTTACTTCTGCCTTATTCCCTTGAGACAGGGTCTGCCACTGAACATGGAGCTAGGCTGGCAGCCAGCAGACTTCAGTGATTCTACTGTCTCTGTCCTGGTCCCTCACAGTGATGGGATTACAGGTGCAAATGCAGACATGCCTGGCTGCTTATAGATGCTGAGGATTCAAGATCTCTTACCTTATGAACTGTCTACCTAGCCCAGAATGCTCCTTTTGGCAGAAGATGAGGTCAGTCTAATTGAAAGCTTAGCCTGGCTTCTGGTCTGTGATGCCTTCTCTGGTTTACTATATATGTAAATATGACAGTGTGACTGTGTCCTCTAGAGGATTCTGATCCCCACGAAAAGTCACATGCATGCAGGAGTTAGAAGGAGCTTGGAGCAGAATGAGCCTGCTGGCCAAGTGTCACGGGGTTAGTTCTGTGGTTTGTTGATGCCCCTTTCAGTGGCAACCCAAGCTTCGGTTAAGAGAAAAGCATGCTGAAAGGTTTTGTGCTATGTCAAAATGTGAGAATTACAATTGGTTTTAAGACCTCAGAGTTTGCCTTTTCTTGCTCCGTAGAAAAGAAGCACGAAGGGAAGGAAATGGCATAAAATCTGTGCCCAAGAAGAGCCATGTGTGAGCCATGCTCTTCGGTGTAGAAGCATGGGTTGTGGCTCAGGGAGTTCCTTGTCCTCAAATCCCCATCTCAGTGGGAGGGTTGTGATGCTGAGCATCTCAGTCAAGTGTCAGGCCCTGGGTACTGGAAAGTAAGTGGTAGTGAGGGTGAACATATTTCAAGGCCATGATTTCCAGGGCTGATGGCAAAGGTACCTGCTAGATGTTCCTCTGATGCTGAAGAAATAAGAGCCCTGTAGATCCCACTGCCTTAGATGATCTGGGGACCTCTGCCTGAAAGAGGGACATCTTGACTAACCTGCACACATAGCAGTGAGGATTAAACACTGCTGGGTGCTTGTTCGTTATACAGAAGTCGCTGACTATCCAGCCGCCTACTGGATGTGTATCCTTGGTCTCATCCATGAACAGGGGGGTAGCAAATATGCCCATTTAGAAGGCTCCGTGTGAGCACCACACAGATAAAGAGCTGCATGGACAACACTGGCCCTGGGGCACACAAAGTGCCCATCTTAAAGTGCCTCTAAATTTCTGATGCTCAGTACACTGCCAAGTCCATCTCAGTGAGCAAGGCAAATTCTGCAGCGAAGTCTGAAGTGAAATGGGTGGTTTAGAGATCAGGGAAGGATGTGTTTGGGTGTTCCTGGGTAGTGAGGTTGAAATAGTAGCATATGTACGTACTACATGAAACAGAAGCATCAACTGGATAGTTTAATGTCAACTTGAAACAAACTAGTTATCTGAAAGGAGGGAACCTTGATTGAGAAAGTGCCTCCCTAAGATCCAGCTGTAGGGAATGTCTTTAATTAGCGATTGATGTGTGAAGGCTCAGCCCGCTGTGGGTGGTGCCATGCCTGAGCTGGTGGTCCCGGGTTCTAGAAGAAAGCACTCCTCCCCTGTGTCAGCTTCTTCAGGTTCCTGCCCTGTCTGAGTTCCTGTCCTGACTTCCTTTTGATGATGAACATTAATATGGAAGTGTAAACCAAATAAAGCCTTTCTTCCACAAGTGTCTCTGGTTGTGACATTTCATCACAGCAGTAGTAACCCAAACTAAGACAGAGAGGCTTTACTTTTCCCTGTCTCATTTAAGAATTTAAGTGTGTGGAAGCAGGATAATATAATAGGAGCCCCTAGAAGGCAGCATCAGCTTCATCTGGACCTGAGTGTGTGAGCTGTGGCCAGTGTGGCTGGCTACATCTTACAGAAGATGCCTAGGTTGTATGCTAGAGGAAGATTCCTGTTTCACACCCCCTACCTGCCATGGGGCCAACCTTCCCCTGCTGAAGGCTGTAGGGAATATCATCGGGAGGGAAGAGAGCTGTGGTTTCCAGCTGAGCAAATCAATCCCTTTCTGCCAGTGTCCTGGGCATGATGGTGCCTGGGCCAATTCTGTGTATCAAGCCGTCATTATCCCTGTGGCGAAACTCCTTTCAGGGGTGTAAAAAAGGGCACTGTGGGGGGACACCTCCCTTATAGCATCTTCTATCAGAGAGCCATTGTCATATCTCAGCATGCAGACCAGGGTGTCCTGCTTAATCTCCCCCTCCCCACCCTGCCCTTTCTTTCACTGTGGACTTGGCAGGTGTGGAGCAGGATGGGGGTGGGAGGGTGGGAGGGTGGGGGAGTGGGGGTGGGGGAGAGAACATCTCCTTTCTCCTTCTGAGTCTCTGCTTCTGTAGTGTAAATATTGTAGGCTCCCTATCCAGGCAGAGGGATTTGGCTCTAGAACACCTTTTACTGTGACTGAAGGAGATGTTCACTCCCCCAGGTAACTCTGAGAGGAAGTGTTGACCCGGACAGATCTCCTCTCTGAACTTCTCCTAGGCCCTTCAATGTTCAGCCAGCTTTATAATGCTGCTACTCTGCTTGGAATGCCTTGGACTCCTCCTTTCAGCTTGCCTGCCTTCCTGCTTTCCCCTTCTTCTTTCCTTCCTGCCTCCCTCTATCTTTTCTCCCCTTCCTCACTCTTTCCTTCCTCTGCTTTTTCTTCTGCATCAGTAATCACTTCACTTAACATTGATCAAATGGATGCGGGATGGGTGGGGGGGAGGTTAGGGGAGGGGAAAGGAGCAAAAGACCCCTAATGATCCTCTATGCAAGTGGAAATCAGACAGATTGTGTGTTGGGGCTTAATGTGCAATTTCATGGCTTTTCACAGTCTCTAAACTGCACATTCAAGATTATTTGAAAACATTTTATTTAATTTTCATGCTTTTTTTTTAATCAAAAAAGTTAAAAGAATAATAATCTTTTATGGGCAGTTATAGATGTGCTATTTACTCATAAGATAGAAATATCTCCCCTAGCTGAGCAATCTAAGTACGCGCTTAGAGAGCAACTCCAGAAGAATGCTGATGAGGAAGGGCAAGGGTGTGTGGAGAGCATTAAGTCAGTCTAGGTGATGGGTGTTGAGGCGGAGTGGCCTCAGGTTCACCAGCATGTCAACCATCATTGTCCCAACCTCTTCATATAGAAGTGACCCCAACAGTGAGCGCCTTGAGGGGAGGAGGGCAGGTGTCTCAACCATCCTACAGAAGACGTGAGTTGAAAGAAGCAGCCAGTGACAGGGGACCAGTGCTTGCTCTTTCTACTGTCCTTCCCCTGACACACTGGAGGCAGAAGCAGCAGGTACAGTTATAGGACAGGCTGACTCGGCGATGGAGGAATTAAAATGTCTGCACGCTCTTTTCTCCTTTGGTGAAAATTACTATACACCTGTTGCTTGAGTCGCCAATCCAGACCTTCAAGACTTCAAAAACCTGGGGTTGAACTTTTTCACTTTGTGATGTGGGGGTGGGAGGGGGGCCTCTTCGACAGAGGTCAAAGCCAAGGCTTGGACTCTAGCTTCCTGCCCACTCCTAACGACTGCCCCTGCTCTTTTTCCCTCTTGACCCCTTCATCCCTCGATATGCGCCACTTCACACGGTCTCCCCTAAATTTGCTGCTTCGAGGCTTACTGCAGATGGCAGTGGAGCCTGCTGTGCCCTTCCCCCTTCACCTAGGCATACTTTCTTCTTTTCTGATTAACGAGTTTAGGATGAAGCAATCTGAAAGCCTGGGAAGACAGCAGAGCCCTATAGATTCATGGGCTGTGGAGAATGAAGGCAGACTACCCAGCCTCCTCCTGGAAGGAGATCAGACTTGGTTCAGGTGTGGTTCTGAAAAGGTTCAGATTGGGTCCAATCTAGTGGATTTTTTTTTTCATCACACAGTTGGCAAGGCTCCAGCTATGGACAGCTGACACAGTAGAGTCAGTGAGCTGGTAGAATCCCCCAGCTCATTATCAATCCACAGGATAACGATGACCACATCATCATAATCGTTATTGCCTTAGACAGGCGTGGATGACAAAGACAGTCTGGGGACTTGTGCTAAAAATGGGCTGCTTCTTAGCCAGCCCTGGCTCTCCAGAGTGACTTTCTACAAAATTAAAGGATTATGAAGCAGAAAGGGGCCCACAGAGATCATCCGTTCTGGCTTCTTGCCTTCCGACAGGGCTAACCTTTGTAGAGTAGTTGCTGTAAAGGAAATTGAACCAAACTTACTTTTATATGTTATTCTTGTGATAGTATCTCTGTTGAGCATTCGATTAAGAAATGGGTTTGATGAATCAGAAACCTGTAAGAGAGGAGAAGGAGTTAATGAGTGGGTGTCACTCTCTGAGGGCAAACACCATACATTCTTTCATTCCTTTATATTGATGGCTTGCCGTGGGTCCAAAGCTATGATAGCTAGAAATTCAGAGATCAGAGACACACTCACCATTCTGTATGGACACCTCATCTTGAGAAGGAAGAGAAGCAGGCAAACATATTGTCCTCATGTGGATTAAGGAATGCTCTGATGGAGCTATTAAGGAGCTACCACCCAGTGTTTAGGAGAATCCAGGGAGCTAAGGGATGAGTCGGTTCGGAAGGGTGGATGAAGGCTGAAGTATTTGAATGTCAGAATATAGGAAAGGAGGGAAGGTGAGGAGGCCAGGAAAAAGCATCCATGCCGAGGACCTGCTCATGAGAGGCATGTGCTTATACACATAGCTAGTGGAGTAGGTGATGAGGGCGTTGGGATAGGCTGGATGGGAGGTTAGCCCACTTTAGACTCTGAATGTCAAGCTAGGGTATATTTAATCTGTTTTCCTGAGGAATGGGGACCCATCAAAGGGTACTGAGCAGGGAATATGGGATGAGATGCCAGGAAAGGGGTATTTATTGAAGTAGAAAGAGTATCTAAAGTAGGGGTACCAGAGGACGCAGAAGGAGAACCCTGTGATTCCATTGCTGGTTATCACATGACTACATTACAAACCACAATTGAGTCTTCCACCCACAAACCCACCCATCTTTCCTCTAATTATTTACCAAGTACCTATAGTGGACTAGGCCTCATGCTAGAGATGAGTTTCCATTTTGTCCTTATCTTCTTACAGGTCCATTTTCCATCTCCAGGAGAAGAAGCCAAGTGATGAACCGATTCGGGTCAGAGAATCACCCTTCATAAGGCCGGGAGCAACCTCTTGTAGCTGTGTAGCTTCCTTAACGACACCCTTTTTTACTCAGTCTTTTCTCAGTACCACTGCTCATCTTAGTCATCTCTCTCCTACCTTGCTCAGCCGAGGCTCTGCAATTTACATCTCAGCTGCTTAATCGGATGCTGTGACAAGTCAACATTTTAAATCTGATCTATTCCGAGGGTTGGGGGAAAAAAAAAATCACAGCAGATGATCATCGCTATTGGATAAGCAACAGGTAACTTTAGTTTGGAGAAAGCACAGACTGTTTATTTTGCTTCCATCTGTCTTTTTACACGGTTTCCTGGGTGTGCTGTAGTGAGACAAGCAACTGACTGGTGCTTGGGGACTGCCGATGCTCAGTGGAGGTAAAAAACCCAACTCCAGTGGGGGAGAAGTGCCCAGTTGAACACTGCTGCTTCCTGGAAACATTCGTGCCAAATCCAGCTTCTGTTATGGCATACTTTTTTTTTTTTTTAATCATCTGAAAGATCTCAGAGCCTCCTGTTCATACTGATAATCTCTGTGACAGCAGGCAGACATGAAGGCAGACTAGGAATCTGAAATGGCTCTTAATTGCCCAGTGCCTGGGTTCCTGGTGCCTGACAAAGCTGGACAATACTGCTTTGAGACCAGCCCCTTTTTGGAGCTGATTTAAAAAAATTATTGAAATATTTCCAAAGTGCACACAGATGATTTGTGGGCACAAGTGTGTTGGCCGTGTGGGTGAGAGGATGAAATATGTACTTGATATAAGTGAGTGTAAGTGCGAAGTTAATGGTGTGTGATCAAACAGCAATTAAAGCTAAATCTCGGCTCCCTGTGGTCATGGGAGAGAGAGTGGGGGAAACAAGATTCTTTTATTTAGCGATTGATTGATTGATTGTGTGCGAGGGCATATGTGTGCGCCAAAGAATGCGTAGAGCCCAGAGGCCAGCTTGTGGGAGTCAGTTCTCTCTTTCCACCCAGGTCTCTGGAATTGAACTTGGGTCCTCAAGCTTGTCAACAAGGACCTTTAACTGCCGAGCCATCTCTTTGTGCTGCCAAACCCTTATCCATCTTTGGCTCAGTATTTGGTCAGGGTGACATTTGCTCAGGTGAGCTACTTGCACGTGAGGACTTCAGCTCCAGGGAACTGAGAGTGGGAGGTGGGGGCATCAGAAGCGTATGAGAGGCTGGGCATCCTTAGAGACTAAGGATTCAGTTCTGCTCATTTCTGGGTACCAGTGTCCAGCAGGGTGCGGGCCTCTCTCTCTCATGCGCAATTGGAGTTTGGAGATGAGTGAATGACAAGTCACAGCTTATCGTGGAGCCAGAAATCCAGGAGATGATTTTGTCAAAGAAAGAGAATATAACGTGGCTTTATTTTGAGACCGAGCCTTAGAAAGCTTCACGCTTGCTCAAGGAAAGAATGGGAAATTCCCCAGGGGGCAGACTGGCCCGAGAAGATTCTGGAGCTATCCACTGTCCCTTCTTGGCTTAAGGCTTTAGCTAGCTCCTTCTAGCAAACCACAAGAGAGCAGCTAGGACCTGCAAGCCTGGTTATTGGTCAGGATATCAGTGTAATGCACGTTTCGGCATGAGCTTGTGAAACACCAGCCGTTGGCTGGGGAGGAAGTTGCTTGCCAGTTGCCCCATCAGTCACTGTCGGCTGTTACACCCTTGAGCTTCCAGGATGACATTCACTGACTTAGAAACTTTGAGCAAAGGGAGGCAAAGTCAGGGACTGACACTGAGATGCTCTTCAAGGGACAAGAATTACTGGGGAAGGCAGGTTGGCCTCTGGGTATTACCCACGGAAGGCTTGGCATAGGGAAAACCACAGGAACAGGTGACTCCTGGTCACATGACTATATGGAACTTACCCCTAGGCTTCACAATGCATGTGGACCAGGCTGACTGAATGGATTGGTTGTCTGTATCATCACTGGGACTGGAGTAAGAATTTGCTCCAGGCTTGTGGGTACCAGTGGGATATGGCTGGGGGTGTGTGGTTGATTAAGTGTCACTTTCTCTCTTCTCATCCAAGTTCCTTTCCCAGCTCTGTTGAGTAGGCACAGGATGGGAATACAGTAATGAGTACTGAAGCCAGGCAAGACTTGAGGTGTCTTTCCTGGCCGGGCTATTATGAGCTCCATGAATTTGGCCTGGCTAGGATGGAGGTGAGGAACTTAGCAGGATAGATGTGGTGTCTGGGAAGATGACCAACACTTGTTGTACAGAGTCTGCTTGATGGGGGCGGGGAGGGGTGGGGTGTGTTGTTGTCCAAAGTGTGCCTGGAGACTCCAATAAAACTCTTTGGTGGTAAATGTTAAATTTATACTGGAAATCTTCATCATAGTCCAAGTTCTGGTTGGTCTAATTTTCTCTAATGATTTGTGCACAAACCTCTCCCACAGCCAACACAGTGTGACCTAGTAGCCTTTGTAACTAGTTTATTTAAAAACATTTTTTTTCCCATGGGACTTGCCCCTTGTTCAAGTGTCCAGATATAAGTGAGTATATACCATTTGACTCTTTCTGTTTCTGGGTTAACTCACTCATTATGATCATTTCTAGTTCAATCCATTTGTCTACACATTTGGGGAATTCCTTGTCTTTAATAGCTGAGTAGAATTCCATAGTGTATATGTACTACAATTTCTGTATCCATTCTTCTACTGAGGGACACTTAGGCTGTTTCCATGTTCTGGCTGTTATGAATAAGGCTGCCATGAACATGGTTGAGCAAATGTTCTTGTTGTGTGCTGGAGCATCTTCTGGGTATACTCCAAGGAGTGGGAAATGGGACAGAGGGGATGACATCTTATTGGGACTCTAGGTGAGAGAAGCATGGGAGAATGGGGAAATAGAAGGATCCAAAGGGTCCTAGAAACCTACAAGAAGAACATTATGACAGGCGGATCTGGGTCCAGGGGTCCTGCTCAAACAATGGCACCAGCCAAGGACAATACCTGTAGTAAACTTTGAACCCCTACCCAGATCTACCCAATGGACAGGACATTCTTCACAGTTGAGTGGAGAGTGGGGTCTGACTTTTACATGAACTCTGGTGCCCAGTATTTGACCACATCCCCTGGATGGGGAGGCCTGCTGGCACTCAGAGGAAGGATAGCAGCCTACCAGTAAGAGACTTGATACCCTATGAGCATATATAGGGGGAGGAAGTCCCCCTCAGTCACAGTCATAGGAGAAGGGAGTAAAGGGAAAATAGGAGAGAAAGGAATGGGAAGATACAAGGGATGGGATAACAATTCAAATGTAATATGAATAAATTAAAATATATTAAAAATTTTTTAACTGGGGAAGGAAATCTTACTTTTTTCATTGAAAGTTTGCATATCTGCATCACTTTACATTTGACAAAATATTGAAGGTAATTAAAAAAAAAAAAACCAAATGAGAACTTGCTCAATTGGACATTTCAGGTTGTTCTTGCCTATTGGATAGCTGGAGAGCATGGCTGAAGGTCAGTCAGTATGAGGACCGTTGTCTTAATTCTACCTGCCAGGATTATGAGTCAGCACGCGAGTGGGAGAGGAAGACGAACTTTATAGGTGTTGTGGGGAAGCCTGGAGGTTTATAGTGCCAGGCCTGCTGAGGAGGGCCGGCGCATGCTTCTCCTGTTCTGCTGTGTGCGATGGACAGTCCTTCAGTCCCAGAGGGCTTCAACACTCCAGCCCCTCTCCTGCTGCTGCTGTCCCGCTGTCTCACTGGAGTTGGTGTGGCCCGAAGCCCAGCCCAGCAAATAGCACCTGCTTTCTCTTTAGGAGAGAGACTGTTCTGCTCAAACCTTCAGGCCCCAAAGCTCTGGAACGGAACCTGTCACTTCTGCATCTCACTTGCAGAGCCCTGAATCTCGTGTGGATCTCGTGGTCGTAAGAGCTGTGAGACTCCAGAACTTTCTTTAGCTGACATTACTTCTTTAGCTCTTTTTTAATCCCCAAAGAGACTGCAGACTGATATATTCTGGTTGGCATGGGGGAATGGCAAGAAGAATAAAGGGATGCAAGACTTACTTTTATAAATATAGAAACTACCACCAATCCGTTCGGGCTCTTCGCAGCTTCTGTGACGTTTGTGTATAGTTCGTGGTTATAGTGGATGAGTTGTACCTGGCAGGAAGGGAAACCAGGAGTAAGAACAACAGCCAAGTAATTAAAAGGTATGAGGCCCAGCTTATCCTCTGACACAGAGTGAATCACAAACATACTGAGGGACAATTAGAAGGCTATGCTTTTTTTTTCCTCATTCTTTTCTCACATATTACATCCCAACTGCAGCTCCCCTCCCTCTAATATCTCCCCTCTACTTCCTGTCTCCCTCAGATCCATCCCATTCCACCTTCCTTCAGACAAGAGCAGGCCTCCTAGGGATATCAACCAAGCATGGCATAACATCCTACAACAAGACCAGGCACAACCCATCACATCAAAGCTGGACAAGGCAACCCAGTAGGAGGACTAGGTCCCGTAGCTAGGCAGAAGAGTCAGGGACAGCTCCTGAGGAGCAGGAACACCAAGCTATTCAGCCGTAACATGTATGCAGAGGACCTAGGTCAGACCCCTACGGGCCCCCTAATCTCTTTGAGGCCCCCACGAGTCCTGCTCAGTTGATTCTATGCCGAGTTCTCATGGTGTCCCTGACTCTTCTGGTTCCTCCTATCAGAAGGATACGATTTTAATTGAAGACATTTCAGAGGGAAGTGTAAGTGGACTCTCTGTGTATAAAAATGCATGTACATGCACAGATATGAACATACCTCCAGATATTTGCAAACATGTTCTGGTAACAAGATTAATACCATTAGTGTCCATCTGATTCTTCCTTCCTCCCTCCCCATCAGGACGTTTCCCCTAAAGTGCGTGTTAAGGAAAATGTCCTTGCTTGGAAATGGAGCAGCCCTTTAGGTGTGGATATCCTCTCTTAGCCGCTCCAACAGCTCCCACTGGCAGTGAGTACATCTTCCTGGTAGCCTTGGGTGAGCAGGGAGCTTTTAGACTCTGAGCCAGCCCCATGATGTTGAGAGGATACTGGCAGTTGGTAGGATGCTTGGCTCTGCTCATGATGTGCTAAACTGTCCTTCCGGTTCACTTGGCTATGCAAACATTTGTTTCCCCTACCTCTAACATGAGTCAGTGGCTGCCTGTCAAGCTCTGTGGAGTGAGCACTGGGCTAGGGGACAGCAGGAGGAGTCCTAGATTTGGGTAATGAAGTGTGTTTCCCTTCATGACGTCATTCTTCAAAACTCCCATTGTGGAACATGGCATGCGTCTATGCCTAAATGAACACACTACAGACTTTTAGCCACATGATCAGGTTTTATACCACTTCACTATGAACCTAATCATGTGACTATCCCTTTTCAGATGCACATGATAGCTGTGGTTTAAAAAATATTTCTGTAACAATATGAAAGTACATTTTTGATAATAGATTTAAAAATGTCGATGTGAATAACGTTTCCCTCATTTTCATCTAATCCTAGCTCACATAATTGGAAAATGAACAATTTAGTGTAAACCCCACCCCACCCCACCCCCCACAGTTTTCTTTGGTTATAAAGTACATAGCTGCGCACAGGCAAATGAAGTTCAAAGAAACAATAGAGCAATGTGGACACAGCTCAGTTGGTAGCACTTTTGCTTGCTCTCAAGTTCCAGTACCATATAAATTAAGCTTGGTGGTGTACACCTGAAATCTCAGCCCTGGGGAGGTGGAGGCAAAAGGATCAAGGTTCCAGGTCAACCTCAGCTACTTAGCAAGATCGAGCCAGCTTGGGATCCACAAGACATGTCTCAGAACCAACAACAGCCATGCCAACTGAAACAATAAAATGATATAAGCTATAATTACGATTCCAAAGTTGATTTATCACTGCCTTTGCATTCAAGTCAATACATATAAATCTACCCAAGTTCTCTTAGTGTCTTATTAGGGATAGCCTGCTCTCTGCATGAATACTGCCACAGGACACTGAGCCACCCCACTGGCTTTCATGTGTTTCCACTGTTTTGCCTCTTACAACACTGTCACAGCAAACGCATCATAGATCTCTGTAATGTGTTAGTGGTTTGCGCTGGCTGATTTGAGAATATAACAACGTAGTATCCGGAAAGTGATGTGTGACTCTGAAAGTACAAGACGACATCTGTTATTGTTAACACCCCACATTGCATTTAAAAGGGGAGGGGGGTGAAGTTTTCAAAGTTAAGAAAGACGGTGAGCTAAATGGAACCCTTCCTTTAAAATTGGAAAACAAACCCCATTTATTGTAGCAGTATACAGTGTTTTTGGGCATCCGGGTCACCGGGTGCTTTGAAACTCTTCTGTGCCTGCTTGCCCGACTCCAGTTCTGAGAATTCAGAGAAGGAAGGAGGTGCTGTATCTGCTAAAAGCTCTCTAGCTGGAGAGCAAACTGCAACTGGAGTTGCAAACCAGTGGAGCATCTATGAGCATCACTAACCCACCAGTGCCCACTCAGAGGGTACCACAAATCTGAACATCCCAAGTCCATGGAACATGTACACAGAGGGGACACACATTGTGGATGCTCTGGACATTTCTCCTTTGCCTTTTAATTTCTAATATATTTTGCCACTGGAGACAGGCGGTTATATTGCAGCTGCTCTGCCATGCAGAAGGCCGGGGCTGGAGGACCATTTGTCTGTGCGGTGCTCTGTCAGGCCTATGTTCAAAATTTTAACTTCTGAAGAAAAAGGTGGCAGTGGGAAGAAGAGGGCGTGTGTAGAAATGGGGGCAGCATCTATTAATGTAGCTAGCAAAAGGCTCTTTGCAGAGAAGATATTTGAGCTGAGATCTGATGATGATGGCGAATGAGGCCTGGGGAGATCAGAAGGAGGCATGTTAGTCACATAGAGCACAGAGAATACAAAAGGGCCCAAGACAGTGACAGGCAGTGCAGCTGGTTAGGGGTGGGTAAAATTGGCTCAGGGTAGAAGCAACTCACACAGGACTTTGGAGAGTATGGTGAGGGTCATTGCAGCAGGAAGCTGCCGGGCCTAAGGAAATAATCTGACTCGAATGCATTTTGGAAAGATCTCTTTGGCCACCAAGAGGGCACAGTAGAGACAGAGGAAGCTTTGCCTACTGTGTTTACATCATAATCATCCATTATCTTGTCTTCTCTAGGACACCAACGACATTGAATGTCAAGCCCTTCTCTGTTCCAATGGTGGTCTTACTCAGGATTTATTATGATGGTAAATTAACTGGCAATGATTGATTTTATGTTTCAACCTGACTGGGCTAATGGGTGTCCAAATAGCTGGTAATATGTCTGTGAAGATGTTTCTGGGACAGATCAGCATTTGCATTAGTAGACTTGGCATAGTAGGATATATCTGCCCTTTCAAACATAGGTTTGTATTTGCCTGTAGTGAATAAAGAGACAGAGACAGGGCACGTTCATTCTTCTTGGGACAAAACATCCATCTTTATCTGCCCTTGCAAATCACAGCTCTGGGTTTCTGGGCCTTCAGACTTTGTCCCTGGCCTGCAAGCAACACCATTGAATCCCTGGTTTTCCAGCTCAAAAAAAACATAGTGGGACTTCTCACATGCTGTAGTCAGGTAAGCCAGTTTATGTAATAAGTCTTTTTATAAACATTTCAATGTATTCTGTTGGTTTTAGCTCTGGGAGACTCATGACTAATGAAAATTCAAAATATCTTACAGCGCAAAGGGCATCCAAATTGCTGGGTAATCAGTAATGATGGAAGCATAGGTACATGGTACTGACTCAAATGCATTTTGGAAAGCTGAACATCACTGTTGGAGTTCTTCTTCTTCTTCTTCTTCTTCTTCTTCTTCTTCTTCTTCTTCTTTCCTTCTCCTTCTCCTCCTTCTCTTTCTTCATTTATTGATGATCATCATTAACATTTTTGAGCACCAAACATATACAATAAATGTAGGGATCAAAATATGGTGCATAGTGCAAGGGAATGGAAGGTAGGGCACTTGGAGAATGTGTTTGGAGATCCTTCTCCAGAGATTAACCTCAATCTTAGACTTAGAAATACAGAATTTATAAATAGAACCTGAGCATAGAGATGCATCAGCTGTAATGCCATCTCATTTAATTCTCAAAAACTCCATGAGTTAATGTCATTATCTGCCTTTCATCCATAGAGACATCACACCAGGAAGTGTTGAACGGTAACCATGCCCAATTCTTATGGTTATAGAATTCACATCCAAACGCCACACTATTTCAGAACTATTGTCTTTGTATCTGTTTCTACCTTTAGGTAGACATCTCAAGTGATGGATACTACTAATCATCTTGCTTCTAATCTTTGCTGTAGAGTTTGGCCCAGTGTGGAAGGATAGCAAATGCTTGCTAGATGAATCATCCTACTGGGAGTCTGAGTCCTGGAAAGGGCCTTGGAGAAAACCAGTACCATCTCATTTCTTCTAAACGTGAACAGGCTTAGGACCAGAAAGGATCTGTGTCTTGCTTTTTACCACATAGAAGTTTTTACTCCACTCATCAGAAGCATGGTAGAAGAGTTGGATGGGCTAGCAGAAGGCCATGGGGAATCTCATAGCTACAGGTGGTGATGAGGTCTCATGCCCATGGTTTTTAGGCCTTTGTGGTCTTAGACTGTGGTCTTAGACTTACTCTTGCAGTCAGGTGCAGAACTATATTCACATTCCAGAGTTTCCCAAGGATCAAAGTCTAAAATTTTCTCCAAGCTTCCAACTGAAATGCAGCTTTTGAGCTAATTCCCAAGTGTTTGCCTTTGCTGAATGAGCATGCGCTGTGAGCAGGCTTCTGAGGCCACAGCCAGTTGTCTTTGCCATTACTTCAGCCTCTGGCACGAAGCGTTACGTTCCATTTCCAGGAGCGTGATTCACCGGCATGTGACATGTGCTTTTCGCTCACCCCTCATGTCTTGGGAGAGTCACCATACATCTCTCAGGCCTGATGCACATGCTGTAGCTTACCTTTGTCTGTGTGACACTCTGTCCCTTATTAAACCCGAGTCACCCTGTGATGCCATTCAGCATGACAGGACACTTAACTTACATTAACCTCTGTGTGGCTTCCACTGCCTGTAAGGTACAGGCCTGATTCTGAGCCCAGCCCTTGTGTGGGCCTTGACTTTTCTAAATGCCTCGGTAGTTACTATGCGTTGGCAAGCTTTCTTTTGGTCTCCCTTAAACAATGTATGTCTCCCATCTCTACATCCTGTGCACATTCTGTTCTTTCTGCATAACACACCTTTCTCTCCCCTCTTTACCTGACTTTTAATTGTAAACCCCTTTAGAGCTGAGCTCAAGGGTCACCCATCGAGTGGGATCCCCAAGAAGTCATTATCACAGTCCTGCCAACTTTGAAAACACACATCACAGTTCTGTTTCCACACTTGTCGTGAGAACGATGAGCTCTCCACCTCTTTCACTGGACTCTAAGCTTCCTGTGGGTGAGAAATATGATTCCCTGGCTCTGTCCATAGTAACAGTGGCAAGGTAGGAATGACTGTGAAATGGGTAGAGGAAGCCAGACAGGCCGTGGTCAGACCGTGGAGTGTGATGCCACAGGAAACAAGGGAAAGGAGAAATAGTAGGAAGCAGTCTGAGTTCCAGAAGGAAGTCAAGACTTTTAGCATCACATAGGGCTATGCAGATGTCAAACCCCAGCTTCATCCCTGAGCACCTGAGCAAGCCAGGTTCTCATCTTTACGTAAGGATTGTGATGCTAGCCGCTTCCTAGAACCATTGGTATGGGCTCATGAGCTGGGATATAAAGCACTTAGTCAGGGGTCTGAGATGCCCTAGGCACTCAGCAGTCAGCTGTCACCATGCTTGCTGTTACTCCATGCTTACTGGTGCAGTAGATAAGAGAGCCTTTGGCTCCTGAAATAGACAAAGGATAAAAAGAAGAAGAAGAAGAAGAAGAAGAAGGAGGAGGAGGAGGAGGAGGAGGAGGAGGAGGAG
>OU015746.1:27106038-27119210 GCA_907169655.1 Acomys percivali
TGTGTGTGTGTGTGTGTGTGTGTGTGTGTGTGTGTGTGTGTGTGTGTTGGGAGGGAGGCACTTGAAACAGTCGCAACAATACATTGCAGCTTTGTTTATTCCCAGAGATGTGTACAAAGCAGCCTCTGAAGAAGTATTAGTATGGGGCAGATGCTATTATCTGCATTTTATTAATTAACCCATACATCTCCCTGTCAGTCTTTCTTTTCTATGGGCTTCCTCGAAGCAGTGCTGTGTGTTCTTGCTGTTGGTAAATTGGCACCATAAATCTGGCGAGGCCACCTCTACTTCCAGCGCTTCACTTAACGTTTTATCACACGGCTGTGGTCTCAGGATTGAAGTCGGTTAAAAAGATTAATACCGTTTAATACCACCCAGAAGGAGGATGCCAGAAATGTGTTTAAGGTCCGGTTATTCATGTCTTCATTTCCTTTGTGCATGGACTGCGATAAGCAGAGCTATCCTTTTCGGGCTGATGTTAATAACTACTTAAAATGATTAAGGTAACTACTTATTTCCTGTAGGAAAATTGCCCTGCTGTCATTAACATGGAATTAACACGGCTCCCATTTCATCTCCAGCACACAGCCCTTTGCCCCCCAGTTGCTTTAAATAAACAGAACACCATCTCCAGGAGGCTGTGAGCTCTTTCCCAAAAGATGGGCTCTGAAGAGGCGAAAGGTAAAGTGGATAATTTCGCTGAGCCCATTGCCTATGGAGGCACCTGCTGGGAGCAGCACTTGGCTTTGGTCCACGGCGTAAGCCCAATTTTCCGACTTGTGCAGGGGGCTGTCGGGAGGAACTGGTACACCATCCTTTATGTCTGTGTGGCCTGAGCCAGGTGAAGGGAGCCAGTGACTCTCAGGTGCTCCTAATCTTCTGGGGGCAGTGGTTCTAAAACTTGTCTCACCTGGAGACCTGGCTGAGACATGGTGCTCCCAGGGAACACTCCGCTTTTGAAAAGACCTACAGATTTCTCATAGGAACACAAAACCGAGATCATTGGTAGGATCCTAATTCCTAATGGTAAGTCAGTATCCGTGGCTACTGAGGGTTTAAACGTAAACAAGGGTGGTTGGGCTGCTCCAGGTGGAGCCTGTGAGCGCTCATGCACAGGGTCCTGTTCCTTTCAGTTATTTTGGGAAAGTGTCTATGAGAAGACTCTGTGGGCTATTTTTTAAATTCCATGTTTGACTTCTTGAACACCAGCGTAATGTTTTCCTGTGTTTGCAAACTGACCATTTACCCACCATAGGCACTGTGTTAAACCCCACATGGACACCATATTGTTAGTGGTAGGAGGATGCTGGAGGGACAGAAGAGGCTCATGGGGTCTTTGGGGTTCTGAACAGCTGTGTTTCTGGTGTGCTTCCCTGACCACCACTCTCTCTACTTCATCATGTGTGGTGATGTGACGTGGGAGTTGATCACAACTGGGGATTCCAGGGCCCTGGCTGACTGACTTATCAGATTTTGTTTTTTAAAAAAATCCCCCAGTGTTCCTGAGGCTCACTGAAGCTTGCAGAGCTTTGGGATGGTTTGAGGTGCAGCCACCCTCTCCCTGTCCAAAACCCATTGGGCACAGAGTGAATGAGAGAGTCTGTATTCAGAGGGCAGATTCGAACCTGCTGTAACTTGTAGAAAATGCATCTTGGGCAACATGCTTTTAAGGATCTGTGTGCACACCACTTTGCTTATAGAGGTGACATTTCCCAGTCCATGCAGGGTCACATGAAGAGTCACTGCCGTCCAATATTGTGCCCCAGGCTCTTAGTTCACCATTGATGAATAGCATAGGATTTGGCTTTTCTGTGATTCCCGAGCCGGGGTTCATCCTTAGCATTCAGATGAACCCACAGGAACTGGTCTACCCCAGGACTCTTACCACCAATGAGGCCCGTGTTGGCCAACAGCCGAGAGCAGCCATGGCACGGACTATGTGGTGTTTGTTTTAAGCCTTTCACATCTCTGCTGGGTCAAGAAGCAGCAATGCTTTGGTGTGTCGGAAGACAATGTGGAATAGCCGGGGGCTTACATCCTGACTGCGCCACTTAAGCCTGAATATGACTCTTAGTTTTGAAAATTTTTCCATACTGAGCCTGAAAAATGACTAGCAATATCTATTCTATAGAATAGCATTTGCACAATCAATAGCAGCTGTTATCAATCACTGCTAGAGCTTATGTGGGGAACTCTCCTTGGTCCTTCCCTGCTCCCCTTTTGCACCCCCACAGCAAAGAAGTACACAAAAAGAAGCAGTTAAGTGGGAGTATAGAGACCAAGAAAAATTGAGAAATATTGTGGGGCAGGAACTGTCACAAATTCCTAAAATCTCCTTAATTGTCTTCAAGTCCATTGGTCTCGCCTTGTCTCTAAACACACACCACATGAGTGAATTAGGCTGCAAACACTTTAGTACAGTATTTGCTGAAGGTAAGAGCTCAGTTAAAAGTGCAGGGGAACAATCTGGCATTTCCTCAAAAAGGTAAACAGAATGAACATCCAGTTCAGCGATTCCTCAACTCAAATGTACGAATCCCAAAGGAGAAAGAACTTAATCCAAATAAACGCTTGTCCAGCCGCGCTCTGGGCAGCATTGTTCTCAGCAGTCCAAAGTAGCAGCAGCCCAGATGCCGAGCACTTTCCCGAGTGACTGAGTAGACAGACTGTATGTGTCCTGCTTAGATGTCTCCATTGTTGTGCTAAATGCTTTGTGACCAAAAATGGTTTGGGGAGGAACGAGTTAACTTGGCTTCCTCATCGCTCTAAGGGAAGTCAGGGCAGGAGCAGAGGCAGGAACATGGAGGACAATTGTTTACTGGATTATCTCCCCATGGTTTGTGTAATCTGCATCCTACACAATCTGAGGCTACCTGCCCAGGGATTGCGTTGCTCACAGCAACCATCAACCAAGAAAATACCCCACATACTTACCCACAAGCCAATCTGATGGGGGACATTTTCTCAGTGGAGAAACTTTTTCTCAGATTAATTTATCTTGTATCAAGTTGTCAAACAAACCAAAAACCCAAAACCAAAGCCAAACATCCCTAACCAGCATAGTAGGTATCGTCAACAGGAAATCATTAAACCATAAAAATGAATAAAACACTAACATGTGCTACAAATTGGACAGACCATGGGGGCATCATGATGCTAGGTGAAAGCAGCCAGACAAATACAAAAAATAAAGTATTGTAATTCCACTTCTATAAGACATTCACAATAGCTAAAACCATGAAGACAGAAAGCATATCTAATAGATATGGGGTTGATTTTGTGGGTGGTGAAAGTTTTGGAACTAGATAAAGGTGGGAACTGCACAAACACATGACTATACTATGTGCCATGAAGTCATTCATTTTAAAATGCTTCATTTTGCTATTAAATTTAAAAAATTACCTATATACACATAAGGGTGGGGGGAGAAGATGAACAGTAGAGTCTTGATCACTGACACAAGTACCTTTGAAGAGCACACTCACTGAAAAAGTTTTTTTTCCATAACTGAAAGCTCCTCAGTCCACATGGTGAAGTTAGAGCAAGGATGTGTAGATGCTTATAGACCTAGCTGGCCAGGGATTTCAGGTCAAGGTCAGAAACTATGAAGGTTCTAAGACAGGTGAGCATGTAAGACAGAGCTACAGGAATGGCCAGTGTGAGCAAAAGAGAAATACAGGAAAAGATACAAGTAAGATCTTCTTAGGGTCAGGTCCAGGGCCATACAATGGATGCTTCTATTGCATTAAACAATCTTGAATTATAGTGTCTTCTCTTGAGTTCCTATTCCTGTCTCTAACAAGCACAATAAATCCCACCTTCTGTAAAGGATTGGCCAGAAAATAGGAGTTTGGGGGAGAAACTAAGGGTTGAGCAAATGATTATGTATGAAAGCTCTAAGTCCAATCAATCCATTACTTCATTCATTTATCTCTCACTCCTAGAGAAATATTTTTTACGCACACCAAGGAATCAAAGGTACATGTACCATTGTCATTCTCAGAAAATCATCAGGCAAATGAGAGCAATGTTAGACCACATGATGTACAAGACAGTCCTATGGCAATCCCGAAGAGCAGATTCAGATGCATGATGTCTGGGGCAGGGCCGAGAGTCTGTATTTCTACAGGAACTGAGGTGACTCTCATACTACATCTTGTTTTTGTATAGGTCACAAACTGAGACTGCATGTCTATTTACTTGAGAAAGGGTCTTTAGTCCAGGCTGGCTTCAGACTCACTATGTAGCAGAGGATGACTTTGAACTTCTAATTCTTTGTCCTCTCTAAGTGCTGAGATTAGATGTATATACCACCATGCCTGGTCTGCGCTGCTGGAGAATCAAACCCAGAATCCTGTGCATATAAGGCAGGCTTTCTACTACATGAGCCACGTACCCATGTGCCCTAAGACTACATTTTTAAGTGGATGGGAAAAAACCCCTCAACACTGAACAAAAGAATGCATTTGCATGATGACTAAAAAATATAGATGATTCAGATGTCAGCATCCTTAAATTCTTTCTGTGGATCAGTCCACACCATCCATTTCCATGTTGTGGCGGCTTTGCTGCTACCAAGCCAGAGTGAACTAGCTGCAACTGGAATGACTTTGACAAATTCTGAAATAATTACCGTCTGGCTCATCACCAGCAGGCAACAGTTTGTCTATGCCTGGAATAAAATTATGTGGGATGTCAAGAGACAGGGAAGGACCACTTCTTGCTGGTGTGCTCAAGGATGAAGGGCATCCCAGTGTCACTTGTCGCGGTGGGGGCTTGCAAGGCATCCTTTGAGGGAGGAAAGAGCCTCAGTATGTGCACAGGCTGGGCAGCAGGAAAGCAGGTAGTGTGGTTTCGAATCTAGGCGTTAAAGTCCTTAGCCAGCCAGTCCTCTCCCCAGGCTGCCTAGAAATATCCTTCAGGCTTTCCTCTGATTGGGCAGGAACAATGTCCCAGTACAGCAAACCTCATCATTCCTAACTGGGAAAGGGTGGGTCAGTTGCGTGCTATGAGTAATGGAGAAGCGCAGGAAGGACATTGCAGGGTATAACGTCAATGATAGCTTGGTGCCTAGTGGTTCCTAAAGTTGGGGAGTTGACACTACTCTCTTGGGGCAGTAGTAGGGGTGTATCTCCTGATGACTACCAGTCAGGGACCAGGGATGCTGAAGGGTTTGCTGTGAGATACAGAAAGTTGACACGCTGCGTGAGCTTGAATGGTCTCTCCTAGAAGCCAACAGTGCACTCCCCCCCCCCCATTAACAAGCTTGTGTTGAAGACTCTTTGGTGATGTAGGATGACCAAGGATTGAAGAATTAAAAGGTCTAAAGACTACAGGCCACTTGGATACTGATGAATGGAGACTACATTAAATCAAAATAGTTGTTTTCCCCACGTGCCCAGAAAACTACGATACCAGTGTATTGTACAAATCTAATGAGACTCTATGCTTGAGGATATAGTGTCTATGAAACACAGCATTTGTATGCTTGCGTTGGGGGGTGATATTGAGTATCATTTACTCTTGAAGACTTTTTCAGTCTTTATCTGTGTGGTAGCTAAATGGCCAGCTTTAGAATCAGGAGAGTTGGGTATGACTTCAACCATGTCTCTTCCTAGTTGGGTAACGTGGATAAGTTACGACATATTCTTAATTTTCATTATGTGGCTTGCAAAAATGATCATAATAAAGGACTGCCTGCGGTAAGGATGGATTATGGCTATGTATGTGAAACCCACAGAGGTGCCAGGGAGTGTGTCATTTCCTCTTTGCATCAGTGAGCACAAAGTGACTTCACTGCTAGAGTGCTATATTCATAGACCAGCTCGGAACTTAAAAAGGAACACGTTTTCTCGCCAAGTGTGGCATTGGTTTGGCTAAGCAGGTCTTCTTAACCTTGTCACTTGGAGGTGGGCGAGCTCTTAGGGGTGGCTGTTGTCTTGTGTGCTTCTGGGCCTCTGACCGCGTTGTTGGTACCTACGTGGGAGATGCCAGCAGCTCTCTCTCTCTCCACCATTCCTAGTCATGACAACTCAGCCCATCTCTGGCTGTTGCCAAATGCCCATCAGGGCAATGTTGTTACCCTTGACCGAGAAGCCCTGACCTTACAATGGGAGAAAAATAAGCTGAGATTTCTTTGGATGAAGGGCAAAATATGAAATGGATTTGTGTTTTGTCTAAGCAAAAATCTCAAACTATAAATCTTTCAACTCTATGACCTGCACATAGCACAATCTACCAGGTTATCACTCAGTGCCAGGGATGACACTTGGTGCTGGGGACCGACCAAAACGAGGCATAGCACCTGTCCTTCAGAGGTGGACATCCTGAATTCTTTTATGCTTTCTCTGCCTCCTCTCTCTTTCTCTTCTTTCCTTCCTTCCTTCCTTCCTTCCTTCCTTCTTTCCTTCCTTTGCTCATGCATATTCATGTACATGTATGTGAGTACACACGCATATAGATGTCAGAGTATAATCTTGGGTATAATCTTTACCTTCTACCTTATCTGCAACAAGCTCATGCTATCCTCCCCTACATACGCAGGCTAGCTGGCCTACAAGCTTCTGTGGACTCTCCCATCTCTACTGCCCATCTTATCCCAGAAGCATTAGCATCACAGGTGTGGGCTACTGCACCCAGGCTTACATGAGCCCTGGGGATTCCAACTGAAGTCCTCACACTCATATAGCAAACATTTTACCCACCGACTCATCTTCCCAGATCCGCAGCCTACACCTTGCCGTGCTGTACCCAGAGGAGAAGGTTCTGAAGACTCTGGCCATCAGCACACAGCAACCCCTCTCTTTTGTGAGTTGAGGTGCTAAGGGATTTCTAAAAATGTGTGGCTAGGCAGTGAGCTGATAGATGGGGAGCTGGGTGAGTTCATGTGGTCTTTATTCTGAAAGCTGGGCCACGGCTCAGCTGAACCCACAATTCCCCTTCCCACCATGGGGAGGCTGGATTTATCTCAGGGGATGCCACCCGGTTGACAAGACTGATCCTGTGGAGTGTGTAGTTTATGAGTGTAGTGGTCTCCGAGCTCTAGACAGGAGGTACATTTTATAAATCAGCTGATAACATAAAAACAAATGCACCAGACTAGATAGTTCTGCTTCCTGGATAAAAGTGAAAGGGCACAGTGAAATACGGCTACCCAACTCATGGGGATCCAAGAAACTCACTGGGTTCTCCTTTAAGTAATCATTATTGCCACCCCACCCAAAGGCTCACCCCATCCCAACCAAGACCGTGTTCTCGTTGAGAAAGTTTTGCAACTCTGTAGAGGAGAGGAGCCACAATAATAGAGAGCAAATGAGTGAAAAGGCAATGCCTTCCTGTGAAAGTGGGGGACACGGGAAAACATGCACAAAAAATGGGCAGAGCAGGCCCAGGTTAACAGGTATTTCCCAACATTTTTTTTTGTGACTGGTAATTTCCAAGCCACCAGGTGCGCTGGCCACAAAGCCAGGCATCATTGCTTCACCCTCAAAGCTGCCGCATTTACAGGCTGGGAAAACACACACATTTGTAATTTTTTAAAAAATCATCACATTAGGGGTTTCTAATGACTAGGCTAGTCTGGAAAACACTTCATCAAACCATAATTCAGCACCCCCAAGCTATAGATGTGGAACCTGGGTTTGTCTGACCTGTGCATCTAAATCCAGTTCATGCTTCCTGCTGTCTCTGTAGAAGTGACAGGTCTAATTAAGGCTTGGATGAGATGGGCTGGAAACTGCTCCTGCTTTGCATATGGGCTCCTCAGAGAGTCCAGAACCAGTGCAGGGAGAAGGCAGAACTGCTGGTGCTGGCATCCAAGGACCTGAGCCATGGCTCTGAGGATCTTTAGCTATGCCACCTTGGCTAGACTAAAAAACCCTACTGTCCACAGTGTTTTAATCTGTAATGGTAATAAAAGTGATATACCAGCTCCCTCTACCCCCAATTCATTGAGTGAATGGAATGAGGTAATGGATAGGAAAGAGGTTTGCAGATGGGAAGGCTGCTGGGGATGTCTTAATGTTATTACCAAGTCCTGATGAAGTTGATACCTGAGTCTCTCTCTGTCTCTCTCTGTCTCTCTCTGTCTCTCTCTGTCTCTCTCTGTCTCTCTCTCTCTCTCTCTCTCTCTCTCTCTCTCTCTCTCTGTCTCTCTCTGTCTCTTTCTCTCTGTGCATGCAATATGCAAAGCTCTCACCTTTCCCCCTCACTTTTGGATTGCTCCCCATTGAGCGGTTGATGAGAAGACATTGGCATTTATTAACAGATTAAATACGGTAGGAAAAGTGCTTTGTTTCAGCTGATGTAAGAAAGTTGAGTGTGTTGGACATATAAATAAAATACACTTTTTTATATCAAAGGGTTAAGTAAAAGAAAACTCCATCGGGCGGGGGTCTGTGAAGAAGCCACATGTCTGAAGTTCAAAGTCCTCCAGGATCAGGACTTCTGGAAATCAACATACACGCTCAAATTTCACTTCCCCCTAGAAACTACACCCATTTCCAGTCACGTAAGAATGTGAGTCTCAGCTCTGACCATTCCGAGTAAGGCACAGGACTGAGAACCAGCAGAGCCTTGGTGGGTGTGTTGGCTGGCTTGCTAAGTGTGCATGTGCACCCTTTTACTGAAGTAAAACATGTTTCGTGAAGGACTCTGAATTGAGTGGTCATTTTCCTGAGAATCCAAACTCATTTTGTTTGGTTGGTTTTTGAGACAGGGCTTCTCTGTGTAGCCTTTGCTGTCCTGAACTCACTTTGTAGACCAGGCTGGCCTCGAACTCACAGCCTCCGGGAGTGCTGGGATTAAAGGCATGTGCCACCATGCCCAACTCCCAAAGTTATTTCTTACAAGGACAGGCTACTATCCAAAGACATTTGTACAGGTGTTCTCAACTCTCTTACGGGACAGAAAGTATTCCAGGGGATTAATTTGGATAACTGCTAACCATTTACAAGGGAGCCACTGCCAGGAGAAGTTGCCCTCTAGTGTCTAATACCATCTGTGTATTATTATCCAGGCCTCTGACTATTTTACCTACTGGGTGGCAGACAGAATAATGGCTCCTTAATGAGGCCTGGAACTTGTAATGCCCAGAACTACTGAATGTGTTGCCTTTTATGGGAGGGAATAATTTGACAGATGTGGTTAAGGATATTGAGATGGGAGGTGATCTGAGATTATCTGGTTGAGTGCTTGCTTATAAGTGAGGGAGGGAGGGAGGAGGACAGAGTCATGGTGGCATAGATGGATGTTGGAGGGCTGAGATGTCTAGCTTTCCATTGCTAGATTTGATGGATTCCCCCCCCCCCCCCCAGTCCGGAGTCCCTTCCTATAAAATCAGAGTTCCCTTTCAACATTAACCCCATGAAGCCCTTCTAGCCCCTGGCATCATAGGATAAGAAGTGTGTGTTGTTATCATCCAGAGGTCATATGTTGGAGCAATCATGTAAAACTAGTACCCCCCCCTCAATTCCGTGTTTGTCAGATGGGTGGACAGTATTGTGCACTACAGGATGTCTGGTGCCTTACTGGCACTATTAGCTCTGTCTCAAGTGATTCCTGAAATTATGCCCACTTAGTACCAAAGGCCCCACAGAGGCTGACATTGTCCAGGATGAAAAGACCGGCTGGGATATCTAGGGAATAAAAGAGCATTTGGGGACAAGTAGGCTTCAGAAAGGTAGAATTTAACAAATATATTTAATGCTCACTCTTAGTTTGTTCACTGTGAGGTCAGAATGGTTATTTATATTTGTGTCTCCTTAGACCTCAGGGCTGAGGGTGTACACCCCTGCACCTGGCCTAGAGTAAGTATTCTCTAAATGTCTGTCAAGAAAATAAAGATTCTTTGGTTAATTATTTCTCAAGATTCCCAGGAGGGTTTATAATACCTTAAAATGTTTAAAGGTATAAAATGAAAATAATGAGACGAAATCTCATTAAAAGGAGCAAGGTCTGGGGAAATGGCGGCATCAGTAATGTATTCGCTGTACAAGCATTGAGCGCCTGGGTGTGACCCCCCCAGAATGCACAATTCAAAACAAAAAATAGGGGTGGCAGTGGTTTGCACGTGTAATCCCAGAGTTAGAGAAGCAAAGACAGGTGGATCCCTGGGGCTCCGTGGCCAGCCAAGCTAGTAGTCAGTAAGCTCCAGGCTGGTGGGAGTAGCCTGTCTCAAAACAACAGTAACAACAACAACAACAACAACAACAACACGTGGATGGTGTATGAAGAGCAACCTCTGAAGATGTCCTCTGGCCTTTACACATACACATATGTGTACACCCTACCCACACACACATGTGTACCCATACACATAAGAACACACACACACACACACACACACACACACACACACACACACACACAAATGCACACAGGCTCAGAGCAGGGACCATCTAGTCACCTGGGGCTGGAAGTTCTTTGTGCTTTATAGCTGTATCTTTGACCTTGAATTCCTACCCGAAAAAGCTATACAACAGCCTCGTAAGCATGCCTTTGCTTCTCACATATGGGTTGAAGGCAAAACTGGAAAGGTGCCGGAAGGAGTAAATTGTTTACCAGGTGTGGCTCCCCGGAGACTCATATGTTAAAAAAAAAAAATGTCAAGCTATGTTGGCTCTCTAGAAATGTCCCTTACATTTAGGTCACAGATGATTGGAGGAACAAACACAGCTTGATTAGAGATAGCCAGAGGTACACTACTGTGAGTACTTTATTAAATTATTGAAGTTTCTGTGGGCCATGAGTGCTGGGAGGGTAAGGTGAGCACTCCAGGTTGGAGCCTGAGGATCATCTGAGACAACCTCTCAGTGTCACTGTGTGACAGGAGGGCAAGTTGCGATGGCAGGATGAGGGGGGAAGTGCTCTTCTTAGGAGTGATAACACACTGCAAGTCCTGCCTCTCTCATCCCTTCCTCCCTCTGCAGAGCTACCAGGTACACCCACTCTGTGTTATGGATGCTAACGACCCACATAACAGCCCCGCAAGAAGGATTTCAGATCTGCACATGACAGCTTTTGCAGGCACCACAAATCATTGAGCCTTGCCATCAAATGCGGAGGGGCTCAGAGCATTGAAAGACTCTGGGATAATGGGTGATAAAACACAGCTTAATATGGACAAATGTGGAATAATAGGTATTGGAACAAACAATCAGAAGGACGGACAGCTGCTAAATGAATTGATTTGCATTCCACTGACCAGGAATAGAAACGGGCCTGAGCCATAGCCAAACAGCTGAGAGACAGGGAGGGAGGGAAGGGGAGAAGGAAGGAGGGAAGGGGAGAAGGGGGGAGGGAAGGGGAGAAGGGGGAAGGAGAGAGATGAAGAAAGGAATGAGGAGAGACAGAGGTAAGGAGAGAGGGAGAGGGAGAAAGAGAGGGAGAGGGAGAGAGGGAGAGGGAGAGAGGGAGAGAGAGAGGGAGAAGGAGAGGGAGAGGGAGAGAGAAGCACAGAGACCAGGAAACAGATTATCAGGTGAGCTCTAGCCTTGCAGGTGCCCAGGATTTCACAGAGAGGAGTGGGAATGGCTTGGCTGCCTTTGGCAGTCTCCTTTGTCAGAAGTTTCTTTGTTCAGCCTCCAGGTGTTCAGGTTCCTTAGGGCCTGAGAATGTGCTACACACAGAGGTGATCAAGGCTTTGACCTTTCTCTTCTCCAGCCTCACACTCTTGACAGAGAATCTTAATTAGTCCTTTGTCATATGTGTGTGTGCATGTGTGTGTGTGTGTGTGTGTGTGTGTGTGTGTGTGTGTGTATGCGTGCGTGTGCGCTCATGTATAAGTGGGTGCACCTATGTGTGCAGGTGAAAGGTCAACACTTTGGGCATCTCTCCTTGGGTATTTCTCTTTACTGTGCACATTAATTTTTTTAACTAACAAGTTTCCTATGTGGACCTGGGGTTTGTTGGTTAGGCTAGAGAAACTGGCTAATGAGCCTCAAAGATGTCGTGGATCCTGTCACGCAGGGATTACAAACTTATGCTGCCATACCAGGCTTTGTAAGGTGTGTCCTGGGAATTGGACTCAGTTCCCCTTGTCCATACACTGCAGACACTTTACCATCAGAGTTCTTTCTCTGCTCTACTCCTTTGTCTTTAAGTAGTATCTGTACTTTGATGATCTCCTACATGAGATACTGGTTTAACTTCTTCCTAGTAACAGGGCAGTGGGTGTCCCAGTTGGTTTTCTGTCAACTCGGCACAAGCTATGGTTATCTGGGAAGAGGAAATACCTTCTTGACTAATGATTGAGTGAAAGGGCCCAGCTCCCTGGTGGCAGTGCCCATCCTTGGGCAGATGGTTTTGGGTAGTATAAGTGTGGAGAGCCGTGCCAAATTCTGCTGTGTCAGAAATCTTGTGCTTAGGCTGCATGCTGTGACCTTCGAGTTGCTGATCTTTGCCTCAGGAGGTCTTGTATTCTAGGCCATCCTTGGACTATTTACCTTTGAAAGAAGTAGGGAAGTCCCAACTTGGAACCACCCAGAGGATCAAGGAAGTTCTTACAGGGAACTACTCAGAGAAATAGGAAGTTCTTACAGGGTGTTACCCAGAGAACTAGGAAATTCTACAGGGAGTGATTCAGGCTATTGTATTTTTGCCTGGGGGCTAGGGTGAGTGGGATTAGAATAGATCCTATTGACCTTGCTCTATATATATTCTTACTAGTCGGCATTAAAGTGAGTCTTGATCAGAAATTTCCCCACTTGACTCCTTATTTCTTGCGGCTCTGTACCCTACTTTCAATACCTAATCCCTCTTTCAGGTGAACCCTGGTTCGATTTGTCCCATGGGCCAGGACACATCATATAAGAAAGCAGGCTGTGCAAAGTAGGCGGAGCAAGCTAGTAAGCAGCATTCCTCCATGGCCTCTGCTTCAGTCCCTGCCTCCAGTTTCCTGCTCGAGTCCCCATTTCTCTCAATCATGTACTTCAAGACTTGTAAAGCAGAAATAAACCCTTTTGTCTCTGAGTTGTCTTTGGTTATAGTGTTTTATCACAGCAGTTGAAACCAAACTACTGCAGTGGGTCTCAAAGGTTTCCACAATTTAGCATCACCTGGATGTTAAAAAAAAAAGTCCCAGTGTCCATATCCTGTGTTAATTAAGTCAAGTATTCTCTCTCTCTCTCTCTCTCTCTCTCTCTCTCTCTCTCTCTCTCTCTCTCTCTCTCTCT
>OU015746.1:27127172-27137436 GCA_907169655.1 Acomys percivali
TTTTTTTTTTTTTTTTTTTTTTTTTTTTTCGAAACAGGGTTTCTCTGACAGCCTTGACTGTCCTGGACTCACTTTGTAGTCCAGGCTGGCCTCGAATTCACAGCGATCCGCCTGCCTCTGCCTCCTGAGTGCTGGGATTAAAGGCGTGTGCCACCATACCCGGCTTCAAAGTAACTCTTAATCACTGCTGTCTGGAAGTTTAAGAAGCAAGAACATAAATCCATTCATCCATCCAGGCCTCAACTCACCTACCCAACACACATGGATTATGTACTCTTATCAAATACCAGAGATTCAAGACTAAGTACAACAGAGTTAGTATGTTGAAGGAGCCCAATTTCATTCATATGCAAATAATTAATGGTTATAAGTTTGAGGAATTAAGTAAAAAAAAAAAAAGCTTGAATTTGAATGTTGACCTTGAGGTCCTGTGTCAGCTACTTCTAGCTAGCTCTCCCCTTTTTATTCATAGAACATGACTGGACTAGATTCAAGCTCTCAGGCATCTTCCAGGTCAAATATGCTAAGATTCCATGCCTAAGAACATTTTGTGTAAAATAAGATCGTCATTTGAGAGGACGTAGTACAATCATCTCATTGGCTGTCTCCTCTGCCTATCTCTTCCCATTAATCAGTCTTCCACCATGTGTGAGCAGTTGTATTCCCTCAAAGGCAAGCTTGCGAGATTACCTTTCATTCCTCTCTCTCATGGACATTATTGTCTGCATTAGAATAAAGAAAAGCATTCTTAAGAGGGTCTTATGTTCATCTCAACTCTCTCTACCTAATTTTGCATCAAGCCTTGACTTTCTTTCTTTTCCTCTTAAGCTTGTCATGGTCCCTGTTACAAGGCCTCCATCTGGATCACTGCGTCTAACCATGTTTTACCCAGAGTGGATCATTCTTCAAATTCTAGCTTATTCCCTTTTTCCAGTGATACCTTCTCTTACCTCCCAGGATGGGGCCTGACTTACGCTATCCAAGTTATAGGTATACAAGTTATGTGTCTTTCCTCTATAGCATATGCTTCTTCCCAAACCTTAACACAGTGGTCCGTAGCTTAACACTAGCTGCTTGACCTGCCTTCAAAAAATGCATAAGAATGCTTCATTATCTGGTTCGTCAACCATTGCATTCCTTAAGGCAGCACCTTTCCTGTAGATAGTACTCCATAGCAGCTTTCTGAATAAATACGGAGAAGGTTGTGGTTAGTACTGTTCATGGAAATGGTCCTTATGTCTTGGGATAAGGCTAGGAAAGTGCGTCCCTCCACACACAAAAGGACAGTCATGGCTTGCAGAGCTGCTGAGCACAAGGACGAGATGCTCTCTGTCTACCACCACTTGCTCCATGGGACTCTCTTTTAAGTGTCGAGGTGGCCAATGTGGATGTGACAGGTTCTATGCCACTGCCCAAGGTTAGGATTTGTTTCCCAGCTAGAAAGGAGGTGGGTTAAGAGGAGAACAGGCAGTTCAAAATTTTGTTTTAAGTTTGGTTAAAAAGTATGGTGAAAGGAGTCTGGGAGCCTTCCTGTTGAAAGCCTCAGTCTGCCAGACAGGCCTGAATGACATTGTGGCTCCAGCAGTGTCTTTTTCCCAAATCCCAATTTCCTTGTCCCCGAGGACCATGGAATCTTTACCACCAGGCTGCTGGAAGAGGAGATGTTTTGTGAGCCTGCTGCCTGACACAGGCCCTAGAATCTGCTCCATGCTTCCTGAATGGGAGCACATTACACTCTTCACTATAGTTCTGTGCTTACTTAAGGATCCATCTGCCATCATGTGATCTTGGATTGGACCCATATGTCAGAAATGGTCCCTTGTGTCACTGTTCCTTCTGGTGGCCTCAGACTTTAACTCTTCTCTTGCTACTCAAAGCATACCAAAGCCACGAGAACCTACAGTTGGCTCTTTCTTCTGGCTGTATCTAGATCTGACTGCTTCTGTCCCGTTCCACAGCTACAGCCCTGGCTTAAGATGACAGACTCTTCCTCCCAGATGACTGCAGTGGTCTCCTCTCCAATGTCTCTGCTTCTGCCCTTCTTCCCTCTGGCCTATCAGCAAAAAAAACTAGTCTGAGCCAGCTAGAGTCTAAATTGGATGGCACCACTCTCTGAATTGATCCTCTGATGGCTTCTATCACACTAAGAGAAAAGCTTAAACCCAGATCCCATCTGCTCAAAGCTTCAGGGTCTTTTCCAGTGAAGAACTTTTCTGATCACACTCCATTTCCCTCAACCATGTGAGATCTAGAAGTGACTTGGCAGGTGACAGGCATATTTCTGCCAGAGGGTTAGATGCCCTTTACCAAGAAACCTACTTACTGGCCCCCTGTTCCTCTCAAAAAAGGCATTATGCCAAAGATGACCAGGCCTTTGTTCATTTGCCAAATTCTCAATGAGGCCTTCCCTGGCTGCTTTATTTAATGGTATAGTTCCCAGTAAACACTGGCGCATACTCAATGACTGGATCCTCAAGGAAATAACATGCCAGTTATTTATTGAATACTTCTATGAATGGATGAATGAATGGGCACCACACCTCTCAGGATATTGATACCTTCTGAGTATAAGTGTTCTCACACTTATGATGGTTCTTGAGTTCATGATGCCATTAGAAGTGTACACAAGCATCCATTCTTGCTATCACTTTCAGTACAGTGTGAAAAAAAATCATGAGATATTCAGCACTCTGTAATCTATAAGCTTTGGGTAGATGTTGCCTGACTGTGGGTAAATGTAAGTGTTCTGAGTCTGTTTAAGGTAGGGCAATATAAATGATGGCATGCAGTAGGTTAAGAGTAGGAGATGAAAGGCATTTTTCAACTTACAAGAATTTCAACCGAGAATGAATTTATCAGGACAAAATCCTATTGTAATCCCACAAACATACATACATGTGCTTGGGAATTGTCTGGATTATCTGGTTTGCATGAGCCAGGCTTCCAAGCCTTTTGTTTACAAAGGAATATGTTGGGCTGCAGAGTCTACCTGTGACCTTACATAGCCTTGGTATCTGCTCAAAATTCAGGCACTGTGACATATTTGCATCATAGTAGAGCATGACTCAGATTCTAATATGGGATAAGTATTTAGTCTCCCACTTCCGGAAGGTGAATTATCTCCCTCAGTCACCAGACTTAGTTTTGGTTCCATGGAGCAGAAATGTACTTGCTGATGGATATAAATAACCAAGACAGATAAGAAAGTAGCACAAGTTGATACTTTCCATCTTGGTCATAGGCTTTATGCCTACTGGACTAAAAAGTAGATAACGATTGTGTAATGGTTTGAATGAGAATGTCCCTTACAGGCTCATATGTTTTAATATGTGGTCCCCACTTGGTGGAACTGTTTGTGCAGGATTGGAAGGTGTGGACTTGTTGGAGAAGGTATGTCATTGGGAGATGTCTTTGAGGTTTCAAGAGACTCACACCATTCGCAGAGTTTCTTTCTCTGCTTCCTGCCTGTGGATCAAGACATGAGCTCTCTGCGACTGCTCCAAGCCATGCCTGACTGCCTGCCTGCTGGCATGCTCCTGCTGTGATGGTCATGGACTGACTCTCTGAAACTGCAAACCCCAACAAAATAGTACAAAATGCCTTGCTTATGGTGTCTGCTCACAGAAATAGAAAAGTAACTAGGACAATGTATTTCTCATGTTCTTATCCTTAAGTAGAAGGGCATACTCCCTTTTGCAAGACTTGATAGTTAGATCTGAGACTGTGTAGTGTTTTGACATTGGTGGGACACTTCAAAGGAGCGCTGAGGAAAAGGACATGGGCAGTGCCTGTACCAGGAGAGCACATTCAGGCTTCTTCATGTTGTGATACATGTTGGCCAAAAAGGATGAGCTGTTTGGTATGATGAAGACACTGTCTGGTATAAGATACTTATGAAGCATGTATAGAGGACATGGATCAGAAACGAGCTGAAGGTAGAGGTGAGCAAAAGATGGCACCTGTAGAGGCCAGAAGGGCTAATCTGATCCCCTAGGGCTAGGGTTTCAGATAGTCATGAGCCACCACGTGGGTGCTAGGAATCAAACCCAGGTCTTCTGGAAGAACAGCCAATCTTCTTAATCACTGGGCTCTCTCTCCAGGACTTCTTTCCATATTGTTTTAAGTTCTCCCCCATCAGAGTCTATGGAAAATTAGTCCTTAAACACAATATGTCTCCATGGGAGAATAGAAAGGAGGGGAGAGAGGAACACCAATCACCATGGTGAAGTGTGGAATGAACAGGACAGCCAAGTGTTGGCTTGCTGGCCCTAGGGCATGTGTCTCATGGGGGACATGAAGGACAGACCATAGATAATCTAGAATCTCATGAAATTCTGAGTTTCAGTAAGCAACTTGTGAGGGTGAGTTGTAGGTTTGCTGCTTTTTATAATGTTTTTGCATCCTTCTGTTGAGAAACAAGAAGTAGAAGCCGATGGCTGTCTGCAGAGTGAGTGTATTTTCCCAAAGTGTGAGAGTGGAGTCTCTCAGGAAGTGAAGAATATCATCAAAGATAGTAATTTAGACTCTAAGGACAGAAGTTCATTTAATCAAGAACTCATTTGCTTATTCGCTCAATATATATACTCACTTATTCATTTTCTTATCTAACAACTGTCTTTTGAGAGACTACTATGTATCATGCACATGCTGTGCTACAGAAGTCAACAGAATGACCAATATCCTTGATCTTATAAGGCTTGCGTTATTCCTGGGAAGACAGATAATAATCTAAATTTAAATAAAGGTTAGAGAAGATAATTTTATACAGTGAATTTTATGAAGGTAATGAGATCATCAAGAAATGCAGCATTTTAGGGGACAGAGTTCACACTCCTTTGGATGGAATGGTCAGGGGCTGCTTCTCTGGAAAAGGATGTTGCACTTGAACAGCAGGAGGGCTCAGCTGCGTAAAGGTGATGGCTCTCAAGTTTTAAAATGCATTAATAGCACCTGGGAGCTTTCAATCAATACTGATGGTGGGCGCCATCTCCCGCGGTTGTGATTTACTTGATCTAGAGATAAAGTCTAAGATTATTCTAATAGGTACTAAGGCTTACTTACCACAGACCAGAAGACACTACTAGATAGGACCCTATTTGCAGAGAACCAATGGTAGGGAAAAGCTCAGGTTGGTCCTAAGGAAGAAAGAAAATGGGCATGGCTGGGCTGGAGTGGCAAAAACAAATAAGGGAGATTTGGAGAAGGAGGAAAGGATCATACAGGCTGTCGTGAGCTGATGAACTGTAGGATGGAATGGAATCTAAGCAGAGGCTTATGGCTGCCTGCAGAGCCGCGCCTCAGAGGCAGCTGCGGAGGCTGGGTGAGTGGCATGGAGTACCCTCCCATCGATTCCTGTTCTTCCATGTCGTCTCGTAGCAAAACTCATCTCAATTGCAGAACTCTGTCTGCCATCAGCTGCCTGTTTTCCTGGGGTGATCAGTCTCCGAGAAGTTTCCAAACTGTGTTAAAACTGCCAGTGTCTCGGCAAACAGCACAGAGTGTGCTTTCCAGGGAGAGAAGTTCAATAATTAAAATGAGCCCGCACCAAGGAACTGGAGGGCGGTTTGATCTAGTTTAGAGCTGACATTTTCTTAGCAGAAAAATGCAATATCCATAATACATTATTTTGTGCCCAATGAAGTCAACTAGAACAGAACTGTCTCAGGAGAGACCAAGATCGGATTGCCAGAAAGCCTTTTTGAAGGCGATAAGAAAGCCAGTCTTCAGAAACCTAGGCAGGCAGGGAGGGGGTTCATGGCCGCTTCTCAAGTGCCTGCAGGGCAGAGAGGATTCCTGAGCCACCTTGACACTGAATCCCCTCCCCAGAAACTTTAAAAGACAAATAAACACAGAATAACTCCTAGGTAGCCCTGAACATAGGGCCTTGAAAGCCTCTCCAGACCTGCTCAATAGATGGCTTTATTCCAGGGGTGAGGTTTGCCTGTGCCTGGGGGATGGAGCGAAAGGGAGGTGGAGTGCTGTTTTTATTTCTCTAAGAGTTGTCAAAAAGAGAAAATCACTTTCTCTAGGTGGCAGATGTCCCTGCAAAACATGCCTTCAAGCTGAGTTTCCCAGGAAGGCTGTCAGGCTGGAAAGTAGCTTGCCTGGAAGCCCAAGTCCTGGTGAGGGTGAAGAGGTTGTTAAGCTCTCACTCCCTAGGCCTGTTGCACTGTTCTCTTCCTGGGGCTGGCCCTCTTTATTCAAAGGAAGCAGGGAAATTGGCTGCATTCAGGGCCTCCCCTAAGTTCATGCAATTACGGGCCCCGTGTAAATTTGTGTTAGGTTATGCCAAAGACTAAGCAATATTTTGTTTTTTATTTGAACCAATATTTCTTGCTTCACTGACAATAGTCCAAGAGAGGAAGCCTTCAATTAGAGGAGCCGAAAATACTGATTAGAATCAATCAACACCTCTAGAAGTTTAAACACTTAAGTTAATTAAATGGTTCGGTAGACTTGAAGCTAAGCTCGCAAACAGAAATCTCAGCATCATGAAAGGATGCTTGCAGTTAAAAAAAAAAAACACAAAAACCAGATAATTATCTGAGAAACTCGACATCACCCTCACCAAAGGCTCTGTGAAAATGATCAGGCAGGCGGTGCGTTAATTTTCAAGGCAAGCTCACAAGTAGGTTAACACCATAACTCAAAAGCAAAAGCTCGCGACTCCCATCAGCAGACGGGATACTCTCACTAAACCCAGAGATGGGCAACTGGGAAACGGGTGATGACCGTGAGTGTTTAGCAGTCCTGAATATTTTAAGAGACCAATTTCCTTACCCTCACTGCTAACAAAACCAAGTACAAAACACACATGGATCTTGTTGGTTTTAACTTCAGAAGATAAGATACGTTCCGAACGGGCGAAAACACGATAGAAGTGCCTTTTGAGAACGTGGTGTAAAGACAGATCAGATGTCTTCGGTTGGGCTCACTTTACACAAACCCTGAGATGTGTTCAGGTCACGAGAACCACTGGGAATACATTCACAGACTAGGGAGTTTGGAGTGAGGACAGAACAGGTGTCAAACAGACAAGCAAAGTTCTCTAGTCAGCTGCAGATATCTGAGCTCCATGGTAGCACTGGAAGAGGCAGTATGTATAATAGTCCCACTCCAGATAAGAAAGGAAGTCCTGGTGCGTTCCAGTTCTGTGTCATGTTGTTGGCTCAGGGTTTCTGTGATGGTGATGGAGTAGGAGTGTGGAGAAGATTTCCGGGTGCTTATCACATGATAGTCTCCCAGGGAAAGGGTAACTATAGTTTGTGAGGTGTGAACAAGATCACAGTAGGGATCCCCTGGCTCTGGATAAGGGCAGGAACTCTATGGTACTGCACTAAAGGACTCTTGCCTCATTGAGATTATTGCTTGGCCCTAGGCAAGATCAGGGTTCATATTTGCCTGGGTTGAATGAGGTTGGCCTGTAGTTTGTGTGACTCCAGGCTACAGTCCCCCAGTTTGGTGTACATACTAACAAGGGAGTCAACCCATGTGCTCTAGTTTGGCTTTTAGTGTTGTGATAAAACACCATGACTACAAGTAACTCAAAGGAAGAAAGGGTATATTTCAGCATACACCTCCATGGCACAGTCCATCATTGAAGGAAGTCAGGACAGGAACCCAAACAGGAACCTCTAGGCAGGAACCAGAACAGAGACCATGGAGCACTGCATCCTGGCTTGGTCCTCATGGCTTGTTCAACCTGTTTTTTTTCTTCTTTTGAAGAATTATTTTATTACTTATTTTCAAACATCTTTTTAATGTTTATGGCTGTTTTGCCTGTATGTATATCTGTGTACTATGTGTATGTGGTGACGATAGAGGGCGTCAGAGTACCTGCAGCTGGAGTTACAAATAGATGGTTATAAGAACTTCCATGTGTATGCCATGTGTATCAAACCCAGGTCCTCTAAGAGCCAGTGCTCTTAACCATTGAACCACCTCTCCGGGCCCTTAACTTTTTTTTCTAATACAACCTAAGACCAGTCCGTGGATGACACTACCCATAGTGAGATGAATCCTCCCACATTATTCCTTAACAAAATAAATGCCCCCACAGACTTGCCTACAGGACAATTGGATGAGGGAAGTTTTTCACCTCTTTCTAGATGACCTGAGCTTTTGTTAAGTTGATAATATCTAGCCCCTATAATATATACAACATATGTTTAATGGATAGCCAGCAGGTCCCATATTGTGCTATCTGGGTACAGAACGCTTTTCATGGCCCTTCCAAATGCTTAACAAAAATGCTTTTCCTTCAGGTGGAGTCTCAGCAGAAGGTCTGACTTTTAAAGCCTTAGCGTAGCTTCTCGTTCGGTAGGAAGTTTTGCGTCTCAGTCGCCCGAGCTTTTAAATAGAGACGACACAACTTCATAGCATTCTTGTGAGAATCAGAAAACACAGCCCAAGAAAATGCTTAGTAATTTGCCCTTTCCATCCCCCCTGAAATGCTTTTCTTTGGCAGAGGGGCTGCAGTGCAGAAATAGACATTTTTAAAACTACAAGATTAGATGCCTGTAAGGATGAAGGTTCACATTGTAAAGAGAAGGTGATTTGGACTGGGCTGTGCTGTTGATAGGTGCTGTGGATTAGTATTGATCTACAGAACATACTTTCAGGAGTGAGGCGGCTGCATAAAGCAAGGAGACCTGGTAAGACTGGGTTGTGTTCTGTTCCCAGCTCAGTGTGCAGGTCAGGCTCCAAACGCTTAGCTGGGGAAATCCTGAGCTGTATATAAAAACGTGTGTATGGCGCCACATCTGAGGTCTCTGTACACAGGCAGGGCTTACTGCACTACCTCTCAGAGCACGTGCAGTAACTTCTCTTCTGTTGTGTTGGCCAAAACAAAGTAACATTGCCTACCACCTGCCACAAATGCAAAGGGAGCGAGGGCGGATTTGTCTGGATGGGACACAGGGCTTAGTTCCTCCATGTGTCAATGTTCCGACTGCCTGGCAGTCCGTCCTGGTCACAGTAGACTTCCTCTTTCTGCTCATGCAGGGCTCAGGATAGAAAGTCATCACAGAGACTTAGCCGGACAAGAACTCTGGGGCTGGGTTCTAACTGTCTGGGAACACAAAGACTTCCCTTGTCAGGTGGCATGGCTTCTTAAGGGAGCGTGTTCCTGTTTCAGAGTTTCTAGAAGAACTGGGTACCGCTTCTCAAGATGACTTTCTCTCACACTCTTAGAGTGACAATGAACAGCATTATTGTCATCTTTGGTTAAGGGACTGAGCCAATGGCTGCGGTGCAGGCACGATTAGGAGGAGGAAAGAGGCTATCACACACTGGTGCTTATTTGAGCACTGGCATCCTCTCGAGTCCTCCACAGAAATGTATTTCTGGAATTTCGTGAGTTTGGGGAGGCAGGGCACGATATTCTGAGTTACCAGCCCTGTCTCAAAGAGGCAGTACTCCACAAGGATTTTATAGTCAAAGGAGATTTGGATTGGCCTCTGGTTCTACAAATGTGCAACCTTTATAACCTTTGGCCCCTTAGGTCCTCTCAGATCCCTTCCTTTGGGTGAGGGACAATACCCAATTTATCATATGGGTATTTGACACTCAAATATGGAAACATAAAGAAGGGGCTAACTGTGGTGATTAAAGCATGGGAGTAACTTACTTCTTCCTTCTAGGGCTCTTTGGGTCATTTTACAGTGTTGGGCTTTCTTCAGATACGTGACAGGGCTGCCTGCAGGTAGGTTAGTAGAGACCCCGCCCCCTCCCATGATTCCTACATAGGAGACATGGTGTGAGAAGGTAACAGATGCTGTTGCTAGACCAATGTTCTTAAATGGTGCTGGGCTGATGGGAGAAGTGGGAGTTAAATGTGAGCAACGGCATAGTTAGGTAGAAAGCAAAGGAGATCTCCAGGGAGCAAACTCTCATCTACATCTGTGTGGTAACTCTTTCAGATACTGTTCTGAGAAGACACTGGGTCGGGGGCGGGGGGAGGTGGGGCAGAGATGAGAAATGATGGGCTCTACTTAAGATACACGCTAACTAGGTACCCCTTAGTTTGAGAATAAGCCACAGAACAGCCTATCAGTGCAAGAGCTCTTGCTCAACTTGTTTATATATTATCAGGGCTCGGGCTTTTCAGTCTTCTGTTTTCTTAGCCTAAGTTCACTGTAGAACTTAGTTAAAACAGCTTGTGGAAGGAGCCAGCTTCTAAACCGTTTCTCTGTGAAATTTGTGTTTCATTACAAATACTATATATACAAATAATATATATATGTATATATATTATATACAAATG
>OU015746.1:27147302-27168309 GCA_907169655.1 Acomys percivali
ACACACACACACACACACACACACACACACACACACACACACACACACTCATATACACTCCAGTTTCCAGCATCAGTTTGTCTAGACACTAGAATTTCAGGACCTGGGTTAGGAGAAAGTTCAGAGCCCATAATTATGCACTCAGCACTTTCTTTAGCTAACTGGGTTCTTTGACAAACAAATAGGTTCTTTAGTGACCATCAATTTAATGCTGAATTAAAAAAAAAAAAGAAGAGAGTGTTATCTTTTGTAAGTTTACAGGCTTCTTTCCTCTCATTGCAGCTCAGACAGTAGGGAATTTCATTGTCCTCTCTGCATTTTCTGGTGACAAGGAAGAAGGAGAGAAAGAACGCTGCGGACGTCGAGGCTACATTCTTTGTAGAAAACATAAAAGGGAGGCCAAGTCATACCGTCAGGTAAGGTGAAATAAGTCTGGGATAGAAATATGTGTCAAATAATTGGGAGAGAAGATAAGGCAGTGAGTGAGGCATGGATTGACACCACTGTCAGGCCTGCTTTATAGATCAGGAAATGGTGACAGAACACAGTAAATGACCTGCCTGGGGCCTGCTAGTGCTCCAACAGGACCCAGAGACAAGTGAAAGCACCCCCAGTGCTCTCACAGCCCCCCGCTCGCAGCTCCAGCCAGAGAACAGCATTTCATGTCCACTCCCACTGCAGACAGTGCCTGCCAGCACAGTGCGCAGCAAGAGAGACACACAGGAATGAAATGATTTCTTCTCAGCACACGGGCTGAACATCACTCTTAAACACCCTGAAGGTTAGCCGACTCGCACAGTAGGGGCTCAGGCTCCTTGTGGGAACACGTATGATTCATTATGCCAAATGTTGTTGGAATTAGAAATTGTTTTGGATTAGTCATCCTTTCATTTATTTGACAAAGAAGGTATTGAACACGCTGCTCAGACTTTGGCAAACCCTAGGAGGGAGGAATGCATTTCCCAAATTGGATTATTTTTCTGAACTTGTTGGTCATTATTTCCTGGTTGACATGTTTTGTAAATCTGTCTAGAAAATCAGCAGGGACTTCAGGAGGTTAAAGGGATTGATGCGTGCTTGAAATGAAGCCGGTCACGGTGCAGCTAAGGAGGCAGCGATTTTACGAACTTAACCCTGATCCCCCGCTTTTCACCCAAATGAACATTCTTTTACTTTCAGAAAACAAATACAATGCATGTCTATATTGAAAAAAAAGCTTGCATCTACAATATTAAAGATCCATTGCAACTGAACTTTTCTTTTAATTAAAATGAGCATTAAAATTAAATAACCTTAAATAACACCTTCAAAGTTGATTAATCTTGGTCTCTGCTCAAGAAACCTATGTGCTTCCAACCTGTTGGCATTTGCTAAAATATTAGTAATGAGAAAACTATCCCAGGGAGGCTAACCTGGGCTTAGCTATTCAAAAGGCTTTTAGAAAGTGTCCTATAGCTGGGACTTTGAAAAGGTAAGTCAACACAAGGGACAGAGGAATTCCTTGGGCTTTCCACTGCCTAGTTACACTTGTCATAGACTTGGGACCTATAGTCCCTGACAAAGGTCACCAAGAGAGAGCTGGGAACATTGCCTACTCATGGTGGCCAAGAATTTGAAAATGGTCTACAAGTCTTTGGAGGCAACAATAACCAGTTCTTTGTGTTCTGAGTTCTAGAGAGTGAGAATTTGAAAACGGGCTTTGGTCCACAAGTCATTGGGGCAACAACAACCAGTTCTTTGTCTTCTGAGTTCTGGAGAGTGACAGAGCCATGAAGTGGAGATATGTCTGGTGGCTACTGATTATGATAGAAATGTCGTTTTTTTTTCTTTTTGGTTGGGGTGAAGTTGACCCTTCTTTTAACAATTTCACCTCTTTATTAACTCAAGTTGTCTATCCCTGAGATTGCAGTTTTATTTTTCTCTTTTGAATCAACAAAAGACTTCTAAGTAGTCAACTACTGGAGAAGAAAGCAAAGAGGGAAGAGGGGCAAAGTTGCATTTGATATCTACTCTGGCCAGACACCATGGTACTGTTCCATAATGTATTATTTCCTTTTATTCAGCCAGGAATCATCAGAAGTTGATTTTATTAGGAATTATCCTTGTTTTCATTTGGTATAAAAATCCATGTAATTTGTTAAAGGGCGTACAGAAAATGAGAGAGTTGGTACGCACATGTTTGTTTGTTTGACACTAACTCCTGGGTGATTTTTTTGAGGCCAGCCGATGATGCATATGTATTGTCAGGAAGGAAGGCTGTTCAGACAGTGTTAGTAGATAGGGTGAGGCCAGGACATGGCACTGATATCCCTGTGATGAGTAAGATTGTTGTGACAATCGTAAGACACTGGCTTTTCTGCTTGCCTGTTTTGAGTTGCCTGTACTTATTCTTTCTACATTAGTAGAAGGCAGTTCTGTTGGCCTGGGATGCTCTCACTCTATTTCATCCATATTCATACTTCTCTTTCCAGATCTTGCACAGGGGTTGGGTTATGACTTAGTGGGTGAAGCGCTTGCTATACAAGCAGGAC
The DNA here is from genome assembly GCA_907169655.1 of Acomys percivali. NCBI lineage: Eukaryota > Metazoa > Chordata > Mammalia > Rodentia > Muridae > Acomys > Acomys percivali. Next base: position 27,149,834 of record OU015746.1, read on the forward strand.
CTGGGTGTGGATTGCTAGCAAGCACGTAAAAGCCCAGTGTGGTGATATGCATCTATAATCCCAGCATTGGGGGAAGATCTCTAGGCCTTGTGGGGCAGCCAGTCTACTGAAACAGCAAGCTCCAGGTTCAAGAGAGACCCTGCCTCAAAATATAAGTTGGAGAATAAAAGACACTCAATGTTGATCCCTGGCATCCACACGCACACATGTGGGTTTATACTCACATTCACACACACACACACACACACACACACACACACACACACATACACACCCCCCCCACACACACACACTCAGAGAGAGAGAGAGAGACAGAGAGATAGAGAGAGAGTCAGGGATTTTTTTTTAACCTTTAGATATGGATAAGATGTGTCCTACTTCAACTTCTGAATTTTGTCAGGCTAAACTAGAGTAGGAGAAGGAGAGCTACACCTTCTCCACCACAGTGGACATATTTTGAGATGTCAGTGGGAGTTCTAGATAGCACCTCTTTTGCTAGACAACTCTTCTTCCCACCAGATAGACAGGTCTCCAAGATTTGGGTGTACTTATTACCATGCCTAGATGGCTTGCTGATTGGGTGAAAGGGGATGTTAGATGTATACTGGGAAATTCAATGTCTTCTTCGAGGAATCTGGGTTTGGGTTGAGCAGCCAGCTAGTCCAGGATGGCCTTGATCTTGAGACTACCTCATGTGAGGCTCTTTTCTCTCTCAGGTGATTTCTAGGCATCTCAGGGTGACAATTAAAGCTACCTAGACCATTCAGTCATCCCTGAGTCCCTTGATATATTTTTAAAGGCATCTAATCAAGTTCTTCTGGTAGCTTACTCTCAGTTGAGAGCATTTCTGTGATTTGCATCTCAAATGTCTTACTAAATACCTTTAGTTATTTGTATTCTGTATTTTTGTTTGTTTCTTTGGCTTTTGGAGACAGGGAGAGTGAACGCAGGAACTGTGACAGTTGTTCTAGGTCTGATGGTGTCAGTCTGAAGTGCCCCAGGGGAATCAGGTCAGGTGATTATCCTATTGCAACAGATGGACTAAAGTGTGGGGACACAGTCTGTTCACTGCTGCCATTTGCAAGAAAGAGCCTCTTGGGATAGGGACTTAGAAAGGGTACCGTCTGTTGTCTTGACCAGGGAGACACTTCCCTGACTACCCATCAACTCTGAATTCTTCCCAGCACTCATCCTGAGTGAGTATTTTAATCAATTTGTATGGTTGTCACAAAAATACCTGAAGCTGAGTAGTTAATATAAAAACTTTCTGCGGAAGTTTTGGAGGATACGAAGTCCACGAACAAGGTTCCAGTGACTTTTGTTGTTGGATGAGGGCTATATCTTTTAGAGTCAGGGTGGGTACTGCATTTTCTCATGGCAGAGGGTGTAAGGGCAGGCTGGCCAACTGTTTTATGGTTCATCTTTTATAAGGTTTTATAAAGTTCTTCATGACATTCACGGCTTCACTATGCCGCACAGTTCACGGGCAGTACCGGAACTCTGTAAACCATCACTGTGGGTATTGGGACAAGTCACTTTACCGAGGAGGGAACATGCCCCAGCAAGAGCTGGCACTTTTTGCAAAGTGGTGGGATCTCTCAAGGATCAAGGGCTCAAGGAAAAACACCAACCAGCAAACGGTTCTATGGTGGATGATATAATTTATGACGTTCACTTCTGGCCTGGATGCCACTCTGGATTCTTGTTATATGGGGTGAAGGGTTGAAATGCTGATGGGTAAGGAAGTCTGGGGAAGTGTGTCACTGCTAAGGAAAGCTACTGTGTTTGGAGCAGCTGCTGAATGCAAGACCTTGGTGGGCAGACCGTGTTGAATCTTGTTGCCTCTTCAACTGCTCTTTATCTCTTAGAATGTAGAGAACCATCCCCCCAGAGCAAAGCAAGTCAACTTTCCTGTCTGTGTTATGTGATACTTTTCCCTGAAGAATCTATGAACAAACATCTGATCACCCAGACAGACCGAAGAAATAATTCCACTAAAGTTTAGCTTGGTAAACCTCCTACAGGGGTGTGGTTAACCACTGAAGAAAAATGCCCCTTGCCCCAGCAATCATTTAATGGCATATATATCCTTATGAAGGGATGTGGTCTTATGTGGTTAGTGTGCTGCCTTTTGAGGCTTCCCTCTTCTCCCTGATGGGCCCTATCTTGCACAGGTCTCCCATGGATCATCACAGTTTAGGCAGGCAACAGCCATCTCATGCCTAGATTCTACAGCATTCTACAGCAGGGTAATAAAATAAAATAACAAGTCCAAGTGTGTCAAGGATACAGTGGTGGCTCATGAGCAGCTACCAGGGTCAAGGTCTGGAAGACTGACTGTGAGGGGCCACAAGGATGTGATGTAAATATCAAGATGGTTGCAATGGTACCTAGTGAGAGTATTTGTAAGATTATGTCACACTGTACAGTTGAGTCACTACTACTCAGTTGAGTACACACTAATTTTGTTTGTGTACACTAAATTCACTAAAGGGAGGGAACAAAATGTCCTTATATCATAGGCAACACTATTTCAATTGTCTTATTAATGAGGAAACTCATTATTGAGGTACGAGGAAGTTGAATAACTTGCTCAGTGTCATGACTGGTAAGCGATGGAGATGTCAAACCCAGGAACTAAATAAGTCTACCAATTGTCACCTCCAAACTGTTAAAAGCTGCTGATGCAAGCAAGTTATAGCTCATCATCTAGGCCGGAAAGCACATCATCCCTAAGAGGCAGGTGCAATGGACAGGAAATACTTGACCTCTCATAGTGGACCTTACAGAAGTAGCAGCTGTGTTGGGAAGGCCATTCGGGTCCATATGCAGTTAGTCGTTTTTGAAGCAGGCACAGGAGCACTAAGGCCTGGTGCAGAGACCCGTGATCCCAGGAGACTTTCCCCTTCTGCCTGCAAGTGTGATTTAAAACCTCCAGGCTAAGCTCATTTTGCCAAATTGCTCCTGCAGGATTCCCTTTCAAGGCCAACTCTAGAAATTTCTAGCTCAGCAAATCCTATTCAAAGCCAGAAAACGTATCCATCCAAGCCACCTCTGAAACAGAGGAATGCAGGTTTTTTTTTTTTAATTTTGTGCTTTGCAGAAAGCAATAAATGTATTTATACACAAATTTACAGGTATACAACACCATGCTGATTATATTTGAGCGAAGAGAGAAAATTACATCTGTACATCTGTGCGTGGTTGCTAGCCTGGCCCTCTGTGTGGGGAAGGTGCTGCAGTCCTCAGCACGCACACAGGCTGCTGCGTGTCGTATTTCATATCAGGTAGTGCAGTTTAGAGAGGTAGGCTCCTGTCTTACTTCACAGCCTCAGGTGGGAGGATGCAGACTGTTTTAAAGTGGAACCCAGAGGACCTGAAAGGTCATGTCAGGTCTCAGAGAAGGACGTTCAACATTAGAGAGATCGGACTTAACTGTGACCAAGGAACTACTTAGAGCCAGAGATGCCAACATTGCACAGGCTGGAAGTCAGAGATCTGAGTTCAAATCCTAGTTGCCCCTGCATCCACCAAGGGGGCTGGACTGAAATCAGGTCCTTTAACCTCTCCAGATTTCTTCTTTTCCATGCACAAATTGTGCAAATCAGTACTAATTCACTTAGTTATTGTGCAGATCAGGTATGAGAAGGACATATTATATGCTCAGTAAATTATAGCTAATAGGGTTGGTCACGTTAATTCATGTAACTATTCTGATGTGTCTTGCATGCAAGAGATTTGAATGCTGTTGGACTGGCCAGTAATTGACCCAAACAGTACTTTCTTTATCACTTAAGGGGCCTTGCCCCAGGAGAGGCTTTTGTTGTCATTTTACTGTGCTTGGTGGATACTCCGCAACACATATGGGAACATCACGATTGCTCAAAGTGGCCAGAGATGATTTACCCAGCTCTTCCTTTATTACACAGCCACCAAGTGACAGGGCAGGCTCTTGGAACCCAATATTCTGAGTTTAGGGTGTTGTCCTGTGTGGCGTGCGCGGCTCGCCCTCGGGTCAGTGCCCCTTCCCCCTTCACATGCTTTCTCTGTTTTCCTGCAGCCCCTGCTCCAGCAGAGGCAGCCGGGTTCCTGGAGATTGCCTTAACGAGCAGATCTGATGAATAATCATGAATTCGGTCAGTTCTGGTGTTGCCCTTTCGGTACTGAGCTAAGGATAGATTTATAGACACTGACTCTGGCTGGTATTTGGGAATGGATAATTACCTTCACTTACTATATCCTAGCTGCTTTGCCTTAGTATTTACTGCGCAGAGTTCTGCCCTTTTCCAACTGATTGTGAACATGCGCATGCCATAGGCAACTAAGTGACATGATCCATTTGAGGTGGCCATAAACCTAAGGCTTCCACCAGAAATGATGCAAAAAAAAAAAAAAATTAATGGGACATGAAATCAAGTAAATGAAATTGAGTACAGTAATTAGTTCATATTTTAATCCTCAGGTCTGTTTATTATCTGTCGACTGGTGAGCAATTAAGTGAGTGCCACTGAGATGATTAGCTTTGTTTCAGAAGAGGTTTATCGATATGTCAGAGCAGATGAACCTAGGAGTTCTAAATGGCTTTATTTTGAACTGCATAGCAGTACATTCACAAGGTGGATAGACAATATGAGTACATAGATGACTTTTATTTTCTGTAACAGAACCATTCTGGAGGATATTGGTGTGGGAATGAGTGGGAAGGTTCAACGTGCACAGAAACAGTATTTATAGCCCTACGTTCTTTTCTTGAGCATGAATGTATGAGTGATATGTGTACATGTGTGTGTTACATGTGTATAGCATGGGTGTAAGATGTGTGTGTGTGTGTGCATCCATGCATGGGTGTGTGTACGCTCATGTGTGTGTGTGTGTGTGTGTGTGTGTGTGTGTATGTGTGCATCCATGCATGTGTGTATGTATGCTCATGTGTGTGTGTGTGTGCATCCATGCATGGGTGTGTCTATGCTCGTGTGTGTGTGTGTGTGTGTGTGTGTGTGTATGTGTGCATCCATGCATGGGTGTGTGTACACTCATGTGTGTGTGTATCCATGCATGGGTGTGTCTATGCTCATGTGTGTGTGTGTGTGTGCATCCATGCATGGGTGTGTCTACGCTCCTGTGTGTGTGTGTGTGTGTGTGTGTGTGTATGTGTGCATCTATGCATGAGTGTGTGTATGCTCATGTGTGTGTGTGCATCCATGCATGGGTGTGTCTACACTCGTGTGTGTGTGTGTGTGTGTGTGTGTGTGTGTGTGTGTGTGTGTGTACATCCATGCATGGCTGTGTGTGTATGCTCCTGTATGTGTGTGTGCCTGAAGCTGACATTGTGTGCTGTGCTGGCTGGTTTTATGTCAACTGGACATAAGATAGAGCCATTTGGTAAAAGGAAAGCTCAGTTGAGAAAAAAAATACCCTACAGATTGGCCTGTGGGGTGTTTTCTTCATTGACGCGGGAGGGTCTAGCTCCTGGTAGGCTGTGTCACTCCTGGGCTGCTAGTCCTAGGTGCTGTAAGAGGGCAGTCTGAGCAAACCGTGTGGAGCAAAGCCAGTCAGAAGTGTTCTTCCATGACCCATGCTTCAGGTTCTTCCTCCAGGTTCCTGCCTTGCCTTCCTTTGATGATGGACTACGACGTGGAAGTGGAAGTGAACTGAATGCTTACCTCTCCACCTTGCTTTCGGTCATGGTGTTTCATCACAGCAGGAGAAACAGTAAATGAGACAGGTGTCCTCCTTCATCACTCTCTGCTTTACTTACGGAGGCAGGACTCTCCCTGAGCCTGGACCTCACCAATTTGAGCTGGTCGAGCTAGCCGGCTTTCCGTGGGCATCACTTCCCTCTGCTTTCCAAGAGCTAGAATTACAGGCAGCCAGTGCATCCACCACACTTTTACAGGTGTTCTGGGGGATCCAAGCTCAGGTCTTCAACTTCTGGGGTGAGGACTTCCTCCAGTGAGCCATCCCCACAGGCCTACTCCTAAATCTTTAACTGCAACGGTGTGATTGACTCTTCCTTCTGAGATCCAGGGAAGCATCTTCGAGGGCTACATTTATTTGGTTTGTGTTTTCCGAGCTTTATTTTCACATTTCTTGCAATCTGTTTTTGGCTTGGCTTGATATTGCTGGTCTTTTTTTTTTTTTTTTTTTTGGAAGGGGTAATTTGGTGACTTCTATATGCATCTTTTGTGGCTGCTTTCTGTAGCTTATATTTGAGAAATAATTGGCCTGTGGCTTTGTTGTCTTGAGGCTGCATCTATTAATGGCCTCGGCGTTCTGCTCGCTGATGCAGGAAGTGTGATTTTAGGGGTATCCTTACTCTCTGCTGGGGTGACTCATCTAAATCACCTAAAATGGTTCTTGAACCCTGGGATTTGGTAGAACTGTAAATCTAATGTGGCACATTAAAAATTGGAACTTTGAGTCAGGAAAATTAGGATCAGGTCCTAATTCTACCACTGGGTGTTAGTGACCTTTGGCAGGTCTCTTGCCTTTCCTGGCATTTAGTGATGGTTCTGCAGGTGTGTTGGAAGAGATGACCCGACAGGTGCTCCTGGGTATAGAGACCTGGAATACAATCACTTGTTTCAAGTATGAACCTTAAAGTGGAAGGTGTGACTTCTTTAAGTTTTCATGAACACTTGACATAGATCAGAACAACGAAGAATAGGTAATTCAATGTAAGAAATTCTTCCTCAGTTGATTTTCATTCCCATGCCTTTGGAAATGAGATTTTTTTTCTCAAAGTCAGGCTAGTTCCCAGAAGTGCTATGAGCACTATTCCTCCCTTTAGGTGTGCTGTCATTGGCTTCTTTTTAAAGATTTATTTTATGTGCTTGTGCCTGTGTGAATTTATGTACACTACATGTGTCCAGATACCTAAAGAGGCCAGAAAAGCGTTTCAGCTCTCCTAAAGCTGGAGTTACAGGCAACTGTGAGCTGCCTGATGCTGGAAACTGAACACGGAATCTGTGCAAGAGCAGTGGCTGCTCCTGATTCCTGAGCCATCTTTCTTAGTCTCTTTCACTGGTTTTAAATAAACCAAGACCACACTCAACATTTTTGTAAAATGGTGACAAATGATCGTTGCCGTGGCGACAGTCAGGTCTGAAGCTGAACCTCAATCAAATTCCAGTTTTTAAGTTTTCTGTCTTTAAAATTTACCTTGTGGTACAGCAACTCCCTCCTTGCTTTAAGGAAACAATACAAAGAAAGATGTTAAGTCTAAAGGAAGAGGATGGTGGCCATTATAATGTCACTCTAGTGGGCCAGACCAGAGGTACATGCAGGTTAGGGTGGTGTAGGTGGAATAGTGACTCAACAGACTGCCTTCAGATGCAGCATCTTCTTAGACTGCCCCACTGTGAGCATCTACAATCGATGATCCAGGAAATTGCTCAAGGGACTGAGCTCTCCTTTCCCAGATGTAACTATAAAAAGGCCCCAAGACACCCCCCATGGATCAGTCACCACCCTCTGGCCGGTGCGTTTGTACTGTGAATGGCCAGCATCTGGCATCTCAGCCCCGGTTTGCTAGACTTCTCAGAGGCTACTTTACCCAGTCTGGGTAGGACTGCTTCCCAGAACTCCAAACATTGGCTTCTAACACTGGCAAAGACAATCATCCTATCTTGATCTTGGGAGTGATTCCAGGGCTGAGACAAAGAACTGAAATGAATTATTCTAACACACTACCTCGCAGCTATTCCATTGCTCTTCCCAGGTGCCCTGAAGAATTCATTTACCTTGAATTTGTGAATAATTTAACATATAAATTCAAAAATCTCTGTTAATATTGACATTAACTTCATTAGGGTTGACATTATGACTATAGAATTTTGATTATGACATTCTGGGCATAATTTAGGCACTTTGAAAGCTCTAGTCTATATTATCTTCATTTACTCATTCAATTTCTTTGTTCAGCAGTATTTACCCACAGTTCATTATGTGTGTAGGGAGATATTTTTAAGGAGTACAATCCACTCTGGGACTGCCAAGAGTTAACAGTCTAGTTGAAAGACAGGGTCTTCTGCTAGACCACAAGCTCCTTAAAGACAGGACCCCTGGTTTTCCGGTCTGAATTCCCCTACTGAGCTAGAGCCAAAGCTAGGCAAACAGTTATTAGTGTGGAGTTTACAGAGAAACCTTGGCCCACTTTAAGCAGTGTCATGAATCAGAAGTCCAGAATTAAACCCAACCTTGGCACTTTGGTTTGCATGACCTTGGCCCTCATTACCCTAGTGAGGGGCTCACATCGAGAGCACACTCACTGAGCTGATGTGGACCGACAGAAAGAAAGTTCTTTTTGGTCGTCAGTGTGCTTTAAGTTAGACTTGCGATAAAAAGCTAAAGACCACATAGAGACAATGGCGGAGGAGCCCAGGCTCTCCGTTAGCACCAGCATTCACGTGCAAGCCCACACTGCTATTGTGTAAAGGCTCACAGCTCTCTCCCACTTCAGAGCCACTGTGCTAGGTGCTGTGCTCACCTGGAAGGTCCTTCCTTTGTCCCATCACCCTGTGAACCTAACAACAACAATTTTCTCAGTAAGACCCACACTGGCCACCCTGTGTAGACTTGCAACTCATGCTGCCATGTTTCACTCTGGCTCTCTTTTTGCTGTTTAAGTCCTCAAAGCCTTTGCCATATTCTGATGCTCTATATTTACACCCTTCTTCTTCTCCTCCTCCTCCTCCTCTTCCTTCTTCTTCTTTATTATCTGTCTCCCCCACTGGAATCACTGTATAAATAGGGATCTATAGCCCTCTTATCCACTGCTGCCCACGATAGATAGTCATTATCTGTTCTTTGGATGAGACGATGGGAAGTTCCTTACAAAGCAGGTAGACAGTGGCCAGCTATTGCCAATGAGACTCCATAGCCATTTGTGAGCCGACACCATGCCTTGTCCCTCTAATGGATCTGAAATGCCTTCAGGGCAACACTTAACTGTTTAATCCTTCTATGTCTTCCACCATATATAAAAAAGGTAGACACAGATTGGTACTTTATAAATATATTTTTAAAAAATTCATGAAGTATATTCTCCTTTGAAATTTTCAGAAGATGTCTTAGTGGTAAGTATCAAAAGCCCTCACTTTCCGCCTTGTCCCTAAGGGCATTTGAAGCTTTGCGCAGATTTTATCCAAATATTCCAACTTCAATTTATATTTATTTATTTTAATTTTATGTGTGGTTGTTTGTCCTGTGTGTAGGAGTGTGCACCATACACATGCTTGATGCCCATGGAAGCTGTAAGAGGGCATCATATCCTCTAGTACTGGAGTTACAGATGGTTCTGAACCACCATGTGGGTGCTGAGAATCGAATGGGAGTCTTTTGGAAGAGCAGCCAGTGTTCCTAACTACTGAGCCATCTTTCCAGCCCCTCCCACTTCAATTTAAATGCCAAGGTATATTTCCTGTATAGTCAACGAATGTAACACACCTCGGGATTTCAAAGAAAACAAAAGTATAATGTTTTTGTTCCTGGGACACCAACAGTTGCTTGGATTATCATCCAGTGACTGAACGACTCATTTCACAAACATTATTTAAGCACTTACTGTCTGGCGGATGCTGCATTAGGTACCTGGTATCTAAGGATAGCTTTTGCTTAAGAGGTTTACTTAGGTAATTCCTTCATCCATTAAACATGTGTTGGCTGCCCTCATATGCTCAATGTATTAAGTGCTGAGAATACAGCACCAGCCAAATAAAAATTTCCATCAGCAAAGAATTTCCGTTCCAACAGAAGCAAGAATAAACAGATACAAGACCCACAGTAATGGGAATCATAGTAGATTGGTTGGAGTGAGCACATTTTTAACACAAAAACGTAATATTTTTTTTATCTTTTTCCAGGCCACATATGCTATCTGTTGGTTAACACTTTGTTGTTCTCTTTCATTATTTTTTGCAAGGAAACTTTAAAAAATTTAAACATTTCTTAGGTCCTGGGCTTGACTTGACATACCAGGTAATGATTGGCAAGGCCTCAAGTACAGGAATTTACAACTTTCTTTGGAAGGGAAGAAGAGGCAACAACCAACTGGCTGAGTGCAGGGAGGGCTCTTGAGAGGCCAGAATAGGGAGCCTGAGGCAGATGATGGCTGGAGAGATAAATCTGGCATCCATGGTGGAGGGAAGCGCTGTCTTGTGGCATACGGCATACAGTAGCACTTCCACGTCTACTTTCCCCATTTGTGTTATATTTAAGTACCCTGGTTCTTATTCCACCTTAATCTCTAATTAGGCAAATAAGGCATTTCTACCAAGAGGTCCCAGCGAAGTGCTACAGAGAGCGCCTTTACTTGCCACACTCTTGCACGTGTCAGGACAATGTGGTTCTACTTGCTTATTCCCAGCAATTCGTGTGCTCATGTGAGGCACTCTCTCAAGGACGAAGATACTTGGTTCTTTGACGAGAATGAGGCTGCATTGTCTGTCTCAGTTATTGATTCTGAAATAGTCTCTTTTCTGATTCAGAGACACACAAGGCACATATTTCACATGTGACTTTTAAGGTTTCTTTTCAATTAAAAATATAATCTACAGCACCATAGCAACACCTATGGACTTTCCCCTCCCTGTATTTTGAGCAGAGCTGGAGACTCCTGAGGCTGAGACCCAGGAAAGTCAATGCTGCTACTTTACCTTCTGAGGGAGCAGCAAGCACGGCAATCTGAAGGGCTGGTTATCATTCTTCCTTACTATGATCCAAGATAGCTATTTTATCACTTTCTCTTGGAATAGACCTTAACTATAGCCACGTTGTCATGCATGATGTATGCACATGTATGTATGTATGTATGTATGTATGTATGTATGTATATACATGTGTACTCAATATATGTTTATATTCCCCAATAGACGTGTGGCTTTTCTGAGTAGAAATTTGGGGCTGTGTGTTCAGAGCCCAGTACACACAGCAGGAGCATAATAGCCATAGAGAGAGGAGAAAATGAACCAGAGATCGGGCTGACGATGCCCTGTGAAGAGGCTAACACATTTTTCAGGGCACTACTTTATCCTTTGGGAATGAAGAACTCAAAGGAGGTTTTGAAGATGAAATTGTCCAATTTCTCCCAAGTAAGTGATATTTTTTTTTTTTTGTCTATTCTTACTATTGGAACTTAATCCACAAAACATTCTTTCCCAATATTATCTTTTGTTTCACCCTACAAATAACCTACTTTATACTAGATATTAATCTAAGCACTTAAAATGATTAGCAAGCTAAGGAGCTTGATTATTAAAAACAGTTAATCCCTACCTTTTAAAAAATTGAGGCATTTGAATCTCTGAATATGTCCATTTATCACCAACCTCCAATAAGGCACCCAGGAATTCCTCATGTAGGACATGAATAATTTTACAAAAAAAAAAAATGCAGTTGCTAATGGTGTCTTACATCCACACAGTTTTATAAAACAAAGCAAATGATTACCATCAATTATAATAACCTCAGCAGACAAGGCTACATGCAACATACAGCTCTTCAGATAGCAGCCACTGCAGTATGCCAAGGAAAATGCCTGGTACTAATTGACTCATCATGATCAGGAATGATAGATGGGGCAGATGGCAATGCCATTGCTCACTGTCAAAAACAAAACCACATGCTTTATTGCAAGAAGTGTCTACTGGGGTCCTCTCAAAGGACACCCAGGAACAGGAACCAAGGGAGGCTCTATAGGCAGCACAAAAGAAATAGGAGAAGTTAAACTACAGGGTGATAAGTATTTGCCTTTCCTGAGGCTAAGTGGAATGTAACTGGAAGAAGTTTCTGGAAGAAAGCTGTGGACGGTGTAGAGTTTAGTAATTAGAAGGTACATTAAAGCTAATAGTTCACCCATTGTTTAAGAAGTGTTCAGGGCTTAATAAATCTAGCAGTGGGAGTTCACGATTTTCAGAAGCAAACTCATTTCATTGATAGATGGCTCCCATTGTTAGAACATGTATTAAGTCTTCCGTCCGCTGCCTCCACTATTGGCCCCAGGTCTTTCCCTTCAGCTGGCATAGGTGTTCAACACTTCTTGCTCACGAGGGCAGGTTAAATATCTCAAAAGGCAGCTTTGTGGACAGTGATATTCACAGAGCCCATTTTGGAGTCTTCCAAATGCTGGGTTCTAGCACCCTGAGCTGGTCAGCGTGTAGATCATATGAACAGGTGCATGGGAAGAAATGTGATGACAACAGTGTGATCTATCCCGGGTGAGATATAGCTATACCCATGCTGGGGCTGATTCTCAGGGCTTCCCTGCAGGTGTGTGTGTGTGTGTGTGTGTGTGTGTGTGTGTGTGTGTGTGTGTGTCCCATCTCTGTCTGTGTGTCTTTATTACTTGGAAAGCTGTTTCCCAAGTCTCATCAATCTACATAGTACCTCAGCTTGTCATTTCCAAGACACAGCTACTATTAGGCCCTTCTCTTTCCTTTCCTCACAATAAAGAGGTGCTAAATTTTCTCTGTTTAGAAAAGTGGAAATTGTCAGGCACTGTATAACTGGTATGGAAGCTGCTAACCAGTATGTCCTGGGAAGTTCTACAAATGTTTGGACCCAGCGCACACTGCCCAAGATGCAGGTTTGTCTAATCTAGGGAAGGACTGGGGATCAATTTTGATGGGACATTCCACCCTTGTTACTTCTTAGTTGTTGCTCTGTGTAAAGGTACTCACTAATGGGTGCTCAAGAGTAATGCTTTTCGCTTGGGAACTTTTTATTTTTGTTCTGAGATAGGGTGTTCCTAGGTAGCTCAGGCTAACTTCAAGCTTACCACCATCTTGCTTCTGTCTCTCTAGTGCTGGTATTACAGACATCCATCACCATGTCTGTCTCTCTGGGAACTTCTAAACAAAGATTCTTTGAAGCACCTAGTCCCTGGAATAGGTCTAGAAAAAATTAATATGCTGAAATTAGACTATTACGTATCCATTAAGGCTTTAAGATGTATTCAAAATGGCAGGTTGCTAATGTACATGTTACAAATCACCTACTTAAATGTTGAATCAACAGAAGGAATGGTGTAAAGATTTTAGCCTAGCAACTATCTATATTTTTACCCACACAGTTAAAGAGTGTTTCTACTTTGAAGTGGTGCTGTGGTAAGCACTGAAATATGAGGGAGAAAAACGCTCCCAGAAACAACGGCAATGATCAAGTCAGTCAACTGATAGAGTAAACTTCAAAACAGCACTTTATCATAAGGAAGAGTTTGTCTTTAAGTATTCCCTACTTGAGACTGATGCCCCCAGTACCTCTGAATTGTGACCTTTTATCCTGTTTTGGTTGTATTTCTTGCCATGCTCTAATTTAGGACCTGTAGCTCTGGAGAGGAGAGAGGTTTCAGTTACTTGGTTCCTTTTAGCAGACATCCTTAATCAATCCTAGCACGTCTCCCCCTACAGACGTAGGAGAAAATCTCACACTGCCGCTGCATACTGCCTGCTGAAGCCCATTGTCTATGCAGCCATTACTAATAGATGACAGATAAAGTTCCGCATGAGATCTACGTGCAGTGTCTCAAAAACACAGTGCCCTGACATGCCCGGAGGCCCTTTTCTCACGCTTTCCCTCCTCCCTTGTTTTGTCTTGTCTTTTAAGTCTATCAGCGAAGTACTTCTTACATCTGGGATCCCACTAAAACTTTAAAATATCTTTGAGAGGTGTCTAAATTGAACCTTAGAAGGATCAAGCGGTGTCCCAAGATAACATAGTGTGTATCAAAGCAGGGGCTACAAATTTGGGCCCTTTGACTCCAAAGCTGATGTTTTAAAATTACTCTTCTTAGCTTCTCTCCGCAGCCCAGCTCAAAGGGCACCTCCTCCTGTGAAGTGTTTCCTGACCCCTTCAGGTAAAATATGTCCCGTCTTTCTTTGATGCTGCCAGGATCTTGGTCCATCTCCATTTCAGCGTGGCGCTACACTCCAGTGATTTGAATATAGTCCCTTTTGAACCTCCTCTGGGGCAAGAACTCCTTTCTTCTTTTTTCATATTTAAATCCTTATATCCCTAGTAACTAGTATGGTCCCTAAGCCAACCCTTAGTCAATGTGTTTCGAATGCACATTCAAATCTGGCTAAGGGATTTCTTGTGGTCTATTGGATGGTGTATGGCTTTAGTACATAAAAAAGAAATAGCAGGGTTAACCAGGGCCTCAAATAGCAAAATAAAAAGACCATATAAAACACACACTTTAAAAATTTAAGGTCCTTTTGACATCAGTTATTGAGGACTCTTACTAGGAGCCCAGTTAATGCCTTCTTATGAGATGAGGACCCCTGATCCTGAAGATATAATTATCCATAAGTGTAATGAGTGAACTAGGTCAAGTGCCACATCACAGATGCAATCTGGCTAAACCTTATCTCTTTCTCATCCGAAACTGTGTTAGTTGCATTGCTTCTATTTTCTTGTCTGGACATGACGGCAGCACATTCACCATCAATGGGGTGACACAGTGAAATTTCCAATCTGCAGAATTTGAGACAAACTCTTCCATTCCTTGACACTGATTTTTTCCAGTGCGTTGCATGTTTAGGCAAGAAAGACCCATTTTACCAGAAGGGAAGCTGTGCTGCCATATAGGGTGTATGAGAGGCCAATGGCTCAGAGGGGTAGAGGCAAGGAAGGAGGCACAGAAAAGGTGAGGCCCTGAGGTGAAATAATGCTGTAGGAGAGAAGTTCTCAATGTGTGGGTCTCGACCTCCCATGGGTCGTATATAGGACATCCCGCATATCAGATATCCTGCAAATCACTTAGACTATACGATTCATAACAGTAGCAAAATTACAGTTAGGAAGGAACAACACAAATATTTTTATGGCTGGGGGGGGGGTCACCATAACTGTAGTAAAAAGGGTCGCAGCATCGGGAAGGTTGAGAACTACTGCTCTACGACAAGCCAGGGCGCGAGTCCCGAGAGACCCATGCCAGTGTTTCAGATGGAAATCCTGCTCCGCAGTAGCCTCTCCTGGAAAACTGCAAGTCGGCACGCAAAAGACACATGGAGAAAGGAGGCAAGGGGCCTTCTTTCCCAGATTCCAGGAGAGCCTTCCCCTCTTGTTATTTCACTTTTGATCAAAACAGGCATCGAATCCTACAAGTTGGTGCCCAACCTTAGCACGTTGGCAGAGTCACATACCTCCCCAGAGAAGGCCTGTCCGTTGAGGAGGTGCTCAGACCCTTGGCTGTCTTCACTGCCAAAGTGGAGCCGGATCTCCTCCAGTCGGTGGCTGTATGTCATGGGCCCACCTGAAATATTGACCAGGTGCTCCTTGTCCAGGCGGAGGGACACATGCCTTCCAGTGTTGTACATAGTCCCACTGACCTACAAGGCAATGGGTATCGGGTTAGACAAGAGATTTCTTCCCATTTCTCCCCAAACCCAGAGAGGTGCATGGTAGACCTATGCCATTACATCTTCTGATGGTAACATCAGGCTAAATCCACAGGTGTGGAAAATAGGGCAAGGCGGCCTTTCCGGAAGGCTTTTCCTTTCACACTTGACTTCTAAGGTACTTCTGGTGAGACATAAATCCGCATTATTATTCAGGAGCTTGAAGGGAGAACTCAAGAGATTTTTTTGCCAACTGTAACAACTACTTTGTACACTGCACCTTATAAAAATTAGCTTGTCCCTCTCATCATAGCCGTTTACAAGGTAGAGATGGCATAAAAGCTAAATATCTCAAGTGTAAGAAACCACAGAAGATGATGAGCAGATTAGAGATAAGAATGGGCCAGTGGGCAACTGAGAAGTTTCAAGCACTCAGTCCAGCCATTTGGGTCAGGTCCCTCTCCCGAGCCGGTAGCATACATCACACAGAGACCTCAGGTCCTCACTCAGAGAACACAGTTTCAGGGCTAACCGGAAGGAAGTCATGTGGGGTCCCCTGTTCGCACATTCAAAACTTATTTCTCCTTCCCAGTCCCATCTTACTTCAGCTCCTCCTCTTCCGAGACTTCCTGCCTCCTCTTTTCCCTTCTCTGGACTCCGTGCTCAGCTGCGGTTTCCAGGCTATGACCTCAGCCAAGCTCTACAAATGCCCCGGGTCATTGTTTCACCTTACTTGATTGGGGTGACTCTGGGAGCTTAAGCAACCTTGGTGGGTTGCTTCTGGGTTATTGGATGCTGAATTACTCAGGTTTTCATCCTACTTACTCTGACCTGCTAGGTGCATTTTCTCTCAGCAATTCCATAGAGACTTCATGCAACTTCCATCTGTCTGTCTGTCAGTCAGACATCAATCATTTATCTATCTACCATCTATCAATCTTCTATCATCTATTACTGGCTGCCTATCTATTCATTTAGAGAGATTCAAGCTGGTCTCAAACACCCTTGGGCCTTAAGTTTTTGGGCTTATAGCTATGCAATACTGTGCCTGGATTCAAGGAATGTCTGGTTACCTCATTAGGTCTGGTCTTTGGATATTTGCCTGTAGCCTGCCCTTCAACCTTCCTGACCCTGGTCTTGTAAGTGGTCAGTTGGTTGAGTGGTTCTTACATGGCTCACTATGTCAGACAGTGGTACTCACCAGATACTCTGCTTTTGTTTTTACTGTAAGGCAGGGTCCATGTGGGACAGACAGCCAAAGGGAAGAGGGAGTGAGAGAAAATAAGAGTAGGAATGTGCGAGTGCACAAACAGGTGCTGTAGATTCCTTTGTATCTCTTTACTGCAGCTCCTTCAGGACACCTGAACTGTGTTTCTCAGATATGTTGCATCATATTGATGATTTTTTTTCCTTCTTAAGTTAACTGTTCCTTGTAACCATTCCTGTTCCCCAGCCTCAAGCATTTGTATCACTGTTACTAAGTTACTATGACAGAAAGAGACTGTGTCTTCTTTTAGACTGCAGTTCAGGACTTTCTTTGTGTGTAATAATTTAAAGTTGGATGATGCTTCTATTATAAAATAAAATTTATTCCTTTCTGGTTATCAAAAATTATATATGGTTCAGAAGATAGAAAAATTAAAGGAAAAAGAAACAGTCATGATTTCAAAATTAACCAGATAACACTAATATTTTGGTGTGCAACCTTTTCATACTCATAAATACATACTTCAGGAGATTGTTGTTACATGTATGTATATGTTGTTTTCACATACATAGATGATATCTGACTTACTAACATTATCTTTTACTAACACAAATATTTACAGACCATGATTTGTTCCTCAATATCGCTTTGAAATGGCTGCAAAATTCTCTATAGTAAAACTATCCAGTTTGTTGTGCAACCTTTACACTTCTATCACCATATTACGTATCCTGATGGCTGAAACAGTTCACTGATCCAGGAGGCTTTCCCTAGGCAAATTCTGAGAGCCTTTACTATGCATCACAGCACACAGCCTCTCTGCGAGGTGGCTCCCACAGAGCAGAGCTGGAGGTCTGCAGTGCTGTTCACATGTCAGTCAGTACGGACCCCTGGAGCTGCAACTCCACACTAAAAAGAACAGCTTCCAGGAGTTCTTCTAGCTTGGTGACTTCTACCATTGAGAAGCCCCACATTTCAAGAAACCCATTCGCCAGAATTATCTAATGTGTCTAAAAAATTGTTGTACAGTTGAGCAGCACTTCAAGCAAAGCCTGTTTCCCACACTTATCTGCACTCCCTCCCCCCTCACCCCCTGTGGTTCAAAACTGCACTGACACAAAGCAAAGGTAAGAATTGGAGTCTATGTTGGGCATGGTGGTGCATGCCTGTAATCCCAGCACTCAGGGAGGCAGAGACAGGTGGATTTCTGTGAATTTGAGGCCAGCCTGGTCTACAAAGTGAGTCTAGACAGCCAAGGCCACACAGAGAAACCCTGTCTCAAAAAAAGAAAAAAAAATTGGGCTTTTGGTGTCAAAAGATTCTCAATCCACTTCTTGTCAGCTATGTAAGATAGGAAAATTTATTTACTATTGTAAAGTTTCAGTACAGTAACCATACAATAAGCATCACACAAATGTCCTCATGGGAATGAGGGCTGGAAAACAAAACAAAACAAAACAAAACAAAACAAAACACAAAACTATAAGCCATTTTCAAAACAAATAGTCAAGTGACGGATCTTGCTCCTAATTAGCAGTTAACTATAAAGGAATATTGCTTATATGAGGCGTTTAAAGCAGTACAAATTGTAGAGACAGCTAGTAGAATACAGGTTGCAGAGGTGTGGGTCAGGAAGGAAATGGAAGTTAGTGTTTATTGGACATGAGGTCTCAGTTTTGCAAGACACAGAGTTCTGGAGGCGGGTGGGGTGAAGGGTATACAGTGGCATAAATGTACTTAATATTGTTGAGCTTAAAATGGTTAAGATGTCAAAGTTTAAGTGACTCATATTTTATTCACAATAAAAATGAAAAAAATTCCCTTGTGCAGTCGTATTACTAAGTTTGCTTTGGTGAAGCATTTTCATTCTTTTCCTTTCTCTCTTTGGCCATTGTATGCTTGTCACTGGAGTGGAAGGATCCTCCCTCCCC
>OU015746.1:27176920-27188651 GCA_907169655.1 Acomys percivali
TCTCTCTCTCTCTCTCTCTCTCTCTCTCTCTCTCTCTCTCTCTCTCTGTCTCAGTCTCTCTTCTTCTCCTCCTCCTCCTCCTCCCCTCCTCCTCCCTCTCCAAACCAGCTACTATGAGGTGAGCAGTGTTGCCCTACATACCCTCTGACTATGCTGGTCTGTCTTACCATAGACTCAGAAACCATGGAGCCAGTTACTCTTTGGAGCCATGAGGCACATATAATCTTTCCTACTTCAAACTGTCTCTCTCAGGGATTTGTCTGTGACACAAAGCTTGACTGGCATATAACATGTTTCGGGACCTCTGGACTCTTGCTCACTGTGAGCTGCTGGATTCCATACAGTACTCAAGTGGCTGACAGACAATGTACACAAGTGAGACAGGCATGTATGTAACAGCAGGGAGTGGTGGGGACTTGGGGTGTGACTGGGGAGCATTGTGCTTCATCTTTTAGGTGTCCCTGAGATACAGGGTACTTGGAGATGTCTGTAAACAGAGGCAGAAGGAGCCCGAGAACACGAGGCTCAGGGATGGATGACACGCATTCTACTGAGTATCCTTTTGTATTTTAATTTTTAAAGTACACAAAGGAGATCTTGCATCTGATGGTTCAACATGGGCTAGAGTACACAGCCCTGTTCATCAGAGAAACTGCCAATAGAAACAGGAGGTGGTTACAAACTGCAGCTTCAAGTTTTTCTGTGCCCACATTAACAAAACAACAAAACAGTGATATTCACATTAGGAATGTATTTCATCTAACCCAATATATCCAAAGTATTATTTCAACATATAATCAATACAAAATGGCTAATTAGATGCTTTGCACTCTTTCTCCCTGTCTTGGAAGTCTTGGAAGCTCAATGTATCTTTTATACTTCAAAGCACATCTTAACTGGGACTCTCCACATCCAGCCCACCCCATCTGAGGATCCCGAATCTGAGAGATTCAACCAACAATCCGACTGATTATTTTTGAAAAGAAGAATTGCATCAGTAGTAAACAAGCACAGACATTTTTCATGTCAACATTTCACCAGTATTGCAAACACTGACGTAGCGCTTCATTGTATTAGATGTTTTACATACTATGGAGATGACTTAAAGTATAAGGGGATGCACATAGATTATGTGAAAATATGGAATTTTTTGATATTAGGAATTTGAATGTTCATGAGTTTTGTGTCTGATAGCATTATTCAAGTGAATATCCCTTGGCTACTGGCAGATGGGTACACTCCATAGCTAGAGAAGATTAGTGGCCAGCCTACTGAAGAGGATAGCATAGCTTGGCTCATCTTCCTTTCAAATCTGCTTTCTTTATCAAGTGG
This sequence comes from Acomys percivali, assembly GCA_907169655.1. Lineage (NCBI taxonomy): Eukaryota > Metazoa > Chordata > Mammalia > Rodentia > Muridae > Acomys > Acomys percivali. The sequence goes on from OU015746.1 coordinate 27,178,253, forward strand.
GCCAGTGGGTTAGCTGCTGAGGTTACCAAACTCCAAGGTGACTTAAATAGTCTAGAAAGAAATTGAGACTATGGTGCCATCAGTTTATATCTGTTTCACACCCAAAGGATGACAGCCTTTAATATGCCAAGCTTTTTCATTTTTTTGAGTGTGATTCACATCATAACTTTTATGGAGATACACAGGCATGGGCCTTATGTAACATATAAAAATTATGAACCTCTTAATACTCCTGTTAAGAAGCTGGTTGGATGTGAAAATCATTATATTAGCTTAAAAGATCAATCACATAAAAGTGGGAAACCTTTTGTTCACAGGTGTGTTTACTGGGCTATCATAAAGGAATTCCCAGAAGCCTTCATGCATCTGCTTCCTCCTCCCCAAAGGATCGCTCAGGCGCTGTTCCCATCTTGAAGGTCAGGCATTTATTCTACATTCACCAAAGCTATCAGTCTTTTTCAGTTAATGGCTGTACAGCTGATATTTCCCTCCACTCTCCAGTTTTCACATACTTTGTATTGTTCACAGCCTTTGTAAGTTAATGAACAGCCCCCGTGCTCTGCAAGAAAGGGTCAGAGTCTTAAGCAGATAGAGAAATATCACCCATCGCCCAACAGTGCTCCATTCTGATGCACCGGCGATGAGACTCATGTCTGTTGCTAGGGACTACTGCAGCTTTGTGTTTGTGTGTAGTCATGCTCATTTGTGTGAGTGTATGTGTGTGTGTGTCAGGGTGCATTGCAGGTGCATAGAGGGGCCCAGAGTTGACACTGGGTGTCATCCTCAATCTCTTTACACCTTATTTATTAAGGCGGGGTCTCCAGCTGAAGCTGAAGTTCACTAACTCCAGCTGTTCTGTCTAGCCAGCTTGCCCTTGGGACTCCCTGAAGCCATGTCTGCTGGGATTGTAGATATGTGCCACACCTGCTCAGCTTACAAAACTGTTAGGCATACCAGTCCCCTAAGGTTTAGGATCATCTTGGAAGAGGAGACAGAAATACTGTAAAGGCCAGAATTCAAGGAAGACCAGAGCAAAGCAGTGTCTTCTGGCTATGACCACTGCTCTCATGAACTAACAGCAACTGTGGCTGCCCACAGAAGAGCAGAACCAAGTCATCCCAGTGTGCACTCCAGCTCAGGAGAAGGGCCCACAAACCCCATTCATAGTGAAGGAGCTATAGACAGTTGATGGCTTCTGGGAAAGAAAACGTCAGTTTTCTTCAAGGGTTTGACCCTGGTAAGTTGGCCATGCTCCAGCAGATGACCTCAAACCCAGACGCATATGGGCAGCACAGTCAGGATTCCAATGAGCTTAAAAAATAAGAGGACCCAAAGTTGGGGGATTGGGGAAGTAAATAGTGGACCTAGGAGGAGTTGGAGGGAGAGTGGGAGCTGTATATGATTAAAATACGTTGTACGAAATTCTCAAAGAATTAACAAAAGTGCTATGTTAACAAATTTTTAAAGTTTTTTTTTAAATGGGATATAGAACTAAACAGAGAATTCTCAACAGAGGAATCATGAATAGCCGAGAAGCACTTAAAGAAATGCTCATCAGGGAAATGCAAATAAAAATGCCTGAGATTCCATCTTACACCCCTCAGAATGGTTAAGATAAAAACCTCAAGCAACAGATCATGGAGGTGAGGCTGTGGAGCAAGGGGAACACTCCTCCGTTGATGGTGGGGGTGCAAACTTGTACAACCACTTTGGAAATCAATTTGATGCTTTCTCAAAATATTGGGAATAGATCTACCTCAGAACCCAACTATTCCACTCCTGGGCATATACGTGAAAGATGCTCCATCATACCACGAGGACACTTGCTCAACTATGTTCATATCAGCTTGATAGCCAGAAACTGGAAACAATCCAGATGTCTCTCAACTGAAGAGCAGATAAAGAAAATGTGGTACACTTATACAAGGGAGTATTACTCAGCCGTGAAAAACAATGACATCATGAAATTTGTAGGATGTTACTATAAAAGATCACCCTGAGTGAGGTAACTCAGACCTAGAGAAAAAAAAACTTAGTATGCACTCACTTATAAGTGGATATAGTCATAATATATAGGATAACCATGCTACAAACCACAGACCCACAAAAGCTAAGTAACAAGGAGGGCCCATTTGAGGGGGGGCACTTGAATCTCACCAAGAAGGGAAAATAGATTAGACATGGGGGTGGGTGGAGGGAGGGAAATGGGTAGCAATGGGAACAGGAGGGATGAGGGAAGCACAGAAGGAGAGAGCACTAGGAAAGACAACTAGATCGGGGCGGTCATCTCTGGGATGAGCTAGACACCTAGGACAATGGGAGCTCCCAGGAATATATGAAGGTGACCCTAGCTAAGACTCCTAGCAGTGGGAGAGGAAGCCTGAGGAGGCCATCTCCTGTAACCAGGCAAGACTTCCAATGGAGGGATCGGGACACCAAACCAACCACAAAAACCTCAGACCCACATTTTTTTTTCCTGCCTACAAGATGTGCAGAGGTAAATGATGGAGCAGAATTTGGGGAAAGGGCCCACCAATGACGTCATGAGACATAAGACGGAGCCCACCCCTGATACTTGGGGAATCCCATGGAAGAGGGGGAGGAAGGATTGAAGGAGCCAGAGGGGTCAACGACACCACAAGAAAACCTACAGAATCAACTAACCTGCGCCCGTAGTGGCTCACAGAGACTGAGCCACCAACCAGAGAGCATGCAGGGCATGGGCCTAGGACCTCTGCAGTCATGCAACAGTTGTGCAGCTTGGTCTTCCTGGGGTACTACTAAAGCACAGACAGCACCTGTCTCTGACTACACTACCTGCCTTTGGATCCCTTTCCCCTAACTGAGCTGCCTCGTCTAGCCTCAATAGAAGATGTCCCTAGTCTTAGCGCAACTTGACATGCCAAGCCTCAGTGATACCCACGGGAGGCCTCCCTTTTCTGAGGAGAAGGGGAGGAAGGGTGCATGGGAGTGGGTGGGTGGGAGATAAGGTAAGTGGGAGGGACCGGGAGGAGAGGAGGGAGGGGAAGCTGCAATTGGGATGCAACGTAAATAAATAACTGAATTAATAAAAATGGTGAAAAGCTAATCCGTATTTTGTAGGTACTGGGATTGAGTGTTGGGTTCTATGCATGCCTTCCGACCTCACTGCTACTGACCTATATCCTGCAGGCTTCTGCTTGAGTTCTTTCACATGGGATTGGACTCTACTCTTCATGTTTGCATACACAGCAAGATCTGTGTTCAGCTCCCTAGCCCTGATAGCTAGGAATCGCATGTGGCCTCTCTAGAAGCAAGCAACCAAGCAAATCCCACTTTCTGATGAGAGGGCACATCTAGAGATGGTGCCCCTGCTGGTTCAACCTGCTAAGTCCCCCTCTAGAGTTCTCTATGCCTGTTACTGTGCGTGCATTAGCAATTCTTTTCTTGCCTCGACCCTGGGAAGCAGGTGTTTTCATTATTATCATCTGAAGAAACTGAGGCTCTGGAAGGGTGCATAGGTTACAGAGGGATAATAGCAGGAGCTACAGAACAAGAGAGAGCGCCTCTGCACAGCACACTCCGGGCTCCTGGGTTGGCTTTAAGGAGAGGTCCCTCTGTCCAGGGAAGCTGTGGTTATTTCCTAGAGAAAAAAAGCACTGAAGTCAGGCCTTGAAAATGGGTGGGATGTGGGCATCTTGAGGTATCTAGAATAGGAAAGGCATGGGAGTAGGAAATCAAACACCTTCAAACAGAGCTGCAGCGATGACTTTTCAGTGTTTCTGGAGTACAGGGGCAAAAGCTGCCCCGTGGTGGCTGCACGGGTTATCCATGACAGCGGATAAGGACATTTGCCACACAACAGACCGTTGGCAATTCACACAGGTCATCTCACTTTCCCCACCCACACATGACAGGGATCTAGGGTCCCCATCTCTGTATTACTAATAGAGAAAACTGGGATCTGAGTGTGCCTAGGTTGCACAGCTACTGCGGGAAAAGATGGAGGACTTGAGTGTGCGTCTGTCTGACTCTTTCTACTGCAGTATGAGATAAGCCATGTTAACAAAGGACGCCCCGCCTAGGAAGCAATTCCTGCTGGCGTGCTCTGCCCTACTCCACTGATTCTCCACGTTGGCTCCGTTTCTACGTTAGAGAAGGTTTCCACATCGTGCCGCCAATGCCCACTCCATCGCTGCTAACCCCTTCTCCTTCTTCCCCGGCCTTTGGCTAATAGCAATAAAATCTAAAAGTCAACAGCCAAGTAAAGCTTGGCGACGATGATTAAGGAGCTGACGACAGGAGCTGGAATTTCACCTTCAGGGTGAGCAGACACACATCGCAATAACCAATCTTTCAGAGATACATGGCTCTGCTTTGTGCAACTGATATTTCATATCATGGCTTCAAAGCGGTGGCTGTGGCAGCCAATTTGTGTCTAGTAGAACACTATGCCTATTGAGGAGAGGTGGTGCAGTGTGCACAGTGGTATTTCCCCCCCCCCCTTTTTTCTTGAGACCACAACTTGTGTATCCATCCAACAGGGGAAAGCAAATGGTGCCCCTTTCCTTCACCCATGACAGAAGTATTGAGTGGCCATGAAATTATTTGTACAATTGATCCTGCTGGTACCAGGAGAGCGTGCTTGCTGGTGGAGTTAGAGCTGGTTAAAGGCAGGCCTGTGCTCCTGTTTCTTAGAAGCAGAAAATAGCTGTGAACTGAGAAGGCCAAGGTGAAACTACCCAGCCCATTTCCACAGCCACATGCCCGCGAAGCATCCTTTCAGAGGAACATGTGGACTTCTCCACAGCGAGGGGATCTCACGGTGCGTGCCTGGGATGCACACCCCCCCCACATTCCTTTAATTCATCAATGAGTTTGAAATGCTTATTATAACACGTGGGTTTACTAGTTCCCTCCAGCTGATCTCTCTCTCTCTCTCTCTCTCTCTCTCTCTCTCTCTCTCTCCATCTGTCTCTGTCGCTCTCTGTCTCTCTCTCTCTGACACACACACACACACACACACACACACACACACACAGACAATATCTTCTTTTGTATTTGAAAAAATTTTTTTAAAAGGCCCCACCTATTTGAGCCTTCTGTGTCTGCCCCTCCCTCTCTGTTTCCATGGCCTTTCTCTGACTATGCCCTTATCTTATACAATCCTTAGCTCCTTGTCCTTCTACAACCGGCATCTTAGTTTCTCAAACCTCAGACGCTGTCTATAGTAAAATGCAGCACAACTTAACATCCCATATTGCAAAGAGAAGGAATGCACTACTACTACTGCTACTATTAATAATAATAAACAATGATGTACCATCCTTGGTAGAAAAGCATCTCACAGAGATGCAAGAAAGTGCATCCTAAAAGCAACGTTCTCATCTCAGTGAAGCGGCATCTTAGTGAAATGCCTGCAGTTGTCTTCCATTGCCTTCCAGCACCCCACTTCTGTAGTGGCACAACAGGTCTTGACCAGCAGGCTCCGAGTGGTACCTCCTTTCCTCTATGTAGGTCCTCCCTTCTTATCCTTTAGGACCATCTCATAGGCTGAGTAATAAGGCTTTCCTGCGTTGCCACTGCACTGTGAACTTGCCCATGTGTCACAGCATGGTTTAGAACCACTTTCATGAATGTTTGTCCCCGAAGGTACCACGGAGAATTGGTGAGCATGGTGCCTGTCTCTATCCTCACTATCTGACGTAGGAAGTCCTCACTGAGGGATTGCTGCAACTAGTTATTGGCTGTGTTAGACATGTAGGTTCTAGGCACAGCCACTAGAGGGCAGTGTGGAATCATCCCAGTCAAAGAATGGCTGCTCCCCAAGAATCTAGGTTGCAGAGGTAGAAGAAAGCTGGCCTCCTGTGGGCAAACTGGCTGAGAGCCTGGATCCTGTATCGCTCCAAGGGCACAGTGCCATTCTGCAGAATCTACTTTGAGGATGCTCCTTGCGTCTCGTGTCCCTTGCCAGCCTGCCCAGTAGGTGCTTTCGGGAAGCTGTCTCAGCGCGTTCCTTAATAAGAGTCAAAAGCTCTTTCCTGGTTCCCACCCGAGGCAGAAGAAGATGGAGGCCACAGACAGGGAAAAAGAAACGTCTCCTTAGCATCCTCGCGCTCATTCTAACAAACACAGGCATATCTGAAGGGCCTGCAGTATAATTGCTCCACTTTGAAGAACAACAGGTAACAGCATCAATATTTGATTTTTAAAAGGTTGTGTGAACAATTTTAAATATTAAAGATGAAGGCAAAGACTTAGATCATCTTTTCATCTTCACAGTTGAAGCATTTTAAGAGGAAAACGGTGCTAATGAGTGCAGAAAGCCTGTGTGCTCATCAAATGGCATTTAGTTGCAAGAAAACACAATCATTCCAGTGTGTGTGTGTGTGTGTGTGTGTGTGTGTGTGTGTGTGTGTGCGCACGTGCGTGTGTCTGCGCCCGCGCATAAGACGAGAAAACAGCATCTATAACAGAGAAGTTTTTTGTTCATTATTTCTGTAATGAGAGGAAAAGAAGGCAATAGCTGGAGTAAGTTTCTCCCATCTCATCGTGGGCTCTTGGGTGCTCTCAGTGACTGGTCTGGGATAAGCTCTGAGAAGCCTCACAAATTAACTATCCAACTTCCTGGCTAATGAGCCCAATATGTCAATTTCTGTGATCAAAATGATGAAATTCGATAAAGCACAGTTCACTTTGTAAGGAAATATACTTTTAATAGGGAGAACTTGAGGGTCATGGTCCTCCTGAGATAATTATGGGCCAGCGGAATTAGAGGCGTGGAGATGCACTTACTGTCTAGGGATGCCCCGTGGGGTTTGTGTGGCAGATATTGTCTTTCAGGGACAATAAATTCCTTCATTATATTTCCATTACTGCATTAATGCAGCAATGTCCGATTTACTTGTATCCGAGGCGCCTGGATTCTGGAAGCTTGGCATTTAATGCTAATGAGAGTTTGCAAGAAAGGCAGCATCCTCTCTCTCTCTCTCTCTCTCTCTCTCTCTCTCTCTCTCTCTCTCTGTGTAGTTTGGAGGTGTGGGGTGTGGGGGTGTTTGTCTTTGATACAATCAGTCTAGCCAGAACATCAGGAACTCGGAAGGACAGCAGGGTATGTCAAGCAAGCTTAGGTGGCTCTTGTCATACAGACACATGGCTTCTTGAAAGAGATGCTGAGATCATTACTAGGTAAACCGTGTTTAGTGTAAGGTCTGGCCCAGGAAGCCCTGTGGGTGAGGCAAACAGGACTCAAAGCCCTGTGTAATAGAAGGTGTCAAGCTTCTGTAAGGCAGGAGACACAGCCAACAGAAAAGAACAACAGCCTTCAGACTGGGAAAAGATCTTCACCAACCCTACATCTGACAAAGAGCTAATACCCAAAATATATAAAGAGCTCAAGAAATTAAACACCACCAAACCAAATAAACCAATTAAGAAATGAGGGTCAGAGCTAAACAGAGAATTCTCAACAGAGGAATATCGAATGGCTGAGAAACACTTAAAGAAATGCTCAGCGTCCTTAGTCATCAGGAAAATGCAAATCAAAATGACTCTTAGATTCCATCTTAACACCTATCAGAATGGCTAAGATCAAAAACTCAAGTAGCAGCACAAGCTGGCGAGGATGTGGAGAAAGAGGAACACTCCTCCACTGCTGGTGGGAGTGCAAACTTGTACAACCACTTTGGAAATCAATCTGGCACTTTCTCAGAAAATTGGAAATCGTGCTACCTCAAGACCCAGCCATACCACTCCTGGGCATATACCGAAAGATGCTCCACCATACAACAAAGTCATTTGCTCAACTATGTTCATAGCAGCTTTATTCATGATAGCCAGAATCTGGGAACAACCTGGATGCTCCTCAACTGAAGAATGGATAAAGGAACTGTGGTACATTTATGCAATGGAATACTACTCAGCTGTTAAAAAGAAGGAAATATTGACATTTGTAGGCAAATAGATGGAACTAAAAAAAGGTCATCCCGAGTGAGGTAACCCAGACCCAGAAAGACATGCATGGTATATTATACTCACTTAAAAGCCTGTATTGTTCCAACATAGATGTCCTCTGAGAGACTCCACCCAGTAGAGTAGCTGCACAGAGACTGGGACTCACAGCAGCCTGACTCTGGGGGGAAGTGCTGCGTGAGAGTTGTATGGGAGAGTTGAGGGATGAAAGGAGGGGGAGGTTGTGAGGAGATTCACAAGGAGACTGTCAAGGCTGGTGGATCTGGATTCAGGGGAACCAGCACAAATTGATGCACCAACCAAGGACGTTGCAAGCAGAGAACCTAGAGCCCTGTTCAGATCTAGCCGATGTGGGGAAGGGGCTGGAGAGATCCGGGGTGTGGGGGTGGAGGATTGCCTCTGACAGGAACTCTGGTCCACCTGATTTGATCATTGCCCCTTGGTGGAGAGGCCCTGTGGGAACACAGAGGAAGGGGATGCAGGCTCTCCAGATGAGACCTGATAGGCTGTGGTTAGATGGTGGGGGAGGAGGACCTCAACCTGGTCAGAGGCCTAGGGGAAAGGAATAGGGTAGAAGAGAGGGAGGATGGGAACAGGAAGATAAGAGGGGATTACAATAGAGATGTAATGTGAATAAATTATAATAATTTAAAAGGGCTTAAAAAAAAAAAGAAAAAAAAAGGAGTCAGGACCTAGGCCTGTGCCCTGTCAGAAGGGTTGCTGAGCTTCTTTGAGCTGTAGTTTCTTTGCCTGGTTTTTAATTTGTGGGACAATTATCTATTAGCAGAAAAATGGGAAAATTATACCAGTTTATTTTTCTATTCTCTAACAAGAAAATATAGAAAGAAAGAAACCCTTAGTATTAGGTTTTTTTGAAACAATTTTTAATTTATAATAGAATTTACCCTAGGAAAGTAAAAAAGTGTCTATCAGGTATTTTCTACTTACAAAAATTTCTTACTTTTTAAAAAATCTGAATTTAACTATTGGGCATCGAACGTTTCAATCCAAGCTCATTGTATGGATCAGTTCATAGTCTTTCTGTTTTTATATCATTTCTTTTTCTTCCTTTCTGTGTGTGTGTGTGTGTGTGTGTGTGTGTGTGTCTGTGTGTGCGCACACGTACTCCTTTTCCACCGTGATGGTCCTGGGGCTCAGACTCAGGTCCTCAGACTTGGAAGCAAGTGCCTTTACCCCTGAGCCATCTTGCTGGCTCATTATGTCCCTTTATAGAGGCTGATGGCGGAGGCTCTAGGAGGTTGTTGGTGATCACAGGCACGGCTAACACGATGACAGGGCACTTCTTACTCCTGTCTCTGAGTGTACTCCAAAACTCACGACGGTCTTCCAGCACTTCATGTTCTATGGCTAGTAAACTGTGGGTTTACTCCACTAAAGGTTTAAAATAAACTTCATATTTTAGAATAAATCTAGATTTGCAATAAGGTTGCAAAGATGTATATCCTGGAGAATTCTGGGACATCTTTCAGGCTGTTTTCCCAAATGCTGACATCTTACATAAACATTGTTTATTTGTCAAAATAAGACATTAATGTTGGCATTAATGTTGCATTAGAGTCCATTGGGAATATACCACAGAGATACTGCACATACATGTTTATTGTTTAACTTGTCACAACAGCCAGGGACTGGAACCAGCTCAGAAACATAGTGAAATGAATGAATAATGAAAATGTAGCATATACAAACACAATGGAATTTCATTCAGTTATACAGAAAGCTGATATTTGTAGGAGGATAGAATCGCAAAAGTACTATGATAAGTGAAATAAGTCATTCTCAGCAGTACAAATACCACATTTTATCCCATATGCAGAATATATATTTAAAATTGTGTGTACGTGCATGTGTATGTGTGCATGTGTATGTATGTATGTTTATTAGTGTATATATGTGTGCATGAGTATGAGTGTGTGTATGAGTGTGTGTATGTAGTGTTTATGCAAATGTGTACATTAGTGTGTATATAACTGTGTCTGTGAATATGTATATGAGTATGTGAATGTGAGTGTGCATGTGTAAGAGTGTGTATATGTGTGTGAGTATGTGTATGTGAGAATGTGTATAAGTGTATGTCTCTCTGACTCTGTCTCTGTCTGTCTCTCTGTCTCTGTCTCTGTGCGTCTGTCTGTCTGTCTGTCTGTCTGTCTGTCTCTCTCTCTCTCGACTATGTATGTATGTTTGGAGGGGTTTGGGATGGCAAAAGTGTGTATATGTGTATATGTGTGTATGTGAATGTGTGTATGAGTTTGTGTATGTGAGTGTGTGTGTGTGTGTGTGTGTGTGAGTGTTTATGTAAGAATGAGATGGAACTAGAAAGATTGTTATGAGAGGGAAAGAAGTGATCTTAAGGGAGAAGGGAACACAGGTAATGGGGGGGGGAGAGAGAGAGAGAGAGAGAGAGAGAGAGAGAGAGAGAGAGAGAGAG
>OU015746.1:27188661-27213466 GCA_907169655.1 Acomys percivali
AGAGAGAGAGAGAGAGAGAGAGAGAGAGAGAGAGAGAGAGAGAGAGAACAGGAAGTGAGGCTGTGCTAAAAAAAAAAAACCTTCCTGGCACTTCCCCAGTGACTCCCTTCTTCCAGCTAGGCCCACACCAAGGCTTGCTCCAGATGGTGACCAAGTATTCAAACACATGAGTCTGTGGGAGATAGATAGTTCACATTCAAAACACAATAGAAGAAAACAGCCATGTTTTTTTTTTTTTTTTTTACAGGAACTATGCAAAGGCTCGTGAGATGGGAGTGGGGGATGTGGTGGGGGCACTGGGATAGGAGGATGAATTAGAACAAAGTATAATGACATATATATGTTAAGATGCCATAGCAAAAGCTATTACTTTGAACACTAACTTAAAAATCAATAAAAAATGAAATTAACTGACACTTGACTATCAACTAGACTACAGGCGTTGTTTGATTTTCACTAATTTTCCCACTATGTCCTTTTTAATGTTTCATGACCCAAGCTAGGATACCTTATCATATTCAATGGATGTTAGTTTTAACCTAACTATTTGCTACAACCTCAGATGGAAAAGGCAGGGTGGGGTTAAAGATTACCAGCCATTGTGTGTGTGTGTGTGTGTGTGTGTGTGTGTGTGTGTGTGTGTGTGAAGTTGTGCTGCATAGCTGCATATGGACAATGAAAGTAGGCTGCATGGGTTTTTAAGAAAATGAAGACACAAAGTTGTGGCTGGGGGTTTAGGGAAAGGTGATGGATGTGGGAGGAGCTGGAGGAAAGGTGGTAAATATGAACAAGATACATTGTATAAAATTCTCAAAGAGTTAATAAAACACATACTAGTTTCCCATTTATTCTGTGTCTGCTTTTGTGGACAGTGTTTCAAACCCAGTGCACCTGCCATTTTGATCTCAGGCCAGCATCCTGGCTTGTTTGTACACTGCCTGTGAGGGTTTGGGATTGCGTTCCATCTCAAAGAGCCATGCTCTGTCATTCTCTTCTTTCAAGGACAGGAAATTTCAAATAAACTTTGAGCTGTAGCATTCGCTGCACCAAATATCCCCGAACTTCCCATGATTGCCAATAAATAAGACATTCTATCATCTTTAAGTCATGAATTTTTTTGATAAATTGAGTTTCATAAAATATTGCTCTATTGATCTTCATGCTCAGCTTTCAATAAGGCAAACGATGCAGAATTGCTGCCTGGGACTTTTCTTCATGGAGGATGCTGTGTGCTTCTATGGGGATGGACATTTATGAGGCCAGGATCCTTGACTCTAAAGGCCTTCTCTCCACCACTAAGGACTTCACTCTGTAGCAGAATTTCACTGATATTGAAAACATTTGTGGAGAATTCCAGAGCCTACACTATGAGTCACATGCCCTTTGCGCACAGTAGGTGTGTGATCTGTGCTAATGACCCTTTTACACAGGTACAAGCGAAAATCAAGTTCCTTTCTGAATCCAGTTTTGAGTGTCAATCACGTTTCCAGAAAGGAAAGAGTCAGGCAGGAGAAGTGATGGTGTGGCAAGAAAAGGCAAATGTCCAATACAGTGTTTTTCCTCCATAGCAGTTTTCGTAGGGCTAACTTGAAATAGATTACAATGACATGCTGGCTCTTAGGATTTTTTTTAAAACAAATGACATTTTCATATTTGCATCATGACAACATGTCTGGAATGCCATCTGTTCTTGCCACATGTTAAGGCAACCCAGTAAGACAATAGTGTTTATAGTACTAATATTTAGCCTGTTCATAGTTTTTCTAAGTAGATGGACTACTATGCCAGGGTCTGTAACAACCTTACGGGGAGTGTGGGGAGGATGGTTGAAAACAGGGTTTTGCCACCACTAGGCTTATTGGGTCACTCACAGTCCTTAGGTAATTATGACGGTCCAGAGGGGAGATGAAAGGGTCTCCATAGGCTGAAGGTTGAGCAGTGTGTATATAATGATGCTGCTATGACAGAGGCTTGCAGAAGCTGCTGTGAAATATCTAAAATGGTCTGTGACCCACAAAGTGCATGTGAGTGCACTCTCTCTCTCTCTCTCTCTCTCTCTCTCTCTCTCTCTCTCTCTCTCTCTGTCTCTCTGACTCTGTCTCTGTCTGTCTCTCTGTCTCTGTCTCTCTGTGTCTGTCTGTCTGTCTGTCTCTCTCTCTCTTTCTCTCTACTATGTATGTATGTATGTTTGGCGGGGTTTGGGATGGCAAAAGTTTGCTTAGGAAATTTTTCAGAGAAGGAGCTGGAAGCTTTGGGAGACACCAGCCATATGGAAAGAGGAAGTTAATGTCGCTCACAGTTGAAGCCTATGAGGTCAACAATGATAACAATGACGTCACTATCCTGCTGCCCCTAGACTGTGGAGGACAGATATTTAGTATAATAAAGCCTCTCCTCGGCATACCCTGAAATGGCTGATCAAGGTGAATTGACTGCTCATCCCCAGACAGAGGTAGAGTAGGGATACAAGAGACAAAGCATAGTTTGTGATGGGAGGGCAGCAGCTAGGTCCCTACAGACAGTGATGAGCTGGATGAGGGGCAGGCGGCAGAACATGGGAGTCTGTTTGCGGTTAAGGGAGGCTGCATCTTATCAGTCTGAGACCATAAAGTTGTTACTCTGGATCCCTTTTTAAGGCCAGTTGCTGGAGGATCTGATGCAGGAAGGCTAGACAGGAGATATTTCGGAGGCTTCTTTGCAAGTCTGAGAACATATATCCTCGTTATTCCTTTACAGGATGGGAGCTAAAACCTTTTAAAATAGCTCACGTAATTTTTTACGATTTTTCCCCCCTCCTAAGGCTCCTTGGGAGAACCTGTCTGCTGTAATGTATATGGATGCACAGTAGTTGCACATTGAAAATGTGTCTGCAACTCCTCCTCCCCTCCAGAAACCAAAAGCTTTCAGGGAATGTCTTCTGTGCTGCTCTAAATCTTAGTTACCCGTGGAGAGCAGGGAGCTACCAGCCTAGTCTATAATATCCTGACTTCCTCTCCACATAAGGCAGAAGAAACAGTACAATCAAAGGCATAAGATAGCCCCGCCTCCCCCATTGAAAGGTCAAAAGACAAGAAAAGGAAACAACAAATGAATGTTAGTGCTTGTAAACGCCACCAAATACTTCTTCAACCTAGCACTGAACACATCTCAGAGGACCAACGGGCTACAGCCTGATGTTACATTATTCCTTAGATGTGACATTTGAGGCTCAAAGTGGACGGCTGACCTGTCCAGAAGCTCAGAGCTTACAAATAGTGAAACCTGGTCTCTAGTCTAGGTTTGCCCGCTGTGGAGTCTTCTCCATACGTTATTATTTCCGCAAAGGCAGATCAGAGAGTTGTTCCATGCCTTACGTGGACTGCCTGCTCTGCAAAGGCTGCAACAGATGTGGGACCCACTGACATGCCAGGGAACAGTAGTCACACACTACTGAGTCTTGTAAGTTCTACCCACACCCCTTGGTCATGGGTACTGTCCCACATGTTGCAGCCATACCCATTATTTTCCCTGTTTGAGATGGGAAATGATAGCCAGGCCCACCTCTTCCTTAGTCCATTTATCACATTCTGTGTGGTGCCATTTTCCTAGGTCCTGGGTCTTGGAGCCAGGGAAGTAAAGGTTAAAACCAGTGGGGTGAGATTCAGTGGAGCTGGCGAATATTAATATGCACTCTTGTTCCTTGACAGCAGAAGCAGGCACTGCATCTCACCAACACGAACTAAACCCCTCCCGACATAGCTCATTGTGTGGCTCAGAATCAGGGATCCGTTACCATCCTAGTGGTGGTACCCAAAGTGTTAGTCTTCTGGTTAATTTCTCCCATGTTTGAATCTTAGGACAACTCAGCATGTCTGTTCCTTGTTTTCTTTAGCTATAGAAAAGGGAGCCCCATGGTGGCTACTGTTTAGTCATAAAATGAAATTAAGTAAGATAATCATGTGAAGATACTTAGAGCAAAGCCTGACACAAAGTGGTTACTACTGAACATTAGGCACTCCAGTAGTTAGTGATCGTTCATCACTAGTGTTTTAGTACTGTGACTATGATGTACACACATCACTGGGATCATTGACATCAATCCCATGGGCGGTAGTGGTGGTACATTACTTTCTAGATGTGTAAACATAATAAATAAAAAGTAAGTATAAATGAATATCCAAAGAAATGAAGATGGACACTAGTGCTTGGTTATTATTTTATGATGAAAATGTCGAATGATAATGGAGCAAAACGTGGTATAAAATAAGGCTTCCAACACTTGGATTTCATACGTATTCCTACCCTTTGCTGTCTTGGTAATCAAGAGAGCTAGAATGTGAATGAAATGCTGGAAGGATTAGTCAATGGGGAAGAGGGAAAAAACAGACACATAGAAAAGGTGACCAAGTTAAGAGGAGGAAAGGGCTGAAATAGGTGCTGAAAAGGAGGAGGAGGAAGGGGGGAGACCAGGAAAGTCACTTTTCAAAACTCGATCAGCTAACAGGCATATAGTTCAATTCTCTTAACTGCTGTGACAAGTAAGCGGCACTCCATGCACTCGACATCGAGGAAGCTGAGAGGCTTAAGACGGTTGGTGAATGCACACAACGGAATGGAATTTAAATCCAGACATTTTTTACTCCAACATCTGTGGTTTCTCTACCCTGCTGTTAACAACAGAGCATCTTAGGAGAGCAGCTTGTGCTTTCTCTCTCTGAGGGTTCACAGCGCCTGGCCTCTCTGTAATTCCCACACCTGACACACATGCAACACACGCTTCATTATCCGCACACCGGGGCGATCTCTTCCATGATGCTAAAAGCTTTTGAGAGGCAGGGTCAGGGCTTCGGTTTCTTTTCCATTTTCTACCTGTCTTCCATATTACCTCATACCTAGTAAGTCCTGAATGGCCTGGTGAGAGGCTATGATATACTAGGCTGCAAAGAAGCAGGGGCCACCATAAGCAAAATTTTTTTAGTGTGGGGTTTGCTCAAGAGGACAGATTGGAGGTACATGTTCCTGGCCACAAGGGTTTCCACTCAACCATAAATCCCAAACAGAGGTCTGGCTTCTCTTGCCAATTTGGGAGTCAAAGCAAGAGATTTGGTCTGGGCTCCCCTGTTAAATGTGACAGGTGTTGTCAGGAGCTGTGGGCTGGCTTTGCTGTGTCTGAGAAGCAGAGGAAGGAAGCGAACATTCAGAGAAAAGACACCACGTCCCATTTTCACAGAGAAGCCATGAGATTCCTACATGGTGGCACGTCATACAGTGAGTCCCTTGGAATCCCAAAGTCCAATTCTTGATTCTATTCCTCAGTCGTATGACATGAGGTGACTGCTTAACATCTTGGTGCCTCAGTTTCCCCTTTATGGAACAATAACAGTCCCTTATGTGCTTCTTCAGTATAATGGTGCATGACACACACCATCAATGACTTGTAGCTATTACCATAGCTCCTGCTTGCCCCTGATTCCATAGGGTTGTTTTTTTTTTTTTTGTCTGTGTTTCTATTGTCTTAGATACAGTTTTCCTGCCTCATTTCAGAACTCCCAACCTTCCAATTGCTCCTCGTAACACAAAGGAAATCAAAGCCCTCTCTGCTGTTGGTAGTACATCCTCTCTCCCCGGCAGCCTCTGCCTGAGCATACTTATCAGCTGCTAGCCAGGGACACACACCTGCCTTTTCATAAGTGACACCACAGGCCCCAGCACATTTCAAAGCACAGACCTTTCTCTCCTCCTATGGAGAAGGAGCCCTGCTTGTTTGTTCTCTTTGATGCTTGGAGCCTCTTATTAATTTGATATAGGGCTGGGGACTCAGTGTTCTCCCATCGTCAGAACATTCTCCAAAGTCATGAATAATCATGTCGCCATGCCTGTGTGACTTAAAATACAAAAGGTGGGATTTATGCACGTTTTAAAGTTACTTTTTCAAAAAGGGTTCAACCAGCGAAACTGTCAGGCTGTCAGCACGCAAAGCACCAAACTGGATTCTTCACTGTTACTTATGAATTTTCTAAGGACATTAACACATTTTTTTAAAATTGGAATCCCATCCCTTGCCCTGTCCCTCCAGCCTACAAATCAATCTGTGTGACAATCACGATCCCATGAGTGGAATGGCAATAGAATGTGGAGTACATGGGAGGTGTGGGTAAAAACCTTGTTTCATTCATCCAAGGCCACTTTATAGGATCAATAATGTGAACAGGAGCCCAGGTTTTTTTTTTCAGATAATGAATAAATTTTATTTTTATTTTCAAAAGAAGGATGAGGAAAGAACGTAGGGTGCCAGCCAACAAAGGAGCAGTTATGGTTCCTAAAAATGGGTGGCTTTCCTGGCATAACCTCAAGTGTGTACACATACCCTGTGCACTCAGCCCTCCTGTCAATGGTGGGCACTGCTATTTTCTTATAGGCTGGAGAGAGGGTCGCAAGCACAGAGGAAGACTTTTACTTTCCATGCCTGATGACTCACGATCATGGACTCTTTCCACAGAAATGTTCTGGTCTGGCATTTCTCTTCTTTTCTCATTATTCTATACAAAAGAGTTTTATCCTCTGATTTGGAGCCTATGAAGTATGCATCGTATTTCCTGCCCACAGACGAGGCACTCTCTGGTTTCTTCTCTTGGGTGTTAGAAACTTTGATGGTAAAGACTTCCTGCTACTGAGATTAGGTGAATGATTTAGACCCATCTCATTCGTGGAAATAATTAAAATGTTCCTAGATGCCTCATTCAGAGAAATGTGGTGCATCAGCATTCCTTAAACTTCTGTCCATGCCCAGCAATATCACCTACACCGACAGACTCTTTCACCAGTCCTTGATAAAATGAAGTAAATGATCCTAAGATTCTCTCACAATGTTAAGATTGTACTCACTGAATAAAATTAAAGTCCTTTTTGTGAGATTATATTATTCCTACCTTTATATTGCTCATTCTTTTTTTTAATTGAACTATGTTAATAAAAGAGAAGGAATTATTTAATACAAAAAGAAAAGCAAGTCTAGTTTGGAGCAACAAGGTGGGCGATGTTCTCAAGTCTCTCTGTGGCACAGCCAGGCCCTCCAATACAATTTTTCCCTCATTAAAAAAAAAAAAAAAAAAGCTGGCATTTTGTTCACAACTCACTTTTGGATCTACCTCTTAAACATTTAAAGACATGTAGAATACAAGAGGATGGATAAAGAATGCTACTTGTTACTGTCCTTAAAAGATAGTTAAGAGGTAAACACACTAGCTGAATGCAGTAGCTCACACCTGTAAGCCTGTACTTATGAGGTAGAAGCAGGAGGATGGAGGGTAATTTAGAGTGCACACTCTCCTGAAAGGTGGTATACAGACTACATTGTTATTTATTCTGCACACACCAACAGGGTGCTTACTGTGCACCAGGGCATAGGTTTTAAATAAAGGGCTCTCATCAAGTGCACACTTCAGTGATAGAGTTAGGCAGCCACAGTTATAGAGCACACTAACCAGGATGCTAGTAAGACCTCTCTAGGAGGCTTGACTTGGTTTTCTCTAGAAACTGAAGCTTGTTTTTTTTTTTTTTTTTTTCTAAGCAAGTGACATTTAAACTGGGCTCTAGAGGGTGAAAGGGGTGGGAGTGATCTGGAAAAAGTATGTGTTCAGAGAATAGTAAATAAACCCCATCTTACAGGACCTGGGATTACACAAGGAGAGAGGTGCCGCTGATGGAGGTGAAGGAGGGGAAAAGGCAGGGTGGAGCTGGTAGGGCAGGACGATTGTGCAGGACCTTAGGATGTAGTTGCTGTTCTGTGATTAGTTGTAAGGCTTTGAAACCTAGTCAGGATGGTTGAGTATGGACCAAACACAAAGCGAGACAGAAAGAACCACATTCTTCAGTGAGGAAGGAGGTCTAGGTGTCTCAGGCTGTGCTGCCTCCTCAGCTCAGCCTTTGATCCTGACCCAGCCATTCATCAGGGTGGTGGTCTCATGGACCACTTAGCAGAGGAAGGCCATGTGAGTGAGGGGGCCAGGCCAGTGAAAGATGCTTAATCAAGCACCGAGGAAAGCTGGCCTTTGATCTTGTTAGGACACGCATCACACAGCAGCACGAACCATGTTCAGGTTGATGCACAGTCAGTCACATTTGCCACTGGAAATTTTATAGGGCCATGTTACAGATAGCAGAAGGAAATGGGAAATTTGTCTTAAAAGTACGTATTATTTAGCTCAATAGTTCCTAATGGTTATTTGAATGGGTAGTCACAAATTATTGATGAGATATTTTGCATGTAATTTTATACTAACTCATACCAAAATTCAGTGTGTTTTCTTTTCCTAGCATATCTTAATTTGAGCACAAAATCTTAGAAACACTGGATCTGCGTCTTTATTTCATAAAGTTTATAGTTGGAGAAACAGATTCATATACCAAAGCTGTGATAACAACCTCCCCTCCCCCGCCACCCCCTCCCCCGCCACCCCCTCCCCCTGCCCAACAATGGCTTAAGTGCAAGCTTTTAAACTTGAATGTTCACACCCATAGACAAATTCCACTCTTAGCCTTAACCAGAGATGCTTCCTTCTGCAGTAGGACTGGGGTGAATGCAGAGATGCATGGCTGTTCAAGGTCCTGAGAACACATGATGGGTGAGTGCTCAGACCTAAACAGGGCATTTAAGCCATTCCCTCTAGAGCTCAGGGAACGTTATCGAAGAGTAATGTAAGAATGGGAAGATAGGAAGGAGGGCTGCCAGATGCCACTTTATGGGCATGACACAGTCATTGCAAACCTGATCTCATAGCAGCTGGGCTTGCACAAGACAACCCGTCAATAGTCAGTCGTGGCTCAGGGAGGAGCCCATGGGGCCCTATCTTTCTGCGGAATTATTTATTGGCTATTAATGGATTGGGGCAGGCAGTCATTGTCTTTGGTTGTGTGCCTACTAGGCAACCCAGCAGGATCCAGTGGTCATCATACAGTTAGTACTGGTTAAAGTCAGTGAGTCATAAAACAAAATTGGAAGATATGACAGTGGAAAAGGAAATTGTAGGGAGGACGGTAGGCTGACTGACTGGCAGAAGGAGATAAGAGTGTGTGAAGTGAGAGGAATCAGAATACATTATATACATGTATGAAATTGTCAAAGAACAAGTATAATAATAATAATAATAATAATAATAATAATAATAATAATAATAATAATAATGAAAATACTTTAAAATCAACTAAAATTAATATTTCAGTGCTCATTTGCACCCACAGTAATTCAGGTGCTCAGTAGCCTGATGTGGCAAGTGGCTGTTGCATTGGATCAGTATTTAAGCTATTATCTGTGGGCTGGGAAAGGAATCAGGTAATTTCTATACCAGCTGCATCGAATGAATTTTGGTAGCTACTGTCATTTTAGGCCTGCCCAGGATTGGGCGTGGTGGATTCTGGCAGAAAGGAAAGACCTAGGTAGTTAGCAGTTAAGTGGTCATGTGCCCTGGTGTGGAGCTCAGGGTCACAGGGTGTGGCTGCTGGAAGACTCCTGTCAGACAGTTCATAGGCTTTGAAATGATGGTGGAGAGGGAGGGAGGAGGGGGGAAGGAGGGAGGGAGAGGGAGCCAGAGCTGTCAGCTAGAACTGGGGCTCCTTGGTTTTCCCTCCTGCTCTGGTTACCATGTTGTCCCGCATTTCACCAGGCTGCAGAGGGAAGGCAAATGCCTCACCTTTCTTCGCTTTTCTTTTCCCTTTTATTCAGATCTAATTATTCCCCTTCTAGAATGATTCATTACAAATTCCGTGTCCATGCGATACATTAATATTGATTAAGAAACAGGTGCTCTCGGATTCAATTAGCAAAACTGCAATTATTCACAGAGGGTTCTGCTGGAAAATTAGGGAAGGGATATGCAGGTGTGCACATGAGCGCAGCCTGAAGGTGCTGCTGCAGGGGGAGATAGATGCTTCTCACGAGCAAACGCCTTCTCAGAATCACTTTTTATTTAGATGACAGATGGAGTTGCCATTTCAACCAAATAGCGACGATGGTGAACCTCTGGGGGTGTCGGAGCCAGCAGAATTGTACATCTGGAAATGCCAACTCCTCTCAACTCCTGATTTGGGTCCCCAAACTCCCATGGAAATACTTGGGGTGTTTATGAAGCGTGGAGATTCTCTGATGCGGCTCTATGGGGGGGCATTCAGGCTCAGTGAGTCTAGGGAAAGAACGTGCCAATCTGTACCTGAGAGTGTGTGACTCAACGTGATTTTTGTTCTGGAACAGGTTTGGGGAATGTGCTCCGGGTGAAGGGCCATTCATGGGCATGGGTGGCGGTATAATGCCACAGTGATATTTCCTCACCTGTGTTGTTGACTTTGCCGTGGGAAGAGGCTGGAGGCTGCATGTCTCTCTCTGAATGCCAGGCGAATCGAGTATAATATGATACACAAAGAAATAAGGGATTGTCCTGATTTGACAATGAACACCTACGTTCATAAAAGAGAGAGAAACTTCAATTGATGTTAGTTTTCAGAGTGTTCTCGCGGATACTTATCCTTGAATTTTGGGGTAGTGTTGGGTTCTTTTAAGGCAAAATTTCCTCCTGGTAATGAGCTTTCATTGTTGGCTCAGTTACCTACTTGGATAATTATATTTCTGCAGCCAAACTTCAGGCAGAAACACCATAGGTTTTTAGACAAGAAGGCTGCTTCAGATAATCTAGGTGAGTCCTTTTCTGAGACAGATGAAGTGTGCAGACTGAAGGGTGCTGGTCCTACCCAAAGCTAATCAAGTGACAGGATGAGAGACTCCAAATGGGGCCAGCTGCCTGAGTCCTGACTTTCTTCTACTCCCAGTGCCCCTTTATGGCGCCACACTGCTTCCGGCATCCTCTGATTACATGGGTAGCTCATGGCAGGATGCTGGAAGGGCAGGAAGGAATTCAATTAGCATCAACAGATAGGAAGGAAGAGTTCAAGATGTTCAAGAAATGAAGCGGCGGGGTGAGTTAGAGAAGATCTGAGTAAGGTCTGGAGATGTAGCTCAGGGATACAGCACTTGCCTAACAGGTGTGAGGCCCTGGGTTCAATTCCCAGAATATGCACAAGGGAGGGGAAGGAGTGGGAGTGGGAGAGGGAGGAGGAGAGGGAGAAGGAGGGGGCATTAAATAACAGGCCTTCTTTAAGCCACAGAGAATTAAGAGAACAACTGAGTTTTCAACATGACAAATGTAAACATAAAAGTGGACATAAAACCCACAAAATTCCATACAAGAACCAACTAACTCCTTGAAACGTAAGGAAACACAAAGGCTTTCAGATCCAAAGTCAAAGCATGTCATGCTCTAATGAACGAAATGGTCTACTTGGCAAAAATAAAAGCATGGACAAGAGGTGAGGACTCGAAGCACAAAAGGAGTGGTCGACAGTATCTTCCATGACAGCAGCCACAGACAATTATGAAAGCAAATAGGGTTGGCAATATACTAATAAAACTTTATTTGCAAGTCTAGGCTGCAAGTAAAGTTTGACTAGTGGACTGTAGTTTACTGACTCTTGCATTAAAGTATTACCATTGGAATGCCAATTCTCACCTAAATCCCAGTTGTTAAAGGTTTACCCATCAGCCTCTGGTGCTACTGGTGCTTAGTGTTATATTTAAGAGGTGGGACTTTGTAGGAGAAGTTAGGCTACTGTGGCACGACCTTGAAGGGGACATTGGTACCTCTGCCCCCACCTTCCTCTGACTTTCCAGTTACAATGAGGTAAGTTTTCAAGTTTTTATTTTTGAGATTAACATATAATTACATTTCTCCCTTCACTTTCCTTCCTCTAACTCTGCCATATACCTTTCTTCTCTTTTCAAAGTTATGACCCCCTTTTCATTAGTTACCTATATATATATATATATATATATATATATATATATATATATATATATATTCCTCAATATAACCTGCTTAGTCTGTAGAATGTCACTACTATGTATGTTTTCAGGGATGATCATTTGTTTCCAGATAACCAGTTGGTGTGCTCTTCCCTGGAGATGTCTCCCCATCTCAGCATTCCTTAGATGCATGTTAGTTCTTTGTGTAGGGCTGGAGACTCATGGGCTTTTATAAATGTACACTTTGGCATGCATATTGGTGTTGTCTTTGTTTAGCTTGAGTTTAGGCATTCACGTTGGAAAGACTTCGTGGGTGTAGCTTCTGACATTACTAGGAGACACAATTTCACAGCAAACTTGGCTCTTACAATCTTTCTACTCCTCTTCCACAATGCTCCTTGAGCCTTAGGTGAGGGAGTACTTTGCAGATGTATCCTTTGGGACTAGGTTTCCATTCTTACTATGATGTTCTAGCTATAGGCCCCAAACCAACAGAGCGTAGTGCTGAAACCTCTGAGACAATGAACCAAAATTAACTTTTTTCTGCTTATGAGTCGAACCAAAACAAACCTTTCCTGCTTTTGAGTTGCTCATCTCAGGCTTTTTGTCACAGTAGTAAAACACTGACAAATACAATATATGTAATAAGTTGTATAGAATGCTTGGAGCATAAAGGCTTGGAGTATAAGAACTTGGAGGACACATGTGGTGAAAGGTGAATCTGGTCGGCTTGATAAGGATCAGATAAAAAAAAAAAAGGCAATATATGCTTTGTGTGTGTTCCTTGTCTTCTCAGAGCCTCAGAGTCTTCATTTGCGCAATAGGAATACAGGGAGTTCTCCAGAGGAGTTGTTGTAGACGGTTTTTGTTTGTTTTATTTTGTTGCTGCTGTTGTTGTTTTTTCCAAGACAAGATCTCTGTGGAGATCTGGCTGTCCTGCACTCACTTTGTAGACCAGGCTGGCCTCAAACTCACAGAAACTCATCTTCCTCTGCCTCCCAAGAGCTGGGATCAAAGGCATGTGCCACTCTGCCTGGCTTGCAGATGTTATCCAAAGACAGATTTAGTACACATTAGCAGGTATTGTAAAACTCTGGCTGCTATGGAAGGCATGTTCTCCTTGAAGAGATGCTCTTAGGGATGAAAAATTCCAAAGGCGAGCTGCCTTGCTTCCTGCTGCAGGTGAAATGGGACTGCTGCTATTTGGCCACAGTGGGAATTTTCATAGGCATGCTTTCCTGAAGGCTCCTGGTCAAATGGCCTCTCATTATTGACCTTCCTTAGATTAACCTAGTGCTTCTGAGGTAACAAATCATCCCGTGTAATTTAGTACCTTCTCCCAATCAGACTGAGCTTTCAAATACACTTTCCCTCTTAATACCCATTGCTGATGTGGAAACACTGATGTTTATTAAATTACCTGCATAATTACCTTGAAAAGGCCTTTGTCCCACAGTCAACTGGATTGTCCTAAAGAATGACTCCTGGTTTGTCCTGGCCTTTGGAATTGCGGCTTTGACATACAGCAAGGACGAAATGTTTTGTCTGTTTATAGGCTGAGCCGTATTACAACAGCTGCCTGAAAATATAGCACTGCCATAGATCACACGGGCACCTAGATGCTGTAATGGCAGATGACAAGCCCAGAAATGCGCTCTCTCTGTAGAACAGTCCTGCTTTCAGGCTCTTCTTGGAGAAAATATTTTCCCACTCACACTGAGATCACATTTCACTGAACTAGAGTCTTCCTTCTAATGATGGGCTCCAGCAATGCTTATTTCTTCACTAGTAGAAAAGGCCAAGACAGCTTACTTCATCTCTCCATTCATAGCACAAATAGGTGACCAGAAGAAACAGTATTATAGATATCTGTATCAATTTTCTGATTGTTTGGAATCCAATATTTCTAACCAAATGGGAACTTCCGTATTCGCTAGGATGGATGGTCTTGGCAGGAAAGCAATTCCTGGTGTCTGTCTTCTACTCTGGAAAACTGGGGTGCAGATGCTTCCAATATCCACTGGGACAGCCAAAAGGTGTGGCAGTGAACCTGGAGCATGTGACAGTAGGTGACAGCTTGGTAGAGGTCAGCTCAACCCGGCAGCAGTGATCTCTCAGGACCTTTGATGGCCTTCTGGCCAGTAGGTAGGTGGTTGTACCTGATGCTTGGCATCCTTTGCTCCAACTCTTGATCTCCAGTATCTCACCAGTATCCTCCCAATAAATCTCCTTTCAGAGTTCAGCCTCCCACCAACAGACTACCAATAAATATCCTTTTGGACTTTGAGCCTCTGTTAGCATCCTTCCAGTAAATCCCTTTTAGGACCACAAGCTTTCCACCAGTAACCTTTCAGTAATAAACCTCTTTTTAGTTCCAGACAATCACAGCTAGTTTTCTTTGCTCTCAGTCATGAATTGTGAGTGACATAAGATAGTGTGGCATGTAGACAGACATGTAACAATCTCTCAATCAATTGTCTGAATATTAACCTTTTTTCGACAGAGCTACTTCACTTGATAAAGGCGACCCATTATTTCCTTTGTTCTCTATTGTAGTACTGATAAGCAGGGTGATGCCTCCAAAGTAGGAATTAAATTTGAAATGGTTGCTTAGTAAATACTCCGCAACAGAAGTATAGAAGCCAGCATTTCTTTCACACGCTGTTATATTCCCTGCCATGATCAGCGGTGCCCAACACACTGACTATGCTGACGGAGTGATGGGCTGATTAAAAGGCACCTTTTAGTGGCTAGACGAAAACTCAGATTTTTTTCACACTTAGTCTTCATAACAAATATGGGTTGAGCAGAGAGCATCCTACTCTGAAAACCCACAGCCTGAGACGCTCCACCATCTGAAACTTTCTGAACACAGACATGATGCCACTGATGAACAATCCCACACCTGACCTTGCATGATGGGCTGTGGTTAAAATGCAAATGCACGAAAACATTATCCTAAATTGCCTTCAGGCTGCAAACTAAATGGGTTTCATGTCTGGCCCTGAGACCCCGCCCCCCCAAGATATTTCATTATGTTATACACAAATATTTCAGAGTCTGAAAAAAAAAAAAGTCTGAACTCCAAAACAAGCATTTTGGATAAAGGCTACTTATCTTTTAAACAAGCTAGGTACTATTATGTCTGTTTTGCAAAGGAAGAGCCCTAAACTCAGCAAGGCGAATTTCCCAAGGTCGCAGAGTGAGGCTGAGACCCTAGCGAGGGCCATTTAGCCCCCGCCTTTTTCTGTTCCCTGTACTGGGGAGTTCATTGCTCTCTCACTTCAAGGGTCTGCCATGAGTCCAAATCTTGCACTAACAGTAGCTCCTGCTGGTCCAGCTCTGCTGGGTGAACTCAGACCTGTAGGTGACTCCTCAGTGACCTCCAGAGCTGCTGGCAATGAGAGGAGCCATTGTTCATCACATGCTTGGCTGAGCAAGGAGTGGGGACCTAGGTCTCCTTCCAGGTGCTGGCTTTGAGATCTGTAAAAGCTGTAAGACAAGTTTGGGTTGCCAGAGCCAGAGGCTCTGCTCTAATGTGCTGCTCCACTGGAGCCTGGGCCTCTGTTTTCTCCTCGCTTGGCTGGGTCTGTGATGACTGACGAGAAGAGGGGGAGCCTAGCAGGAACGTGGCAGGCTGGTGTACCTGCAGCTGGAACCCAGCTCCCGCCTGCAGCAGGGTGGTGTGCAGTTACAACTGTCCGCTGCATTACAAGTCATAAATCTTGGCTTCAAGTGAGAGGTGACTGGGATTGCTCCTGTTGTGTTTGGTGAATTTATAACGATTCACCCTTCCTCTCTGCCACTTCCCTGGCTTGGATGAACATTTTTTTTTTTTTTTTTTTTTTTACTTTCGGCTATTTCTCTGCCCTGAACACATTTCTCTTCCTGAGTTTACCAAACTCCGACTGCAATTTATTTGTCTTCCCGACTAAGCTAAGAGTACCTCAAGGGGCGGGAGTGTGCCCATTTGTCTGTACTCGGGGAACATAGGGGACTCAACTAATAGTCGGCGCCTTGAATATGTGTCCTGACAATCTCAGCCTCAAACTCGTTTTATTACCATGAAAGGATGCGTAGGTGGATCCATTCTGAAGGCCCCACCATCTGTGCATCTCGCTCATATTAATGTTTGTTAACAATGCACTAAATGCCACTTTAAAGTAATAACCAACAGCTGGACAGAGTTTTGCAACACATCATCACTTTCATGTGCATTATCTTCATTTGGGAGGCAAGGAAAATTACTCAGGAACCAATCTACATGGAAGTGGCATAACAAATTAGTCAAGAGGAATTTGCCTAGTTGTGAAATGGACTACAGTGTAAATCAAGGCCCTACCAGCTAGAGGATATGCCGCTTTGGGAAAATTACATGACTTTTTAAAGCTTCTGCTTTTGCCTTTGTAGAGCGACAACCAAGATGTGTATGCCTGAGAGCTTTAAGAAGAATAGCTTTTATAAGTAGCCAGGATAGAGTTGGCTGTTGGTGTGTAGTAACATAAATTGTACTCTGAACACATGCCTACCACATAACTGAGCTACCTTAAAATGTAGACATTCACGTTTCATGACTGGCCTGTCTGACTAATGTTGCCCAGCAAAATCGTTGCCAGCTTGAATTTCTATTTATTATGGTCAATTGGTAGTTATGACTGAGGACTTGTATTTCTAGCTTCGTTGGCAAAGACACAATTAACAGTCCATCTGTATATGCACTTTCTTGAAACACACAGTGCCTGCTTACCATGGGTATTCAACTAATGCTTGTTAAATGAAAGTTTCCCAGAATTCATCACTGTTCTTGTAGGTCCTAAACTTTCTACCTGTCTGGCACAGCCAAGTATTGACTTGACTGTTTGTATTACTTAATAGAATTCTGTCCTCCTACACCCACAGTAGGAACTGCCTGTGAAAAAGATCCTGAGGATGCATTGTCTGTGGTCCATAAAGGGATGGAGCCCTATGTATGGGGAATTGTGAACACAGTGACTCTATATTCAAAGACTGTACTTCCTCAAGGTCAGCGATTCTCAATCTGTGGGTAGTGACCCTTTCACAAGGGGCCATTTAAGACCACCGGAGAACACAGATATTTATACCATGATTCATAATAGTAGCAAAATTATAGTTGTGAGGCAGCAACAGAAATAATTGTATGGTTGGGGCGGGTCACCATAACATGAGGAACTGTATTAAAAGGGTCACAGCACTACGAAGGCTGAGAACCACTGGTCTGGGTGCTTTATAGCTATACAGGCCATTCTCGGTTGAGGGTCAGGTGTAAACTTCCTGATTTCGCCAAGGAGCAAACAGAGTTAGGGAGGTTAAGCAGCTGGCTCCAGGTAGCAGTGGTAGCAAATAGCAGAGCCAGAAACAGCACAGTTCCGTTCGGTTTCAGAACTTGGTGGGGCTTTATGTGCTCCGTCCCAGTGCTTCTTACAAAACAGAGGCACGGTAACCGCAGAACCAAGACCCAGGAAACTCAATAACAAATAAAGGGTAGGAGATCAGAGCTCATCATAATCAAATCTCACTTAAGAGCTTCAAAGCCATTGAGTGACAGAGGACTGCTGACAGCGTGTTCACCGGAATAACCCCATTACGAGAAGTCAATTCACTTTAAACGGGAAGCAGGGATCGAATTAATGAATTAAGCTCAGGGTGGAGGCCTAGCTTCTGATGCTGGATTTGTGCAAAAACAATCACCGTAGCATGCTATTATTTTCAAATCAAAAGGAAATTGATGGGTTGCTCTCCTCCTTTCATGTGTTTGAAAACGAAAAAGCAAGATCAGCCGACCGAGTGGGAACTGGTCTGCATCCTGCAGCTGGGAGTCCAAGTCATTTTATGAATTTCTGTGTGTGGAGAGAGGTCCACGGCTTGGGTCACTTCATTCGGGTCCTATGGCGTTCCACCTTTCTCTTCTTTGTTTGCATGGCCCATGGTGAGCACCCAGCATGTCTTGCATAAGAGTGGAAATGGTGGAAATGTTTATTCATGACTGAAATTAACCAAGGGCTATGTAGAGGAACCCTAGTGTCTGGATCTCCTGACAACTTCCATTGAACTGGTGGCTAATTGGGGATGGGGAGGAACAAAAGCAACATGTATACTATAGAGACCACGAAGCTGTGGCTTCATATGGCCAAGAGTGGCACCTGTGGATTAACATGGACCAATGAGGAGAAAGAGTGACTACTGCAGCAAAAGTGAAGAACAGTAAACATCTGGACTCGATCCCCACTAACCTTGAATTTGCTTTAAACTTGTTTTAGTATCGCCTGGGAGGCTGAGTTGCCCTGTAGAAGCCAGGTTTTGCCCTGTGTTGAACTCCTGGCTGAGATGGGAGGACTGAGAAGAGGTGGTGTGTACAGGAATCTGCTTTGGTGTGCTAACAAGCATTTCCTCCTGTACAGCGGACACAGGATGCACTGTACCATTGCTGAGTGGTAAGTTCGAACGCAGACCCACATGGTACCCACGCAGGCAAGACAATTTCCTTTTCCCATGTGTCTAGACGGAAGTTTGGTTCTCCTCATGTTGTCCTTCCTCCTTTCTGGCCTTTCTTGTCAACTGTTCGTTCAGTGTGGGGTTATCACTTATCTGCCCCACTGTTCCTCCATCTGCCTTTAGACGGATGCCTCTCATACTTAGGTTCTGGATGGCCCAGTGCAATCTGAGGGGGATTTGCTCTCAGAGTCCCTTTCTTCTTGCATACAGTACACAGAGCAGCCAAGGGTGACTGTGGGACACACCTCTGCAAAGGCAACAGCTGCCAGGTTCTTGTTGAGAGAAAGGCTGAATTGAACTAGGCAGGATGGATATTTGCAAATTAAAACAACCACTTTTCTGCCAGGATTTCATTGGGGGTTCACAGGGCCCACAGAGAGAAGTTAATTACACCAGTCACCTTGGATTTCTTGAATGTCACAAGAGGAAAAGGTAGTCATTTAGTTTGTTTCCAGCTCCGGTTATTAAGAATGAGCCCACAAACAAGGCTTATGTGCCCTGAGCATCCACACGTATAGACACAGAGGACTGAGCTACAAGGAATGCTGCTGGAAGGGGCCCGTCTCCATTTTACTACTAGGAAATTGAGGCCAGGGATGTTACATGCTTGGTTCAAGGTTATACAACTAACTGGTGGTAAATGTGGAACTGGAAGAGAGGTCACTTCATGGTGGGTTACTATGCTCACCCCTAAGCTATTTCTTCTTAATTTTAATTTTTGTATATTGTGCTCTTAGATACCTCTTCCTCGTCAAGGACCTTACTCCATATCTTAAATTCAATTGCTCCCTATTTAATAATTGACACCAAGCAAACAAAACCCAATAAGTATAATGTATTTTTATATACACACTAAATATAACACACAGCCATATAAATTTTCTCATTCTTTCCACAAATATTTGTTGAGGACCTTTATGAAACACAGCAGAATGGAGACTGCCAGAATTTCAAAGGTAAACACAGGAAATTTACAACAGAGTGAAAAAGTAGAAAGAAAATGCAGAGAAAATAAAAGAATAAAGAGGCAGCACAGGAAGTAGATACGTCACAGGTTAGCTCTGGGGATCTCCACGTCTATAAAGCAAATCATCTTAAAAAAAATCCCCATTTTCAACAGATTATGTAGCTTTTTAAAGTTGTTTTCTATTTGATCATAACAATTATACATGTTTCTGGTGTGTAGTGTGATGTCTTGATGCATATATATTGTGTGGTGACCACATCAGGACAGCTAGTCCACCTGTCACTTGAAATAATTCTTTCTCTGCAATGAGAATATTCAAAAGAGCCTCTTCTCATTATTTGTAAATATATATATATATATATATATATATATATATATATATATATATTGCGTCGTTATTAACTGTGGGCAGAATGTACCCTTTCTAACTCATTGTAACTTTCAGTCCTTGGCCAGTCTCTCCCCAACCCTCCCTCCTGCCTCCCAGCATCTTATAAGGACTATGCTACTCTCATAACGACTATGCTACTCTCATAATGACTATGCTGCTCTCCAGATGTCCTAGAATGAGGCTTACATTTTACATACAAAGATGTTCATGTAAAACTTGCCTTTCTTACTGTGAGAATAATTATGTTTCTTATTTTGCTTGATTTCAGTCCTCCAAGGTCATCTGTATCGCCACTGAGCACCATTCCATTCCTTCTTTTTTTTTTTTTTTAGTGCTGTACTCTCTCATGGCGTTGCACTTTCCTCTACTCAGCTGTTGACAGACACTTAGGCTGATTCGTTTTCTTAGCTCCTGTTCTTCTAGTGACCTACACACAAGGATGCAGCCATATCCTCATTTTATTTCCTTTGGATAAACACCCAGAAGTGGGACTCCGGCTCTTCTATGAAGGGTACTACCAGAGACTTGCAGACTATAAGAATGAGGTCATTAGTTCTGTATTGGGAAGGAGAGCCAAACCACAAAGGACAGCGGGCATGTAGACAGTGGAACATGGCGTGGGCCTGTGTTCAGGTCCAGACCTGTCAGACGTCTTAACTCCTCTTTGACTAAGTGTCACTTGCTGTAAAATCACAATGTGATGTTCTATAGTGTGGGTGTGGTGACGGAGTGGGTGCTGACTGTCCAGTGCAGAGTCTGCCAGACAACATCTGCTCAGTAAATGCTCATTTTCTTCCTTATTTCCAAAGCCACCCTTCCAGAGGTCATCCTTAGGCCTTTCCCTGGATATTTGGAGCTGACTCTGACTCTGGATCAGGATCAATGTTTGTAACGATGGTTACAAAAGATGGTGTAATCATCTTTTAAAAAAATTTCATGGTTTTATTCCTACCATGATGTCTCAATTACCAAAGCAGAACAATGGGTTTATTGCATTCTGGAAAGACTTTTAACCAGAGAAAAAGATACAAAGAGAATTCCCCATGGAGGCAGCCAGGAGAGCTAGTGAGCCAGATCGCAGTTGCTGCAAGAGTCCCTAGGGTTTTGTCTTATGTTAACAGAACGAAGGTGCCTTTGGTGCAGGTCTGCGTTTCTTGGCATCAGCTCCCTTCAGGAGGGAAGGACCTGAGTGACCTTACTATAAATACCTTCTCCTGGATCTGTCCAGTGCTGACAAGAGCCCAGGGCTGACCCTGAGAGATTCAAGGTGACTTGGGCTTGGCTCTCACCCTCACTCACAGTGGTCACAAGGTGGCGCTGTAGAAGACAGCTCAGGGAAGAGACAAGGGTCAACAGGTGCTAATGCTTTCAAATGTATCAAAGCTCACCACCAGTCCCGCCCCGCCTCCCTGATTTCCTCAAAATATATTTTGGTGGGATAAATTAGCTGAGGAGAATCCACAGTGCAGAAAACTGTAGCATACAAAGCCAAAGTATTTACAAATGTTTAGTGAGGCCTTTGTCTTACAGAAGCAACCTGGGCTCTGGATGTGGACAGAGGT
The DNA here is from genome assembly GCA_907169655.1 of Acomys percivali. NCBI lineage: Eukaryota > Metazoa > Chordata > Mammalia > Rodentia > Muridae > Acomys > Acomys percivali. Next base: position 27,209,922 of record OU015746.1, read on the forward strand.
TTCCAGCGCCAGGGGACAAGGGACCCAGTGTTCTTCCCAACACCACGGGGATGCTGTGGCTCTTGTGTATCTCTTCTAGGGCCACCCTTGGACCGCAACCTGGAATTATGGATGGAAGATGTAATAGTTGGAAGGTATCAGACAATCTGTTTTGATTCTGTTCTTTTTTTTCAGAGTACACTAAGACACAGGGAAAGAGAAGGGCCCTTCCCAAGATCTTTTGGACGTTAGCATGACCCCGACCTGAGCTTACCTCCTGTTGCAAACAGTGCTATTTCCACACACAGAGGTCATAGCTAGACAGATTTCAGACGATCAGCATGCTCCCTTGGCCCCTCCGCCCCCTTCCCCCAGGAAATGCAAGTGGAAATGCCAGCTGCGCTATTTTGGAGGTGGTTCTAAGGCACCACAGTCAGATTCCTGTATCCTATGAGGTGAAAGAGATGTGAAGGAGTTTGGGTTAATAGAATGGATAAGAAGATTTAGCATTCCCTAATCTTAATCTCTTTCAGACAATTCAGGTAAAACTCACAAATCCTAGATCCATGGAGAATAAGGTTAACCCTGAGTTTGCAATAGTTACAAAATTACTGCTCTGCTCTGGGTTTTCTCCACCTGTATAGCCAGGCGCCTAGATCTCTTCTAGCTGGGAAAGCCATTCTCCTACCTGCAGAATAAATAGCATGTGCTGCTCACACTCTCACCCCAGTCAGCTCTCTGAAGTCCTGCCTACTGCCGTACCTCTAGGACTCACACCAAAAGCATCCTTACTTTCACAAAAGCCACCAAAGCCTGGTAAATTCACCACAAAGTCATCTCCTACAACTTTTAGAGTTACCGACACATACAGTACAGTATCTCAATAAAGTACAGTTAAAAAAATAAGAATGAAGACCTTACTAACAACGATTGTCTATATATATATATATATTTCCTCCTAGGAGCACCCCAGGTCCCTACACACAGCATCTGCTCAGGGTGTTTGCTAGAACAGCTGCCCGTCAGAAGGAAGACAGACCTAGAGAGGTTCAGCACAGCTTCAGAGTACATCTCCTGCATCACGGGGGCCGGTGGGCTGGTTGCCCTAGGCAGCCATGGCTGTTGGTGGCTGACACAGCCAGTTTGTGTGCAGAATAGATACAGAGGGCATCTCGATAGCCTGGAAATGGAATATGCACTTGTCCCACACAGTAGGAAAAGTGCCACTTCCTATGAGTTACCCAGGCTCAAGCTTCAGATCTCACCTGCCACAAACCGCAGCGAATGGGTATGTACAAACACAGACACAAACGCACGCAGGCAGGCATGCGCATGCGCGTGCGCGTGCGCACACGCCACCCCACACATACCAGCCTCTCTGAGTAGTGGTGCTAGGTAGGAATGACCTTTCCCAAGAATCGTTGAGTCCAGTGGTTCTTAAACTCAACTGTGTCTACTAACCAGCAGGGGAGCTTTCAGAAAAGATCCTGGGACCCACCCTTAACCTGTGAAATGGAATCAGAAAATTGGACGCAAGTTGTCCTCCACCTCAAAAAAAAAAAAAAAAAAAAGCATGTGTGTGGTGTTTGTTAATGCATATGCTCGTGTGTGTTTATGGAGCCCCTAGGACAGTCTTGGATATCTTTCCTCACGCGTCCTCTCCCTTTTGTGTTTCGTTTTTGAGACAGGCTCTCTTATTGGCCTGTAGACTTGGGAGACAGGACTTGCTGACCGGTACCCCGCCGCGGAATCAGCCTGTCTCCTACTCTCTAGGGCAGGACTATATAAACTTGTATTACCACACTAGCTTTTTAAATTGATATTGTGATTTATTTGAAATCTAGACATAATTAGATCATTTCCCTTCCCCCCTTCACTTGTGTCTCTCCATCTTCCTGTCTTGTTCTCTTTCTGACTCATGGCCTCCTGGGTTCTGGAGACTAAACTCAAACCGTTGTGCTTACAAAGAAAAATCTTCACTGGCGGAAGCAACTCCCCAGCCCTGCAATTCTGTATGTAACACATACGCATGTATTTCATTACACTAGGATATATTTTTACACCAAGTATAAAATACACCTGGAACATAGTGTTTCCTCGAACCCTCAACCCTTCTGTCTGTGTTCCCCCCCATCAATCCCCCCCTTGATTCTCCCAGACAATTTCAATTCGAATTTCATGCCTTCTATAACACATTGGATCTTAAACATATAAAATCTAGGGCCCACAAATGAAAGAAAGCATATTTATGTTTCTGAGACTGGCCTAATTCATTTCATATGGCTATATCCAGTTGCATCTACTTTTCCAAAAAAGACATAAAAACTTCACTCTTCATTCTTGAGCAGTTTCCATTGTGCATATAATCCACATTTCCCTCATCCGTTCATCTGTGGAAGGACACCTCAGTTTGGTTGTATAGCTTAGCTACTGTGAAAAGAGCTGTAATAAACACTAATGCCCAGGTATTTCTGTGATATGTTGGCTTGGATTCTTCTGGGCAAATACCCAGGAGTGTCATAGCTAGGTCACCTGATTGGTCTGTTTTTATTTATTCATTTATTTTTTATGTACTTCCGGGTTGATTTTCAGAGAGGCTGGACCAGCTTATATTCACAGCAGCAGTGTATACGGGTTCTCTTTTGCCCGTGTACTTGACTGTATTTGTCGTTACTTGTTTTATTGATGACTCTCACTCTGACTGGTGGGATGGGACCTGAATATAGTTTTATTTAAATTTCTGTAATGAACTAGTGATTTTATCATCCCTAGGATTTCTTACTGATGACAACATTGATGGCTGTGGGAGGGAAAGTCACTTGCCTCGAGCCTTTTGACCCTGATGGAGTTGAGACCATGAAAATTGTTTGAGTTCTTACATTTTGCTGCTTCCTATGGGTGCAGACCTCCTTGCCCGTTACTGTAGAACAAACCAGTCTCCCTATCTTCTACATATTCATGATGCAACATATATGCCCTTGGAGAGGCATGCACACTCCTTGATAAAAGATATTTACTTTAGTCCTTTCACAGTAGAAACTCAAACTCCTGCTAGGTCATTGGGGCAGGGGCCAAAATGTTTAGACAGATCCTAAGGTCTTAGAGTTGGGCTTCTGTGCGTGTATGAATATTGCATGCATGCATCTGTGCTTGTTTTGGCACAAAGCTTTCCTTCTATGCTCAAATGAGTATCTCCATCCCCCAAAGGGCTAACCCTATGTCTTGGAATACCCCTGACAAGGGTTACTCACTTATAATTTCAAAGGACATCATTTACAGATTGAGAATAAAAAGGGAGTTGGGGCATCTACTTTGGAGAGCCACCTTATGCTGCATTTTCTTTTGCCCTCCTGGCTGTAGCAAGCACAGTAAAAACGTTTGTTAAAATGTCAACGTGGAAAGGATGTTCACAGACTTTTTTTGTGTTGCTTTAAAAAATGGGTTTAAATCTGCATTGTGACAAATGAGGAGCCAAAATATGGCTGACCTAAAGCTCCTCAAAGAAAATTGCAAGAGAAGCCAAAAAAAAAAAAAAAAAAAAAAAAAAAAAAAAAAAAGGCTTAAGG
>OU015746.1:27222654-27239359 GCA_907169655.1 Acomys percivali
GGAGAGGGAGAGAAATGAGGGAGGGGGAGGGAGAGGGAGGGGGAGGGAGAGAAAAAGAAGGAGAGGGAGAGGGAGAGGGGGAGGAAGAGGGAGAGGGAGAGAAATGAGGGAGGGGGAGGGAGAGGGAGGGGGAGGGGGGGGGGAGGGGGGGGGGGGGGGGGGGGAGGGAGAGGGAGAAGGAGAGGGAGAGAAAGAGAGGGAGATTTTTTTCAGAAAGGGAACTGTATACATAATGAGGGATGAGAATAGAGCTGGCAGCGGTGTCTGGGTGTCGTCTTCAGCATTTGTGATATGGTGAGGGGCTTGTTTGCTTCCAAGAGCAATAGGGATGCCGAGGGTGCTTGTGTTGGAGCATAACAATGATCCTCTCTGAAAGAGGATTCCTGATAATTTTATGGAGACAAGACTTGAGTGGCCAAGGAGAGAAGCAGAAAGGCCGGCTGGAATGCAGCTTCTCTCTCGGAGTGTGAGCTTATCCTTTAGCCTAGTGAAAGGACTATTGTGGAAGGCCCTCTGCTTCAGCTCTCCTGGGCTTTATTCACACTTTCATTGAGCAACTAGTTACACAGGACCATTAACAATCTGTTTATTCTTCTGTCTTCCCTATAGGCTACCAACTGTTTTGGTGGATTTCATTGTGCGGGAGGAGACCCTCAGCAAATAAGAAATTTAATGGAAAACAAACAAACAAAAAACGAGAAAGGCAAAAAGAATTATGTGCTACTTATCTTACTATTCCTAGCACCTGGCGCTATGCCTGGTGCAATAACAGGTGTTCAGGAAATGAGTGTTTGTTGACTTGAGTGATACGTCTCTTCAAGGGCTAAGACCATGCTGCATGTTTGAATCTCCAGGGCAAGTAGCACGCATGAGTGCACCAAGGAGGCAGTGTGTAAATTCATGCTATGTAAATGAACCTACCTGTGGATTGATTCTATAATTCTGAAGGAAATAAGATGCGATAATAATGAAAACTAGCATAGAATGATGTATAGCGTCCAGGAACCAGGTGCAGATTCTTCTCTCTCGGTGCTGATGCTGGTGGGCTGTACCAGTCTCAATGCGGCCATCTGAGTCTCCCTGAGTAGGCCAAGGTCTTGCTGGAGGGAGCTAAGGAGTAGATCTCATGCAACAGGCTGGATGGGGAAGTGCAGTTCAAACCTCCTTACTCCTTAGATGTCCAAGGGAATCAGCTGAGGTTTGAGCCAGTGTCCTCTGCCTCTAAGGACCCTTGTTGGCTCATGGCCCCTGGGAAGAACAGCCACTCCCAGAACACCGGGATTTTTCTTTGTGGACACAACCGACTCGAAACATGTGCGACCGCATTCAAGCCTTTTGAGCCACGAAATTTGAAACTGCCAAAAACCTTGAGCACTATTGGCAGTCAGATGCTTTGTTTTACAGGAAAGGAAACTGAACTAGTCAAAAAGGCCAAGTCCTCATTTATTTTATTGTTGATCAAGGGAACGAGGAACTCTAGACATAAAATGATTTGTATACTATTAACACAACTCAGGTCCTCACCAGTGTTCTTGTCAAAGACTTAACAACTTACATTCGTTACTCATCAAAAGATATCACACCTGTAGCCACTTTATTCATAACAGCTGCAAGATAGAAGGGATGGTCATCAGTGGTAGAATGGATAGGCGCATCGTGGTGTAGCCATAATATGAACTATTATGCAGCAATGAAAAAGAACATGCAAGAACCATTTCTCTCCATAAATCCTAGCATAAGTAATGATGAAGAAAAGTCAGGTAACAAACAAACTGAAAAGAAAGAAAGAAAAAGGAGTCCGCATAGTGATCTGGCTTCTGTGAAGTTCAAGAATGGGCACGAAAGGATGGAGATCTGAACAATGACTATGTGAGGCAGCCGTACTCAGGGTGGTGGAACAGCTGAACGTCTTCAGATGGAGAGAGGTGACATGGTACCATAAACATTCATCCCAAGCTACCCTCTCATGATATTGAATATTTCCGAATGTAAGTTATATTATAACACATTTAATGGATCTGAAAAAAAGTTTCTATGTGTTCCCACCTGCTTATTATGCAAGGGGTTGGAGAGGCTGGATCAGGTTGGAGGGTAGAAGGCACAGGGGATTTGCTGACAAGCCCCTACAGCCCAGGGAACATGTCAACTTGGCCATAAGCTCCGCTTGAAAAAGCTGCTGGTTTTTCAGTCAATGAAGGGGGAAGCTTTAAGTTTCTTAGAGAGTTTATAAATGTGTTAATTACAGTCATCAAGATTGTGCGTCGCAATGAACGCTTATCTAATGGGTTTAGATTAGGCCATTTACTTAGCTTACTTGTTATTTCCCAATTAACTTCTGAAATTTCCCTTCCATGTTTCACCCTGCACCAAAAGAGCTTGGATAAAAAAACAAAAAAACAAAAACAAAACAAAAAAACCAAACAAAAACAAAACCAAAAAAAAAAAAAAAACCAAAACCAAAACCAAAAGAAAGCAAAAGTGAAACAAAAACAAAAACTTGTGTGTGTATAGCCTTATTATTACTTTAAAAAATTTTTTTTACCACCCAAAAGTTCTGGAGGCAATTGCAGACATGCTTCTGTACCTCTGCTGCCTGAGTTGTTAGAGGTTTTTGTTTGTTTGTTTGTTTGTTTGTTTAGGGGAAGTATTTTAATCCACGCTAATACTTCTGGTAATGTTATTTACAAAACAAACTAATAGAAGCAAATGTGGCTGATGAGAGTGAAGGCTGGGGTCAAGGATGACACATCTGCTAGGTGGAATATAACGCAAACATTAAAGCCAGACAGTAGCTTGAAAAGGGCTTATGTCGTGGTAGTTTGGAAAAATGAACAAAACTGTCCATACCATGTGCTTCAATTGGGCCAAATTATAAAATAAAATCCACTCAATTATCAACATCCTACATAAACAATGCTATGTTACATAGGAGAAGTATGGTTAGCCTTTCTTTTTTGTATTTTTACAAATTTCTTTATATATATATATGTATATATCTTATTTACACATTACATATGTGTTGTTATCCCCTCACTCTTATCTTCCCATTTGCCCCCTCTCTCCCTCTTCTGCCCTATTCTTCTCCCCTAGGCCTCTGACGGGTGGGGGGCTCCTACCCTACTGTCTGGTCACAGCCTATCAGGTCTCAGCAGTATAGCCTGCATCCCCTTCCTCTGTGTGCCTGCAAGGCCATCTTGCCAAGGGGCAGTGATCAAATAAAATCGTGGGCACCAGAGTGCATGTCAGAGGTTCAGCAGCAGGCCGCCCGCCTCTTAGAGAAAGAGTGTTTACCATATTAATAACTTTTAAAATGACATCATTGGAGGTAGAACAAAGTTTCTTTCCAGTGTTTACAAGGCATCTTTTCTAAATGCCATTCATTTTTCAAAGCTACTAAGTTCCCTGTTGTGGTGGTTTGAATGAAAGTGTCCCCCATGGGCTCATAGCTTTAAATACTTGGTCCCCAGTGGGTGGAATTATTTGGGAAGGATTATGAGGCATGGCCTTATTGAAGGCCAAGCTTTGAGATTTCAGAAGACTCATGCCATTCCCAGTGTGCTTCCTGTCTCCTGCTTACTGTTGGAGCTGTGACCTCACAGCTGTTCCTGCAGCCATGCCTTTGTTCTGCTATCATGGACTTTAACCCTAAAGAACTGTAAGCCAAATTAACTGCTTTCTTTTATACATTTCCTTGGTCATGGTGTTTCTTCACAGCAATAGAAAAGTAGCTACTTCGAAAGCATTTACTGATAGTAAAAATATTGCATCATTTAATCAGTTAATTGAGGTTTATCAGCTCTAAAATAATATTCAGGACTTGTTACAAGTTTCTACGTAGAAAAAAAAATCATAATAGCTCAAACAAAAAGGACAAGCTGGGCAAGATGGCACATACCTTTAATCTCAACACACTGGAGGTAAAGGCAGGTAGATTGGTGAGTTCAAGGCCAGCCTAATCTACACTGTAATTTCTAGACCAGGCAAGGCTACATAGTGAGATAACCAATAAATAAATAAATAAATAAATAAATAAATAAATAAATAAATAGGACAAAAGCAATGGGGTCAAACAAGTTAGGGTAAGAATGGAAATTAGTTGATTTTAATTTATTATCTGTTCAATTCATGAAACCCGTTATCTCCTAAACACGTCTGATGAAGGTGGATATCACTACCCCCATCCATGTAGTTAATAAACATTTAGAAACACTTGTTATATGTCAGGCACTTAAAAAAATTGAGCTACAGAGATAAGATACAGTCCTTATGGTCATATGCAAATTATACTAAAAAAAATAGCCTTTTATCTCAAGGAAGCTTGCCCACTAAACAGATGTGAAAAACAGATTCAGAAAGGTTAAATGATTTGTTGAATGTCCTACAGAATGACAGTGTTGGAGCCAGAATTTAAATTAAGGCCTTTCTGGCCTTTACTAACACACTCTTCCCTCTGCACACAGTTGTTTCTCAGCAGCATTTGGTACCAAAGACCATCAGTGAAACAGGCTATGGATGCTGCAGGCTTGATGCTCTGCAGTTTCTGGCCAAGCCTTCAGGACCAGAGTCTCTATAGGTTACTAAAGTGAAACAGATTTGGCCGTGGGATATCAGGGCAGCTCAGAAAGATGAGGAGGCTGCAGTGGGTCCATGATTTTGGTGCTGGGTTGGGGTGGTGGTCACTTCTATTAAGGAAACCACAGTCTAGTCTGGTGACTTGGTTCAAATATTGCCTGCGATGAAGGATATTGATGAGCTCAAATATTTAAATATCTAATCTGGTTAGGTGTGACAATAGGTAAGCCGGTACCCAGCCTGATCTTGATAGTCTCATAAAGGACTCATTAAATGACTCTAAAGCCAGGTAGTGGGGCTACAGTGTGGAGCTTGATATCATCATTTATATTTCAGCCTCATTGGTCACCTATTCAGGAAGGCTCAGACTGAAGTAGTCACTTAATTGCTTTCAGAGAACTCATATAAAATTGCAAAAAAAAAAAAAAAAAAAAAAAAAAAAAGAATACAAAATTGCAGATCTTATGGACCATGATCTTCAAACAAGATCCTAGAGCAAAGCCTATAAAAGAAAACATTCATTAAACGCTTGTTGAATTAATCAGTTAATAGCTTTTTACTGAGAAGGGGGTACCTAGAACAGTTCTTATACTCTAGAATAGGGATAGAAGTCAAAGAAGGCTTCCTGTAGGAGGTGGCAGCAGAGAAGGAAGGGCCGTAGATGATTAGTAGCTTCTGTCTGGGGTCAAGCAGGGGTGAAGTGGTAGAAAGGAGGAAGATGGTATTCCAAATCAAAAACACAGTGCAGGAGGATCAATAAAGGTGGCCTACAGAAGGGCTGGGAAAGATCAGCCTGGGGATTCCCAAAGATGAGGCTCAAGTTGCTGCTGAGTCTGAGCTGAGCATGGGGGCCTTCCACCTGACTTGAACAACAAAGGACCAGATCTGGAGTGTTTTACATGGAGCTATGAGATGATTGTATCTGTGGCTTAGAAAACTGGCCATTTCAGAAGATGGAGAGAGAGAGAGAGGGAGAGAGAGAGGGGGGAAGGGAGGGAGGTAGGGAGGGAGGGAGGGAGAGAGAGAGAGAGAGGGAGAGAGGGAGGGAGCTGATTGATTCAGGGACATAACTTGAAGTAGGAATGTTGTTTGAGAAAGAGAATTGCTGATTCTCAGAGTTGGGCTCTGTGTTTCAGTGAAACCTTGGTTAGCTCCCAATAGGAAAAGACAAACCCACATTCTCAGAGAACCCCAGACAGGGCTATGTTATAATCCTGATGGATCAGTTTGAAAACAAGCCTGCTTCCATAGTGAAAACTCGTGAACACATGGAAACTACAGACATGGTTAGACCCTTGCCTTCTGGCTGAGCTCTTTATTTTCTGTTGATAATATCAGGCTTGCGTCATTTCCACAGGTGGGTAGGGAACATGTGCAGGGTGCTCGGCCAGAGCCACCCTCTCCTGACAGCACACAGCTTTTCTCAGCAGGGCTCCAGAATCCCTGCACCAAGTTGCAGTCCAGTAAGTCCTTAGGATCAGTCTTGCTGAAGTGTCTTGTGCCACTCCTTGGTATGTAATTGCTTTTATTGCAGGGACAATAAACAAATTCACTCAACTGTAGGTGTGTGTGTGTGTGTGTGTGTGTGTGTGTGTGTGTGTGTGTGTTCCCGGTGTCCTTTAGCTTGAAGGTAATGGCATGGCTAACATGATGAATGCCACACAAGGTCCTACCTTGGAGAAGCTCAGTAGTACTGATTGCCAAATTTAAAGGAATTTTTGTAAGGCAGTTGTGAAATATACCATTACTAAAAATTAAATTAAATCAACCTATAATCAAGTAAATTTAATGTTATGAAAAACAGTGGAATGCCTCCTCAGACTTAATCCTTTTGCTACATTTTATTATTATCTCTGCTCTGTGGATTATTCGTGTTACTATATATTCACTGGTGGAAACTGTCTAATTGCTACTGGTGTTTCTCTTCTCACACACAACTTCAGCATCATTACTTGCTGGCTAGTACTGGGGGCATTTACACCCCTGACATTGGCAAATGCTAAGAGTCAAAGCTAACTGGTGGGCAAACAGTCCTTAGTGCAGTGTTGGTTACACTGACACACAATGTGGAGGTCTTATACCAAGACCTGAGAAGCAGGCTTATTGTGAATCCAAGAACTGTGTAGGTGACAAGACAGTTGACAGGGATAGCAATTAATTATCTGAGCTCTTCTACCACCCTGTTGTGTAAAATGTGAGCCTTAGGGTTCTTTCTCGTTGCCTAAGAAAGCCTGTCCCAGGCACCAGAACATCCATCATTTCCTGGTGCTCTTCCCATTGGTTTGGGTCGTACCTGCTTTGAAATTGCGTGCTGGCCCGTGGCTCAATTATAAAGAAAGAAGAAACATCCCAGAGAAATTGTGCTGTTAATATTAGTGAGAGCAACTGAGATGAGGCCCCTACACAGGTGTCACCTAACTACTTCCCCCATCCTCAACTAATCATCGCGGGGTCTGCTTGGAACTAAATATACTCATTTTATTTACTTAGAAATCTTTCCACTGGCATTTTATATTCACTTTAATTAAATGAGATAGTCCAAAAGCATGGGGCAGAGAGAAAAGAGAGTCATAGATAAGAGCTCCAACATTAAACCAGTGGGGAGGAGCATGGGAGTTCTGCTCCAGGGCTATGTCCTCCGGTGATGATGTCTGACACATTCATAGTCTAGTTAATTAATGATTGTACAATACTTCAGAAGCACAAAGCATTGCATCAACGCAGAAGCATAATTGTGCCATTATGCTGGGATGAAAAGCTTCATTACACACTTTCACTCTGTGTGTGTGTGTGTGTGTGTGTGTGTGTGTGTGTTCTTACTTGGAAGATGTTTGGCTGCAATCTTAATTGGCATACATCCAAACTGGCTTCCACCAGGCAGCAGTCTTCCCTACTCCCCTGCTCTCAGGCCCATCGCTGAGTGTGTAAGAGGGTGTACCACTTGCCAAGTGGTAAGGGGTGTGTAAAGGGCCATGTTTATGTTCACGGACAGGACGAGGACAACAGGTTGTTGGTACATGCCTCACCCTTCCTAGGGAGCGCTTTCCAATGCTTCCTCAGAATCCCAGGAACTCGCTACGCTTTAGGCTACTTTGGGTCGGTGCTATTTTGTATAGCCATTTTCATGTCCCACCCAGATGAGTGGGACCATTCCATTCACTCTTCCTTCACCCATCAAAGAACCTTCCCCTCAGAGCTGCAGTCTTGCTGTGTTCTCTTCAATCTGTGTGCATTGCAGCTCCCCTACTGAACTACCTCATCTCCCACACTGGAGGCCTGCCTCACCAGCCCTGATGCTTCATGGAATATCCTGATGTGGCCAGCAACTCTGGAAGTGGAGTGTTATGTGAAAAAATCTCTAGACACCACATGCTGGTGAGGATGTGGGGAGAGAGGAACACTCCTTCATTGCTGGTGGGAATGCAAACTAGTATAGCCACTTTGGAAATCTATCTGGTGCTATCTCAGAAAACTGGGAATAGGGCTTCCTCGAGACCCAGCTATCCCACTCCTTGGAATATACCCAGAAGATGCTCCAGCACAGAACAAGAAAATTTGCTCAACCATGTTCATAGCAGTCTTATTCATAATAGCCAGATCATGGAAACAGCCTAAGTGTCCCTCAGTAGAAGAATGGATAAAGAAACTGTGGTACATTTACACTATGGAATACTACTCAGCTATTAAAAACAAGGAATTCCTGAAATTTGTGGATAAATGGATTGAGCTAGAAATGATCATAATGAGTGAGTTAACCCAGAAGCAGAAAGACTCAAATGGTATATACTCACTTATATCTGCATACTAGCCCAAGGGGCATGTCCCATGAAAGCCTTCACTTACCAGGAAACAGGGACAGAGGGGAGGACATCCTATTGAGACTCTAGATGAGAGAATCATGGGAGAATAGCAAAGTAGAAGGATCCAGAGGGTCCTAGAAACCTACAAGTAGAACATTATGATAGGCAGATTTTGGCCCAGGGGTCTCACTCAAACTAAGGCACCAGCCAAGGACAATACAGGCGGTAAACTTTAAACCCCTACCCAGATCTAGCCAATGGTCAGAACAGCCTCCACACTTGAGTGGAGAGTGGGATATGACTTTTTCACACACTCTGGTGCCACACATTTGACCATGTCTGAGTGGGGACCGGGAACCACTGTGCATGGCCGATCCTTCTGTCCACAAGTGTGGAGGGATGTCAGAGCCGGTACTCTGGGTTTCCCAGTTTTTCAAGATGCTCAAGGTCAGTGTTTCCATGAGCCCCTAGGACGTCTCAGCCCAGGTGGGCCCCCTACTGCCGGGGAACACAGGATGGATCATTGCCTCCTTGGACAGGGTGCCAATCTCATAGAAGTGTAAAATGTCAGGTCTATGTGTAACTTCAGTGCCATATCAGAATTTCACACGAGCAGCTAACCTTTCTAAGTTTCTCTCCAAACAACTGCTAGGCAATTGGTCTTCGACCTTCGAGACAACCCTAAGGGACCTTCGTCTGGCCATCGTCACGATTAACTCGACCAGAGTGGATCTGTCTATGGCGCAGGGGTTGTCGGCTTGGCTGGCAACCGCAGTTGATCACCTGAAGGAATGGGCCAGAATAGAGACTATGGGAATCTTGATCCTTAGTGTGTGTGTGGTATGCTTCTGGTGTATTTGTCGCCTGCGTGCATCCTGAGCACGTACTCAGATCATGATGGCTCAGGCTTTCGCAGCAGTCGAGGCTGGGCAGTCCCCTCAAATGTGGCTGTCCATTTTGGACCCCCATAAGAAATAAAGCTTGGCAATGAATCGCATTCAGGGTGCAGACAAGGTACTGCACGAAAGTACGCTGTTTCCAGTTAGCGGACTTTCGGAGAGCAAGTCTGTTTGCATGTGGGTTGGTGTCCTAGTCCCCACCTCCAACAAACGACACCAGGCGGGTCCAGTAACGGATCAGGCGGTCTGGTCTGCATCAGTTACTGTTGTACATCAGTGCCCTTCTTTTGGACGGGTTCAGCACCCAGTCGGACCCTTGGCCCGGCCTGTGTGCTGTTATACATCAGTGTCCTTGGAGACTCAGACCACTGTTCTCACTTGTTCTGCTTCCAATGTCAATAAAACAAAAAGGGGGAACTGTGGGAAGCCACAGTATTCTACTGTGTGCCTCGCCCCAAGATGGCGCCTGGCATGTAGCCAGCTTTGCCTCAAAAGTAGTAAACAAGTCCTTATTAGGGCATGGCCCGCTGCCTGCAATAGTTCCGCTTTCAAGAGCCAATAGAGTACGGAAACGTGGCATTGCTTGATTGGATGCTTGGATGTCTATAAAAGGGTATGAGGGGAGTGGTTCGGGGGAGAAGATCGCAAGAAGAGCCTGAATAAACTGCTTGAGAGAAGAACTGGGTGCCGCGTCTTCCTTGCTGGTCGAGTGGGATGCGACACATGTCCCCTGGAGGGGGAGACCTGGTGGCACTCAGAGGAAGGACAGCAGGTCACCGAGAAGAGACTTGATACCCTATGAGCATATACAAGGGGAGGTAATCCCCCTCAGGAACAGTCATAGGGGAAGGGAATAAGGGGAAAATGGGAGGGAGGGAATAATGGGAGGATACATGGCATGGGATAACCATTGAGATGTAACAAGAATAAATTAATAATAATAAAAAAATAAGATAAAAAAATCTCATTTTGTAGCCTGGAGAGACCAAAAGCTCAAAAAGCCAGGCTAGCCAAGGACAATACAGGCGGTAAAATTTAAACCCCTACCCAGATCTAGACAGTGGACAGGACAGTCTCCACACTTGAGTGGAGAGTGGGATATGACTTTCTCATGTACTCTGGTGCCCCACATTTGACTATGTCCCCTGGAGGGGGAGACCTAGTGGCACAGGGGGAGGTAATCCCTCTCAGGAACAGTCATAGGGGAGGGGAATAAGGGGAAAATGGGAGGGAGGGGAGATTGGGAGGATTCAAGGGATGGGATAACCATAGAGATATAACAAGAATAAATTAATTAAAAAAAAAAAAGCCAGGCTACCCTGACCAGCACTCAGGCTCAGTCCACCTCCTTAGATAGCACGTTTTCCTCATTGTTTCTCAACTCTTGGGTGGCTTGTGCCACTCACTGATGTCCCATCACCTTGATGGTCACAAAAATCAGAATCATAGCCATCCACATGATGAAAAGAGCCGATGCTGCAGCGACTGCTTCCCTGTGGTAGAGACTGTTGCCACGCCTGTCATGCTGATCGCTATGTACAGTGACTCCAGGTCTACTGTGTGACCTTGAGCAAACTCTTTACCCTCTTGGGACCTTGGCTGCTTCAGTGATCATATTCATCAACTCACCATTTCAGCGAGGCAGAGAAAGTTTTATTAGCAGTGAATTATTGATGAGTGTGCATTAATAATGGCCCCTTAAACTTTTATAACTCTTCAGAGTTTACAATGCACTTTCTTAAGTGTTTTCTCATTCTTCCTCTCTTGGAAAGGCCAGCAAGTGAGCCCTTACTGGCCCATTGTCTATATAAAGAAACTGAGACCTGGACAGGATGGGGAACATTTTATGTAAAGGCTTTCTGGGGAATCACCCAGTTCCTAGAACTATTCAGTAGAGACAGGGCTGAAGGAGGAGCACTGCGTTGTGTCTCCAGCCCAGGGAAAAGGTGCTTGGTACCTGAAAGTTGTCACATGTCCTATAATCAGGAAGTCCACTTCATTGTTTTAAAGCTGTTCTGGAGCACACAACCATAAAAGGGAACCTTTCTTTATGACCATCTCTTAAACTAGTTTGATTTCCCCTTTTCTGGAGTTTGTGGCCCATGGAAATGACTTTTGGTGTTTTCTGTATGAATACCTGAACCAAGGTTGAGGTTCTTGGAGAACCAAGTCTGTCTGTGAAGCAACACATAGCTGATTGGTTATAGCAGACAGTATCACTGTCCCTGCATTCATCACAAAGGGAGATGCTTTTACTGTCCACTGTTCTGTGTGCCTTGGTCTGATGGAGCTGGGAAATCCGTTCAGTTCATATTAAGTTCCTTTCATTGCCAATGATACAATAATTTTCACAGCCAAGTGGGTTCCCATCATGGTGTGACTAGCCTAGACTTCCCTCACACCGCTGAGAACACACAGGAAAACAGACAAGGGTGAGTGGGAACAGATGTGTAAAACATCATATTTTCACCTTCAGTTCTAAAAAAGATCCTGCACTGTAAATATGGCTTCTGGGGTCTTGTTGCTCTGGTTCCTGAGTTGCGCTGAACATCCCAGAGCCAACATTTTAGATACTGAATTCCAGCAATGAGCAAAGAGGACCCAAAATAACATTCTTAACTAGGGACCATCCCACCTCTATTCATGTCCATTTGTGAAGTGCAGCTGATACGTAGCAGTGCTTGGAAGCAGTGTTGGCTACCATGATTAGAGGTGCTGCTGCTATCTCTAGTAGGGCTCAGGGATGCTCAGTGCTACATGGTACACAGGAAAAAGCCTTTATAGAAGAGTTATCCTGTCCTCAAAGTCAAAATTGCTACTCTAGAGAAGCCATGGACTGAAGGAAGTAAGATATTTTGGACCGCCTATGAATGAATTATCAGAACAGCTTAGATAGGCTGGATGAGTGCTGTTTGATTGCCTGAAAATCTAGGCTCCAATCTTGCCTCTGCTGGAGCAAGACCTATGTGGTTCGCTGCCATGTAAAATTCTCTCCTTTCTTGCACTCACATGCAGTACCTACAATCTCCTACTTATCCCTCACCATGGCTTGATATAGTCCTGTGACTTAGCACCTGCAAGTAGAGCCAGCCACCTATTCTCATGTGAGCCTGACACTATCATCTGTCTATGAGACCTTACATCACCAGTTGATGGCGAGGCATCCAATGGACATTTCTGATTCTTGATTTAGATCAGTGGTTCTTAACCTTCCTAATCCTGAGACCCCTCCCCCCCAACCATAAAATTATTTTCATTACTACTTCATAGCTGTAACTTTGCTACTGTTATGAATTGTAGTGTAAATATCTCTGTCTTTTGATGGCCTTAGGCAACTCCTGTGAAACGGTCATTCAACCTTCAAAGGGGTCATGACCCACAGGTTGAGAAATGCTGCTCTAGAAAACAGATAATTCCCAGACTTAACTCCTTGACCACAGTGATTAGATGCTGGCACTAGAGAAAGGAAACATCACCTCTTTATTCTCATTAACCTTTATCTGAAAGGCAGCATTTTCTCAGACGATGAGAGCCAGCACCACTGTTATGCAAGTGTCGTTTCCCCTGCTCTAAGTACTATCATTACATTGGCTCCATGGGTGCTTCCCGAGTACAGTTCTAACAGTCCTCTGCCATCACTCAGCTTCGATTGGTCTTTTAAATGAGACACAGTTATTCCTCTTGTTCCCTGGGACTGAATTGCTCCACGTTCCTGAGTGAGTCACTGGACCTCTCTGGGCGTCAGCTCATTCAGCTGTCAACACAGAATTGTAATCCTGATTCTATCTTGTGAATTTAGAACTCATTTGGAGAAGAGGGAGATAAATTAGCTGCTTACACTTCCCTTTTTAAAACTCTGAATCCTACCCAAACCAAACCAAACCAAAACAAATTCATTTTTTTTTTCTTCTTCTGAAGAGCTACACAAGTGACAGCAGTGCAAATTAGCACCTGGCTCCTTTTATTTAAGAAGACTGTGTTTGCATCTCTTATACTGGT
The DNA here is from genome assembly GCA_907169655.1 of Acomys percivali. Classification (NCBI taxonomy): domain Eukaryota; kingdom Metazoa; phylum Chordata; class Mammalia; order Rodentia; family Muridae; genus Acomys; species Acomys percivali. The sequence continues at coordinate 27,235,925 of OU015746.1, forward strand.
GCAGAGTCAAAAGGCTTTGGGCTGGAGGTGCTGTAGAAGAGTTTAAGCAATATTTCCAACCCAGTCTTTCCCTGTCAGTTGAAGAGTCAGGAGCCCATGGAGACTTACTTGTTGGCTTCTTCTAGATCCTCAAGGAAATGCGAGCTAAGGGTAAAACTGCAGACCTTGATTCCTGAGGATCTGCAGTCTCCACATGGCTCTCTTGCTGTCTGGAGCTGGAACTATTTTCTTCAGAGTCTTTGATTTCATGACGATGGTTTTCCAAGCATAGAAATCACGCCTGACATACCGTTTCTCTTGTGGGGGGTGGGGTGGGAGCAGAGCCTAAAACCATCTAGTTTCCTGCTACTGTAAAGCTATGGGACTCTGGACTAGTTTCTTAGGATCCTCCTGGGTCTTCGCTTTCTGCCATGTAAAAGATGAATGAGAAGAGCCCTTGCCTCAGAGATGTGAGACATTGAAAGATGGAGTTAAGGCGTGGGACATAACGGTGAGGTTGGATATACACTAGCTATAACTACAACTACTATTTCAGCATCCTAATGCCAAGAGTCTGCATCAAGTACCACATTGAAGAAGTTTAGATAGAGTGGAGAAGAAGCAGCGACAATCCAGCCTGAGGTACTTTAAAAAAAAAGATGCCAAAGAAATAGGACATTTGACGCCATGGCTAAATGTCTACATCTGTGATCTAGAAAAAGACGGTATCTTAGAAACTCCTGTCTAGTTGAGGTCTCTTGCTTGATGCCATTGTGAACTGAAATATACATTCAATTCATATTCTGGTGAGGGAGTGTGTATATTAAGGGAATCACCCATAAACTCCTGACAGTTCCTGAATGAAATCTCCCATGGGTTTTTCCCCCCTTTCCCACTCAATAGTTGGCTTTTGATTTAGTTTTCATATAGTTGAACAGCCTCAGCATTTGGTGACTTCAGGGATCCAGGGCAACCTCATATCCCCACTAACCATGAAATGTCTTTATTACTAAGGTTCGATGAGGTCAATTCCCAGAAACCAGGCCTCTTAGCCACTGACAAAGGTCACAGGCTCATTGGTGTACACACAGACAAGCTCTCAGCAGAGCCCTGCAGGGGTGGGAGCTGTTTAGAGCTAATTAGCCTCATTAAGAAATCGCTGATGAGCTAATGGAACCGAAATGTGGTCACCTCCTGAAATCACTTAGCAGATTTGCAACCTAAAAATAAAGTAACTTTCTTAAGACCCTGAAACTTCATGTTTCCTCTACAAGGATGTAATGGAGGGTGATTGGAGCCTGGCGACTAGAAGGGTTTCTGATTTTTTCTTACATTTCCTTCATTCTGAAGTGAGAAGCCCCACCAGGGCAGCTCTGGTCTTTCTGTATTATCTACTTGCACTTGGGTCCAACTTCTGGCATTCTGCTCAAATCCTGCTCCCTATCTGAGTATGCAACTGTCTCTCAGTTTCTTTTCTTTGTGATTCCTCTGTTATATCTCTGTCTTTCAGTGCTTGGGAGTGCGCTCTGTATTGAGGCCTTCTATATGTTTTCTCACTAAAGTTTGAAGGAATTGACTGTCACCACACCTGCCATACAGACTGGGTGCAGCAGAGGTTAGAGGGCTGGTTCCAAGTGTTAAAAGGCTGCAGGGGCCTACAATCTTTCCTTCCCCAGGTGGAGCTCACACAATCCCACAGAGACAGGGAGGAAGAATTGTAGGAGGCAGAGGGTTCAAGGACACCACTAGAACACTGCCCACAGAATCAACTAAGCAGGTCCCAGAGGGGCTCATGGAGACTGGACAGACAATCAGGGAGCCGACACAGATCTGACCTCCTTTGTATATATTATGGTTATAGCTTGGTGTTTTGGGACTCCTAACAGTGGAAGTGGGGGCTGTCTCTGACTCTTTTGCCTGATTTTGGGACCCTTTTTCCTTGCACAGGGTTGCCTTGCCAACCTTGATATACGGGTATGTGCCTAGACTTATTGTAACTTGCTATGCTCTCTTTACTTGCTCTCCTTGGGAGGCCTGCTCTTTTCTGAAGAGAAATGAAGGAGTGAACCTTGGGGAGAGGGGAGGTGGGAGGTGGGAACTGAGAGGGTAAGAGGGAGGCGAAACTGTGCTTGGGACGTAATACATGAGAAAAGAATAAATAGATAGATAAATGAATGAATGAAATAAATGTCACCATTCAAAGGCCAAAATAGGAAAAGAACAACAACAAAAAAAAAAGATTGCAGGTGGCAGAGCCAGGATTCAGACCTGGATCCTTGGAGCCACCAAATGCTAGGAGCAGTTCTGACTCTAGAATCTGAACTTGAAACTCCCATCTAATCAGCCTTCAAGCTTGATTTCTTAAAGTCCTTAGAATACTGCCATTGGCATCTTAAGTTTCTTACCTAACTGTATCCTTGTCCTGCGCGTGTGCGTGGATTTTCTTCTTGGATGTCCCATGTTATGTAACGAACGTTTCCTGTGCCCTTAGAGACCTACCTCTTCTCCCACCTCAAGGCATTGCATACTACAATTTTTGTTTGGCACATTTGTTTTTATATTTAGATGAAATCTCTAATGCAGAAGTTTAAATTCATCTCCTTTAGTCTGAATGGTATTTGAACTTTTTTTTTTTTTTAAACACATAACAATTCTTTAACATGAGGACATCTAAGAAAGCAGGCAAAGCTTGAGGTGGAGTTAAGAGTCCTACCTTTACATCCAATTCTGTTTCTATCAGCTGTGACCGTTTCTAGTCACCTCACAAATCTTGAGCCTCGTTTTTCTCAGGTATGAAATGGAGAGAGTCTCCTACCCACTCACACAGGCCACTTTGCAGGCTTAGTGTGAAGGCCAAATTAGGTGCCGTCTTGAATCAACTTGAGGATCTGTTATTATTTTTACTGGCAGTAAGTTGTTGGGAAGAAGTGTGTCTTTTGATAGGGTCATTATTCTTCATGGATAACAGATCCACAGGGATCTTCAGGACAGATTCACCAGATCCAACTGAGAGATAGAAGGCCATGGCTGAGTAATTACCTCTAAGATTTGTTTTTCTCCCACAGGTGTTGATTATGCACGGGGCGTTAGCAGCTGAGCAGTAAATATTTAGCTACTAGACTCTGGATAGAAAACCATATCTCAGGACTCCTGTTTCGCGGGGAGCTCACATTGGCAAGGAAGTGGACAGTGGGAGAGACGGTGTATAGTGAGCACCCATTAAATGTTGAAGTCATTATTTAAAAAAAAATATTGTCTTGAATCATTTTTATTTGATGGCAGACAACCTTCAAGAGTACTAACTTTTTTTGAGAATTTTACATATGAAGTTTTTACATCACTTCACCCCCTTCTTTCTCCCCTTTAACTCCTACATTCTCTCTCAAATTCATGTCCTCTTCTTAATAGTTCTCTCTCTCTCTCTCTCTCTCTCTCTCTCTCTCTCTCTCTCTCTCT
>OU015746.1:27239369-27255993 GCA_907169655.1 Acomys percivali
TCTCTCTCTCTCTCTCTCTCTCTCTCTCTCTCTCTCTCTCTCTCTCTCTCTCTCTCTCCTGAATCCACTTAGTGTTGCTAGCATGTGGGTGTATTTAGTATTGACCACTTGACTGGATAACCTATCAGAGAGCTCATTACTAAAAAGCCAAACCAAACCAAAACTGTATCACCGTCCTCAGCAGTGGTTGCCTGTAGCTCTTCATTTAGGGGTGGGGGCTTGTAAAATTTCCTCCATTCCTTCCTGCATGTCAACCTGTGTCATTATGCTGATCTTGTCTTGGCAACCATATTGTTGAGATACTGTCAGACCATTCTTTTTCTTTTTCTTTTTTTTTTTTTCTTTTTTTTTTCTTTTTCTTTTTCTTTTTCTTGTTTGGTTTTCTGAGACAGGGTTTCTCGGTGTAGCCTTGGCTGTCCTGGAGCTCACTCTGTAGACCAGGCTGGCCTTGAAACTCACAGAGATCCACCTGCCTCTGCCTCCCAAATGCTGGGGATTACAGACACGCTCCACTAACACCTGGGTGTGAGATCATTTTTGATTCCTCAATTTCTTTTACATCTCAAAGCCCATCAGGTGATCACATTGGCTGTCCTAGGAGTACATTATAAAGCTGGTCTTTTCTCACTCTGCTCCTCCTCAAGCTGCTGCCTTAGTCCAAACCACTATCTTCAAATACTTCTTTTCCTAGTAGTATTTGAATAGCTTCCCAATGGTTTCCTACTTTCACCTTTTCCCCATATAGTCCTGTTTTCATCTGGGGGATCATGAAGAATTTACAAAAATGTAAGCCAGAGCATGCCACCCCAATTGGTAATCCACTGATGGCTTTTAACCCTCCCACATAACAGCTAAGGTTTTAATGGCTGGATACCTTCTGACCTCTCTGCTCTCACCAGATGCTACTCTCTTCCTTGCCCTGTTCCCTGGTCACATTGCTTTGTCCTGACTACTCCTAGCATATACCCACCTCAAATTTTTATAGAGACTTTCACATCAGTCTTTGCCAAAAATTCCCCTTTCTGCAAGTATCCGTATGGATTGCTTCTCATTCTATTCAGGCTCTTGCTGATATCTCATATTTCAAAACTATGCTGGACCACATTCTCAGTATCACTATGCTCATTTTTTTCTTGATTGCTACCTCCTTTTTTCCTTAAATTGCCTTCAAAGAACTTAGCACTACTGGAGAGGTATGAATTGCTTAGTGTGTACTGTACGCAGGCAAGTTCTGTAGAGTAAAATATGGTGTGTTAGTTTCACAGATGTAGAATTTGGTTCCTGTCACACAGTAGCTGTTCAATAAATAGAACAAACTGGAAGGATGGTTGTGCCAGGGGTGCACAGGAGTATCTGACTGTTCTTGCTTAGGCAGAAGCAGAGCCATTAGCTCTTTTCTGGGGGAAGCCTTGACTCACTCTCAGTTCTGAAGAGTTGAAAAGTATTAGAAGAGGAAGAAAGGGCATGATTTTTTGGAGGGTTTTTTAAATCACCATGTGTAGGAATTCACATGAATGAAAAGCCACAGTTCTTCTGGGCAACTCTGAATGAATCTAAATGGAAGGATGTCTCGAACCCCTTCCCAGTGGACCACGGGAGAGAGACAGCTGTATTCAGGCCTCTTTCCTCAGCCCTTTTCTCTTTAGCAACCTACTAGAGGGTTGTTAACAGCTTTGATAGAACCTTCTCCCAAAGCCCTGATCTTCCTACCCTGGGACATGCTTTGTTTTCTCTTCTGTTTTGCTTCAACTCTCTCCTCTGTTTTTAATAGGCATAAAGAGTCCAGGCAAAAGTGAGGGAAGCTTTCATTCTGTTCCTCACACGCTACTTTGATGGAATCCAAGCACCATGAAATGAACTGGTGCAGTGCCAGCCTGATCTCTTGGAGCACAGGCAAAAGGCCTGGTGGGCTGGCCCAGGCCACATCATCGGATTCCCCAGGCATCTAAAGGTAAACATGTGCCAGTCTGCTGCAGTCCGGAGCATGGGGAATGGCAGCCAACTCCAGCCAAGGATGATGGCTTTATCGGTGTTTCCTATGCACAGTTGGATCGTCTTCTGAAAAGGCATCTCCTCTCTTGAGGGGTAACAGCCAGCATGGGGCTGCTTTCTGGTTCTCCCCCCTTACGTTTCTTGCATTTCTGATGTCTCCCCTGCCTGTAAGGACTAGGTCCTAGGATGAAGCCCAAGCATACTCATCATGAAGGGAGTTGGAGGTGGAATCTTTCAGCTAATTCTCCTTTCTGAGCCTCAGGGCCACTGCATGCTCCTGGAGGTGACTCAAGTGTGGTGATGGTTGTTGGGAATTTACTAGAGTCTCTTCACACTGAGTTGTAGAATGTGCTGGAATTCTGTTCTTTCAGCATCAGAGATGGCAGCACATCCATGCCCGTGGGACCCACCCTGCCTTTGTAAAACTTCTCTCTCCTACTTAGAGAGATATAAACATGTGGTAGGATGAGTGAGGTACTGTGCCAAAGACTTTAGAGATGGTGGTCTCATTGGTTCTTCTTAGTCCCCTTGTATGTGCTGATACACCCTCCCACTTAGTCACACACCTCATGTTGACGTTATTCTATGGCTTACCTGACTTCACGTTCTTGAGAGCACTCAATTCACTGTGCTATAGGATATCATTAATCTATTATTATTTTTCCTTTTTTCTTTTCTCGTCTTTCTTTTTTTAAAGACAAGGTTTCTCTGTGCAGCCTTAGCTGTCCTGGACTCGCTTTTGTAGACCAGGCTGGCCTCAAACTCACAGAGATCCTCTGGTCTCTGCCTCCCAAGTGCTGGGATTAAAGATGTTTGCCACCACACCCGGCATGAATCTATTCTTATTGGTCACTGATTTCCTCATTAGAACAAAAAAAAGGCCTAAGTGCAGAGACTCCTGGTTTATTTTGTTAACTTCCCTGTCTGCTGTACCACCAACACATACTCGTATTGAGTCTCATGTGCAGTAGATATTTGGTGGTGAGTGAATGAATAAAAGAGGCAGGTTTTCCCTCTGTCTGAGGGAAACAGCCAACGTGTACAGCGAGAGTGAGTGGCTATGGTAACATACCCAGGATGTGGCCTGGAGTGGGTCTGAGCCAGAATTTGAGCCGAGGCCTCCTGACTTCAAAGATATCTCTTTGAAAGAGGCTTTCCAGGTACGTCATACTCCAGCAGGGACAGACCTAGGGCAGTAAAGGCACTCACTTGCATGCAAAATCTAAACAGGCACTCCAAACTTTATAATCATAATGATTATTTCATTTGCTATATTTATACAATAAAACCTTTCAGTGTCAAAGTGAATGATGAGTGGATCTCAAAAAAAAAAAAAAAAAATTAAGGACAAGATAAGTGTGACTGTTTTATCCCCATCAGATGAATACAGTGGAGGCCAGCCTGATCTTACCCCAATTGAAAATGATGATCTTGTCCTGACCCTGACCTGAACTCTCACTATCACATTTTTGCACTGAAGCTGTTATTATTAAGGATGTTTCTTCCTTGGAACCTTTATATAAATAATGGTCCTCGACTTTCAGATGTTGACCTTTTATAATATGTCCATTTTTTATGTGTTGCTACTCTGAAACCACAGTGCACTGATTACATATTACTCCCCCTCTCATATAGTTTTGCTCAGTTGCCTTGACTCATCACAGCAGGCTTCCTCATCACACTAACCAGTGGTCACTATGAGGCGTGCTGCTGGACACAGTGCCTGCTAGCCCTTTGGTCACTTGGTCTGTATCACTGCCTACCCTACTCATCGTGGGCGAGGGGGCCGCATCTCCCTGACTGTTTGAGAACATGAATGCGAAGCAGCTAAATGGAAGAAGCATGTGTCTTACAACCTAACCTATTTGAAATAGAGTAGGGAATCACTGGGCATGCCCAAAACAATACTCTGTCAGCTCCATCAGCTCCATGCAGCCAAAGTATGGGAGGAAAGAGCAGAGTTAAAGAAAGCACCAAAAAAAAAAAAGAATACAAAAAAAAAAATAGAAAAGGCTGGAGTCCTATTGCGAGAGATAATGTCAAAAGTTGTTCAATCAGCATTCCCTCCTTTATTCTCTTCTCCCCACCACCTCCCCCCCTCCCCCAATTCTCCATCTCCTCCAACTTCTTCAATTCTTTTGGGAGCATCCTTCCAGTAACATTGCAACTGCTAATCTAGAATATACCCTGTAGCAGACTGCCGTCAGCACTTCATGTACTAACTCACGCCACCCTCAACCCTAGACGCAAAGGGCTGGGCTTTTTGTTGTTGGTGTTTTGTTGTTGGTGCTGCCTGTTATAGAGGAAATTGCGACCTCATAGGAAGGTTAAGTCAGACGCCCAAGGTCCTCAGTTCCGGTGCATCGAAACTAGCACGAAACCCAGGCAGCCTGACTTCAGAATCACTGACTGGGATGCCGAGCCGCCAAGCGCGCGCGCGCGTGTGTGTGTGTGTGTGTGTGTGTGTGTGTGTGTGTGTGTATGTGTGTGTGTGTGATGCAGATCTATTGGACCCCAAGCGTCTTACTTTTGCAAACGCTTGTTTTTGTTCTCATTATACACAGGGATTGTCAGAGGTGCTAGAGAACAGAATGTGACTAGATGCTGAGGCTGCTTTCCGTGGGGCTCCAAGGACACCTCCTGGGACATTTTGCACAGCGAACAGTTCCTTGCAAACAAAGGTGTCAGTGAGGCTAGAAGCTGTACTTAAAGCTCCATGCTGATGCTTGGGCAATCCTTCAGATGCAGCAGGTTGTCCACGCCTCCTCTCTCATTTTTTTGCCTTTCTAAAGCTCAAATCAAAAGGTACTGCTTGAGTGGGGTATGCTAGCACAAGCTTTGGACTCCAGTGCTGGGGACACAAAGGCAAGCAGATCTCAGTCAAGGCCAGTCTGGTCTACACAGCGAGTTCCTGGACAGTCAGCATCATAGTGAGCTGCTGTGCCAAAGAAGCCACTGCTCCTGCAATGCTTCCCCTGACACCCCAAGATCACTCTCTCCTCTTCTTGAATGGCCTTTAGCACTTTATCACTCCACTTTAATGTCCGTTCACTCTAGACACGGGAGCCTTCTCTTAACAGACTGCGCTAATGCCACTCTCACATTGTGCAAATCAACGTGGTGATGAGCAGTCTCTGAACACGGTACACAGGGCTCTGCCAGGGGAAACCACCTTTTAGCTCCTCGAGGCCAGAGCTATCCATGACCTTTCTATGAAGCAGATGGTGGATATAAAGTGGCGCTGCACAAATATGGAAGACTCAAAGGGTTCTAGCTACTGAGAAGTGTAGCAGGGAGTGACTAATAAACATGTCCATCCCTGGAGATGACCGTTCTGTCACGCTGCTAAAAAGGGGTGTCATTGACATGGTGGAAACAGCACTAGGTTGGCTCCCCTTATACTGCTTCAAGTCCCAGTGTGACCCTTTCATCTCCAACATGGGAGGAGCATCGCTTTACGGATAAATTGTGGGTACAATGGGTACTTCTGCTCTGTCCATCTTGCAGGCTGCTGGGACAGAGGATCAAAAGCTAGTTGGAAGAGTTTCTGAAATCTGGAATCAAGGTGGCACTGAATCTGAGCAGGCTTTCTCTGGGCAGGTTTCATCACTCTCCATCCATGTCCTAGAAGCCCTCAGAGATTGAATTCTGCTGAATCCTCTGATTGGCCCTGTCGTCTGGCCACCCACCTTCTCCCACAGCTTATGCTTTGGGACAATGAGTTTTTGGTCAGCACTGACACCGTTATTCTTTCGTCAGGCTTGACCAAGGAAGAACCCGAAGCAAGAGAATGGAGCATGGAAGTACCAGGAAGCTGGCATGTCCTTGTCTTATCTAGAGTTCACTGGATGGATTGTATCACCAGTCTGAGGTTGTTGGTTTTCTTCATGGCATTTAAAAAAATTTTTTTTATTTTATTAATTTATTCATATTACATCTCAATTGCTATCCCATCCCTTGTATCCTCCCATTCCTCCCTCCTTCCTGCTTCCTCCCTACTCCCCTCCCCTATGTCTGTGACTGAGGGGGACCTCCTCCCCCCGTATATGCCCTTAGGGTATCAAGTCTCTTCTTGGTAGCCTGCTATCCTTCCTCTGAGTGCCACAAGCTTTCTCTATATGGACCTTTCCTCCATCTACCCCATAAGGTTATGGCCAAGACAGACAAAGGAAAACTCTGGGGTTAGGGTTAAGGGTCTTCTTACTGGATAGTCACTGCTCTCTCATTGTGGGTTCTCTATGTTCTGCGCGTATTGTGTCATGCTGGGACCCTCACTGATGTCTCCACTCCAAGTTTTACCTTCTCCCTGTATGTAGCCTTTCAAGCAAGCTCCAGCCCAGCAGGCAGCTGATCCACCTGGCTCTGAACTTAAAACTCTCATTTTTAAAAACCAGCTTTGTCAAGATGAATTATCATGGGGACATTAAATCTACTGGATGTGTTAGAAAGTGGTATTGAAGACATCATATTCTAATATATTTGTGAAATACAGGTTTAAATAGTTTATGTCACTAACTACCTTTTTATTTCTATCTGCAGGATTTTCATATATGTATATTACATATTACTGAGAAGAACTTTTTTTCTGTGTATGTGTGCAACTATTTACTGCGAATGCACTACCATTTCAAGGATGGCAAAATGTAACATAAATACATTGGTCTTGGAATTGATGAAATATGATAAATCATCTTCCAAATGTTTTTGTTTGAGAAACTCTTTTTGGACAGAACACTCCATAGAAATATAGCTCTAAAGATATGTTTTAAAAGCTGTCCAATTCATGTTGCCAGTTAGCAACAAGCACAATAAAATACCTGCACATTTATCTTTTAATCACATTGTCCTTTTGCTAGAAATAGATCATTAAGCCCTTGCTGGTAAAACATAAAATATTTACTCGGATCCTTTATCTATCCAAACAAAAAACTTGTGTCAATCTCATCTCCAGGATAACAACTCAAAGACTGCCAACCACGGATGTGCTCAGAACCTCCAAGCAGTGCCTTGTAGCCTTCCTGTACTTTCTTCTTGGGATTCTTAAAGCTTTTGAAATCTCACCAAGGCTGCAGCTTTTGTGACTATAAAGATTCATTATACATAGGAGTTGTCAAAGCTGCTATGGAACAGAGAACAGTGAGGTGCTGAGGCTGTGTTAAGTGGGAGGGGGTTCCAAGGACACCCCCTGGGACATCACGCATAGCTAACAGTTCCTTGCAAGCAAAGGTGGATGCAGGGAGAGGCCTTGTACCCAAAGCGTCGTGCTGATATTCAGACGGAGCATTCAGAAGGGGGCCTTACAACTGGAAGGTGACACAGTCCCAGGGAGCAGGATGACAAAGGGAAAAGGAGAGGAAAGCTGGCATTTATTTGGGTACCTACTATGTGCCAAGTGTTGCGGTGAGGTGCCTTCATTAGCATGGCAGCATTTTAATTGTTATACTAGCTGAGCAAAGCACTATTTACACACATTGTATTGGTACGTTGCCATGTGTTGTTTGAGCTCATCGAGGACCTGCCTCTGGAAGCAGAGTTGACCCAGCACACATATTTATGACACGTGTCCTCTGAAACTCCTGGCCTGTACCAGCCTGGGCCCCTGGTTCTGGGAGAGGGAAAAATAGCAAGCAGCTAAGGGCACTGAAAAAACTGCTATCCTTTAGAACAGCTGGAAGGTAAACAACCCGTTTCCAACAGAGATTCCTACTGTTTATGCCATAATATAAAAATGCCTGCAGTACAAATGGGAAGCTGGAAGCTCAGTCACGGGAAGCTTGTCCATGGCAAGAAAGCTTAATCAGGAACTCCAGCTGACTGCCTCAATGTCCCTATCTTCTCACTGCTGAGTGTCTGTAAGCCTCTGAGTTGATGGTGCTTTCTCTGTTAGCTCTCCCAATCAGGCTACCTCACTCATCTCTGCCAGATGTTACAGACTCCTGATTTGTTCATATTTCATTGTTTGTCACTTCTATTACCTACCACTTGCGATTTGTTTATGTTCGCCTCCTACATACTTAAGAAGCTCAGCAAAAACAAGGCTATCATAGAACATTCTCTAGGCCATACTAAGTGGGCACTTATTGGTCAAAGTTTATGAACTTGAGTAGTCTGGTTCAGAGATGCCAGAGGTTTGTCCCAAAGGCTTGGTCAGATAAGAAACTAGAATCTAGTCTAGGATGGGTTTTCAGGACATTCACGAGTGACCCCCCCCCCCCTGCAGGCCTTTGTAGAAGTAAGGAAGTCAAGAGTGAATCTGCATAGGGTGATTCGGGCGAGGAACATCCTAAGCTTCCCAGAATAGTCTCTGAAAATGCATAGGATTTATGCATTGTACAGCTTGGCTATCTCTCTCACTTCTTCCTCCCTCTCTGTGGTCCAGTTTTTCCTCACCCCTTCCATTTCTCCATCTCCTTTTCCCCCTCTATCAATGTAGAGAAACTATGGTGTTTTCAAAGAAACCGTATCTATGATTCATCCCAGCCTTAAAAATATACATTTCCATGTTTTGTTGTTCCTCATATCCTCCCTCTCCTCCCTCTCCCCCCCTCTAACATCCCCCTCCCCTCCCCTCCCTCTCCCATGCTCCCTCCCTCCCCTTCTCTCTAAAGGTGTGCTTTCCAGTGCTTGTGAGGCCCAAGGTCATTGTCAGGTGTCTTCCTCTATGGCTCTCCACATTAGCTTTTTAGAGAACCTCTTTACTTAGCCTTAAGTTTGCCGTGTGCCAGTGACAACATGTTTCCATACCTGCACCCACCAGTATTGTGGTTACAAATGCACAGCTCCATGTCTGGCTTTTGTATGTGTCCTTTGTACTTATGCAGAAAGCACTTTTTCCTCTGAACCACCTCTTCAACCTCCTTTCCTTATATCACTATTCATAAAGTGTTTAAAACCAGTTGACTTCAATAAGTTCAGTGTGTTGTAAATGTATGGTTTTAGTTCACCTCACTAAATGATGGCCCTCCCCCCCCCCCCCCCCCCCCCAACCACCACAACCTTGAGTTAGTAGAGCTGGGCTCCAGGTGTTCCTGGGATAAAATGTTGAGGATTTTTAGCTCCAGTAAAGAGGCCAGCATCATGCAACTACTCTGCTTGTTTTACCTGACAGAGGAGAGAGCCAAGAAATATGGGCCTGGTGTATTTCGGCTTAAAGGATGATGTCATGTGCTTGTCTCACTATACTGGATGTTTACCGTGTATGGCTATCCTCACCCTCTCTCCTTATAATTTGGTTATATAGTCATCTATTCTTATCTGTGAATTACATACGTGAAGATTCAGGTATGTACTGAACAGGAACAGACCTCTTTCTTTGTCATTCTTACCTAAATGATACAGTACAGCATCCATTTACATAGCACTTGTAAATAGTATATTGAATATGAATATTAACTATCCTAGTTAATATTATAAGCAGTTTGGAGATTAAGTATACAAGGAGCAGAGCTGTGCATAGGTTATATACAAAAGCTGAGCCATTTTATACAAGGATGTTAGGTATCTATGGAATTGGGGGTGAGGAGTTGTATTCTGCGGGAATCAATTCTCCACAGATACCATATTTAATATATCATATGTATCCTATGTTACAAGTCTTGCTTGCTCAAACATAGACTAGAAAAACCACTCTTCCCAAACTTCATCATGTAAAGGTCGCAGGCTGGAATTTTGTATCCTCTAAATGTACTGTGCCCATGAAGGACTTGAGTTCCAAAGTGGGCTATATAGGAAGAGCGAGGTGAAAGGTATGCACTGTGATGGAATTTGTGATGGTTATGCTTCTTCAGAGGAGCTGGAACAAAGCTTTTACCATCCAGACATGGATTCTCTGAGGCTGAGGCATAGTGGCTGTGACATTAATGCCTTAATGGACATTGCCAATGCTTTTGGACGTCGCCTCTTACCCATGTACTGGGATTTGAACCTGGAGCTCGGATATGCAATGCAAGTACTAGCACTAAGTTATATCTCCAGTCTTCTTTTCACTGTTGGTTTTGAGATAGGGTTTCACTATACTACGCAGGTTGGCCTTGAACTTACTCTGAAGTCCAGAGTGGTCTGGACCCTCAAATACCCCTGCCCCAGCATTCTGAGCAGCTTGGGTTACAGGCCTGCAACACTGGGCTTATTTTTAATTTCGTGGCCTGACTTTCTAGGTTCCTTGGTGAGACCCTGAATCTCCTAACGTGCTTTTTTGTTGTTGTTGTTGTTGATTGGTTTGGTTTTCTTGAGACAGGGTCTGGCTATATAGCCTAGGCTGTCTTGGAACTCATTATGTAAGGTCAGGCTGACCTTGAATGTGTGACAATGCCTTTGCTTCAGCTTCTCAAGTATTTAGGTTTACAAGCATGTGCCACCCAAACTGGCCCCCGTCTTGCTTTTAAAATTCTTATTTTTATATGGGCCATGCTGAGAACTCTCAGTTGCTACGAGAAGTAGATGATAAGATCCCACCGTTAAAGGCACTTTGGTTTCAGGATATAGAGAAACCAAGATGGAACATAGACGGAGGTTTCTTGCCTGCTAGCCAGCTTTTGTAGTGCCAGACGGTGCAATCCAGGCTGTGGAGAAAGAAAAGGCATCAACAGTCCCACTCAGCTGTAAACCCTGTGATCTACAATTCCTATCTGTTAGGCAAGATGTGCTTATTGGTGAGATAGAGGTGTTCCTGATGTGGAAACCAACCACTTCCCAACTGCATTTGAACTCTGCTCCACCTAAGGATGTTTATGCTTGTATTTTAAGATTGGTCAAAAGTCCATGACTTGGAAGAGAATAGTCCCTGGGAACAACCTACTACTGTTGGTTTGCTAAATGAGCACTGCTAAACTGTTCTCTAATTATTATATTTATGTCTATATGTTACGTTTGCTTTTTGGCCTTGGTTAGAGAAGCTTTTGTCCACCGTGGATAAAGCTTAATTCACAGACTCATAAGTGGTCAAAATTCTGAGAAGAGGTGAATGTTGAGTGTTCAAAGCCCCAAGTGGAACATCTATATCACCCTTTTCAAGTCTCATGGGACACTGAGAAAGAAGATGTGGAAATAATGTAAAGGCTGCAGAATGCGATAAAGTGCTGTAAAATGCTGTCTTATGAACAGGACATGTCTATTGCATGCATGAACCCACAGAAGCAGTGTGTACATGCACAAAGCCTGCACAAGACTGACCCAACCAACACTCCATCATAGATGAGGATGGGCTCATAGGCTTCATTTGCCTCTTAAGGAGCAAGGACAGCTAATAGATTTTGAAGAAGAGGGAGTCATGTTCCTTAGTTATTGGTTAATTGCCCATGTTCAGGTAAATCAACTTTTACTACACATGTTCATGCTTACGTAAACAACCTTAATTAAATGCAATAGGTCAAAAGTGTTCACACACACACACACACACACACACACACACACACACACACGACAAGACAAGGTAGGAGTATTTTTAGAAAGAAAAAAAGGGTCCAGTGTGAAATTGTGAAAGAATAAACAAACAAACAAACAAATAAATCTTTCTCACCTTTAAACTATCAACAGTGGGCACTGTTTGTAGCTTGGTTTCCTGGCCTTTGCTGTCAAGTGGCAAGAAATATGGCTCAGGAATTGAAAATTCTATACTCAGTGCTGTAGCTTAAAGTATCATTAAGGATTCAGCCCTTATTCGCCTATGTTTTGCCTAATGACATTTAATCCTAAAGTTTATTAATTACCTCCGCTGACAGGAAGCTCATTCCTCACTTTTCTGTTTGCATCTGCAGGATGTGGGTAGCTGCAGCACAAGAGTCTAGTGGCTCTTGTGAAGAATGAACGCTGTACTAAGACATAGATCCTGGCATGTGACAAACAGCTACATAAACAGGAGAAAGGGTATGGGTATGGGGTGCTCTGACACATGGCCCTTTTGGAGACGGTGTCTTCATATGAACACCTGTTTATAACCCTTGCTTTTGGACTAGAGAGAATTTGAAACTGCTTCCACAGTAGGGAGGCATCCACCAGTGTGTCTTTGTAACTGTACTCTAGGAAAACATTATGCACATTATATTATCTAATGCCACTCAGTTCCTTTCCTAGCTGAAGAGTGAGGGGCTTAAAGATGCTCTTGGTTCATGTAAGGGCAGGCATTTAACAAGTGCCAGGGAAGAATTTGTCATCCATGTCTACTAGGGTTCTTTTCATTCAGCAACAGCACCTGTGAATTGAACAGGAAGGCCAGCTGATGACCCTGGAGGATCTATACAGAGAAATCCCAAGGACTTTATGCTGGCTATCTTCGAATATAAGCAAGGTTGGCTTGCGAAAGAGTAATTTTACAATGACATGTAGTCTCCAGAGAGTAAATGCAATAGTTGTACCACCAGAAAGAAATGAAACAACAGAAAACAGACAGCATGAGCTAGACAATAGAAGAGTCAGTGGTCTTGGCAAAGAGTTTCCTGTTAGTGGGGGTAATTAAGCAAGATTAGTCCCCTGAAGAGACAACTCTTATACTTTAGTATAAAATAGCAAGGCTGGCTAAAAGATCCCACAGATATTTCAAGCTCTGAGGTCTCTGATTCTCTGAGAGATAGGGACGACACTAACCTTACAGAAAGTTCTGGACTCTAGCGTTTTGACCTAGACAGGTACTGACTTTAACGAGGTCCTCATGCAACTGTTTTAACCTTGAACTTCAAGAGAAGGAGTGTGGACTGAAGGAAACCAGGGTGACAGTTGTCATTGGCCATCTTGGTAATGCAGCCACCCTCAAGGCCGGAAGAAACCCAGACATCTTGCCCTCCACTCAGCATTCATTCCCCCCCAATGTGACATAGATTAACAGCTTGTTTCCCAGCTGCCTTTGATGCATTTTAAAATATCTACCCCCAGGGATTATTTCTCCTTCTTTCTCTCTGTAATACTCTGAACTTCTAGGCAGCTGATTAGAATTTCAGCGAAGTTGCTATACTCTTTCAAAGTGGGCAAAAGGCACTGAACGTACTACAGGTCTAGCACTTTTGATTAATCTTTAATTAATGCGTCACTTTAATTTTCAATGCTACCTTTCAAATACACAGCTCTGTGCAAACTGCAAACTTGTTATCTTATCATTCCAAAAGACAGAACTGTCTGCCAGAGAATATATGGAAGATGTTGTGTAGTAGTCTCTTCCAGGAAATTGGCTTTGTAAAAACTGCATTAATAGATAGTGGTACTGAAATAGGTCTACGATAGGCCTCTTATGAAGGCAAGCATCTTCTGAGCCAGCTAACTGGATCCAATAAGGAGACAGACACTGGCTGTAACACGGTTGTAAGATCATATTGTGCTGTGTTAACATTAATTTATCTTTGTTATTTATCTTGATGATTTCATGTATTTACTGGTGTGTTACATCGCTGAAAATGTGCTGTATAATTTAATTTCCACCACTGAGAACAGAAAAGCCACCGGAGGCACCGTAATGAGCAAAGAAAAGCCATGGTAGGGCCATGGAGAAGGATACAAGTATGATTTATGTGTCTTTCTTTTCCTATTTGCAGTTCATTAAGTCACTGTCTTCCGAGATGACCGAGTGAAAATTAAAGCACTTGAGAGAAGAGCTCGGGGTTCAGCATCATTAGAGGAAGAGAAATGGGTGCCTTGATGAACTTGACTGCAGAAATCTATAGAGCACAACTCAATCAGCCTCAGCATTGATCCTGGGTGCTCAGAGGCAGGTTCAGGATTGAACAAATCTTTTTAATGCATATTCGTTGCCTTTGAAAAGTGACATATGATGTATGGGAATGATTTAGAGATTGCCCCAGACTTCAGTTCATAAAGGGAAACTGCAGATAGCCCTTTCTGAATGTTCAGGGCAGACCAGGAAGAGAATGGCTTGTCTTCAAGGAGTATGCTCCTCCTTGCATTCCCATCCACGTCCTGACCAGCATCTTGTGCACAATGACAATGGAAGAAATTGAGGAAGAGGAGAAGGGGAAAGAGGAGGACTGGAGGAAGAGGAGAAGGAGGAGAAAGATGAGGAGAAGGAAAAGAAAGGGGACGGGGAGGAAGAAGAGAAAAGGGCAAACTGCTAGCTGTCCATATGCTCACACTACCATCAGGCCACCGATGTTTCCCATCCTTTCTCTGCCTGAACATTTAGAGACCAGCAGTCAGTCCGTGCACAACACTGGAATGAAACTATGAGAAGGACATGCTCTCTCTCATTTGTACTGGGATGAAAGCTGCCCTGTAAAGCTATAAGGTTTTGGGTTCAGAAGAACTTGGCCTGAGCTTTTGCTTTTTCACTTGCTTTGAAGGCTTGAGCAAGTTGCTTAAATGACCAGACATTTCAGTTACCGAAAGGAACTAATTAGCCATTCATGATGCTTACCAGGGAGTTAAAGGTAGTCACAGGTAGGATCCTCAGGCAATGGCCACCATCCCAGTTCATACAGAAGCAGGCTTAATTAGGAAAATTACTACCAAAGGGTCTATAGGATAAACCCTCATTCTTTCTCCTATCATTTGAGAGGCTTCTAGGGGACAAATAGGCAATTGTGGGGTTATTTCTGGAAATGAGATCCAGGTTCACCTCCCTACTCTGTTGTTGCTGTTGTTGTTGTTTAATGAGAGGAAGGTGAGAAAGTGTTCCTAAAGCAACTAATAACAGCCTCATCTTGTGTTTGGCTGCTCCAGGAAGTTGCAGATAAGTATCTTGCAGCTCGACTGGCCTGATAGTGGCTACAACTTGTGAGAGATCCTCAGCTTTTCATACTATAAGAGACAGTAGTCAGCCACAGAGAAGGCTATGTCCTGGGGTCCTGGGGGAGAAAGCAACAAGATGTGGGTGGACGTCAGTGGAGGCTATGCCTTGGGAAATACGGCTGAGCAGCTGCTTTTCCCTGACCCATATGTGAGAGGGCATCAGGGCTGGAGCTATGACCTGCTGTGGGTGCTAATGTGCGTCTTTAATAGTCCAGACATTTAAGGAGTGTTACTCCTGTTCAGCCACTAACTTTCAACCCTCTGCTACCCTGTGAGTCCAGCCTAAGGAATGGAAGTGAATTAGCATACGGCAAGATGAAATTGCATTTTTTTTTGTTTGTTTTGTTTTTGGAAAAAGACGGTTCTGTTGTGGTTAGCTTTAAATGCAGTAAAATTCATTGTATCTTCTGGATGTCAGGGGATGTGGCAGGTTAGAAAGGGTAAATGCTCTCGCCAGTGTGCAGTAGTTACTGAGTATTACTGCAGATGGTGCTATAAATACTAGATGTGGGGTGTAGAGAGGTGTGTGCGTGCGTGCGTGCGTGCGTGCGTGCGTGCGTGCGTGCGTGTGTGCGTGCCTTTGGATTAAGTAGGGGAACAGCCACCAATTGAATGGACGGAACTAGTAATAACCGGCACAAGAGTATATTAGATAGAATGCTTGGGGCACAGAGAAAGGCTGTGAGAAAGGTCCCAGCCGGTAGCACTCAAGCTAGAAGAATGAGCCAGAATAGGCCACACAGATTAGAAACAGGAAGAAAGAACATGAACAAAGTCCAGACAATGGTGGAGGGAGGGATGAGGAGAGAAGGAAGTACAAACAAGAGGCAGAGGTCGAGCTCCGCACCCATCTTCATTTCGGGTTTGATTTAACATGTGCTTCTCACCTATAAACTTGGAAAAGACTGTAAAGAAGCATCTATTACAGCTTTGTTGACCTCGTAAGAAAGCAAGGCATCATTACCACAGGCTGGAGGTTGGCTCTCCATGTCACCTGCTATCCCCCCCGCTGGCCAAGGGACATCCACAGCTAGAAGAAATATCCTCATTCCTCTGGGCCCTTTGTCAAGTCTCCATGACCTTCTGTAAATTCAGTGAAATTCTCTATGCCGTAACACTTTGAACAAAGCAATGGGACTCGAATTCGTACATGCAGTCAGGTCACAGCCAGAAGTCACAGTTTGGAAACAGCATGGCTAAGTAGTCCAAGAGTAGAGGTCACCTGGTATAGACAGGGAACCATGGGTACCCCGGATCTTCTCCATACCAGGCTGCAGAGAATTCCCTGGAATCCTGCCCAGTACCTCTGTGGAGCAAACACACCGTGGAGAAATAGTTATGGAACACCTCTCCACTTAGTCCTCCTCCACCTTGGGAGGAGGAGCCTATGCCAAGTACTTCACACACCTTGGCCCGGGGTATCCCAGGTATGAGGAAAATGGACATAGAAATCTAAGTCTATATAGTATAAGATGAACATGGGGACTGTGTTCAAAGATGAACGCTCTGTGGCATGAAGAAGTAAGACGTGTGGAGGGCAGAGTTTAGTAGAAAAGGTCTGGGTACAAGAACTACTCCTCGAAGATGAACATCCTTAAACGGATGTGCCTAGGAGAAAAGAAACCTGGCTCTGTGTTGTAATGCTTACTGTCTAGACTGAGTTATTTCCACTAGAGGGTCTTACTTAGGCAGTGAAGCACTGTGGGCCATAAAGGAGTAATGGAGCGGGGGCGGGGGGGGGGTGGGGGAAGAGGGGAAGGAGGTTATGAGGCTGGGTTGGGTCAGAGTAGAATGCGAAATATTGTGTGAGTATTTATAATGGCAGAGAGAATCATCTCTACATAAGAGAGTACAGGAGTATGTCTACTCTCCCTCCCCCCCCCCCCCCCCCCCCCCCCCCCCC
>OU015746.1:27262178-27282293 GCA_907169655.1 Acomys percivali
AGAGAGAGAGAGAGAGAGAGAGAGAGAGAGAGAGAGAGAGAGAGAGACAGACAGACAGACAGACAGACAGACAGACACAGAGACAGAGACAGACACAGACACAGACACAGACAGACAGATGAGACAGAGAAAATAGATGATGTGATTACAATAAGATCAGGCACAAAAAGATTTGGGCCTAAGAACTCTGACTCTGACCATGGAAAGTGCGGCATAATTAGCATAACTTTGTGCCACAGCCACAGAAACATGGAAGCAGCGCCCCCACCCCACTGTGTATCTGTTAGATACATGGAAGTGGAACCCTTTTGTGATAGGTCTTCCTGTGCTCCATCAGGAGGAACGGAGTTCTCAATGGACAGTCACTGAGTGCTGCATGGTGGAGAGCTTTTAGGAGTCTTGGTCACCAGATTTTCTTGTTGGAGATGGTTCTTATAGAAGACAAGATGACATTGTTGTTCAGCATTTCCACAGACATGCATTTGCTCATTTATTTTTCATTCATATTAAACCATTCCAGCTTTTAGTAAAAGACATATCAATAAATCAATAAGTCATTAAAGTGGAAACATTCAGTCTAAGAGAGTAACTGTGTGTGGAGCCATCTAATCTAAGCCCCCATCTTCAGCCAGCTTCTCAGTTTTACAAACGGACATCTGACAAGTAAGCAGAACACCTTCAGTGCCGTAGAAAACAAAGCAGGGCTTCAAGTGAATTGTTTTAAGATGCCAGGCAAGGGGGAATGCTCACACACAGAACTTACTGAGTTCGTTAGAAATGCTATGTGAACTACAGGGATTGCACCACGGTTGGCCACCGCTGTGCGTGCCCTGAAGTTGGACCTGGTGGAAATTTGGAAATGAGCAGCCAAAATTCACCCAGAAATAAGCAAATGTGAGGGGCAAAAGCAGCTAAAGTACCAGAGAGACACTTATAGTTGCTCAGCCAGTCTATTCTTTGGAGAGATTAAAGACCTCTGAGCTCCAATCCCATTGCGACTGGGTAGACAGGGAATGGAATGGGTCTGTTCTACTAAGGGAAGTGGTAGGTTGCTATGACTGCACCTGTAACATGCCTCAGAAAATTTATCTAACTGAAGCTCTCTAATCACATAGATCATTGCATTTGTAACACACAGGATATCCTCTCATTTATTTTTGTCACACTGCCTGCCTTCCATACCGCTTCAAGACCCAACAGGGCAATATATATGTTTTTAAGTTTTGTGCATGTGTACGTATGTGTGTGCGTGCAGGCACACACACGTCCACATGATGTAGTTTATAGGCATGTGTTTGGGTACATGTGTAGGAAGGCCAGAGGAAGACATTGGGGGTGCTGATTTCACACTTACTGCCTTATACCTAATTCTTTCACTGACCTAGCTAGGGAGGCAGCCAACATGACCCAGCCATCCTCCTGTCCCATCTCTTCACAGTGTTGGGGTTACAGGCCTGCACAGCTATACCAGTTTTTGGGGGTGCTGGAGATTGCTCTCACATTGTCTTGTACAGCAAATGCTCTTAGCCACTGAGTCTTAAATAACAAATTCCTAATGTTTGCTACAGGACAGCTTAAACCGGCATCACCCAGAGCTGCTTGTCTTCCTGGTGTGTAAAGGGCTTCTTAGCATCAAGGGTCAACAGTCTCTCCTAGTTATATGAAAAGATATGAACCCATCCATATTCAGTAAAGAAGCTTGAGCTGCAAAAACCCGAGGAACTATTTCTAGTCATATTTACCACCTTTCCCCCACATAAATACACTTCTTTCAAAGCATTTTTTCCTTTTGTCATTTTTTTTTACATTTTTGTTTAAAGAATGATGGAGAGAAATAATTTAATGATATATATTTTATTTTAATGAGAGAGATGGTGCTGTAAGGGTTGGGGAGATGTATCTGTAGGTAAAGTGTCTGTTGTGAAAGCAAGAGTGCCTGACTGCGTTTCTCCAGTACACACACAGAAGAAGCCGACTGTTATGGAGCGTGTGTCTAAGCCCAGTGCTGGGGAGACAGAGACTGAAATGTCTCTGGGGCTCGCTGGACAGCCAGTCTAGGTAAGTGAACTCCAGATTTAATAATAGATACTATATCAAAAATGGAGTGGGGAGTAACAAAGGAAGTCACCTGATGTTGGTCTCTAGACTCCAACTGCATCCATTCACATGCACACACACACACATACACACACACACACACATGTGCACACACACAAACAAGCATCTGCACACACAAGAGAAATGGAGCTTCAGAAAGAGAAAAATTCATGGAGTCTCTGTTATCTGGGTTTTCATGATTGGAATTTGTACAGTTGAAAGGTTTTCAAGGGAACTAATTTCACAACAGCACAAAACAGACGCCACTGAATGGACTACTGATCAAATAAATCCCCTGTCAAAAACCAGCCACACTTGTCAGTAGAGTCATAGTCAATGTCACTGTTGGTCTCTCATTCATTAATAACATGAAATCTTATAAAATTATCTGTAAGCTGATTACAATGTTTATTTTTTCCCTAGAGAGTAGAAGATAAGGAGGTTTTTGTTTTGTTTTTTAAAGACAGGGTTTCTCTGTGTAGCCTTGGCTGTCTTTGACCCTCTTTGTAGAGCAAGCTGGCCTCAAACACAATGAGATTTGCCTGCCTTTGCCTCCGGAGTGCTGGGATTACAGGTGTGCACCACCATGCCCTTCTGGAAAGTTTTATTTTTTGAGGTTACACTAAAGAAGTAGTGAGATGTAAGGCAGAATTATTGGGAAATGATGTGGTGGCAGATGTCACTTGAAGAAGAGGAAATCTTCAAGGAAAACAACAGTCTGGGCATAATGGAAGGGCTGGCTGTGGATTCCACCGACACAAAAGACCAACGATGAAGCCCTGTGGCCTTCTAAAATAGTTTCTGTATGACTGTGAGAAAGTCCAGTTTAGAGTGAATGATATTACATAGCTAGATCATTTCTTTTTTCTTTTTCTTCCTTTTTTTCCAGACAGGGTCTCCCTATGTACCTCTGGTTCTCCTAGGAGCCACTTTATAGGCCACTATATGGACCAAGTTGAACTTGAACTTGAACTTGTGGTAATCTTCCCATCTCTGCCTCCTAAGAACAGCTGCAGGTGTGTCCTGTCATATCTGTTACGATCACTCACTCTTTGCCCCAATTAATAAATGGACTAATAAAACGAACAGACAATTCTCAAAAGAGAAAGCAGAAGCAGACAATTAAACACAGGAAGAAAGTGCTCACCAGCCTTAGCCATCAGGAAACAGATATTTACGTTCAGCATCACCCTAGCCAGAATGGCCATCCCTAAGAAAACAAATTAACCACAAACGCTCATAGGAACGCATGGGAAGGAGACTCTCCAGTACTCCTAGTGGGAATGTAAGTTGATATGATCACTATGAAAGTAAACACAGAACCACCATATGATTCAGCTACAAAATGCCCAAGTATTTTTTACCTGAAGGACTCTACATTAACATAGCACAGAGATACTTGCACATGCATGTTTACTGAAGTGCTGTTCCCATTGGCTAAGGTATGTATCCAGCATGGGTGTTCATCAATAGATGGATGGGTTAATTTTTACTTAAGATACAATGACATCATTTTTCTCTCTCACCTCTCCATCCTGATTCTCTCATGTCTCCCTTCCCAGGTATGCCTGTGGCACACAGACATATTTTACGTGCGTGCAAAACATACATTCCTGGTAGTCTTGAAAGCCAGAATAAGAGTTTGCATCTCCTGAACCTGGAGGTATAGAGGTTTTTGAGCCACCATGTAGGTACTTGGAATTGAACTCTGGTCTTCTAGAAGAGCAGCCAGTGCTCTTGACTACTGAGCCATCTCTTCTGCCAAACCTCCTTGCTGTTGCATTCACATATAATTGAACGAATACATAAAATATAACCTGATGAGTCTGTTGTGTGTTGCCTGCTGTACAATTGAGTAAAATATACCTTTTCTCAATTTTTATTGAGAAATCTAAGCCGAGCCATTGTTTCATTTATTTGAAAAGAAATTTTGGTTCTTATTTTTAAATAATTTACTTTGAATGGCCTTTTTTTTGGGTGTACATTGTCATTAAAGAACACAGACCATCACTCAGTATTCTTCTCTTTTTATAGTGACATGTGACTTCACATACCACAAGAAAACCACAGCATCCCAAAGGGCACCTGGAATGGAGGTGTTGTATATCCTGGTGGCAGTGCACACATTCCTTTATACTTCTGTCTCTGAGATACCAACACTATTTCCATCTCTTAGAATGTGGGCTGCTTTTAGTGGCTTACTGCTAGTAAACAGGATAAAATAAAAGATGCGAAGGTGAGTCTTATGGGATGCAAAGTGTCTTCAGCACCCCCAAAGTCATTGCCAACCCAGAACCTCATAATGGGACCTTCTCTGTAGAAACAGGGTGTACACAGCTGCATCGGCTAAACTGAAGGCACATTGAATGTTAGAGTGGGCTCTAATCCAGTGACTGTTGCTCTTTTAAGAAGGGAAAACAGGATTGGAGAGATGGCTCAGTGGTTAAGAACACTGATTACTCTTATAGAGGTCCTGAGTTCAATTTCCAGCAACCACATGTTGGCTCACAACCATCTGTAATGAGCTCTAATGCTCTCTTTTGTCATACAGTCATACATGTGAATAGAGCCCTCATATACATAAACAAACAAGCAAAAAAACAAAATTAAAAATAAGGGAACACAGACATACTTTAAAAAGACAGCTATGTGGAGATAGAGGCAGAAGTGGAAATGATTCATCTCTAAGCCCAAGCACTTTAGGCTTCTTGAGGCTAGCGGAAGTGAGGAAGAGACAAGGAAGGATTCTCTCTATCAGAGCCTTTAGGGAGAGCACAGCTATATTTATACCTTAATGTTGAACTTCTTGCCCTCAAAAGTGCTGAAGCCACCCAGTTTATGGTACTTTGATAAGGAAGACCAGGACACATAGATAGTATGACTTCAGAGACTGCATTACACGGCTACCACATTTTTCTCCCATCACTCTCTCAGATGTCTTATTTTTAGGAAAAGTCTGTCATATCCTGTTATGAGGGTATTCAGCCTACAGAGAGGCCCCCACAGCTTGACTGTGGCCTTCTGATCTGATCTGGCCACCTATCACATGATTATGGCTCCTCCGGAGAGAATATCCAATGTCATAGTTCCTCCAAGAGACGATATCACATGACAACAGCCTTGCTCATATACTGACCACCCTACTTGAGAAACTCTGAACCAAAATTACAATTAAGCTGCTTCCAAATTCCTGACCCAAAGAGTCTGTGTGATGAAAAAGTTCACTGCTTAAGCCTCTGAGCTTTGACTTGGCTTCCTACAATAATAAACACTGAATGCAGTCACTTTTGTTCCTTCAGACCCAATTTCCCCAACTCCCGAGTTCTTGCAGATTCAATGGCATTAAGATGCCCTGAGAACTGAGCAGTGAATTCTTCTCCCTAGGCTCTGATAACTCTTTATAACGTCATTCCTACTCCTTACCTACCCTCTTTCTCTGACAGATCAAAAAGTGGAATTTTTTTCTTTCCCAGGGCTCATGGTCATAAAGGTTCATTATCTCTGAGATGTGAAGAGCCTAAGTAAAGAGTAATTGTCACTCTCACAAATGAGATTTATTGGTTTTATTACTTCAGATTTTTCCAAAATTGGCTCTTCAGAGTCAACAGAGATGTTCAGGGAGGTGGGCCCCAGGCTTGGCATTCTACTCAGTAAACTTTGGAGGATGCTCAGGGGAGCATCTCTGCGTGCATCTGATCCATGGCTTCCTGGTGCCTTTGAAGCTCCTTGCAGTGGTTGATCCCATAGTTGCATAAGTGAGAACAGAAAGGAGAGTGAATGTTCCTGAGAGTGGAGCGGAGAAGACAAGCCTCATGTTTACAGAGGCAGGCACTGGCTACTGCTTCATTTACACAGATGTATCAGGTATCTTCTGTGGACTGCATACAGGATACCAGGTCCTAGGTGAGCAAGGAAGGATAAGAAAAGGGCTGAACGTCATCCATTCGGGAGTCCAGCAAGAAAACCATATGATAAGGATGCTACTGAAAGTATGTATGAAGTAAGATGGAAGCCCAGAGGAGATGCATGAGCTGTCAAATATATACTTCTTGAAATTTCACAATCTGTTTTCTTTTTAGGCTTGATCACTATTGAAATTTGGTCAGGAAGCACACTCAATATGATAGCTACATCTGTTTAGTGTTGAAGGAGAGGAAGACCAGACAGGGCATAAGAAACAAGTTCACGTACATGGCAAACTCAGTACTGCAGAGTCCTGCCCCTTGGCTGATGACTGGACATGGGAATCCTGAGCCAGGGCCACTGGTGATCAGACAAAGATCTTCCTCATTAGGTGCTGGTTGGTGTTGATACACATTAACTCATTCAAATCTCATTCCATCCTTAGGAAATTGGTACTATTATTATTCTCATCTTAACAATAAGAAATTGAGACAGAGCGAGATCTGAACTAGGCATTTTGGTTCTAGGTGATGTTCCTCTGTATTTAATCTCTCAATAGTACAGACCATCAGCAGAAATATTTCACTCTTTACTACAGAAGACTTAGAATTTTGATTTAATATAAAAAGCAAAAGGCAGTGTTGAAAGATCTTTGAGAAAAATCACATTTGTCACACTGGGGAACTTACTTCTATAATACCATACTTATGATTTGTGGGTACGCCTCACCTGCTTCTTTTTTAAATTTTTATTTATTATTTATTTTTTATTTATTTTTTTATTAATTTATTCATATTACATCTCAATTGTTAGCCCCTCCCTTGTATCCTCCCTTTCTTTCCTCCCTCCCGCTTCCCCCCACTCCCTTCCCCTATGTCTGTGACTGAGGGGGACCTCCTCCCCCTGTATATGCTCATAGGATATCGAGTCTCTTCTTGGTGACCTATTATCCTTCCTCTGAGTGCCACCAGGCCTCCCCATCCAAGGGACATGGTCCAATATGGGGCACCAGAGTTTGTGTGAAAGTCAGATCCCCTTCTCCACCTTCTTGATCACATATTGATATGGTTGAGAAGCCCATGACTGGCCTGGATCAATGTACCACACTATGCATATTTCAAGTCTAAATACATTTTGGGATACACTAACTTAAGTGTGATCATTGTTGCCTGGTGGATGGGGAAGTTAGTTGGATGGAGAACAATGTGGGTTGTTTGTGCTGAATGGCAAACCTGGGATTATTTTTCTAGACTCTGAACACCAGCTAGGGAATATTGGCAGCTCCTCATTGTCCTGTTCTCAATGTATATGGCTAAGGAAAAGAGACTTTGAGTCTTATGTTAGCTGTTGTGTTGTTTTTTTTTTCTATTTTTTAAATTATTAATTTATTCATATTACATCTAAATTGTTATCCCACCTTTTGTATCCTCCCATTCCTCCCTCCCTCCCATTTTCCTCCTACTCCCCTCCCCTATGTCTGTGACTGAGGGGGACCTCCTCCCCCTGTATATGCTCATAGGGTATCAAGTCTCCTCTTGGTAGCCTGCTATCCTTCCTCTGAGTGCCACCAGGCCTCCCCATCAAGAAGACATGGTCAGAAATGGGGCCCCAGAGTTTGTATGAAAGTCAGACCTCACTCACCACTCAATGGTGGAGAATGTCCTGTCCATCGGCTAGGTCTGGGTAGGGGTTCGAAGTTTACTGCCTATATTTTCCTTGGCTGGTGCCATAGTTTGAGCAGGAAGGATCCCAGGACCCAGATCCGCCCATCATAATGTTCTTCTTGTAGGTGTTTGATTGTTTTATGTCAGCTTGACGCAAGAGCCATACGGGGGAAATGGACTCTCAATTGAGAGAATGCCACTACAAGCCTGGGCTATAGGCAAGTCTGTGGTGCATTTTCTTCAGTAAGGATTGATGTACGTGGGCCTAGTCCACTACCATGGGGAGCGGTACTACTCCTGGGAAGGTGGTCTTGAGTTGTATAAGAAAGCTGGCTGAGCAAAGCCACGTGGAGCAATGAGCAGCATTCCTCCATGCCTTGCTCTTCAGTTCCTGCCCTTCCTTCTCTCAGCGATAGACTATTGGATAGATGTGTAAGATGAAAGAGAAGCTTTCCTTCCCAGGCTTCCTTATCACAGCAACAGAAACCCTAATTAAGATAGCAGTACTGAGCCAGGTGTGGTGGCACACACCTCTAATCTCAGCACTTGGGGAGGCAGGGGCAGATGGATCTCTATAAGTTTGAGGCCAGCCTGGTCAACAAGGCAAGTCCAGGATACACCCAAGGCTAAAAAGAAAATCCTGTCAAAAAAAAAAAAAAACAAAAAAAAAAAAAAGTAGTAGCACTGCATTAACTGTTCCCATTGAAAAGTAATTTTATTCTCTCTCTCTCTCTCTGTGTGTGTATCACTGAATACATGTGTGTTAATGTGTATATAAGTATAGGTAGGTGTATGTGCAAGCAGTGCTTATGCACTTGTATGTATGTGTGGAGGTCAGAGGAGGCTGTTGGGTACCCTCTATTGTGTTCTGACTTATTACTTTGAGGCAAGATTTCCCCCTAAATCTCGAATTCCCATTTTCCCAGAAATCCTCAGCATTCATCCTGCATAGCTCTAGGGTTACAGGCACACACATCTTGAAACATGGGTACTAGGATTTGAATTTAGGTTCATGTGACTGTGTAGCAGTTGCTCTTAACCAATAAGCCATTTCCTTTGGTCCCACTCTTCCCTTCTTTAAATTAAAAAAAAAATTATTATCTTATGTGTATGGATGTTTTGTCTGCATGTATGTCTGTGTACCAGAGGCCTGAATAGGTACTAGAGCTCCTGATACTGGAGTTACAGGTGGTTGCAATTTGTCATATGAGTGCTGGGAATTGAGTCTGGGTCCTCTGGAAGAACAGCAGGTGTTCTTAATAGTTGAGCCATCTCTCCAGACTTCGCCCATTCTATCTTAATCCATCTCTCCAAGTAACTTTGCAAGTAGATGGAGCTATTAACCTCCAAGAATAATGCAACCAGACAGCTAAGACTGTAATCTTCCCTTTCTCTGGAGGCAAGTGAAGCAGCATCCTTCCTTAGAGAATGTGGCTTTCCTCCCTGGCCACTGGTTTGAGTTTCTCTCATTGTAGGAAGAACAGCACCTTTTGATGGGCTGGAGGTGGTAGATAGACTTGTAAATATTTGGAGATATGCACAGTGCTCAAGTCTGTTTGTGATTACTGTCGCAACACACCCTTAAGTAGAATTTCTGCTTTTTTTCAATATCATGACTGCTTGGCCTAGAATGATAAGGCTTTTTCTTTTTTTTTTTTTTTTTCATTCCAAAATGCACTTTTAAAAATTTCACGTTACAGACTCTCTGAAGTTGGGATGTATCTTACAGTTGTTAGCACCTGAAAATTGCTGTTATTTTGGTGGTGCAGGGATCTGAAACATAAAACCATGTTTCTTCTGATGATAAATGCATAAGGCTGCTTCTGGCTGGAGGAAGCTATCCTATGACCTCCACAGACCCAGGTTCTGGGCAGCGCCTGTTAGGGTCTGAGAAACTAAATATCTAGGGCACATCTATGATCCATTTGTGATACCCCAGGAAGACAGTGTCGTCTCCTCACGTTTCAGCCACTTTCTGTGAACCTTCCCAAAGATAGGCTTCTGTGAGCTTTCCATGGCTTTCCCTACACAAAGTACATTTTATATAACCAGACACCCCAGAATTTTCATTATTAGTATTGGTTTTACAGAGCCACGGCTAAGTCAAGGCAAATGAGAGAGATCTATCTTGGATATAAAATGTAATGTGTGTCAAGATTTCAGTGATAGAAATAAACAATATTTTGATGCATTTTAAAAGAAAAAAACAAGGCTAATGCAAAACAGGAATGAAAAATAAAACATTTAAACAAAGATGAGTTATGACTTTTCCTCTTATTGCCATATGCTAATCTTGACTTTGTCAGTTCCTATCTTGATTATTTCAAATATTTCATTAAAACACTACTCAATTGATTGCAAAGGTTTTTTTTTTCTTTTGCCTTTTGATTTTGGGTGGGCTTTTTTTTTTTATATCATTTTACATTTCACTCTTGAGGCTAGTGCTTGACTCTCATTTTCCCGAGTCTCTACTTTGCCTTCCTTTGTGACACTAACAGTGCCCAACCTGCCCTGATATTGCTCAGCCTTTCTCCTGTACATTCAAGCCTGTGATTTATGGTGTGCACAGTGCCAGGCACTGATGATACACAGATGACAAAGTACAGCACCGGACTGTCGGGGTCCCATATATGCAAATGAATGCATGTAATATTTTATTCAGGCCTGTTGTAAACCTACCCATTATTGATTCATCCCCAAATGTCCAAGGAAGAGCTCTCATCTATGTATGTCATAGAAAACTGGAAACACAGAAGAGAAATTTACTTCTCTTTGTGCTAATATTTCCTTAGAAAGCATTCATTTATAGTACCTCACATGGTAGTCATATATACATAGAAAGATGTAATATGAAATTCTTTCATAACTCAAAAATTGTTCTTTCAAGCTCAAATGCAGTGCCTAGTGCGGTCTTCAACACATAGGACACATTCAATAAATAAATGTTTACTTGGTGATTGTTCAAATGAATGAACCTGCTATAAGGAGATGGCAGTGCTGCCCTTAGCTCACCCGAATCCTTAGCTCACCTGGAGCCCTGGATACTGGCGGGTTTAACTGCCCAATGTGCCCACCACTCATTATCTGTGTGACCTTGGTCAAGTCCTTTAATCTTTCTGAAACTATTTCCTTTAATAAGGTCAAACTTCGCTGATGTATAGATCTTGAGCAAGACTGTAAATCTTCAGAGTGCTTCACAAATCTGGCTTATAGCAGATACTTGGCAGATGCGCGTGTCTTTCTTTTCCATCTTACTTTGATGGAATTGCAGGTCAGAAAGTCTGAGCCAGCGCCAGGTGAGGAAAACCACTTAGGAAAAGGGCCATAATATTTCACAGCTGTTTTCATGCCAAGAGCTTTGACCTGGAAGAGTGGGACCACTCCACATCTTTGCATCAATATCCCATAAGAAACCCAGCTATGGGGTTTGAATAATTCAAGTCCATTTTTTTTGCAACACACATAGATATGGATTGGCTTCTCTAGGAAAGAAACCAAACAGGGTCCTTCCAGCTTCCCGAAGAAATGCATGGAGGACAAAAGGAGCAACCACGCCACAAACAAGGGGATCCATAGGCTACAGCAGGGATG
Organism: Acomys percivali; assembly: GCA_907169655.1. Lineage (NCBI taxonomy): Eukaryota > Metazoa > Chordata > Mammalia > Rodentia > Muridae > Acomys > Acomys percivali. The sequence continues at coordinate 27,273,434 of OU015746.1, forward strand.
CAAATTGGGGCTGTGTCATGAAAACAAAAGTCAAGCTGTAAAATGTCACTTCGCATGCAATTTAAGAGAGATCTATGTGAAATAAACTTCACAAAACTGCTCACACACATCAGCATATTACAGGTGCCCAGCGAAACATTTCTATGAAAATATATAGTGCAGCATATGAATAAATCTGTCCTGAGTTTTATGGTTCCATATACGGAGTCATGATGTATATAAGATAGAGGAACACAGAGAACTAGTTCACTGCTTTAACCCACGCTGGTTAAATGGACTTGGAAGCATCCATTAAATTTATGTAGCATTGACAAGTAGAGTTTGCACATAAGGACACAAGCTGCAAAGTCGGGCTGTGTTGTACTTATTTTCACTGGGCGTCTGGCAAGTGAGGGAGAGATCAAGCTTTCTCGAACACCCTAAGAAGCTTTCTGAGATTCATTGCAGCAGGTGCTGCTTTCCCCACCTCACAGAAGAGGGAACTGACACCTAGAGAGGCCGAGGCAGGCGTGGAAGAAGGCTCATGAAAGCAAGGACCTTGTGCATCACTGTATCCTCAGCTCTTAGAGTAGTGATGAACATAGACAATACCCAAGAAATACCAGCTTAGCTGGTGGGTGGAGATGACAAACCCAGGCTCCTCCGAACTTTCCCATCTAATGAGCTCCCAATAGGGTTTCTTTGTAGTCGTGGAATGAAAGAGCTCCTCTGTGCAGAAGAAAGTGGATCCCTGTTGAAGGGAGAATGCCATCATTTCCGAGAGGAAGGATTGCATAGGACGCTTAGGAAATCCCACAGCTTAGGAAGCAAGCTTTATTTGTTCCTTGACTTCCAAATGTAACACAATACCTTCCCTTTCTTTGTTCTCACAAGGCAGTCTGTGAAGAACAAGAGACCTTGAACATCCAAAACCACCCTGAGCAAACCGAACAGTGCTAGGGTTATCAAACACCTGACTCCTAAATTCACTACAGAGCCATGATGACCAAGACGGCATGGTACTGGCACAGAGACAAACATGAAGACCATAGCAAAAGTCTACTTGAAATGTATGAAGTGGAGATTCATGGGACACCTGCCTTCTTATGTCTGGAGCAGCACTGTTCACTATAGAAAATAATGGAGTCAGCCTCGATGCTCATTAGAGATGAGCATAGACAGAGAACCTGGCATATACACTAAAGAAGTAAGAGTCAGCTATAAATAACAGATCATGTCTTCTGCTGGAAAAATGGGTAGAACTACAAGCTGTTGTGTTGACAAAGCAGAGCCAGTGCCATTAGATAGGTTTCACGTTTTCTCTCATATATGGAAATTAGAAGGAAAAAGATGAGCTGAGTACAACAGAAGCCCTACCTGGGAAGGGGAAAGGGACAGGGGGAGGTGGGAAAGAAGACAGAGTAATGGAGAGGGGTCGTGGGTAGGAGGGTGGGTACTACACATATGCAGGTATGGAAGTGTCACTGTAAAGCCCACTAATATGTATAATTAATGTGCACGAATAATTATACGGTAAGAAGTACTGAAAGTATCCTCTTAATTTTATAATATCATTTTAACACTACGAGGCTTAAATTGATTTTAAGATATTATACAAAGTAATGCTATTATACTTTGCTCTTCTTAATTCCCCCTTCCTCTCCCCTCTCCCTGCCTCTTCCCTTCACCTTGCCTCCCTGCTTCATTGCTGTCTTCTTCTTTCTTATATTACCTTTAAAAGAATTCTGTAGAAAAGCAACTTACTTCAGGGGTCAATTTTCCAGATTATACTGGAATTTTCTAAAATCAGTAGCTGTCTATCTGTCTGTCTATCTATCTTCTATTTGTGTATCTATCATCTGTCTATCATTTGTCAATAAAACTATCAATCATCATATCATCATCTATCATCTATCAATCTATCATCATCTGCCAATCTATCAGTCAATATATTGTCTATCATCTATCTATCTATCTACCTATCTATCATTTATCAAACTATCCATCATCATCTGTCATGTATCAATCAAACTATCCATCATCATCTATCATTTATTAATCACCATCAATCTATCTATTATCTATCTATCTATCTATCTATCTATCTATCTATCTATCTATCTATTTATCTCATATATCTACAGATGTGTGTGACTACTTGGGTATGCATGCAAATGAGCATTTATGTGTGTGTGGAGGATGCTGGGTGGCTTTGATAATTTCCACTTTACTTACTGAGGCATCATTTCTCAGTGAGTCAGAGTGACATGCCCTAAGGATCCCTTGTGTTTGCCTTGTTAGTATTACATGAATCCCCAGTGCCTGCATGGCTTTTGCATGGATTCTTGGAATCCAAAATGCCGTACTCAGGCTTGCATGACAAGTGCTTTATTCACTGAGTGATCTTCCTATCTTATATTGGAAACTTCTAGAAGTCTAGAATTATATCCATTTATCCACCACCTTTTGCCCACTATTGGGCCAATACTAGGTCATAGATACATATTGGTTGAATTAATAAGAACCAGCTATGGAAAAAAGAAAGTCTTGAGTCTCTTTGCTGCCCCCATTCTTAGTCTCATTCCAAATCCTCTTGTTTTGAGAGAAATTACAGAAAATCTTTTTATCTGGCTGTCAGCCAGAAATCCACACAAAACAAACACTCCTATATTCTTTGGGCCATGCAATAATGAAAGAAACACAAAAGTGATGCTGTCTGTGCAGAACCCAGTAGACTGCAGCCCTAAAGCCATGTAGAGTCTGAGATAGAATCCAGGTCACACAGCTTGTGTTGTCACTGTGGTCCCATTTGTTCATAGTCTGGAGGCTGCACGTACAGTGGATGGCTGTCTGCGACCATAGTCCAGGCCTGTCCAGTCAGATTCAGTTTTGGTGAGTTAGAAGCAAGAAGATGGAGACTGCCAGAGATCTTCACACTACCCTGGTGAGTGGATGTGATCAACTCTAACAGCCATTGAAATTTCTTTATTTTTTTTATTTTTATTTTTTTTATATTTTATTAATTTTTTCATATTACATCTCAATTGTTTTGTTTTTGTTTTTGTTTTTTGTTTCTCTCTCTCTCTCTCTCTCTCTCTCTCTCTCTCTCTCTCTCTCTCTTTTATTAATTTATTCTTGTTACATCTCGGAAGAATGGGAGCAGCCATTGAAATTTCAAGGTAAAGATAATGAATGTCCAGATTACAGATTCAGAAAGGTTAAGTGCTTTGCTTCAAGCTGCACAGCTGGGATTTAAGTCCAGTTATGAATCGAATTCCATGTGTACTAAGTAGTTGTGTTCTGGTATCACAAGGATATTGATTTAAATTCTAGATCTGCCACCCAAGAGTTAAACTGCAATTGGAGGATCTACTTATCTCTACGTCTCAGTTCATGAGAGACCACATGCAAGGCAAGAAAAACTCTAACCCCCTTAGAGCAGCTGTGAAGGCTCAAGGAGGTAACATGGCTGCTTCCTTCAGCACAATGTCACTAAATCAGTGCTCAGTCATGTTCTCTTCTTTGTTAACATTTTACAAATACTTCTATGTCATGCTGCTTACCCATCCCTTAATTATTAGGAAAACGAAACTATATAAGGAAACTCAGAAACTGCTAGATAGAGAGTAGAGCGATAGAGTGATGGAAACTGTGTTTATCTCTTCATGCCAGAAGTCTTAACACTGCAGGTTGCTATGCTTACAGATGGGCAGGACTGGTCAATGGGATATTCTTGCTGTCCCTGGACTGGCCAATGGCCCGCTCTATGCATGGGTATCTCTGGTTGCCTGAGATACCTATCTTACTAAACCATTTATGTAGATGTGGTGTATCTTCTCTAGAAGAGCACTGCTCCCCCAAGTCCAAGAGGGGATTCTCCATACTAGCCTGCGTCCCTGCTTTGGGTGACTTGATATACAAACTCATTTTCTGACTCAGTCCCTGAACTGCCCTTCCACAGACCTAAGATCTTCACCTCCTGGTCTCCTGCATTTGACTAAGGTGAGAGGTTCCCTCTTTCATCAGATCCCGAATGAATGCTTGTCTAGTTGATCAGTTCTCAAGTTTTCTCCTGAGGAGGTAACTCTGGTTTCTCTGTGATCTACAAGGAGAACCCGAGGCCCAGGCAAATGAATTTATCTAACAAAGGGAGGTGGCAGCTTCACTTTTACTGCGTATTGCAAATTTCCTGAGAGGTCTTCCACTTAGTCAGGAGAGACAGAATTATCCCAGGCACTGGGAAGGCATAGCACAGTTGTGATGGGGAATGTTCTTTCAGGGACAAGTGAAACGCATTCTGCATGGGAACCATGTTGAAAAACAAACGCAAGAAAAACCAACCAACCAACCAAACAAAAACCCTTGGATCTATTAATAGTGCCATGGACATTTTTATAGGCTAGTCCTGTGAGTGGCTTCTGTTCTTCCTGGGGAGTTTAAATAAAGTAGGGAAAGCCAAAAGTCATTTCCTAACACTTTCAGCCTCTGAGGAAGGCAAGCTCTGCTCAGACCATCTTCCTGGGTTTTTGAGGGCCGAGAATCCCTGAGACTGCAGTCCTTCTCTCAATTCTTCATAAGGAAAGCTATGATGTAGGTGTTGCAGATACTTCTGTGCACATGGTTTATTATCTGATAGAATGGTCTAGAGTCTATTCAAGGGGATGAAGGGATTGAAAGTGGAGGGGATTTAGCAGATCAGGGATCAACACGGTCATTTATTGCCCCCAAATGTAGTGAATGTTGGTTCAGGGTTCCAAACACTTTGTGCAGCTCCTCTTTCCCTCACAACTGTCTTATGATATTTTCAGAGGAGGAAATAGAGGCATACAGAAGTCCAGGTACTGACTGAGTGTCATTTTGGCCTGCATTCGTGTGGGGTCTTATGTCTTATTGTCCACTTGGACAGAGGGGAAACCTCTATCTAAGACAAGAGCTTAAGTGGAAAGAACATCAGATTCAGGTAGCCTCTCCTTGCTAAGACTATGCCTACATCCTTGTGTCTTATGACTTCAGCAACATTGCTTTACTTTTATCCCCCGTCTATTAAATGAAGCCAGAGTCAGACTAAGGATTACTATGAAGAGGGGAGAAAATAATTAGCTCTACCAACCAAGCCCACAGAATCTGACTCATAACAGGAATTCAATGGAAGGCACCGTCTACTATTTCATTAGAAATCACCCTGTATAATTCGAGTCATCATAACATCTAACAATATACAGTAGTGAGACAATAAATATCATTATTTCATTTTAATGTTGAAGACCAAACAATTCAGTACCACATACGTATGCCTGTTTCAAGGACTTTAAATCCAAAACATAATGTGATCTACCTACATACAGAAAACCCTAAAATCGTCTGGGATTCCCTTCTACCTCCCTTGTCAACGTGTCAAATGGGAGAAAGGAAATAGATAAGGACAGAGCTGGTGTCTGGAACTCATGGGACTGTGGAACTATGCACATGCAGGACTTAATCTGGGCCAGCCTTCTGTTGGGAGGTGTAACGTGCAAGGGTAATTGAGTGCTGGCTGCTGGCTTTTTCATTGATAGACCTACAGAGTTTAATAATGATGAAAGCTGGTGCCATCTTGAAATAAAAAGAGGTGATGACAAAATGATTAATTCCTTAAAACAGATTCTTAAAATGACAAAATTTAGGCTGAATGGATAATCAGTAAATGAGAAGAGGCAGTGACTACAGGAAACAGCAGGATAAACAGAGTCTGAAGACCATGTGAGTGGTCCTCTTTCCTTCCTACTTACCCAAGGACATGGGCTGTTTCATTCACCCACGGACCCAATTTCACCCAATGGCCAGTGAAAGAATGGAGGAGGGACTTGTAAGGAGCTTCTAGCTTAGAATAAGTAAGTGGCCAAGCGTTGGTCACATGTATGAGGATTAGGCTGGAGACACGCCTGGAAGACTACCATGCAGTGATCTAGGCATTTCTAGCCCCTCACCTGAACAGCCTGTCACCTGGCCCTTTCCTGCCACAGCTTTCTACCTGAAGTTGGAGCAACATATTTTTCAACAGTGTTTTCTTACAGCATATCAAATCTAACATTTTAGGGTTTAATCCCTCAAGCTAGCTCTGGTATTCACAGACAGGCTGCAAGCCAAACCCCTAGCTTGTTTTCTAATGTTTTTTTTTATTTTTTATTTTTTATTTTATTATTTTTTCTTTTTTTAAATTTATTTTTTTTAATTAATTTATTCTTGTTATATCTCTATGGTTATCCCATCCCTTGTATCCTCCCATTCTTCCCTCCCTCCCATTTTCCCCTTATTCCCCTCCCCTATGACTGTTCCTCAGAGGGATTACCTCCCTCTGTATATGCTCATAGGGTATCAAGTCTCTTCTTAGTGACCTGTTGTCCTTTCTCTGAGTGCCACTAGGTCTCTTGTTTAAAGGGGTCATCAGTATAAAAATGGGTAAGGGAGACGTTTCAGGAAAATGACGATGACAACTCCCCAGTTCTCTGAATGCCTTACCTGAGGCCACAAGGGGCCTAGAAACACTTAATATAAAAGGACAGATAGCTATAAAGTAAGTGGCTTCCAAGGAGCACAAAAGTAGCGCCATGGCACACAAATCACAAATCAACAGCTGGGAAAGTGAGAACAGTGCTCTGGCAGTGTGACTATTAAGGCACTAGCTCCAAGCCACACCTGATGTCTTGGCCCAGAACAGAGAGGGAAACAAAGCTGAGCCTATCACAACTTGTGTCCCCAGGGGCTCCACCCACTCTTATGAGGCTGAGGGAAAGATGCAAGACCCCTTTCCACGGCATGCTGGGGTCCAGTAGCAATGGAAGGTTTGGTCCAAGGAACTTGAAATTGAGGCTTGTAAAAAAAAAAAAAAAAAAAAAGCCTTAGGGATGGGGAAGGTGGTATGAATGGATAAAATAGCTCAACATCTGGAGAAAGAAACTGTCATTGGCAAAGGCCTGTGGTTCAGGACAATATTCACAGTGAGTGGTGGCTGGACCATGGCCTGCATATGTGTATTATAGTAGACAGAGACAGAGTGATTTGATTGAATATTGAGTGTAGAGCAACACATTGGTTTGGCAAAGGGAAGTCCTATTTAGGTAAATAACACCTTTAAAAAAATTTTTTTTATTAATTTATTCTTGTTACATCTCAATGGTTATCCCCTCCCTTGTATCCTCTCATTCTTCCCTCCCTCCCATTTTCCCCTTATTCCCCTCCCCTATGACTGTTCCTGAGGGGGATTTCCTCCCCCTGTATATGCTCATAGGGTATCAAGTCTCTTCTTGGTAACCTGCTATCATTCCTCTGAGTGCCACCAGGTCTCCCCCTCCAGGGGACATGGTCAAATATGAGGCACTAGAGTTCGTGTGAAAGTCATACCCCACTCTCCACTCAACTGTGGAGAATGTTCTGTCCATTGGCTAGATCTGGGTAGGGGTTTAAAGTTTACCGCCTGTATTGTCCTTGGCTGGTACCTTAGTTTGAGCAGGACCCCTGGGCCCAAATCTGCCTGAAATTTGTGGACAAATGGGTTGAGGTAGAAATGATCATAATGAGTAAGTTAACCCAGAAGCAGAAAGACTCAAATGGTATATACTCACTTATATCTGCATACTAGCCCAAGGGGCATGTCCCATGAAAGTCTTCACTTACCAGGAAACTGGGACAGAGGGGAGGACATCCTATTGGGACTCTAGATGAGAGAAGCATGGGAGAATAGCAAAGTAGAAGGATCCAGAGGGTCCTAGAAACCTACAAATAACACCTTTTAAGAATTATTATATCCCAAATGAGCTGAAGTCACTGTTTTATATATGTGGTCCAAGCTAATGTTAGTTACCACTGCCCGATTGCCTGCTGTCACAATGAGTTTTCCAATTATGGTATCACTCAACCTCTTTACATCTTGCTTAGAAGGGTAATATCACCCCCATTTTAAAGTTGGGGACATCAAAGTTCTGAGGATCAGTGCACTGTAAATATCAAGGCAGAGTGAGGACAGAAGAAAAGAATGTGGGATTTCAAAAGCTGCTTGTCTCCCGCATGTAGCATATGTCTTTTAGTCTGCAGTGCTCATTTTATCAGAGAAGAACACAGCTCATATATAAACAGCACAGTGATGGGTTTAGCTCTGCCAGGCTCACTCTTAGGTGCCTTAGCACTACACTGAACTTGTTATGCAGCAAGCTTGTTCAGATGACTCTTGATCAATCTTTCTGCCATGCCGTGTCATGTTCTGTGTTTTATTCTCCTTATTTTTAGCTGCAAACTACTATTATATTTAGGGGAAGTGAGATATTCTAACATCTTATTCCCATAGCCATCTTCATATGCAAACACCCAAAATAGAACATTCTGTCTTTACAGTCTGAATGGTATCAGTGATGGTGGATAATATAGACTCAATATTCTGTTTTCATAATTTCATAATTCCTTGGACTGTCTGCAGGAAAGCCAGCCTTAGAGCCATCTCTGTGATTCTGCAATAGTGTATCCCCTTAGGAAACTCTCATTTTAAGTACAGTCAGGGTTGATATTGGAGGAGAAACTTCACAGTTCCTCTTTAGCCTCATTCATGCTACCTTTGGGAGAGGCTTGCCCTCTGAAATTCAAGGGAAGAAGAGCTGGGCAATGCTCATAACAGATATTTCCAACTGCGACTATTCATGCAGGAATTGGGAGGCTAAAGAGGAAGGAATCCTCAAGCCTCTCTCTGAGAACCTTCATTAAAAATGCAAACCTCAAGCTGGGTGTGGTGGGGCACGCCTTTAATCCCAGCACTCAGGAAGCAGAGGCAGGTGGATCTCTGAGTTGTAGGCCAGCCTGGTCTACAGAGCAAGGCAACACAGAGAAACCCTGTCTTGAAAAGGCAAAAGGCAAA
>OU015746.1:27297654-27341885 GCA_907169655.1 Acomys percivali
ATATATATATATATATATATATATATATATATATATATATATATATACACACACATTCATTAATGGCTTTTTAGCAGAGATAGTGCCCAGCCAATATCATCTTACTATAGTTGTTTTTTCCTCCAAAATGAGTAATGAGTATGTAGTCTGGGAGTGATTATTTAGAGGACCAAACCAAACATTCTGTTCTCCTTTATCTGTTTTTTATTTATTTATTTTAAAAACCAAGCTCTTTTCTAGTTGTTTCCTAAGCAATTGTAGTTGCTTCTGTGAAAGAAATGTCAGGAGACAGCTGGATTAGGGTAGCCTCTGACTCTACATACTAACCAGGAAAGCCATGGGAGAGAGTGTTAGACAACCTCATGATAAACCAGGCACTACATAAACCGTGTTTTGGATGATAACGTGAGAACACTGACAGCTCTTCCTGGCCTTGTTCCTGTCATCCCAGGCAACTTTTCATGTTAGCACTAGGCACTGCAAGACGGATGCTCACAAAGAAGAAATGAAGCTATGAGTTGAAGCAGCTGCAATTCCAAAGACACTGTCTGCCTCTCTGACTTTCCCACTGGCTGTAGGCTTTACCTGAGGCTAGCACTTCTTAGACTGAATCTCTGCACCTGTGGACAGGTCTCCATACTCACCTGTGGGCATCCAATTGGGAGAGGGTGGTCAGAGCAAGGCCAGTAGCTTAGACCTAGCTGTATCTGTTCTTTTTTTTTAAACATTCAAAAATCTATAACAAGCAATTATTTATATACTACACAGCAGGGAGTTGTTGATAAAGGATATTTTTTTTTTCTTTTTGGTCGCCAAGATCCACATAAGTTCAACCATTTAACTATATTATGTAGAGACTATTACTTACATCAAAGAAAAGAAACAGATGTAAGTTATTTTAATTAAACAAAATTTTTCTATTGCTAGACAGTCATTTCTGAATGCTACCATTCTTTTTTTGCCTATAGTTATTTTATTTTTTCTCTTTTTAAAAATTAATTTATTCATATTACATCTCAATGGTTATCCCATCCCTTGTATCCTCCCATTCCTCCCTCCCTCCCATTTACCCCTTATTCCTCTCCCCTATGACTGTGACTGAGAGGGACTTCCTCCCACTGTATATGGTCATAGGGTATCAAGTCTCTGTATCTGTTCTTAGGGAGAGGCAGAGCTGTTGTATCATAGAGGAGCTCTTACTTGAGAGATGAAGCTAACATGTGCTTTTGACCTTAACTTAAAGCTCAATGTTCTGAAGCTAAGTACTGCCACTATAACCACAGGGACCTGGTCATCCCCCTTATGCCACACTGTGAGTCTGTGTCTCTTGGCTTTTATTCTTTTGTGATATTATACACTTTTAATTTTAGAATGCGACTTATGTATAACATTTACCTTTAGGGTGGATTTTAGTGAATTTTAAGACACATGCACATTCATGTGGCCAGCAACAAAATGAAACTATGAAGCAATCCCGCCACCTCCAACATTTCCTCATAGAGTCCCCTGGGGTGCAAACTCTTCCTTCCCTCTACCTCTCTATTTTTTGGTCACTTCTTCATCTCTGTTGTCTTCTTGCCTCTTCCAGAATGTTATTTCCGTGGAATCACAGTGCATGTAGCTTTCAAGACTGGCCTCTATCACTTAGCACAATGTCAGCCTGTAAGGTTTAACTGTGGGGTTGCGCTTCTCAGCAAGCAATTAATTCCGCTTCCTGCTAAAATAGCCTACTGTACAGGGTACCAACATTTATTCACTCACCTATTTGGAGAAATTTGTGAGCTGCCTCAGCCAGGGAAGGCTGTCTTCCTGAATTCCATCTCTAGAACTCCCATGGTGTGAGGACAGAACTGATTCCAACCTGTTGTTCTCTGACCTCCCACACACTTGTTATGGCTCATGAAGTATGAGTGTGTTTGCACATGTGTACATATGTATGCACGTGCACACACACAAGCACATGCACATAGCTAAATAAGTAAATAACCTAATAAATAATAGTATATAATAGAAAATAAAGGTCATTGTAGTTGCTTCAAGTTTTCAGCTAATATGGATAATGATACCACAAATTTTCACATACAGGTGTCACCCCAAGTCTTCATTTCTTTGGTGCAGAATTCTTCAGCATTCACAGTTTGAGGAGAGTCCTCTGTTGTGAGGAGATGCTCTCTGACCTGCGTCATGTTCACCAGCATCATTAGATCTACCCAGTAGATCCTAGTAGCAGCTTCGGGCTAGACTGTAACAACCAAAAACATCTTCACATTGCCAAATCTGTTTTAAGGGTCAAAACTGCTCTTAGCTGGGAAGCGGTGCATGAATATAAAACACATAAGGGGGCTGGGATATAGGTCAGTCAGCAGAGTAACTGCCTCTGCTTGAGGCATTTGATCCCCAGCTCAGCATATGCTGAGCATGGTAGCACATCTGCAATCTCAGCACTCATGAGGCAAAGAAAGACAAGAGGGTCAAGAGTTCAAGGCCATCCTCAGTGACATAGTGAGCCTGAGTTCAGCATGGAATACAGAGACACTACTAAGGAAACACAGAGACACACACAGACACACACACACACACACACACACAGACACACACACAGACACTTACATACATACTCTCACGCATAAGAGAATATGATAAGAGTATGCTTACTTTTAAAAGAAACTTCCAGCTTCTTCCTTACTAGCAATGAACAGTAAAGTTTTTGTTGTTCCATGATTTGCCAACATTTGATATTTGCAATATCCTTATAATTTTGCCATTCTAGTAATAACATTGAAGTAAATATTAGTGAGGCTCACCAATATTTCTGGTTATGCAATACAAAATTTCATTTTCTTCTGCTTTTAAAGTCTATGTGGCTATGTGAATTGTCCTGGCCAGGTGGAAGTGAGGTACTTCACTTCATACTGGAGTTGTGTGGAAGTAGATTTACATAACTTTCTCTTTCCTTGCCCAGCTTTTGTCTCCCGCTCCATTATAGACTGTGAGTATTTTATCAACCAGTGTCTGTGAGTAAAAATGACATGAAAGAGAGGCCCTTGCCAACACTCAGGAGGACATGGGGCATGATGGGAAATAAACCATTGTTTTTTTTAAACCACTGTTTTTTTTTTTTCATTTGATTTCATGTGCTACGTTCTCCTATTAAGCCTATGCTGTGCAGATCTAATTCCTACACTAACATTATTTATGAACATTTAAGAAGTAAAAGCAGGTAACGATTTAAACACAGTTCTTGACTTCAACAAATGGCCAATAAACAGCTGCTATTCATATCATGATTAAAGAGTCAACTATACCACTCCATGTTGATTTTTTCCTTTAAAATACATAGCATTTATTCTTTGTAATGCCCCACATTAACAGAACTTTTCAGCTCTTCCATGAACCCTAAGGAATGATTGTTCTCAAACATGTGGACTAAAAGAAAGCATATATTTCACTGGCCTTTTGCCCCTCGGGTGTTTTGGTACATCGTTCAGGGTTCAGAGAGGTAGCATGTCTCCATATAAGTATTTTTTGAATGACAGTTAACATTGCCAAATCATTTGAAAATCACTCCTCTTAAGGGCCATTTTATGCTTAGCAGGCTGCACTCTGCTCAGCAACCTTTCCCACAGTACACTTGGTAGGAAAGGTAAAGTTGCTCACAAACACGATGGTCAGGTGCACTGCATCCGAGTGCTCTGTGGAAACTGCAAAGTTCAGCCCACGATCTACTGAAGTTATAGAACACTATGCTCATGATAAGGGCTAAGAATGCACATTTATAAATGCTCCTCACACAGTTCTGATGAGCAGACATGTTTAGAAGAGACTGTTTTAGTTGTGGAAGAGCAGAAAATATGACATCAAGGAATCTCGAATTTCCTGAAATCTTTCTGCTCGGTAGAAATGCCAATCGCCTTCACCATGGAGCTGGTAGGGCTGTAACCCTCCATGCCATAGACCCACATTATTTCTTTTTCATTGCTCAGTTCTAATTGGTAGAGTAGCCTGGGTCGGAGAATTTGGCTCTGCAGGCACCATACATCTGAAGAATGGGCAAGTAGTTGTAGTGGATAGAAACATGTTTTTGTTTTGATCCAAAGTGTGGGATAGGTACTGAATGTAAACATGTTGTTTTGATCCCAAGTATGGGATGGGGAAAAGACTTGTGAGAGAACAGGTGATGTTTATCTACTTAGAAGTCGAACCACTTCATTGGGGGGTGGGGCTTGACTTTTGCCAGCTGAAAAACATCCTAGTACAGACTCTGAAAGGAGATGGGGCTTTTTGGGTCTTGGTATTTTTGGCTGTTCATTGTCCCACTTCCACTTTGAAACTCTCCTAGAGAGAATGAATGCTCCAGCGTTGGCTTCGAGGCTCCAGGCTTCAGCATCTGTTCCAGGTTCTAGCAGCAACTTTGGTGGAATTGCTGGTCTGCTGAAATCCTGCCAACTACGCCGGAGGAATCACTCCCAGGAATTGAATCCAACAAGGTCTACTTCCCTTGTTCCCATAAACTTCCTTTCTCTCCTATCTAGGGTAGGTGGGTTGGAAGGGAGGTATAAGCATTTAAAGACCCTCAAATAAAGTAGGTTTGGAAAAGTTGGAGCCTACAAGTTGCCAGTAGTTGGATTTCTCTTTTGAAAAATCTTTGTCCGTTGTCTTTCATGACCCCAAAGTTTACTTTTTACTCCACTGGGATGAAGGATAATTTGGGTAAAGCTTTACTTTGGCCAGGATTTTGATACAACATATGGGCCAAATAAGTGCTTTTTAGATTTATTCACACAGTAACAAAATCAGTTCTCTGCCCAAATGAGGGTCCAATCAGTTAAAAATTTGTTTTGAAAATATTTAATCTTTCCTTCAAAATACAATATGTGCTCATTATAGTAAATGTAAAAGTATTAATCTAACAACAAAGCTCCATAAACTCCAAATATAAAAATATCAACTCCTAATTTTATAAAAATAGCTACTGCTAATGCTTTAGATTGTTTTCTTCATTTTAAAATAAAATGCAGAAAATATAGTGCTCTTACTTCTTTTGAATTTTCCATCACAACAGGAGACTTTCTCCTTGATTTAATTTCTTTTATAAAAAATTCAATATCTACAAATAACACTTAAGTACCTGCATAGTACTTTGTTAGATAGTAATTGGATTTCTTCTGACCTCTCTCTGTCTCTGTTTCTCTCTGTCTCTGTCTGTCTGTCTTTCTCTCCCTTTCTCTCTCTCTCTCTCTCTCTCTCTCTCTCTCTCTCTCTCTCTCTCTCTCTCTCTGTATGTGGAGGCCAGATATCAATATCAGGTATCCATACTAGAGTGGCAGGCTCTTTCAAAAAAGGCAATGGAACCTGTGTGGGAATGAAAGTCACTGGGCTGCGGCCCTCCTTGAGAGAAAGCATGCCGTAATATCCATTTCAATGTTCTGATGCTCTGATCTCTAGGATCTCACCAGTCCACGAGGTCTGACTCATCTTGGATTAGCCAATTCCTGGGAGTCATAACTTACTTGGTCCTACATGTGTTTTTCCTGTGCAAACCAGACAACCCAGAACCTGTTCTCCAAACACCTGTTTTACAGACCATGCTGGGTAATTTTTTTTTACAACAACTTGATATATGCTAAGCTTTCCATGAAGAAGAGAATCAAAAGAATAGGGTTGGCATATCAACAATACCATAGTACATTTTACTGATGGATAATTGATATGGGAGAGCCCAGATCACTGTAGGTGGTACCATCCCTGACCTGGCAGTCTTGGGTGCCATAGGAAAGCAACACAGGAAGCCATAAGAACAAGCTAGTAAGCAGTGTTACTACGTGGACTTTGCATCAGCTCCTGCCTCCAGGTTTCTATGGTGAGTTTCCTCCATGATAGAGTGTGACCTGAGAGTTGTATGCTGAAATACACCCTTTGCTCCTCAAGCTGCTTTTGGCCATAGTGTTTTATCACAGCAGTAGACAGCCTAAGATACTGGCCTCATACTCTAGGACAATCTCTCATCTTCTCTGAATACTTCCTAGTCAAGTACGAGATGGCTATGGACAGCCTCTATGACTCAGAACCTACTGAAAACACTCCAACAGCCAATCCAAGCTTGCTGACTCTGATTAATGTCTTCCTACAGGAAGTGTAATGAAGACTCTATTACAGTTTCCTCCTTCCTTTCTGCATCTTTACCCACTGTCCCTACTAATTTCCCATGAGGCCCCAGTGCTATTTGTTGCAACCCCACTACTTCACACATGTCCTATGTGATAAGGCATGCCATTACAATGAGGACCATAACCATTTTTGAATGGTTCTGATGACATCAGGATGCCCTGATAAGACTCTATGTAGAGGTACATCCACCTTGACTGTCTTTGGTGCCTAATATCCTCTAGGAACTCTTGTTTATTGACATATTCAGTAGCTTTCAGTAAATAAAACACTTAAAATGAAGTAGACAAAAGACTTATGTAAGTAAATAAAAAAAAAAAAAAGAAGGAAAACCATGCCCAACATAGATGTCCTCTAAGAGACTCCACCCAATGAAGGATTGGGAATGATGCTGGAACTTCCAGCCAGATTCTGGACAGAGTGCTGACAGTGGTATGGAAGAGTGGGGACACGGAAGGATCCAGAGAGTTCAGGAGCCCCACAAGGAGACCCTCAAGACTGGTGAATCTAGACCCAGGAAAGCCTGCAAAAACGGATGCACCAACCAAGGACAAGGCATGCAGAGAACCTAGAGTCCCTGTTCAGATCTAGCCGATGGACTGCTCATTCTCCAAAGTTGTGGGGGGAGAAGGGACTGTCTCTGACATGAACTCTGGTGTCCCCCACCCCCAATTTGATCACTTCTCCTTGGTGGGGAGGCCTAGCAGACACAGAGAGGAAGGGGATGCAGACTATCCGGATGAGACCTGATAGGCTGTGGTCATATGGTGAGGGAGAGGTCCCTTTCTGTCAGAGGTCTAGGGGAGGGGAACAGGGTAGAAGGAGGAAGGGTGGGAATGGGAAGGTACATGTGAGGGGATAACAATGGGGATGTAAGATGACTAAATTAAAATAGATTAAAAAAATGAAGTAGAGAAAAGACTTATGTAAAAGCATGAAGCATATAAAAAGTAAATAAATAAACAATACAGCTCTGATGTATAAATAGATGACAAGAGAAACTTAAGAAAAAGAGAGGTGAGTGGAGAGATAATGGCTCTCTGGTTAAGAACACAGTCTTCTTGCAGAGGACTGAAGTTTGATTCCCAGCATCCATATGATGGATTAAAAACATCTATTACTCCTGTCCTGGGGTGTACAGTGCCTTGTCCAGGTCTCGGAGGGCACATGTGGTACACACGGATACATACAGGTGAACATTCATACTCATAAAATCAAAATAAATTAATGTTTTAAAAATAGAACACAACAGACTCAAGTAAATTCAGGGACTTAGTTGCAATCTAAATTAATGGTGATGGGATTTATTCAATAAATTAAGTAACTGGAAAGAAAGATATATTTATAATAAAATAGATTCTTTTTTTTTGAGGCAGATTACAGTCATAAATCTAAGGAGTCTACAGTAATTAAATTAATAGTATTTATAATAATGTTCCACAGAAAGCCTTCAAAGCAAAAAAAAAAAAAATCAGAAACAAAAAAAATGTAAAAAAATTTACATTTTAAAAATAGAAGTTGTTCTGGTGCCCCATATTTGACCATGTCCCCTGGATGGGGAAGCCTGGGGACCCTCAGAGGGAGGATAGCAGGCTACCAAGAAGAGACTTGATACCCTATGAGCATATACAGGAGGGGGAGGACCCCTTCAGCCACAGTCATAGGGGAGGGGAGTAAGGGGAAAATGGGAGGGAGGGAGGAATGGGAGGATACAAGGGATGGGATAAGAATTGAGATGTAATATGAACAAATTAATAAAATATATTTTAAAAAATGGAAGTTTTTAAATTTTCTGGAAGTCACTTCCAGAAAAGTCACTATAACCATATTTAAAATATTAATGATAAAACAGAATTATAGCACTCAAAACAAAAATGATTAATATTCTTAATGTATAATAAATAATATAATTAAGAATGAAGAAACAGCCTATACTAATAGAAAAACATAACAAGGGATACGAACAGGCAGATAACATATGAAAAGGAGAGGAACCTCACTGGCCATCAGGGAAATGCAAATTCAGTCAACAGTGAGATCAGATTGGCAAACGTTTTAAAGATAAGTGGTCTCCACTGCCTGCAAACTTGGGTCGGGAGACAAGGAGCATCTCCTGCTGTTGATGGGGAGGAGGTAGCTCTCAGGAGCACCATGTGTCTGAATCCATCCACACTGCAAGGATGTTAGGTGTTAGCTTTTGGTTGGACAATCTCACTTCTAACAACATATTCCCTGGAATGACTCTTCAGATATTAAAGATGTGTGCCATATGTCAAAAAAGACAAGCATTTTACAGGTTCATCAACTGACATTGATGAATACTGTGGAAAGGTTCACAGACGCTAAAAAGATAGAAGAGACTAACTCAGCCTGACTTTTAAAATAAATGCACAGGCTAACATACTTTAAAAAAAAAAAAAAAGAAAGTTGAATGCCAACTATGGTGCAAGTATGTATATATATGTATTTATGGTAATATGTAATATGTATTTATAAGCACACATATAAATATATGTAAAAATCACTGATAAGAATCTGTTCCACAGTATTGTTTTTCTTTCATAGCTGATTATTTGAGTACCCCAATGATCCATGGTATGAAGAACCTAGAACCTTCCACTGGTGGTTGTCTAATTACAAGATCTATTTAAAAAAATTTGTGATCTTTATAAATGTCAGTTATGAATTATATGTGTACTGTGTGTGTATGTTGAAGGAATTATGAGTCATGTTTTTGTCATTGTAATGAATTACCTGAGGCACATAGCTTATAAAGAGAAAAGGTTTAACTTGATTCACAGTTTTTGATGCTCAAAGTCCAAGATATAGTAGGAGACGTATTGGGTTTTATGTACATAAATGCAAATATAAGTAAAGTAATTGGTAGAATTTTTTTTATGGTATTTTCACATGACAACAGCTCTTTTCATTTTCTCCAGCAGATCACTTGATCCACCATCAACCTTGGTACAGGAAACACAAGGTAATAAATGATAGAATGCCCTGATGAGAGTACTTGTGGTATAGCTTACACTAGTAAATAAGAAGTTAGAGAGACATCTTGGGGCCAAGAAATCTCTTCTGAGGGTATCTCCCTCAATGATCAAATACAACCCATGAAGTCCCTTCTCTCAAAAGTTCCATAGCTTTCTGATACCAGCACACTGAGGACTAATCCCTCTGCCACAATAAACTCTTAGCAGATGGTGTTAAACCATTAAACCGTATCCAACCTCTGGAAGCGGGAGGGTGATCAAATCACCCAGACAGCTGAAAGCCAGGTGATGACTCTAATATTTCAGAGACCCAGCTTTTTCTAGCCTTCCCTCTATATAGATTTCACCAAGAGGTCCAGGAATGCTTATGTTCAAACCATCCACAAATGCATCTGAACTGATCTGTCATGGTTAACCACTGTGATGGAAATGTGTGCTAACTTGACTAGGCTAAGGAATGCTCAGATAGCTGGTAAAATGTTATCTCTGTGTATATTTGTAAAGGTGTTTGAGGAAAAGATCAACTCTTGTGTCAGTAGGCTGGACATGGGAAATGACAGCCATCAGGAGTGTGAGATACCATAATTCAGATCTTTGAGGGGTCCAAATAGAACACAAGATAGAGGGTTGAGCATTTGCTTTCCCTGCGTGAGCCCTTTCTACCTTCAAGTTGTGGTGCTTGGGTTGCCAGGCCTTTGGACTAGTACATGGACTTTTACCTTTTATTTTAGATGTCTAGGCCTAGACTCAGACTTAACAGTTCCCATTCCCTCCATTTCTGAGGTCTTCAATCTCATGTTGAATCACAGAGCTGCCTTTCTATGGCCTCTTACTTCCAGCTGTCATAAATCCTCTCATATATGTAGCTTATTGATTCTGTGTCTCTGGAAAACCCCACTAATGCAATTGAAAAGCTGGAGTGCAAAATATGACTTTTGAAATAGTCATTCATCTTGACATCATCTGTAGATGTACAGACAGAAGCTTACAGACTCAGGCTAGAAAATTCACAGTGTGCTGGCACAGCATGGAGTGGTTTCTTTATAAGCTGTTACCATTTAGACACAAAAAGAGACAAGGATTCTGACATAGGTAGAAACTCTGTCAGGCATTCTGTGTACTATAGACAACTGGTAGACCAAAAAGGCAGCATTCTAACATGAGGTGGCATAATGGGAAATGTAAGGCCTGTGAAATAAGAGATATGGCATGGATTCATGCTCTACCACAATCTTGCTGAGCTAATTTAAATGCATTACTGAATTTATCCCATCTCCGGTTTCCTCACTTACACACTGCACACATCACCTCTTGGTTTGCCTACTGAGGATCCAATGCAGTTTAGTGTCTGTGGCATTGCCTGGTGTGATGTCGGACACTTTATTATTCTCAATAAAGTATATATAACTGGAATTAGCATTGACTTAAAAGGAGCAGAAGGGGAAGTATAAAGAGAAGAGTAAGAAAAGGAAAGGAAGAGTATGAAGAATGGAAGAAGAGAAAGTGGAAGAGCTAGAGGAAGGAAAGAAGAGTGAGAAAAGGGAGAGTAGGGGTTGGAGAGAAAAAGAAGAGGAGGAAAAGAAAGAGAAGAGGAAAAGGAAAGACAGTAAAAGTAAAAATAGTCGGTATGATTTGCAGACATATTGAGCAACCTGCAACCCCAAAGTCTCAATGCCCATTTCAATTAAGACCTTTAAAGGGTGCATCACACCACTGCAGATTGCGCTAAATAGCTAGGTGTGGAGATAAGGACTATTTTCTGTAGTGCAGAGCAACATAATATGAAAGTCAACACTGGAAAACTCTTAAAGCATCCTAAATTGTTTTTCCTTCCTTCAAATGTCAAAATACCTATCTCAACAGATATTTTTAAATTGCTTTTTTTTTTTTCCTTTCAAGGTTTTCTGTCTTTAGTATCTCTCTTAAGAGTGGAATGAGGAAATAACTTGACTAGAAATGGCACAGTCTTTCGCAGGAGGGGAAGAAAGTTTAAATAAATTCCACTTTGACCAGCTTCTAGATCTTGGTAGTTATTGATTATCATTTGCCCTGAGATGTGTAGAAACTTAAGGAGAAAATAAGCCTTTGGCATGTCCTACTGCTCCCAGTATCCTTTGCTCTGTAACAAATTGCTTTACAACATAGTGACCTAAAATGGGAATGCATTATCCTTTGGCTCTCTAGACCCTTTGTGTCAGTGGCAATTCCTGGGTCTTTCTTGTGGGTGTTGTCTGCAGGCTCTTTAGGCTGGATGTCAATATGGCATACTCTCAAGACAAGCAACTACTTTTAGACCACTGGCTGGTGTGTTGGTCAAATTTGTGTTCGTCTTGTGACAAAAAAAAGACTGGGATAATCAACTTAAAAGAAGACAAATATTATGTATCATAGTTTCAGCAATTTCAGTCCACAAACAACTGGTTCAAGGCGTTTAGGTCTGTGGCGAGTCAGAAATGTGGTGGTGGGAGCGCATGACTGAAAAAAAGCTCACAGCAGACACCACACAGAGGGTGTCTTCTTCACCCATGCAAGTCCAGTTTCCTTAGTCACTGGTTGGGGACCACACATTCAACACATGAACTTCTGGTGGGATTTTTATAGACAAACCTAATAGCTGGGAACTCAGTGTGGGTTGTCAAGCCCAGATACTTCTTCCTCTCTCCAGAGAGCTTTGATTTGTTGGACATGGTAGCTAGATTCTGAAAGGGAGACTCCCCTGTGGGCCTTTGCAGACACCCCAGAAGAAAGTGAAAGGCTTCTTACCACATTGTGACTCTGAAGCCAGTGTCACTTCTCTCACATTTTGTTGATTATGTATGGCTAATCAGTAAATAAGTGCACAAATGTTTGAGTACATGGCAGGGTAACTTCTGAACAGCATGGTTCATTGGAGGGGGACTACCTTTAATTAAGAGAATTTGCTTTCTAATTAAACTTACTCATAGGAGCATTTCCGCTTTTTCAAGAACAACAGTGAGGTACTTACTATTCAACTATAGACTCTAAATGGGAGTTTCTTCTATATGCATTAAGAGAAGAAAGTCTACCATCAAAGTATCAAAACACACGACCAAGCATTATTGGCAAACATGTCTATTAATGTCTAAAAAGAGATGAGAATTGCCCACATGTACTGTTACCCTTTCATTACAGCTGAAGTTCCGAGGGTCTGTGACGGGAGAGGGCTACGTGAGGATTGAGATGGTGTATATATGCAGAAGAGGGTGCTGATGAGATGGGTAGCAGCAGAGACTGGAAGATGATTCTCTAAGGGCTGTGACCTTTGAGAGTCTCTGATTCCAGTTCTAGAGGCTACATAATCCTGAGAAAGTAGGACTTAGCGAGGGAAGACTGTCTTAGAAGACTAAATTCTCCCAGTTTCTTCATCTGAATAAAAAGAATGGAACAAAGTTGCCTAGGCAACTTCACAGCTTGGGACAGCTCAGTTTGTTTATGGTGGTTTTTAAACACCATCACACATAAGTCTCTTTTTGGCGATGTGGTTCATTCCCTTGAACAGCATGGGCAGGGTAAGCAGCATCCTGGCTCTGCCATCATCTGAAGCCGAGGGAAGGTGCAGATCTCAATGCCAGAAGATGTTGCCTTGAGTCCTGGGCTCTGACATTTGTGAGTGTAATGTGTGTTTCCATTGGCTCAGTATTCTTGACTCTTGTTTTTTTTTTCTTTCCATGTTTGAAAAATGAACCCTGTAGTTTAAGGGAAGAATAAGTGAGTTGAACTTTAAAATCCCATTCTAGTTCTTCCTACCACGGAGGTGGTTTTGTTTTTGGATTTTATCCTTTTTCACTCCACATGAGTGACAAATTGGTTATGTTGTACCTGCAGCTTTCAGTTACCACAAATCTCTTTGAGAAGCGGTCAGGGTATGAATAATATGCATAAATAAAAAATGACTGAGCAGTATTTCAAAGTAAAGCACGCCTACACGAAAATATGGATTCAAAAGAGTTTCAAATGGAAAGGCTGTGTGTGTGTGCACACATGCACATGTGCGTGTGCATGCGCGTGCAAATATATAATAACTATCAGAGAAAAAGAAGGCCGTGAATATGAGAGCAAGGACAAAGAGGATGCATAGAAAAGGTTGAAAGGGGGAAAAGGAGAATGGGGAAATCATGTAGTTATATTTTAACCTCAAAATATAAAAATAATTAAAACACTGACTGGGTGACTAGCATATGATAGACAATGTACTGGATTGTGTGGAGGAAGTTTCATGATTGCTCACAGTTTGTAAGCTTCTTCAGTTCACTTAGAGGTAGTTGAATTTGGAGCTAGTTGGCAGCAAGGCCAGGAACACAGACCAATCTGCCTGCCTGCCTGCCAAGGAGAGAATTCAAACATGCTCCTGCTCAGTGCACAGCAGACAGCTTAGAACTAGTTCTATAGAGCAGGCTCTGTAAACAAGGGGGCTTTCTCCTCCTTTCCAGGTTTCCATATTTTTCTAAGAAGGTAAATAGTAGCTCAGGAAAGATGATCTAAAAAAAACCTGCTGTGATCGACAAAGGTGTAAGAGACAGCAGGGACAAACAACAGAAGCTGGAAGATTATTTCTGATAGTTACAACAAAAAGAAAGATGTCAGAACAAACTGCACACATTATTTCCTATTCATTATGCCACATGTACTGAAGACTTACCTGGGCAAGGCCCTGCATGGGATTAAGGCTCTGTGTGCATGCAGGGGAGGGGGTGGGGCTGATGGTGAGTACTAAGACTTTTGGGGCTCACAAAGGTAAAGATGAGACAGATAATTAAGTGTAAGCAGAGACTAGGAAGTGCTGAGTATTCTAAAGATTAAAATGCTAAGGAATGAGAAATGGGACAGGTTAGGAAGAGAACTTGCTGAAGGGAGAGTTCACGTCACCCCTGCCTTGAACTGGAGGTGGCAGCAGGAAGCAATTTGCATTAAAATTTGTGAGTGAAATCATGGCAAGTGCCTGGAAGGAAGGAACAGAACAGGATCTAGATCATCTTTAGTATTGACCTTACACCTTTGCAGTTAACATGGAAGTGAAATGTCAGCAATAAGGACGTCTTCAGCTAGAAATGAAAGAGAAAATGATTCCATTGAGAAAAAGAGCGTTTTTACTCCATAAAAGAAGACATCCAGAAAGCGAGTGGTCCAGGCTCAACAAAGCGACTAAAGTTAGCATGAGGGACCATGGGCCTTTCTGGTTGCTCTGACCCACTGCTCTCCACAGGTAAGCTTCTCCCCATGATTTCTGTGTTGTGATCGTGATGTTCCCCACTGGCCTCACACCTGTGCTGCTGGCAGGAAGAATGGTCAAGCACTGATGGACATTCTGGTGGTGCTTCTCACAAGGCTGTCACTCAACATCTCAGTGGCCAGGAATGTCCCTGCCACCCCCTGGAGGCTGAGGAATGGAATATCTCACATGTCTTGGTTCTGTAGTAATGAACACTAAAGGAAAAGAGAAGTGTGGGTTCCTTTTGGCAAGCCAGTTTATAGTAGCCGCTGTGAACAACTGATGTTGTCTGAGTAGGAGAATAAGGGAATAAGGCTGTGTTTCTTGACAATGAATTTGGCTGCACTCTGTAACGTGCCTTGGAGAATGAACACGCACACACACACACACACACACACACACACACACAGCTAAGGTCTAGGTAGCTGGAGTGCTAGACTCATAGTTATATATTGGCAAATGCTGGACTTCAGACTGGAGCTCAGGCTGGTGGCTCCTCAACTCTTTCCACCTACTTCTGTAAAGTCTTTTAACAGAAGTATCTCTTACATAGATGCATGTACACAGGCACCAAATCAATTAAGCAAACCACTCAACTATCCCTTCAACCTTGCTTTAATTATGCCCACTATTGTCTCGGAAGGAGAGAGAATGTTTAACAGGTAAAAAAAAAAAAAAAGAATAACATGAGCTCAGAGAAAGACAGAGGTGCCACTAGAATTTCAGCAGCTGTTTGAACACTTGTGTGATTTTGAATTAGTTACAGACATTATCTGACCCTCAATAATTTTTAGGGAAATAACAGTGGCAGGGGAACAGAAATAGAATATTCTGGGTGTGGTAAACATATAACCTACCATTTTCAAATTCCTTCTCCCTTGTCAAGTCAAGGTAGGGTGCTTCTGTGTTACTGTCAGACACATGAAGAATGGTTGTCTATAGTCTAAGATATATTACTTTTTTGAGTATAGATCCCTTTTCCTAATCATTTTCTGTTTGTGGGAATAATGGCTGAAACCAATGCAGTCTTCTGAGAACAATGAGAAAAAGGCCAATCAAAGTCAAAAGCCTTCATTATGGATGACTCTGAGTAACTTATCACAAGCAGCTTCCAATGCCCAGATCTCCCACTGTGACAACAAACAAACAAACAAACAAACAAACAAACAAACAAACAAATCGTGCTTAGGACACCATGGTTTTGTTTTCTACTATGTTTGTTTGAAAACTCAAAATTCACCCGGCATGGAAAGTACTTGGTACCTGCTTTTCACTCAGCAAAGAGGGCTTATTATCATTGTTGTTATTGTTGTAAGATAGAAGACATTAAAGTATGGGCTAACTTTCAACTAAAGTGACTATAATCAAAGTGCATATCCAGATATGTGGGCTCCTCATACAAATCGGAACATGACACAGAAGATTGAGAGTGACATAAAAGCTGGGTTGGATCTTCAGGGGGCAGAAATTGGCTGTATAGATCCTGGGGCCATTAAGTTTATAAACCCAAAGCTGAGATCAAAGTAAAAGGGTCTTGGTCCAGGCGCAGTAAAAAAGCACTCGTGGTTGGGAAAGTGGGCAGGGGACCCACAGCTGGAGGACTCTGAGTCATCAGTGAAATGTTAGCTCATGGACTGTGCAAAAGGCATTTGTAAGTCTTATTTAAATCAAGTGTTAAGTGTTCATGTGGATAGAGAATGATGAGACAAACAGAAAGTGTGCCTTCCTGGTATAGAGGTTAGCAATCAGGGGATTCCAAATCCATGGAAATGAATTTTTTTCAACTTCAGGATTCTGTAGCCACCTGCCAAATGAGATAAATTCTCAATAGATAATGGGTGTGAACTGCCTAGAGTCAACCAAAAATACAAAGCTGAGTCCCACAAACAACAGAAATGATGAAGAGAATGCAAAGGCTACCTTAAAAGCAGTACCAATACAAACCAACTCTGTCCCTTAGCATAGAGCTTTGGCATAGACACGTTCAGTAACAAGTGAATGATCAAATAAATACCACTGAGGCATTTTAACACTCAGAAATCCTGTATTTGTGAGGTTAATAGATCAAAATTTGTGTCTATTGTCTGTGTAATTTTATGTGTACATTTGTACATGTGTTATAATTCATCAAAGAATACACACAGCAGAAGAGTGAACAACAGAGAAAGGAATTTGGAGTTTACAATATTTGGTTCTGCAGGAGTAATGTCTCTTATCTCAATGCCACAAAGCGTACAAAAATAAGGATGAATCCACAATATTACTGGGATAATATAGAATACTTGTGTTTGTTGGAGCAAAGTATTAAGAATTAAGTAGATGGCAAAGGGAAACATACTAAAAACATTTAAAAGCTAAGTAATTCATAATGCAAAATGGTGTAAAGATGGACCAAGATAATATATTTTCCCACGAAATTCTATAGGAACCTCAAAGTCAGGGGTAGGGAAATGGGTGGGACAGATGGACAAGGAATTGCAAAGGAAGCACTCTATTTAAAAGGCTCACAGAATATTTTCCCTTGAGTCAAGCTGAAGGAATAGGTCTCTGAGAGTCCCCCAACATGGGTTCTCAGCAGGCATTAAGATAAGAAAATATTCAATGCTGTATTCCCAAAGAACTTCATAATAGGGAGACTCCTAAAGAAAATACTTCTCACCACTTGAGTCTTGCGTAATGAGAGAAGCCAGAGCTTCTGTCTCCAGGATCATATCCATTGTAGAGCAAACTGGAAATCACACATGATTTCCGTATGAGGTGGGACTCTCATTGCATATTACTGAGATCAATTCTATATATTAAGCTCTGACTCACAGACGTTAGCGAACAACCTAATCTCAAATACTGTGTGGAGATAAATAATCTGAAAATAATTCATAGGAGAAGCAAACCAAGTGTTCCCCTAGGATAAATCATTGATGGAGAAAAAAGAAAATGAACTTAAGCACAATTAGTATCTTAGGCACATGGTAGTGTAATTGGCAATATGAGATGCCATTGTGGTTCATACAGAATATCATTTAATCAAGGCCAACATTCCTGTAAGTTGAGTTTGTTGTTACTTATGGGGTTTCCCAGGCATATAGGAAAGGGGGGGAGGCAAAAATTCCCTAAATGAAAGGGAAGTCATGAATTTGAAAGACAGCAAGAAGGTACATGAGAGGGTTTGAATGGGACAGGAAGTAGGGAAAGGAAATGATATAATTATATTATAATCTCAAAAATACATTAAAATTATTTCATTTACTAAAAGCCTTAGATTACTTATCTTCTTCACCACTTTGGGCTGAAGTACTGGAAGCTGTATACTAAAATAAAAATTCTATGAAAAAAGAGGAAAATTAGTATTGGATAACATTCTGAAGTCACAGCTGAAAATTTTAAAAGTTGAACCATAAATCATTATATATATATATATATGGAAGATGCATGCATTCCCCAGCCTTTGGAGAGGAGAAATGATTTCCTCAGAATTACACAGCTTTCTACAGAAAAGAGCAAGGACCTTTACAAGGGGATCACTTCCTAATCCCCACGAACTCTGTATATCCCCAAGCAATAAAAGCTTTGTGCATTGGTGACAAACTTTGAGATGGAAAGGATCGCCAATTCCAGGCATCCTTATATGGGAACAGAGGTCAAAGAAGCATCTGAGTTGGAGACTTAAAGACTTTATGTTGTTGCCAAAGGATGCCAATAGGGTTATTTGGTTTGGTGGTGTTTAATTTCTTGAGTTCTTTATATATTTTGGATATTAGACCTTTGTCAGATGTAGGGTTGGTGAAGATCTTTTCCCAGTCTGTAGGCTGTCGCTTTGTTCTCTTGACAGTGTCTCCAGCCTTACAGAAGCTTCTCAGCCTCATGAGGTCCCATTTATTAATTGTTGACATTAAGGCCTGGGCTGTTGGTGTTCTGTTCAGGAAATTGTCTCCTGTGCCAATATGTTCCAGGCTCTTCCCCACTTTTTCTTCTAAGTGACTTAGTGTCTCTGGTTTTATGTTGAGGTCTTTATCCAGTCTGGTGTCTCACATTTGACTATGTCCCCTGGAGGGGGAGACCTGGTGGCACTCAGAGGAAGGACAGCAGGTCACCGAGAAGAGACTTGATACCCTATGAGCATATACAGGGGGAGGTAATCCCTCTCAGGAACAGTCATAGGGGAGGGGAATAAGGGGAAAATGGGAGGGAGGGAAGAATGGGAGGATACAAGGGATGGGATAACCATTGAGATGTAACAAGAATAAATTAATAAAATTTAAAAAAAAAGGATGCCAATAGACAAGCACTAGAGGCAGCTTCCACAAGGTGGGGAAGCTACTGGGATAGTTTCTCTCCTCGAGACCCCCCAATGGTGCTACCTTAGTCATATCATGGCTTTGGCTCAATGCCAACCATTTCAGATTCTGACCCCCCCAGAACTACACAACCATTTGTTCAATTTTAGTAACACCTTCGAGATTCACTTAACAGATGTGGTATGTGCAGGCAAGACATCAGAAGGAAAGAAAGAAATGTTGATGGAATAAGGGACTTGAGCATGCCTGCCTCCCCCCGCCCCCCCAGCCCCCGCCATGTGCACGTGAACACACACACACACACACACATACACAGAGTTTACACATGGTTTGTACAAAGGAAAGATTCTCATCACAGCATTTCTTATTTGAGCTAAGTATTTAATCTTCCCATGGACTTCTACAGGATCTATGACCTTAAGTGTTGCCATCAAACTTCTCATCTACAACATAAGAGTAGGGAAAAATGGAATAATATCTCTAAGAAGACAAGGAAAGATATTGTGAAGATCCAATCCCATTTTTAAAGTGTGGGCCTTGGGTAATGATATATTTAGTCATAGGAGAATATAAGAAGTTTATCAACTACATAACCAGTATAGAAAAAAAACAAAACAAAACAAAAAAAAAACCCCGGGGATTCCAAGATGGTGTCGAGCAGTAGGTACCATAGCTGATCTACTCCAAGGAGACCAGGGACGTGAATGGAGCCACAGACTGCTGGATTTTGAGAACTGTAGGTGAGTGGGGCCCCAAATGCCACAGACCACCAGGGGGTCTAATCCTGGGACAAGCAACAGCCCAGAGGTGCTAAACGCACTCCTCAAACCCTGAAATGGAATCCACAACCAAGCTGCAGCGGACACATAAAACCCAAACTCGCCATTTGGGGAGGGGATTCTCTGGAACCCCCAGCCTGAAGAGTCTCAGCGAATAGGGTGAAACCATCATTGAACCTCTCCATCCACACCGCGCCAAACTGCGCAGGTCACTTGCCTAGCCTGGGTGGAAACACAGGTGGTGGGTCTCACCAAAAACAGCTAGAACTGGCGTGTAGCTCGCAGACTGCGTCCGCGTCCTGGGCCCAAGCTGAAGCCAGACACAAAGGATTGATCCTGCAAACAAGGGCAGTTAAAAACCAGCATGGTCTGCTCCCACAGCCCAGAGGGACCGCCCACGTTATCGGGAGCCATGGGTCTTGCTCACAGGGTCTATCTGCTGACCTAAAATGACCTAGGAGCATTCTGGCTTTCACTGGGGGAAAGAGAAGATACAGGGGATTCTCGCAAGTGGCCTGAATTGCCATTGTCGCCAGCTGCCCACCCAGGCTGCCGGCACTGACCCGGCACTCCCCATACAACAGAACCTAGCTGGGTCCATTCTTGCGGGCCTGCGACAGGACCTCCCACAATATAGGGAGCTGTGGGTTGACTTGAAGGTTCTATCTGCTGACCTAAAGCGACCTGGGAGTGTCCTGGCATACAAAGGTGTGGAATCTACTGCCTCCTTGGATACTGCCAATGGCCTGAAACCATACTGTCTCAGGCCCACCAGGCACTGATCCTATAATCTCCAACAGGCAGATCCTAGCTGGGTCAGCTCCTGCAGACCCAGCAAGAACTCCCAAATTCATGGGAGAGGCTGGACACTCCTACAGAGTATAGAGGCAGAGCTAAAAGACAGCTACAACCCAGAAGATCTGATACAGCTGGGGTCTTGGCTACAAAGCAACAGGAAAGACAGGTGGCTGGGGTCAACCTACACAACCAGAGAGCTTGTGTGCTGACCTTACTCTAGATCCCAAAACTGCTGATCTGAATTACAGCAATAAGGTGAAAAGGCCCAAACAGAAACCTACTTTGTATGACTCAACCTGGTGCCTAAGGTGTTGAGAAAAATCTCCAGGAGTAGAATCTGAATCACCTGCCTGGTCCAGGGAAATATTCCCTGATCCCCACAGGTAAGGGCACCCTACCTATAATCAGACATCAACTATCCACTCCCAAACAGGGAAGGTCACTACAAACCACCTCCCAACATCAGAGTCACCAAAATGACAAGGGGACAACGAAAGAACGCTAATAAAAACCAAAACAGGATGGCATCACCAGATCCCAGCAATACCAATGAAAACAAGCTGGAGAACCCCACAACAATTGATATACAAGAAAACGACCTCAAGTCCTTAGTAAGTAAGATGATAATGGAAGAAACAAATAAAATCTGTAAACAAATGCAGGAGGAGGCAAACAAGAGGGCTGAAGACTTAAAAGAGTCATATAAAGAGGCATTTGAAGAATTTCAGAAAAATACAAATATCCAGATGAAGGAAATCATTAAAACAGTTCAAGACCTGAAGATAAAAATGGAAGCTATCATAAAAGAACACACAGAAGAAAAACGTGATCGAGAAGCATCAGAAAAGAAAGCAAGCATCTCAGAGGTGGCCTTATCTAACAGATTGCAAGAAATGGAAGAACGAATATCGGGACTTGAAGATAAAATCGCACAACTGGAAACATACATCCAGGAAAATGCTAAATCTGAAAATTTCCTGACACACAGCATCCATGAAATAAAAGACAACATGAAAAGACGAAGCTTGAGAATAATAGGGAAAGAGAAGGCAACCGACTCTACAGCCCAGAGAATATCTTTAATCGAATGATAGAAGAAAATTTCCCCAATTTGAAGAAGGAGATGCATATGAGCATACAAGAGGCCTACAGAACACCAAATAGAATAGACCTGAAAAGAAAATCTTCCCGCCACATAATAATAACAACACAAAATATACAGAACAAAGAAAAAATATTAAAAGCGGCAAGAGAAAAAGGCCGAGTAACATATGAAGGCAAACCTATCAGAATTACTCCTGACTTCTCAGAAGAGACCATGAAAGCCAGAAGGGCCTGGACAGAGGTTCTGCAAACCCTAAGAGAACACAGTTACCAGGGAAGAATACTTTACCCAGCGAAATTACCAATAACCATTGACGGAGAAAACAAGATATTCCAATGCAAAAACAAATTCAAACAGTACCTAGCCACAAATCCAGCTTTACAGAAGTTACTACAAGGAAAACTCCACCCCAAAGGGTCAAACTACAACCAAAACTACATAGGAAACAGGTAACTATACCATCGCAAAATCATAACCTCACAAAATCTCGACTGTTACAAATACCAAAAATGAAGGGACTTAGCAATCACTGGACATTAATATCTCTCAACGTCAATGGTCTCAATTCTCCAACAAAGAAACACAGACTAACTGAGTGGATGCATAAACATGACCCAACATTCTTCTGCATTCAAGAAACACATCTCAACCACAAGGACAGACATTGCCTCAGAGTGAAAGGTTGGGGAAAAATATACCAAGCAAATGGTCACAAGAAACAAGCTGGGGTAGCCATTCTAATATCTAATAAAATAGACTTTCAACCAAAATTAATCAAAAAGGACGAGGATGGACACTTCGTACTCATCAAAGGTAAAGTCAATCCACAAAACATCACAATTTTGAACATCTATGCTCCTAATACAAGGGCTCCCACATTTATAAAAGAGGTATTAACAAAGCTTGAACCACTCATCGATACCCACACATTAATAGTGGGAGACTTCAACACCCCACTTTCACTCAAGGATAGGTCCTTGAATCAAAAACTAATCCGGGAAATAACTTCATTAACCAATGTCATGAATCATATGGATCTAACAGATATCTACAGAACTTTTCACCCAAATGCAAAGGATTATACCTTTTTCTCAGCAACCCATGGAACATTCTCCAAAATTGATCACATAGTGGGTCACGAAGCAAACCTCAACAGATACAAGAAGATTGAAATAATACCTTGTATCTTATCAGATCACCATGGTCTAAGGCTGGACTTCAACAACAACAGAAATAACAAAAAGCATACTAACACGTGGAAACTAAACAACTTTCTCCTTAATGACACATGGGTCATGGAAGAAATAAGGGGAGAAATAAAAGACTTCCTGAAATTCAATGAAAATGATGGAACAACATACCCAAATTTGTGGGACACATTGAAAGCAGTGCTAAGAGGAAAATTCATAGCACTAAGCGCCTTTAAAAAGAAAATGGAAACATCCCACATAAACAACTTAACACATCTGGAAGCTTTAGAAAAAAAAGAAGCAGAAACACCCAAGAGGAGTAGACGCCTAGAAATAATCAAACTCAGGGCTGAAATCAATAAAATAGAAACAAAGAGAACAATCCAAAGAATCAACAAAACCAAGAGCTGGTTCTTTGAGAAAATTAACAAGATAGACAAACCGTTAGCCAATCTAACTAAAAGATGGAGAAACACTATCCAAATAAACAAAATCAGAAATGAAAAGGGAGACATAACAACAGACACCCAAGAAATACAAAGAATCATAAGAACCTACTTTAAAGGCATTTATGCCACAAAAATTGAAAATCTAAGGGAAATGTACAATTTTCTCGACTGATTCCATTTGCCAAAATTGAATCAAGACCAGCTAAACAAATTAAATAGCCGTATTTCGCCTATAGAAATAGAAGCAACCATTGATAGTCTCCCAACCAAAAAAAGCCCAGGGCCAGATGGTTTCAGCGCAGAATTCTACCAGTCCTTCAAAAGGAGCTAATACCGATACTATTCAAGCTATTCAGAAAGATAGAAATGGATGGAATATTACCAAATTCATTCTATGAGGCCACAG
Organism: Acomys percivali; assembly: GCA_907169655.1. Classification (NCBI taxonomy): domain Eukaryota; kingdom Metazoa; phylum Chordata; class Mammalia; order Rodentia; family Muridae; genus Acomys; species Acomys percivali. The sequence goes on from OU015746.1 coordinate 27,321,068, forward strand.
TCACATTGATACCTAAACCCCACAAAAACGCAACAAAAAAAGAGAATTTGAGACCAATTTCTCTTATGAACATTGATGCAAAAATACTTAACAAAATACTTGCAAAGCGAATACAACAGCATATCAAAGACATCATTCACCATGACCAGGTAGGCTTCATTCCAGGCATGCAGGGATGGTTTAACATATGGAAATCCATCAATGTAATCCACCATATAAACAAACTGAAAGAGAAAAACCACATGATCATCTCTTTAGATGCAGAAAAAGCATTTGACAAAATCGAACACCCATTTATGTTTAAAGTTCTGGAGAGATCGGGAATACAAGGCACTTTTCTAAACATCATAAAGGCTATATACAGCAAACCAATAGCCAACATTAAATTAAATGGAGAGATACTCAAGGAAATCCCTCTAAAATCGGGGACCAGACAAGGCTGCCCACTTTCCCCATATCTCTTCAATATAGTTCTTGAAGTTCTAGCCAGAGCAATAAGACATCAAAAGGAGATCAAGGGGATCCAAATGGGAAAGGAAGAAGTCAAATTATCCCTATTTGCAGATGATATGATAGTGTATATAAGTGACCCCCAAAATTCCACCAGAGAACTCCTACAGCTGATAAACACCTTCAGCAAATTGGCAGGATACAAAATAAACTAAAAAAAGTCAGTAGCTTTCCTATATACAAATGACAAACAGGCAGAGGAAGAAATTAGGAAAATTACTCCCTTCACGATAGCCATAAGCAATATAAAATATCTAGGAATAACCCTAACCAAGCAAGTGAAGGACTTATTTGAAAATAACTTTAAATCTCTGAAGAAAGAGATTGAAAATGACATCAGAAGATGGTGGGATCTACCTTGTTCGTGGATCAGGAGAATTAACATAGTAAAATGACCATTTTACCAAAAGCAATTTACAGATTCAATGCAATCCCTAACAGAATACCTACAAAATATTTTGAAGATATTGAAAGAACAATTCTCAACTTCATATGGAGAAATAAAAAGCCCAGAAGCAAAAACAATCCTATACAATAAAAAATCCTCTGGAGGAATCTCCACACCTGATCTCAAGCTGTACTATAGAACAACAGTAATTAAAACAGCATGGTACTGGCACAGCAATAGGCTAGTGGATCAATGGAATCAAACTGAAGACCCAGAGATGAATCTGCACACATTTGGTCACTTGACTTTTGACAAAGAAGCGGAATCCATTCAATGGAAAAATGACAGCATCTTCAACAAGTGGTGCTGGTCTAACTGGATGTCTACATGTAGAAAAATGCAATTAGACCCCTATTTGTCACCATGCACAAAAATCAAGTCCAAGTGGATTAAAGACCTCAACCTAAAACCAGAGACATTAACCCAATTAGAGGAAAAAGTGGGGAAGAGTCTGGAACACATAGATACAGGAGACAACTTCCTGAACAGAACACCAACAGCCCAGGCCTTAACGTCAACAATTAATAAATGGGACCTCATGAGGCTGAGAAGCTTCTGTAAGGCAGGTGACACTGTCAAGAGAACAAAGCGACAGCCTACAGACTGGAAAAAGATCTTCACTAACCCTTCATCTGACAAAGGTCTAATATCCAAAATATATAAAGAACTCAAGAAATTAAACACTACCAAACCAAATAACCCAATAGAGAAATGGGGCTCAGAACTAAACAGAGAATTCTCAACAGAGGAATATTAAATGGTGGGGAAACACTTAAAAAAATGCTCGACCTCCTTAGTCATCAGAGAAATGCAAATCAAAACGACACTGAGATTCCATCTTACACCCATCAGAATGGCTAAGATCAATAACTCAACTGACACCACATGCTGGCGAGAATGTGGAGAGAGAGGAACACTCCTTCATTGCTGGTGGGAATGCAAACTAGTACAATCACTTTTGAAATCTATCTGGCGCTTTCTCAGAAAACTGGGAATAGGGCTTCCTCAAGACCCAGATATTCCACTCCTTGGAATATATCCAGAAGATGCACTACCACACAATAGGGACATATGCTCAACCATGTTCATAGCTGCCTTATTCATAATAGCCAGAACATGGAAACAGCCTACGTGTCCCTCAGTAGAAGAATGGATAAAGAAACTGTGGTATATTTACACTATGGAATACTACTCAGCTATTAAAAACAAGGAATTTCTGGAATTTGTGGACAAATGGATTGAACTAGAAATTATCATAATGAGTGAGTTCACCCAGAAGCAAAAAGAGTCAAATGGTATATACTTATATACTTATATCGAGACACTAGTCCAAGGGGTACGCCCCCATGAAAAACTTTACCTACCAGGAAAGTGGGTCAGAGGGGAGGACATCCTATTGAGACTCTAGGGGTGAGAAGCCTGGGAGAATGAGGAAATAGAAGGATCCAGAGGGTCCTGGAAAACTACAGGCAGGTCTGGGCCCTGGGGTCCTCCTCAAACTATGGCACCAGCCAAGGAAAATATAGGCAGTAAACTTCGAACCCCTACCCAGTCTAGCCGATGGACAGGACATTCTCCACCGTTAAGTGGAGAAGGAGATCTGACTTTCACACAAACTCTGGTGCCCCATATTGGACCATGTCCCTTGGATGGGGAGGCCTGGTGGCACTCAGAGGAAAGATAATAAGTCACCAAGAAGAGACTCGATACCCTAGGAGCATATACAGGGGGAGGAGGTCCCCCTCAGTCACAGACATAGGGGAAGGGAGTAGGGGGGGAAGGGGAGGGAGGAAAGAAAGGGAGGATACAAGGGATGGGCTAACAATTGAGATGTAATATGAATAAATTAATTAAAAAAAAAGAAAAAAAAAACCCACTGCAAGATAGTCGAAGTTCAAGATGTATTTCTTTCAGCTAGATAACACCCTGAATGAGAAGTGCATAGCATACCAGCAAAATGAACAAAGACACCACAACCTAAAAGTTAATACTGAGTAATTGTTGAAAATATGGCTATGAAACTTAGTGGGACGGCTAAGCAGACATTCATAAAACAAAAGCAGCACAAAGTAAAAACTTAACAGCCCAGAACCAAAATTTAAGGTTGTTTTTAATTGTGCTCAAGGGGGAGTAAGAAAGAAATGAAGGGAAATTATGAAACACTCAGTGATTCAACACTTCCATTGTTTCATTAGGGGTTTGGACATGCTATTTCATTTTTATGGAGACAGGAAAAGAAGTTTTGATTATAAAGGTTTATGGGTGTCCACTAGCAGAGCGAAAGAAACACCGGTACATTTAAAACCACTAAAGAAAGCTAATAAAAACAGAGAAGAAATTTTGGTAAAGCATGGAAATATGAAATAGCAACAAACAATAAAGATGTTGTAATGAACCAGCATCAGTCGAGGTTTTCTAGGTTTTAAAACATTTTTAATACAATTAGTTATTTATCTGTTTTCACGTGGAGGGCATGACATGTGTGCAGGTGGCAATCAGGGGACAACTGTGAGAGTCAGCTCTCTCTTCTTACCATGTGGGTGTTCGGAACTGAACTTAAGCTGTCAGGTTGGCAGCCAGCATCTTTACCCAATGAGCCATCTTGCTGGCCCCGTTGATTGAGTTTTTGATTTAAGGGCCTTCAATTCAGAAAGAGGCAAGTACAACAGGACCACTCTGTGGAAGGAGAAATACCTAACACACAACCCCATAAGGGAGTTTCAGAAGAAACTGTGTCAGATCCTTATCAGGCCGGTAATGGAACAAAAACCACCCAGGAGTTTAGGTAAAATTCAACTTGGGACACAAGGGCAAAGCTCACATTGGTAAATATATATATATATATATGTATATATGTGCTATAAATGTATATGGTGCTGTGGATATTAACACTCTGGATAACATATAATGAAAGGAAGTATAATTAGAGAAGAGTTTTGTTTTAAATATTATGCTTGAAGATTTAAGAATTTTGTAGATACCAGAGAAAGGATGTAAGGGATTTAAGTAATAGCAAACACTGAGCAGAGAAAAAAGGAGAGAACCAAAGAGGGGGAGGAACTAGAGAGAAGGGAGGAGGATGAGGGCAGCCAAGGGGAAGTTAAACTGTATTGCATCCGTACTGAGACCATGCATATGCCTAGGAGATATTTATGAGCACATATCATGGAGTGCCCCTGAAGGGAACTTCTGCAAAAGCCCCAAAGCTTAAGTCTGAGAAGTTCTGTGCAATAAGGTTAGATACCAAAAGCAAAAAGTCTCAAACAGTCAAGCATAAAGGCACATGAGCATGCTTTGTGGGACATCTGTAAACAGGCAGTGCACAGCAGGGAGGGACAAAGTGGAGACATACCTCTCATCTTCTTTAGAAATGCAAAGAAACAGGACTTGACCACAAGATATAAAAACCATGAAGAAGGCTGGAGAGGTGGCTCAGTGGTTAAGAGCACTGACTGCTCTTCCAGAGGACCCGGGTTCAATTCCCAGCACCCATATGGCAGCTCACAACTGCCTGTAATCACCAAGATTTGACACCCACAAACATACATGCAGGCAGAAAACCAATGCACATAAGATAAAAGTGAATAAATGATTAAAAGAAAACTATGAAGAATGTCTTGTTCTGCAGTAAAAACTTACAACTTTGTGCACAGCGAAAGCCACAGATTGGTAAACAGTTGTAGTCTATTTAATAAAGATTTAGTACCAATCACATACAGAGAACATGCCACTTGCAGAGAGAAAAATAAATGGGCACAAGTAGAAACTAGTGCAGGACATAAACAGGGCATTCACCCAGGAAAAGAAAGCCAATCAACAAGACCACAGCTTGCTCCCATAAGAGAGGTGCAAATCGAATCAAGATATGGTTTTTGTTTAATAGACTGGAAAACAACCATTTGGTCTGCCAGTGACAAGTTTGGCTGGGTTGCGGAGAAATGAACGTCTTTACATCTTCTTGGCTGGTTTTTGATCTGGCTTAGATTTGTGTAGGGAAAATTGGCAGCATTTACCAAAAAAAACTTCAAAATGTATATCCATCCAACTATTAGAAATAAATTGAGGAATTCGCAAGAAAAGGATATTGAGAGTATGGCGACTTGAAAAGAATAATTGAAAATAACTTGACTTTTGGAACTGGGTGATGTATAGCACAGTTATCCTACAGACATCTGGAAAATATTACAATAGTGCATTTGGTGTTTATGCTGAGAATTCACACCTGCTGAGCTTTGGAGAGTGGGTATGCATGTGCGCGCGCGCGCACACACACACACACACACACATATCCTTGTATACACACACAACCTGTGTATACACACATACACCTGCACACACACCACACACCTGCGCACACACACCACACACACCACACATCTACACACACCACATACCTGTGTACACACACCACACACCTGTACACACACCACACACCTGCACGCACACACCTGTACACACATACCACACACCTGCACACATACAACACACACCTGCACACACACATCATACACCTGTGCACACACACCACACTCACACCACACACCTTCACACACACACACACACACACATCACACACCTGTGTGCACACAGTACACACGTCTGAGCGCGTACTTACTCCTGAGAAATTCTTCAGCTGGAAGTGTGAGCAGTGAGAGCATCTTTAAAAACAATCTGAGGCTGTCGAGAAGTCCCAGCAGCAAAGACATCTCCTGTGCAAGCCTGAAGGCCTGAGTTCTAGCCCCTGGAACTATGTAGAGATGGGAGGAAAGAACCAAGCAAACAAAGTTGTCTTTGGACCCACATACAGGTGCCATGGACACACACACGCGCGCACACACACACACATACACACCCCACATATAATGCACACAGGCAGACAAATAGACGATGATGATAATAAATAAAAGTAACACAGTCACTACCAACTTGCACAGAGGAAAGGATGAGGCATGAAGTGCTAGGGAGGAGTCTGAGAGTAAAGACTGTTGCTTTTACAAAGTTCTTCCTTGGGTATTGAAAATCAAAGTAAAGGCTGGAGCTTAGTAGGGTGTGATGATAGCATGGGATGCAGAAAATGTTTCTGGCCCATTTGTACATACACATAAGTAAATATGAGTACTTTCATGTTAACAAGTAGCAGCCAAACAAAACACAGCATCTGTTACTTATAATAGGATCAGGGCAATAAATCCCAACAAAGGACTTTTGCTATCTTGTAATGTACTGTTTGTAGGCAGTTGATGAGCAGGTGGTTAACAGAAGGTATGCTTCATGCCCAAGTAGTATGGAGTGTTTACTCTGCCCTGTTCTTAGGGGATGGGGTGGGATGTAATTATTACTGTCAATAACACATTTGTTCTTTTGCCTTCCTAGCGTATGAATCAAATTTGCCACTTCATGAAGCATGAAATTATCTTTTCAATACTAATTCAATAAGAGCGTTGACTAAATTGTGAGCAACTACCATCCAGATATGGAAACCTTTTCCTCCTCCTACCTACCACTGTCACCTCCCAGTTACTAAGAGTGGCATTCTTTGCGCGGCCCATAGAAAGAGGTGAGACAGATGCCATGAGTACGGTATTTCCAAATTGAGGCAAATGAGAACATTCCAAATGTTTAGAATGTCAAACGTGCTCAGATGCTTACTGCATTCTTGACTCTTATTGGAACGGTTTATGGTTCTGTCGTATTTGCTGGTCTAAAAAGCCCTTGTGTTCTCCCTGGGGAGCATGCATTATGAAGGGGATCTAAAAACGGGATTGATAGTTGCTGTCTAATATGAACTTATTTATACTTTCAGTAGGCAAAGTCTTCATGTAGCCAATTTTCAGGATTCTAGACTGAATAGGAATAACAGAAGAGTGATAGTCATTTGATCATAGTCATACTAAATATTAAGATGAATAGCCCTAGTTTGGATCTTGAATGTCTTCTGAAGGCCTATGTATGACGGGCTTGTTTTCATTGTGGTGCCATTGGGAGGTAGTGAAATCGTTAAGATGTGGGAGCTAGTGGGTGGTTTCAGGTGTCCTTAAAGATGGAAGTAAAGTACTAGCATCTTCCTTCCTGGAGTGAAGTAAGTGGCTCTCATCCTACCATACAATCTTCCAGTTGATTGTCAGCTGAGGTCTCCAAAATTGGGACAAGAAGAACTTCTTTTTCACCTCTGTAAGAGGATTAGTTTAGAAAGTTGTTACAGTGAAGGAAGTCCGTCTCCATATTGCCTTTGGTGGGACCTAATTATTTGGTAGACATTAAGTGATTGTTAACCATTACTTGAGCTAATTCTCACAGGGATCCTATTTGATACAGGTGGTGAGCCTGAGCGAATGCATTGAACATAATGTGTGTGTTCCTCCAAGTATCTATGTTGATATGTTCATGTCTAGTATGGTGGTGTTAGACAGTAGCGCCTTTGATGGCTCATTTGGTCAAGGAGGTAGAATCTTCATGATTAGTCTCCTTATTAATCTCAGAGAGCTCTATGCCCTTTTGACAAGTGAGAACATGATAAAAATATGACAATATGCACTCCAGAAGTTATTGTCCATAAGGTGCTTAGTTTTAAGACTGTTGTGACATTCCAAAATTTTAAGAGAAGTATGGAAACCCCAGTCCCCAGTGCTATGGTGCAGTACAGTTGAGATTTAAACTGAGGTGGTCTGTGTCCTTTTCCTTTTTTTCAAATGAGCAAAAACGGCCACAGAGAATGCCAAGTTCATAACCCTAGATAGTGGAGGGCTTGAATATACATAGGAGGTCATGTTAAGTTTGTTTTCATACAATCAAGCTATGTTTTTTAAAACATCATTTTCTTGTTTCTGACTATGTGATGGGCTGTTTACCCAGCTATACAAATCTTAACTGATTTTGAATCTGTTTACTAATTATTAATAAAAATATACATAATGAAGTACAATGTGATTTTCTGGTTATTTCTTTTTCTTTTTCTTCTAAGAGATTGTGGTAACATCCAGGCTTTAATAGTCTTACATTGTGACTGAGGGAGTTCAAGATTTCCAATGAATCTTTCTGACATACAGAGAGAAATCTAAACCCCTTGTTACACTCTTCATACAAGAAAAGTGAGACTCCGATGCAGATATTTCCTTCATTGTTTCAGTGACTGATGTCTGCCATACTCCTTTGCTGGGGTAACGAAATCAAAGCCCCCATATTGGATCTCCCCACAGATAACTTATTCCATGCTATATCATGGTGGCTGGATGTGCTACATCTGGCTGGACCACCCATGAAAAAATTACTATTACCTACGGCCAAATTAGTTCTAACTTATATGCATCACTGTCTACTTAGGGTCAGCCAATGTTTATTATTTTTCATTCTGATATAAATTGATAGATAGATAGATTTATCCATCCATTTGTCCATCCTTGAAATAAAAGTTCAGCTAGTGCCCATGAGACCTTTTGGCCAGTGGATCTCCCCTCATGAGGAGGCAAAAAAAAAAAAAAAAAAAAAAAAAAAAAAAAGTCAGATAAGAGCATAATTTTGATAACAGGTTCTCATATCTTTTGTGATCTTGGCCTTAACTTCTTTCCATAGGCTGATACCTTCACTCATGTTCTTAGTTTCTCCCTTTGTACCATCCTAGGGAGTTCACACTTAGTATCACCTTGTGTGCTACAGTCCAACCTCTTTTTTTAAAATATATTTTATTAATTTATTCATATTACATCTCAATTGTTATCCCATCCCTTGTATCCTCCTATTCCTCCCTCCCTCCCATTTTCCCCTTACTCCACCCCCATGACTGTGAATGACGGGGACCTCCTCCCCCTGTATATGCTCATAGGGTACCAAGTCTCTTCTTGGTAGCCTGCTATCCTTCCTCTGAGTGCTACCAGGCCTCCCCATTCAGGGGACATGGTCAAATATGGGGCATCAGAGTTTGTGTGAAAGTCAGACCCCAGTCTCTACTCAACTGTGGAGAATAGCCTGTCCATTGGCTAGATCTGGGTAGGGGTTCAAAGTTTACTGGATGTATTGTCCTTGGCAGGTGCTGTAGTTTGAGAAGGACCCCTGGGCCCAGATCCGCCCTTCATAATGTTCTTCTTGTAGGTTTCTAGGACCCTCTGGACCCTTCTAGTTCCCCATTTCTTATTGTAATTAATTTTCTATTGTAAAGATGCTACTTTTTGACATTTGGAGAAGAAACAGAAGAAGAGAAGAATGAATGGGTGGTGATAACTACAAAGGAATCGAATACCTGCTGAGCTACTTCAGGTACTGCGGTACTACTGGGCACATGGCTACAATATTCATTGTCCTGTGAGAAGAATGCTTCTATTATTCCCTTCCTAGACATAAACCTATGCAACTTGGAGAGGTTCAATAACTTACTTACAGCCCCATGCCTAAGGTAACAGAATTGGGTTTTAACCTAGGCCCATTGGACTAACATAATGTTCTACTTGTAGGTTTCTAGGACCCTCTGGATCCTTCTACTTTGCTATTCTCCCATGCTTCTGTCATCTAGAGTCCCAATAGGATGTCCTCCCCTCTGTCTCAGTTTCCTGGTAAGTGAAGCAAGCATTGTATTCTTAGTAAGGATGATGAGGCTGCTGATGACATCTGCAGCTAGCATTTATTGAGCCCTCATTAGAAGTTATTAGTAGTAGATTTGCTCTCTCATTTCACCCTCCCATCAACCTCCTGAGGCTGGGTTCCACTGTTAGTGGGAGATGATATTATCAAGAGTTTCTAATACAACAACGAAATTGAAAGATCAAGAAGTAAAGTGTTATTCTTTGCAAGGGAAAACTACATACTGAACTAAAGAAACTGGAAAGCAATATCACATGTTATCAGCAAGGGCTTCCTTTCACAGGTCGGGCTGTTTATACCTTTTCCTTTCCCATGCTCAGTTTCTTGTTTTACTCTTATAAGCCATTGTTACATTTACAATGAGAAATCACAACAGAAGTTATTTGTAATAAACAAAACAATGTAAAATTTCTTTTCTCCAGACCACTAACTAGGTCTTGCCTATGCTTAAATAGGTCTTCTGGGGCTCTAGGACATAGGTTATATTTGTTTTTCTTCAAATTAAAAAAAACCACCTCACTTCCCACTGATCTTTCTTGGAGGCACTATTTCAGAAGTCACCAAAGGAAAACATGATTACAGATCTCTCAGAAACAGAAAGATGCCTCTGATGAATCACAGAGGTAAGGAAATAAGTCACTCCAGGGGTCTGAGGTGATTTATATTTTTCTCAGTAACATTATTTTCATCTCACCCCCAACTCCCCCGTTTGTTCATCACATGAGGCCTCGGAGGCCAGGACACTAGGCTATGTCAATGCCTGTGTTATAGAAAATGAGAGATGATGAGAACAGTAACTGCCAAGCCATGTAATGAGCTCATAAAAATCTAAGCATGGGACCAAACCTCAGCTCAATGCTGAGTTCTCCTTAATGACAACAGCTATCTATGCCGAGTCATGAGTACTCACGTCAGGAGAGACAAGCCTATCCGCCTACCGGCTGGCTAACTAACATATTACAGATGAAGGTCTTATATAATGCTGGCTATAAATCCAGTGTCTTGCACCTCATAACAAAATCAAAGGAATGTCAGTTTTGTTATTGTTTTACTCCATCTTTCACGAAACCGAACAGATGACATGTCAAACTCAATGAAAGTTAGGAATTCAGAGACAGTTGTCTTTAGTTAGCTTGGAGTGGGGGTGGCAGACAATTAATTCTCATCATATATGAAGTGGTCCTGGATAAGTATAATGCAATGGATGGATGATGCAAAAGGAACAAACGGAGACGCCAGACTCCCAGAAGACAACCGTTCTGATCTCCAGCATTGACTCATTTACTCCACAGCCGCCAAGTGTCTTTCCTGCCATGCATTGTGGTGGGGTCTGGGGAGTCCATGCTGAAAAGAAACACCTTGAGAGTAGACCCTTGAGTGTAATTGTTTAGTGAGGAATCCGGACTAAACCAAATAGTTACAGAAGTGAGGACTGTGGAAAATGATAATTCAAGATGTAGAAACCAATGCTATTTCTTCTTTTGATTCAAGGGGAAACTTTTTTTTTTTTTTGCAACCCTCTAGTAGAAGTGGAGACATTTTGTATTCTCTTGCAGGCTCAGACAATCCCAGAGCAGCTTTTCAAGTGCTGATTAGAGGGAGCCTGTTTAACAATATGGTCTTTTCTCACTACCCTGCGGTTCCTGTTCCCCTTCCATCACACACACGGATGTGCTCATCTTGCCCTTGGTTCATGCACATAAGCCAGCACCGACAATGAGAAAGTATAGACAATTTGGTCGCCTGAGGTTGTAGTAAGATACACGCATCTTCCTATGTTTTGTGCACAGATTTCCAAAAGTGAAAACTGGAACTCTTGCATCTCGTTTTTTTTTCTTTCCACAAGAAGACAAGCACTTGGCAGTGGAAAGAGATCTGTGACCATCCCTGAAGCACCTTCCCCTGAAGATAATAGATGGCGTCGGGATGTTGGTGTCAGAAGAAATGCAAATTCAATTTTACTTTTCCTACATTTTGACCTTCTGACATGATCATTGGGTAGCCCTTTCACAGGATACGAGGACGTGTTGGAACTTAAATGGAAACTGTGTTTTCAAGAGTAAGAGTTCAAAATATGCTGATGGGAAGCAATTTCTTAGGGTAGAGAGGAAAGAGTAACATCTAAGAAGTGATCTTATATTACCAAGGCCCTTTGAAGACTATGGAGGAATTAGGATGCTCTCATTCCAAACCAGATATACAGAAAGGATAAAACATTCCTTGGTTTCCTGGATTCACTAGAATTAAAAAAATATTTTTATGCAATTGTGGAAAATCTGTAGCTTTGCATATGTATGTCAATTCATAGCCTGATTTGCATGTGTCAGGGTTCCAGAGTCTAGCATATTTGAAATACGTTCAGCTCCTATTACATATCTTCAGTGTGTCTACTCTACCATGTGGCAGCCATCCCCATATACTGGGCACTGAGGGTTTTCTAGGATGCATGAGTTCCAGTTTTAAAATCTGGAAATTCACAGGAAACATATGAAGATGTATGTATCTTATGACCACCTCAGGCGACCAAATAAATCACTGATGATGCTGGCTTATAGGAACACCAGAGACTCTTCCTATCACTGAACTCACTCTTCCGCTTAAACCTTGCACTCTTTTCTCATGATGTTTCCTCTCCTTGGCCACTTCCTTGGCTCTTAAGCTGCCACTCTCAGTGCACCGGGGCTGCAAACAGTCAGACAGATCAGCTTAAGGAGACATTTCCAGCTTTGCCCAGCCTTTGCCCATGAGACAGATTCAGATTTCCTCAGATATTTCCTAAAGATTTTTCTCCAGGGGACAAAAAATATCATGTGCTAACTTCATGACCAAAAAGGGTATAATAAATCTTTTTTTTTTTTGAGTTTTCATTTTAATGTATTTTTTTTCTTTTTTTTTGTATTCTTTTTTTTTTTTATTAATTTATTCTTGTTACATCTCTATGGTTATCCCATCCCTTGTATCCTCCCATTCTCCCCTCCCTCCCATTTTCCCCTTATTCCCCTCCCCTATAATAAATCTTATACTGAAAATATGCACTTAGAATTCACAAATATGATCACAGAAAGTTCTATTTTTAAATTAAAGGTATGCCCTAATCCTTGCCCAAGCCATCTTTGTCTCTATTATCTGATGGCTTGATAAAAGGAGCCTCTATCTTAGGTTTGTTTTTTTATTTTATTTTATTTTGCTTCTCATACCTTGCAATGAGAAGCCCATCAGATTTGGATCCTGCAGCCACAGAGCTGGTCCTAGGTCTTTCCTCTGCCACTCAGTGGTTGGGTACGTTTGATCAATTAGTTAATCCCTCTAAATCTCACTTGGCTCACTATATTCTCAGAGATTTTTAAAATATTAGAGTACTACTACTCCCCATCTTTAAAGGGACCTGCTTCGTTTAATCTGATGTTTGGCATGACATTTAATCATGCAACTTCTCCATGTTCCCCCTTGTCCTGGAGAGTACACGGTTGAAGGTGTGTCGTAGCACAGGAAGACAAAATTTACCAGCTGATGCCTCGGACATTCCAACTGACTCTTCCCTGAGCCACAGATACAACCGTGGATTTCAACAATGAAGGCAGACTCAAGCAGAAGCAGAAGGGTTTGCAGAGATGGGTGTTGCTGTCTTTTTCTTTGGCTTGTTGTGGGATAACAACATACTGTGTAGGCCTACCTAGGTTGGTCTAAAACTTACTATATATTCCTCTTGAAATTCTGCCCTCGCTTCTGCATACACCCAGTCCCAGATGAAGCTTGCAGTTACCTAAGGCACAGAGATTAATTGAAAAAAGTCATTCCCACACATGTTGAACCTGGGAGAGCTCATGTGTGATGGTGTAATTACTTTGGTGGCATCAAGAGATCAGAAGGTCCCTGGAGAGCCCAAAGTTTCCACCTTAAATTTGAGTTGCTTTAGGTATTTGTCACTTGAAGCCAGACAACATCATTTTAACACATATTGAGCATGTGAATAATTTCTCCTTTTTGTCTGCTCTGGTATGTAAACTGATAATAAAGGCCGGAATATTTATCATGTTGACAGCTCTTGCTTGGTAGATTAGATTTTGTTAGGCAGAAGTTTTCCTCTGAGAGTTCAACTCTGTGTCTTCCTATTCTTGACTTGTACTTTAAATACTTTTTGGTGTTATCTAACTTAACACCAAAATAAAATAGGGGCGGCTCATAGGACTAAGTGAGTATATTGGCCACTTTATTTTTTAACTATTAGGAAGACACAAAATACGCTTGCCAAGGAAAGTCAGTTCAGTTAAGCAGTGATGCTGTGTCTCCCAAGTGACTCCTGTCTCACCCACTGGATTAAAACCTACAGCATTACAATTTATATTCCAGAACTGTGTTTAGTACCCACTTTACCAAATCACTAGCAAAGCTACTGTGACATCTGTCCAAATGCAGAGACTCAAACTCTGATTATGCTAATCTGCCATGAATATGAAGACATTACTAAAAAAAAGGTCACTCTCTCAGAATGAAGTGTTCTTGATTTTTTTTTTTTTATACCTAGATATTTGATGTGACTTCATCTGACCCTCTGTAGAAGCCAGCATTGCAACCGCCTTTATGTCTCCGGGCAATCATAATTCGAGTGACTGGATAAGCCAGCACATGTATGTCGCACAGTAACCATGCTGTGTCTTCCAAAGCCGGGGTCAAAGTGTGGGCTGCTCTTCATCAAAGATGAGATAGAAAGTGAAGAATGTATTGAGATATTTCTTTCCTGCTCTCTGTTAAAGATGAAAATGTAGGCTCTCACTTAACCGAATGCTGAATGTTTTTCTGGAAGTTCCCTCAAGGGCAGGTGGGGCTTTTGAAGAACTAGAGGTCAGGCGTTAAGCTGTTACTTCTCGCCTGACTACCAAGCAGTTTCCCACCATGACTTCAAGGAAACAAAAATCCTCACTAGTCAGGTGTGGTGTGGGTCAGAAGCGACTGCTTCAATTTAGCAAGGGAACCCGGTGTCTGCTGCTTTCTGTGGAGTTATTTTCAGATGTGGTAAGATACTGAAGGAGTGCAGCAAATATTAGAAGTGGAAAGTGGCACATTTTCATATGAACAAAATTGTAGTGTTGAGACAAGACCAAACCTGTCAAGTTCTAAGTCATCCATTTGAAGGACAAAGACCTATTTTAAAGGCCTTCTTAAAGGCAGGCATTCTTTTCATAGGTTTTTATGGAATGGCCAGTTTGATGTTTAGCTTTTTACAATTTGGTGTCCTGGAAAAAGCTTCCTGTTTCCTTAGAGGATCATTCAGTATCTTAGGGATTTGTAGACTTCACTCTTCTTTTGTGTAACAAGAGTACAGACAAGGATTCTTCTTATCCCAATAGGACAGCCCAGAGCCATGATTCCATCTTCACTTCACTGATTTTTATATCTAACATAGTGTGAGTGTGTGTGTGTGTGTGTGTGTGTGTCTGTGTGTCTGTGTGTCTGTGTGTGTACATGCATGTGTGTGCTGTTCACGTATGGATGTTCATGTGTGGAGACTAGAGGATAATGGTGGATCTTGCATCTTCAGGCAGAGTCTCTAATTTGTCTGAAACGTCACCAGCTATTTCAAAGAACCTGGAAAGTGAGCTCTAGAGATCTGCTTGTTTCTACCTACCATCTTGCCACCCCCGGCCTTAAAAGCTTGTACCACCATACCTGGCTTTCTGTGCAGTGCTAGCTATCTGAAACCAGGTCTGCATGCTTCTGAGGCAGGTGTTTTATTGACCAAGCCATTTCTCTAGCTCTGTTAATAGCTTTTAAATAATAAAGGTCCATCCCACTTTACTTGCAATTCAAAATATCTTCCTCTTAAAAAAGGTAAAATAGTAGCCATGCAAAGAAAATGCCTGGCCTTGGTTTGCTTACTCTATTTGCTCCTGCCTATAGTATTTTGAAATCTGGGTGACTGGATCTTTTTACTCCAGCCCCATGCTGAGATGTACAATGATGGTAATTAACAGCAGAAGGGGGGGAGCTCATATCCTTTTGTGGGTTCAGGCCACACTCAGAGTGAGGGGGGTAAGGTTTGGAGAGGGGGATGGTGTCAGAGGGGAGCATTAGAGACAATGTGAATCCCCTCTGATCCTGCGCTTAAGCTCTTTTAGGAAACTTAATCACCAAATACGTGATTCCATTTTGATTATAAAGAGAATATCCATCTACCAATGTTAATGAATAGAAATGACAAAGCAATAGATGTGCCTATTCCTCTCTTAATCGGATGCTCCCGAGGGTGCATAGCTCCATTGAATTGTTTGCTTTGATCTTCCTTCCCATCCTGTCTCATTCCACATGTGACTTGGCTTAGCTAAGGATGGAACAACACACAGCATGCTAACAGTTTTGTATACAGGCTACAACAGTGAGCAAAGTGGTTAGAGTCAAATTCGGATGGATTGACACCGGATGATAGGGTCTGGAAAGAAGGTCAGTGTGTTGTAAAGGTCTTCCAGCTTTACCACAAGTTAAACAATGGCGATGTATGTCTAGACACAAGAAGGGAAGTGGATGGCATGGTTTCCGTGGAGGGAAAAGCACAGCCATGTCACATCTCTATTGTCAAGAGTTAAAAGGGTTTTCTCTATGTCCCTAGGCTTGGAGTTAAAGATAATGCCCCCGGAGCTACTTTAGGAAACATGCATGAGTCATTCTTGACTAAATGCCAACAGCAAATTCATGCCACTGTCACAAATTTGAACTTCTTAAAGCAAAATGAGCTTGAAGGTGCCTGTTCTCAGGGGGAGGGGGCAGATTTTGGTCTGACAGTTACCGTTTTTCAAAGTTTTATTTTTTAACTTTGAAAGTTTTTATATTAAGCTTTCATGGACAATTTAGGCTTTGGAAAGCACATGGATGGGAGTCTCAGGTAGATACGCATTTAGACCAGAGCAAGGCTTACATGGCCTTGCACGTTTCCTCTTTCTCCTTTGAAAACTTTTGATCTCAGTCAACAGAACAGGCTGTAAGCAGTTCCTGTGCCTTCATTCTGGGCCTCAGAATGCATCTGACATGCTCTGAAAATGAAGTCAGACCTGACCCAGCAGAACTGAAGAGCCATAGGCAAGACCGAACGAGTGATTACATTTTGTACCATGAAGATTTTGTAGTTAGTTGCTGAATATCATTGTGACAACATCTGGCTAAGAATCTACCTTGATTACCTCAGAAAAGTGAATGTGAAGAGTAAATCAGAAAATCATCATGAATATAATTTAAGTATCCCAATTTAATGAATGAATTATAAGTTGCTCATTTCTTGGATGTTTGTTCCCACATATGGCTTCTGGAGTTCACAGAAATCCTGCTTTCTGCTTACTAGGAAATTAACTGACCCTGGTATAGTAACAAATCCAGAGAAGAACTCTAAGCAATTTGAAGCAGGAGTCACAGAGATATAGTCTGTGATATTCTTCTACAGATCATTGTTTTCATGTCACATGAACCTTTCTATATTGGAACAGATACTGTGTATGTTTTTGGCCCATGATGAGTGTAGGAAGGATAGAGGCTGAGAATGTTGATTGAAATGATGCTTAAGAATTATCTGGAAGAAGTCCAAAAGACTTAGAGAAAATAGCAAGGTTGAATAAAAGGACCTTGAAAAACCAAAGTAGGAGTCTCATTCATCTGCAGGCAAACACTACATACTGGATATGTAAGAAAGTCTTCATACATTCTGTAAAAAAAAAAAAATTGAATTACCTAGTTGTCATTTTCTATAGAACACCATGGAAGATGTCATTTGAAAATCTGCATCTCTTGGTATTCCTAGTTTGACAATATGTCCAAATAATATAGTAAATGCTTATAGTGTAGCTGCAAACAACCTTAATGAATATTTAACTGGCGATGACCATATGTCGAATTAAAAAAACAACACACAATCCATTAGCCATGATTTCATGTGGTATTATGAAGTACATGAGCAATTACTTGAGTAATTTACACGAGCTTCTGTATTACACGAAGACTAAGAAGTATAGGCATTACAAAGAATTCATTGTGTAAACTCTTCAGACAGTTCTCTTGGCCTTTGTGTGGATTAAGATGTAAGGAAACACTGATGACATAAATAATGTTGGCTCCTAACTGAAATCCAATGATTCTCTTGGTAGCTACTCTTGCTATAATTTCTAGTGTCAGCTACTTCTCTGGAATAAAATAAAAATTGTGGGGGTTGAAGAGGTGCAAATGTGGCTAACAGCGCATTAGGCTACAACATAGCCCCTGAGTTAAGTTTCTAGCATTCAAGTAAGGCAGCTCTCAACCACGCTCTGGGGATTCCAATGCCCTCTTCTGGTCCCCATAGGCATTGCACTCGTGTGCAACAAATGTACCCACAAACACATCCATGCACAAATAATTAAAATAATTACATCTTAACCAGGTGTGGTGGCACACGCCTTTAATCCCAGCACTTGGGAGGCAGAGGCCTCTGAGATTGAGGTCTGCCTTTTCTAAGGAGTGAGGTCCAGGACAGCTGGGGCCACACAGAGAAATCCTGTCTCATAAAACAAAACCAACCAACAACCAACCAAACAAACAAACAAAAAACCAAACCAAACCGAAAATTAAGTCTTAAAGTAAGTTGTGAAAGTATTATGTGGCAGATAAAATAGTAAAAACCTTTTCTCCTTCTTAATACTATTTCATTCTTTGAAACTTTTATACGTTTATACAATGTGTATTTATCTTATCCATTCACCACTATCTCCCTCATGTCCTCCACCCTTTCTGTCTTAGTTAGAGCTACTTCTGCTTTGAAGAAACACCATGACCAAAGTCAAGTTGAGGAGGAACAGGTTTATTTGGCTTATGCTTCCATGTCAAAGTGCAAGAACTCAAGTAGGGCTAAAACTTGGAGGCAAGAGCTGATGCAGAGGCGATGGAGAGGTGCTGCTTACTAGCTTGTTCATCATGGCTAGCTCAGCCTGCTTTCTTATAGAACCCAAGACCACCAGACCAAGGGATAGCGCTACCCAGTATGGGCTGGGCCGTCACCCATCCATTACTAATGAAGAAAATTTCCTACAGCGTAGGGTGAGGGAGCCAGCCTGGAGCATGCCCAACCCCTAGAAATACCATCTTGAGACGGGCAGGAGTAGGACCTTTTCCCTCCTTGCCCTGGGCCTGCATGCCCTAGCAAATGTACCCTTATGGCCCCCTGCTCTGCCACCCTTAAAGTAGTCCCATATCCTGGCTGCCAGGTTATAAGGTTAAACTTCCTCCCTCTCTTTATAAGAGCATGTCCAGCAAGCACCTGGAATTCCTTTTCATGCAAATATAGCATTCCCAGCACCTTAGCCTGGTCATTGATGTGCACTCATCCAGAAAGCCTCTACCATTCCCCACAAACATCTATGTAGCCTTTGCTCCCTCCAATTAAACAAGCTGTTTCCCTGGAGCAGTCTCTCCAAGATGGCTGTTTCTCACACACTCACCGCCCATCAAGAGACTCTGCATCGTACCCACCCACTCTGGCTAGGCTTCACTCTCTCTAGTCCAGTGGGGCACACAAGGAGCCTGGGTACCCCTAAGGGAGAGGCAGAAATGGGGGTGGCACTACAGGTTTGCTTAGAACCAGATTTTAAAGAGACGTTTTCTTAATTGAGGTTCCTTCCTCTTAAATGACTTTAGCTTGTGTCAAGTTGACATGAAACTAGCCAGCTCACCTGATCATATGCTGTGATCCTCACCAGAGGTCTTCATTATCACACACATCTTACAGACCAGGAAGCAGGCTTAAAGGAGTCAAGTAGCTTGCTTAAGGACCATCAGAGTCCAAGTAAATCCTTCTCCCCGTGCAACCTGCCACCTTCACAGTTTATTTACCGTGCACCATATGGTACAGTTGCTAAAAAGCAAATGGCAACTGCAAAAAACCTTGCCTGCCATTTCTCTTCTTCATAGCCAGAGAGAGAGTTTACTAACATCAGTGTCAATGATCATAAAGCAAAAATGTCTTAAGCCTTAAATTTGGTTTTCAAATACCAGCATTTCAGGGGCAGATTAGCTGACTCCAATAATATGCCTCAATCGCTGCACTGAAAGGGAATATTTTCATCCATTATAGAAAACTGTCAGAGGAAAACATTTTCCTGATATCACACCCAGGAGAACAGTGTGTTCAGCAGCATTATCATATTTTACCGAACTTTCATATACTCCACGTAGCATAATGCATACTTTATCTTTCGAAAAGCCTTGCTAACAAAAGGATAGAATACTCATCTCTACCTTATGGTCCATTCTAATAAGGCTACATTCATGAACATAGTAGTTAAAAAAAAAAAAAAAGGCCTCACCTTTCTGTTCTATGATTGGATCCTCCTGTAAGGCATAAAAGCTCAAGGCACTCATAAGAGGTGGGAGCTAAAGGGTAGAGGGGAGGCAGACATACACACACAAAGGAGGAGTTGGGAGAGCTATTTCCTTCCTGTGCACAGGGAACAAGTAGAGCTTACCTTGTTATTTTTCTGGAATCACAAGGCAGTGGTTCTGGCCTTTAGGAACTCATTTACCTAAAAGTTTCTGAGCACTCTTAGGAAATAGTCAAGAGGACTTGGGAGTGGACTGCAAGAGTCCCAAGAAAAGCAGAGAGAGAAGAGACACACCATTGTATGGTACTTGCAAAGGAGGAGACAGAGACGGATAGCTTGGCTCAGAAGATTCTATAGATGTACGCCTAAGGGGAGGCCTCCTTTTGTTAGTACTGTGACTTTCTGAGCCTGAACCTGGCAAGGTCACTCAAGTACCTTCCAAATAAGACCCTGAGGATCTTGTTTCTTTCTTTTTCCTTTTTTTTCTTTTTCTGGTCAGGGGATTATAAGAGATTGAAAAAAAAACCACACTATCTTTTGTGAAACACAAAAGAACACTGAAGTCATTTCACTGACGGGCATTCAGGCCATGCAGCCACTGGCAGAGGCTCCTCACTTGGCTTGCGAGGCTATTACTGCTCAGGTAGGAGCCACTGTGGTCTGTTATGCAGCAAGAGCAAAGTAGCATGCTCATAGGTGAGAGGAACAGGAGAGACCATGTCTCCTCGTGGGTTTGCTGCCCAGAAAGCAGCAGCCTTACATGGGGCCAGGCAGAAGAGAAGAGCCCAGAGGGCTGGGATATGCTGGCATCATATAGTATTGTGTGAATGCTGTGCCTTTGATTTGATTGTCTCACTTTAGCAACACTTTAGAATGGAGAATCATTCTTGTATCTCTCTCTCTCTCTCTCTCTCTCTCTCTCTCTCTCTCTCTCTCTCTCTCTCTCTCTCTCTCTCTC
>OU015746.1:27342285-27354038 GCA_907169655.1 Acomys percivali
CTAAAATTTCTACTCATCACCATCATTATTATCCAGAGAGAAGTGGAGGCAGGCTGGGAAATGAATGACAGAGACACGTCAGCTTTGCTCTTATTAAATTATGCACATAGTATGAAATGATTTCAAGGATGACTGCCTAGGAGAAACAGGGACAGGCCCTTTATGGTGGCCAGTCCTTTGAGGCTTATGGTGTTAAAACCTTAATTCTTTATCTGTCCTGAGCCCCGTGGAACATGGAAAGGTGCCTATCAAAAGTTTCCGAAGTGTAGCTTGTGTTCATGAGGGAGCTATCTCAGATGAAGATGACCGAGACATGGTCTTATCATAATACAGAAAAGGCAGCAGAGAAGAAAGTCACTGAAGGAGGAACCACACTCTATGGTGAGAGAAAGCATATGTACTGTGTCCTAGATATCAAGATGGAGTGTTTTCCTCTGACTTGAGCTGCGAGAGTTGGTGTAATGACAAAGGTAGCTGTGCTAGGCATTTTTAAGTGGCACCTTTAAGATAAAGGAAAGGCACAGGAAAATTAACTACTAATTTGTCAATGTATTTAAAGAATGCTTAACTACCACGTATGGGAAGACAGTGGCAACCAGGAAATAATCAAGCAAACCTATAACATTGTCTACTATGATAAAACACACACAGTGCTGGACTGCACAAGAAACAGGGGAGGAGAGTAGGGGAAAAGCAGGAGGGAGAGAGGAATGGAAGGATACAAGGGATGGGATAACAATTGAGATGTAATATGAATAAATTAATAAAATATATTTTAAAAAAGGAAGCAGGGCAACCATTAACAGCTTGGAAAGCGGCCTGTGTCCTTAATCCCAGCACTTGGATGGCAGAAATAGACAGACCTCTATGAGTTTGAGGTCACCTGGGTATACATAGTGAATTCCAGATTAGCCAGAGCTAAAAAATCTGTCTGTCTGACACACACACACACACACACACACACACACACACACACACACAGAGAGAGAGAGAGAGAGAGAGAGAGAGACAGACAGACAGACAGACAGACAGACAGACAGACAGACAGACAGACCAGGCGGCAGGTTGAAATGAACCATTCTCATCACAGCCTCTGTACCATCTATCAACCATTTTAAGGACAAATCCATGTACAGGTACCAGACAACATCTTAACTAGCAAACACCATTTGCTCATTCAAAGATTCCATTGCTCCCGCTTGAATGCACACACCCATGATAAAACTCTGGCCATTATCATTTTACCTTGCAAAGGTGATCTACACATGCATATTCATTCATCCTTTCTGTTAGGTTGGTCCCAATCAACTAAAAAGCAAACTAAAAGCCTTCCCAGATGTGTAAGCCTGAGTGTGTGTTTGTGTGACATTTGACTTTCTCATGTCTTCACTAGGCTTTCAATTTTCTTTCTAAGTCATAGAGGGCAACAGCATGGGACACACGGAACGGCATGACTACATTAATATCGTTGCTTGTTTATATATTATCTGTGACCGCTTACTTTCCCCCATTATATTCTTCCAAGTGGATAACTTACAGTCATTAACTTTCAGGAGCTCCTATATATCATAGCATCATAGCATTAAGCCTCTTGGAAATTCATCACAAATCAGTAGACGGATGACATTGATGTCTTATTGCTATTCATTCCTTCTGGGCCATTTTTAGCAGTTCATTTTTTAGATCCCTGCAGTGCTGAAATATGGCTTGCTCCACTATCTGTCCTTTTTGTAATCACAAAAGGAAAGCTTGGCAGTTGTCATATATTACACTCTTGAGGAAAATACCCAGTAATTCTTCGAATTGATTGAACAGCATGGACTCAAGCCGCCTGGTGAAGGGTCATTCCCTCACTTCCCCAGAATGTTTTTAATCTTACTTTTTTTTTTTTGGCCTCAAAAACTGTGAAGTAATCATTAAAAGACAGTGTGTAGAATAAATATCATTTGCTTCGAAAATCCCAAGAGATTCTTCCCTCCTTGTCTTGTGCTTTTGAACATGGCTACGCTGTGCGCTCACAGTGTTGCCTGCCATGCTATGGGTCACACAGTGTCACTGAAAGGAAGCTTGTGGAAGGGTGGGGCTGAGCATCTGATGTTCCTGAATTGTACAGGTTATGGAGTAGTGAAAGCTTGCAGGAAGCAAATTAGTAAAGAGAAACTTTTAGAGAGAAATTAGAGCAGAGGTATGGGATGTGAGATTTCCATAGAATCGTATGCTCCCTCTGCCCTCCAAACTCTGTCTGTGAAGCAGGCCATGGAAGTTGTAGCTGGAGAAACGTGGGATCCTAGATGTAAGCAGCTCAGTCTGCTGCACTCTGCAGTAAGCCAATCCATGGCTTCCAGACTCATTTCTGGTAAGAATATCTCTAATAAATCTAAAACTTTTTTTCATCTCCAGCTACAATCAACACTATTGGTGATCTGTCTGGACTGGCTCCCCAGTCTCTATAAGTATTGGTTGCAACAAACTCTGGGAATTGCCCTGACTTCTAAGAGCAGTACAATGCTGGTAGATTTGAGTCAGCCAGCATGGCAGAAACACATGCCACCAGATGTGCAGCGTTCACTGATTCCTGGGGTGTGAACACTTTGGCCACGGTGGGTTTGCTGCCAACCTGACATCAGCAAACACAGAAGTGGGTCCGAAGATACACAAATGGGCTTTTAAAAGTTGGTATAAGGTAATTTAATTACTTTTGATATGACTGTGAATGATGTTCCCCCTGACTTTCAATTGTGTATTATTAATATTTAAGAAGGCTACCGAGTGTTGTGTACTCATTGTGTATACCACCACTTTGCCCAAAGCGTTTATCAGTGCTAAGGGTTCTCTGGTAGAGTCTTTAGGAATATATCTGCAAACAAGGATACTTGATATTTACCTTTTCCATGTATAATCATTTAATTTGTTTCTCTTATCTTACTGCTCTAGTCAAGACTGAGTTGAGATGGACTCTTCTTTTCTGCTAGTTAGTTAGTGCTGAGTGTGAGAAGGTAGGTGCTATCCAGGATGCTGGGGCTGAGAAGTCACACAGTACTCTATATAGCTGCCATGAAGAATGCTGGAGGACAAAACTCATCAACCATCATTCTGAGAAGCCTGCATCCTGCAATTCTGATGTGTCAGTCGAGATGTGCCCACTGGTGTAATAGCGCACCGTGACTGTTGGGGACAACTAACCGCTTTGTCATTGGATTTGAAGCCTAGAACTGAGATCAGACTTAAGCAGATGTCTGTATTACTTTCTTTAAGGCCTAGGGAGTGTCACAGAGGAGGGGCCAGACAGATAGGAGCCAGAATGCCATTAGATGTGTATGTCTAGATATAGCACGGCCCTTGCAATCATGAACACACAGAATATGAGCCTACTTTCACCAGTAAAGAAAATTACAAAAAGAAAAGATGTGGACAAACTGAGCAAAAGAGTACTTAGAAAGACTGGAAGAGGGATAATGATAGTGGTAGTGAATATGATCTCAATATACTCTGTTCCGTTATAACATTTACAAAATGTTAAAAAAGACAAAAAAGAGAAGCAAACTAAAATTAAAAAAAAGTAAAAAAAGATGGAGGAAGAAGAAAAATAAAACTGTAAGATTATATACACTTATAAACTGACTCCGTTGGTCATCCCATATATAAATATCACTTGTTTGTAAACACTGTGGTGTTGCGCCCTTGTAGAATACACTAGAGGCTGGTGCTCCAGCCCCTAGGCATGAGGCATGGCAGTCCTATGATAATAGTCACACTCAAGTGGTGGCTGTGGGTTGACACTCTGACTGGAGTCTTGTCAGACTGCCATTTTTGCTGAACTCCTCCCCTGACTCGCTTCTCTTGTTTCCATGCAGTTTTCTCCTGAGGACAGTTCCTTAAAACATCGTTGGAAGCTCATTTTAGAGAGCGTCAGGCTGTGCTAGAGAACCCAGGTTCAATTCCCAGCACCCACCCGTGTGGTGGCTCACTACATTTTGTAACTCTACCCGAAGAGAATCTGAGGCTCTCCTCTGGCCTCCATGGGCACAAAGCGTTCACTTGATATATAGAACACATGCAGGTAGAATTTTCATACATGTAAAATAGCTTTAAAAATCATTAAAATTTAATTTTCTGAACACTGAGGGGAGAGTGTAAATTAAGGAAACTCTGTTCTTTAGATGGAACAGAAGTTTTTCATATTAACATGATAAAAAAATACTGGTAAAAATGAGGTCATGTTTCCACATCAGATGACATTACATGCAGCTGCTTTGTGTATGACTTAAGGCATGAGCGCTTCAAGGTTAGGTACCACAAACAACAAATGTCACACTAAGTGTTACATATGAGAAAGATCCGAGTCAATGCAGCAAATGATGCGAAACACTCAATAGATGTTGCTGATGTCAACAGAATGAAGCTATGGCCCTACGGAACTGACAGTGGGCTTACTGCTAATGTGCTGAGTGGCCAATCTTGGCATCATTTGCAGTTTGGGTCTTGTTCCAGCACCTCACATAGTAAGAATGATGTTAAAATCTACTGTAAGGAAGCGGGTTGGTTACTCAAGTTACTCTTAATCTTTTGTGTAACATTAGCAAAATTTTATCTACATGACATTCAGCTTTCATAGGAAAATTTAAGCCTCATGTCCTCTTCAGCGCTCAATTGTTTATGTTATCTAGACTCAAAATTATGTCTTTTGATCCCAGATTTTTTTTAGGGTTAATCTAGGTCTTTTGTGTTTGGAAGAGAACTTAGAAAAAATGGACATTTTCTTAAGCCCTTCAATTGTTATTTGTCTGCTTTGTTCAGAAAGTGAGGGAGTGGGGGGCTTTGTTTATGAGGATGCTATTTTTTTATTTCTATTTTTCAGACACTAAGTATTTGGTTCCCAGGCACTGAGTTCCACTTAATAAGATCAAAAGTCTCCACAGTCCACATGGGGTAATTTTTCTGGTTTATCCATCCGAACAGTCAGGTATTCTGGGAAGAGAGTGGTATGCTTCAAGACCTTCTTGGAATAAATGCAGGGCAGATAACAGTTTTTAATATAAAAATTAAAGAAATCTCTTGAGTGGTGATTATATCTGGCGCTGTTCAGGTAGTCTGACAATCTTGGCTTTTCTCTCTCTCCATCCCTCCCTCTCCCCAACCCCTAGAGACAGATTCTTACTATACTGGGTTCAGGCTGGTCTAGAACTCATCTATCTCAGCATGGCCTCAAATTCATGCTCCTTCTGCCTCTGCCTCCAGAATGCTGGGATTACAGATGTGCACCACCACACCTGGATCCAGATACGCTTTCTTATCTTGATGGTTAAAGAACTACTTGCCCTTGGCTTCAGAGAGATAATAACTGGAAGAGAAACTGTAAAACTGTGTGCTATATGTAGAGTTGAGGACTCACACCAGTTGGTTACCCAACAGCAAATGGTCAGCCCCCAAAACGTGCAAAAAGTTACATAATACAGACTGAGAGGGCTGTATTTATCTCTTTAGAAATAAATATGTTTATGCATGTGAGTGAATATGTGTGTATGTCTATGTATGTGTGAGTGTGTGTGTGTGTGAGTGTGTGTGTGTGTGTGTGTGTGAGAGAGAGAACAATTAATGAAAAAAAGCACTCATTTATTTGAAAGAGAGCATGAAGGAGTAATGTAATTATAATCTCAATTTTTTTTTTGATGAGCTATGGGCATACTTCTGTTCCTTAGCTTATGTATGGGTATAGTAAGAGAGTTCAGGTTCAAGGAGAGTAGCTTAATTTCACGTTTTGTTGCTTATTTTTATTTTAAAGATTTACTTATTTTTATTAATAGGTGTGTAACTTGCATGTATGTCTGTGAGTCATGTGCATGCCTGGTCCCTGAGAGACTGGAAGGCTCTCAGATCCCTCGGGGACTGGAGTTACATAAAGCTGTGAGCAGCCATATTCTGGGAATAGAACCTGGACCCCATGGAAGAGCAGCTGGTACTCTTTACCATTGAACCATTTTTTTTCCAGCCTGATTTGTTGCCTATGTTTAAAGGCTATTTAATTTGTAAAATGCCTGCTAGCTTCACTCATGGGGTCATATATGCAGAAACCAAAAGCTGTGTGATGTGGTGATTATGTAAATCATAAATTTACCATTATATTCTGTTCATTCCAAAATTTCTCTGCCTACAGATTGAATATTATCAGTTAGTATTTCCAATCCTCTCTTAAAGAAATTAATGCTCAGTTTTTTGGATAACTTGAATTTTCCCTCATTCAAATTTCATATCTCAAATCATACAATTATTGACCTTTGGAAGTTTAGTTACAATGTTATGTGAAAGAAAAGAACTCATTCCATTGTGGTGCAAGAAGGAGAATTTATTGTTTGCTGGGTCATGTGTATTGATGACCAGAAGAGGAGGAGATTTTGGAAAAGATGAAAGAGAAAACAGGAGGATATTGGAGAGGCGAGGAATGGATGTGAGCAAGTATGAGATACAGAGTACTAACAGGGGAAAGATGACACACAGACAGGGGGTAAATGAAGAAGGACTGGAGAAGAGAAAGACGCTCAGTGACTGATTGTTTCACCAGAGGAGTGGGATGAAAGTTAGGTGCATTTACAAACCACGAAAGCCAACAGCCAGGTGTTTCCCTGAGAGACTTGCCTAATGACTCTGTTGGTTTCCGGAAGACATCAAAAGGTAAACATCACAAGGAGGTTGCCAAGCAGCAATCCTCAGCCCAGAACTAGGGAAGGCAATGGTACCCATCACAGAGCGACTTTGTGCTGAGTCTAATTCTTTTAAAAAAATTATTTAAGTAATTTATTCAGATTACATCTAAATTGTTATCTCCTTACTTGTGTCTTCCTGTTTCCTCCTCCCTCTCTCTTTCATCCTACTCCCTTCCCCTAGGTCTGTGACAGAAGGGGACTTCCCCTTCGCCCCGTATGATCACAGCCTATCAGGTCTCTTCCTGGTAGCCTGCTTACTCTTCCTCTGAGTGTCACCAGGTCTCCCCACCAAGGGGAAGTGGTCTAATATGGGGCACTAGAGTTCATGTCAGAGTCAGTCCCTGCTCTCCACATAATTGTCGGGGGATGTGCTGCTCATTGGCTAGATCTGAATAGGGGTTCTAGGTTTACTGCATGCATTGTCCTTGGTTGGTACAGTAGTTTGAGCTGACCCACCTGAATCCAGATCCTCCAGCCTTAATGGTCTTTTTGTAGGTTTCTAGGACCCTCTGGATCCTTCTATTTCCCTGTTCTTTGTTACCTCTCTCACCTAGAGTCCCAATAGGAAGTCCCAGTATCTATCCTAATCTCCAGTTAAGTGAAGACTTTCAGGGGTATATCTCTGTTGGGCTACTGTTCAATTATAAGTGAGTATATACCATGTGTTTCTTTCTGGGTCTGGGTTAACTCAGTATGATCATTTCTAGTTCCATCCATTTGCCTGCAAATTTCAGTGGAACAGCTGGGTCTTGAGGTAGCCCTATCCCCATTTGTCTGAGAAAGCACCAGATTGATTTCCAAAGTGGTTGTACAAGTTTGCACTCCCACCAGTAATGAAGGATGACACAGCATCCGAGTCTTCCCCGTTCAGCACATCATTCATTACTGCATTGCTACCCACCGGAAACTCATACTTCCTGAAGCATTATTCCAATAACAACTGCCATTACTTTGGCCTCATTTCCTTATCTTTAATCTCATTTTTTCCCCTTGGGCACATTCATTTTGCCCTGAGTTGTCCACTCTAGCCAACCCAAAGAAAGAATATGCTTAAGGAGAGAGTTCTGCATCGCAAGCTCTGAGAAGTAATTTTGACAGAGATTGAAAGAAAACAACGCAAGTTTCTTCCAAGCCTAAATAGTGCCTCAAAGGACATTTCCTTAAGGATGTGGTAGCACCCTCGTTATACACTTATTCCAGGATCAACTTCATGGAAGTGCATTTCATGTGCCCTGTCTAGCTAAGCTACTGGAGAGGCAGCAGCATTCCAGGTGGGAAGGATGAGATCAAATCTCCCGCCTGAATTCAGTGTGTCCTACACTCTCAAGGGGACCTTTGTGCTTGTCAGAGCTCTTATTTTCTGTGGACTCAGTGTAACAGAAGGCCATTCAAATCTCACACAAGCTCCGACTCCTGTTTTTAAATCTTGTCTGAGCCACATGCAAACACCATGACTATTTCTGTGTACCTGAGGCTGATAAGAAAAGAATAGACATAAGACATTGGAAATGATGACTTAAGATGTTTTCCTTTCAGATATATTGATGATAGATAGATAGATAGATAGATAGATAGATAGATAGATAGATAGATAATGGATGGGCGGATAAATGGATGGGAAGATAGGATAGATACAATATAAAGTACAACATGCAAACTCTTCTCATCCTCACTTTATTCTTTCTCTACTTTTATCCCTCAATGATTTTCTTAGAAGTGAACTCTAGCCTCAGCATTGGAGGCGAAGGGTACATCATAGCCACAGCCTCTTGCAGAGGGAGTAAGGCTCCATGTCCTAATTAATAATGCTGACTTCTGACATCGTTCCTGCCACCTTGACTCAGAGCAAGCACGCTACCCGTGAGCTTCCTCTACGTTTCTCACATGTACCAATTTTACAGCCAGTCATGCTCAGCCGACATCTGCAATTCTTCTGAGAAATATATAACGAGGGGGAAACTTCACCCTTCAGGGTCATGGCGTTAGGGTTGGGAGGAGACACTAGTGAGGTGTCTCTGAATTCTTTATCCATTCCCCAAAGATCTTGGCGTATCGGTTACCAATTCTAATGTGAATAATTAGCCTCTCTGACAGAGAAATTTAAGTGTGAGCTAAGTGGTGTTTCCCCCGCTAACACCAATGAAAGTGCCTCATGGAAGATGCTCTCCTTTAGTTACTGACATTTGATAGTTTACCTTCTAGCCTGTCAAGTAAGGGTATGTTTGGTTTCTTGTAAAAGATGGCGGTTAGTATGGCGCTTGAAGCTGAGAGAAGGCAGGCCTCCCACATATGCCCAATAGGTGGTGATAATGAAAGTCAAACCCACGTCTCACCAGGAGCAGTCTCTGGATGTCTGTTCTCACTCCCCTCCCCCCGAGTGGAGGCTTTTCTGCCATCACTGCTTCTCCTTCCTCTAACTGCAGCTTTGAAGGTCTTCCTCAGTTTCTGGAAGCCTCCATTTGTTCTACAGCTTACTCACTGTGAGGTTGTTTCCACGAATCATTTCACCTTTCGTCCTCCTCCTTGGCTCGAAGCCCTTTTCTCACGTCGCTTATGTATCATTCAGAAACGTTATTTCTGTCAAAACTCCCCGTGCTGCCACTTCCATACCTTCTGCTCCCACCGGTTCCTTTATGTGCTATCACCACTTGCAATTGTATTACTATAATTCCTTTTTTAAGGGCCTCCCAACCTCTAATGTCACCTTCTAGGAAGCAATGAGATCTTGTCTCCATTTTAAATATGATGCTTTAAAATTCTGCCCTTTGAAGTTTTCATATCCACGTCTGACTAAAAGCATAGTGTTTTCTGATACCCTGACTACCATGCCTTCTAGGATCATACTCCCACACTCGCTTTTTCCTTGTTGATTAGAGTGAGATTTCAATACGTACACCCCTTATTGCTTTCCTCAGCGAAAAGACATTATCAATATGTCAAAACCACAAAATACCAACGAGGAAGAGGTGAAGGTACTTTCTTAGCAGGGAAGGCACTAAAGACCCATTCTACATCATAAATATACATAAAATCACATGCACACCATTTCCATATCAGAGATTTGGTGTAAAAGGCTTATGGTGTTTCAAAGCAGCTTACTGAGTTTTAAACAGATGAGAATTTTTGCCTGTGGATGTTCACCATCAGTTCTTTGATAAAAAAAATAGCACTACAACAGTGTATTCAGATGAAAACCTGGATCTCCTTACATGGGGTCAGAGCATCTGACACTTAAAGGCCTTTCTGAAGGCTTTATTTCATCCTATTCACCTTTTCAATGCTATTCCATGACCTCCATAAAGCTTGGTTCGTCTAACATAACTTCTTATCCCACTTAAAAATGAATGCCAAAATGGTTGGCTTACTAATTAATAATTTCATGGTTCCTTTAGTATATTTCACTATTGCTTCAAACAGTTTAAAAAATAAGTTACTGCCATATAACTCCTGTGTATCTATATCTTCTCTCCATATATATATATATATATATGTATGTATATATACAATTTATAAGAATATATAAATTGTCCAATATATACAGAAATTCTTGGAGGAGTGGGAATACATCACACAAAATAAGTTTCAGGACACAGTGATGAATATATACCATGGATACCAAAAATTAATTGTAGCCTGCTCAATTGGCCTATGCGCCTCCTGGAGAAATTTGAAAATGGGAGCAATGAAGGCTTCACCTACAAATGCAATTCACAGTCCATATGTTTTCAACTTATTCAATATCTCATGTCAACAATAATACATGAAGTGTAGTTTTCATGACACATTCCGTTGATGACATTGTCTCAATTCACCATAGACGCATTCTATATTTTTCCCACTTTACATCATAGCAACTCTTGAATAATTTCACATAAGCCTTTTTACTGGTAATCAGTGATAATCTTACACCAATCAATCATCAGGATCTAAAATGAAAATATGTTAGCCTATTTATCCCAAGAAACTCCTAATCCAAGGACGAATTACTATAGACAATAAAGCAAGTCCTAAAGGAAATATTAATGAAGCACTTAAGCCAAATGAAGAAGGATGCCACCAACAGTCAGAGATCAAGGGAGTTTCATGGGGGAGGTGACACTGAAGTCATAGGGAGTGGATATTAAGAAGGTCTGATAGAAAGTTTGGAGTCATGTCAAGTGAAGGGTAAATTTTTGCCGAGGCACTGACATACACTCAGCGAGAGGAAAAAACCATCCCCATAACATCACTTATTACAAGACAGATACAGAAAGTGGATGCAGGTATGTCTTCAGAAAGGAGATTTGCAGATGAATTGCAACCGCAGCAAACACCATACACCATATTAAAGTGGTGTGTGTGTGTGTGTGTGTGTGTGTGTGTGTGTGTGTGTATGTTTTGTATGACAGTTTCCTCAGATACTGAGACATTCTAACCCATAGGGAAGCTTCTAAAAGCGGCAAGGCAAACAGTTCAAAAGAGCTTCAGCAAGTGCCTGGAACTGGCTAGACTCACTAGGCCCTCCTTGCCAGGGTAGGCATCAAAAGCTGAGAGGTCCTTTTAGAAGAGCAGAGGTAAGCTGCAAAAAAAAAAAAAAAAAGACTCTCAGACCAGAGTAGCTGCCTGGAGGAAGCAGAAAAGAGGCGAACTGCCTGGAAGAGGTTTAGAACAACCGAAGGACTTAGGAAGGACACTCCATGACTTGTTGATCTGCCTGCAGGCTGTGTAATATGCTCTAGGTACCCAGCTTTTGTGAGTGGTTGCACCCAGGCTTTGGTAATGTAGCTGCCTTTGAGTCATTTCTGCTTCAATAAATCACTCCAATAAACCTCGTTGGTTCACCAAGTTGGACTTTGGTGGTAACCATACTTTGGTCTGTTGGGCGATCTCCATCAGGGTGAGTAGATGTGTGTGTGTTGCATCTCCTCATCTCCTCAAGAAAAGTTTGTCTCTTGCAAACACACACACACACACACACACACGTGTGTGTGTGTGTGTGTGTGTGTAAATAAGGGTTGTGTGTGTGTAAATAAGGGTTGGAAAATACTCAAAGGGTTACTTTCATCAACACAC
>OU015746.1:27363013-27375726 GCA_907169655.1 Acomys percivali
ATAAATTTTGATGTGTTTACGTATGCAATTAAGAGATACCTGAGCTGGTAGTGAGTTATGGAATAAAGGTGCAGTGGGAGACATAGCCTAAACCATAGTCAAGAATGTTTTCCCTGGGAATGATACATACCAGACTTTTGAAACACTAGGATAAATGGGGAAGAGCATCTCTGGGACAATCTGGAGGCGTACAATAGGGTAGGCTCCTGGGATGAAAGGGGGGTGACTACAGCAAAGACTCCTACCAGCTTGGGATATAGAGACTGAAGTGGCCATTTCATATGCCCAGACAGGATTTCCAGTGAAGGGGGGACACACAAAGCTACTCACAAAACTTTTAACCTCAAATTACCCCGCCAACAAGGTACGCAGGGATGAAAATGGAGCTGGCACTGGAGGAAGGGGGAAACAGTAACTAGCCCAACTTGAGACCCACCCCATGGGAGAAAGCTAACCTCAGACACTATTAATGATACTCTGCTATGCTTGCATACAGGAAGCTAGCATAATTGCCCTCTGAGAGGGCTCCACCCAGTAGTGTCTAGAAACAGATGAAGAGACTCACAGCCAAACATTAGGTGGAGCTTGTGGGATCTTATAGAAGAGTTGGGGGAAGTGTAGAGAGACCTAGAGAGGACAAGAACTCAACAAGAAGACCAACAGAGTCAACTAACCATGGGTACTCACAGAGACTGAACCACCAGGCAAAGAGCATGTGTTGACTGGACCTAGGTCTCCTACACATATGTAGCAGATGGGCAGCTTGGCCTTCATGTGGGTCCCATAGCAATTAGAGCAGGGACTGTCTCTGACATGGACTCTGTTGCCTGCTTTTGGATCACTCTCCCCTAGCTGGGCTACCTTGTTGGGCCTCAGTGGAAGAGAATGCATTTAGTCCTGATGCGACTTGATGTGCTGGGACAGGTTGGTGGTGGGGAGGGCTCCCTCTTTCTGAGGAGAAGGGGAGGAAGGAAAAGGGGAAGAGAGTGGCAAGGTGGGACCAGAAGAGAGGAGGCAGGGGGCTGCAATAGGCATATAAAGTGAATTAATTAAATATACAACTAATTAATTAACTAATGAGACTATCTTTTTAAGAAAAAAGAAAAAGGTAAAGGAAAAGAAAAAACTGGGATAACCATTTCTGAAAATTTTCAGAGGAGGCTGTCCAAGGCAAAAGATGGAAATGAGAGTTTTGGAGAGCTTTGTGTGTGCAAGGGACAGAACAAAGCGTGTGACTTGGACTTGGTAGCCCATATGAGAAAAAAGGAGAGACAATACAGGGCTGGTTTGGCTTGAAGAACAGATGACTGGGGACTCTTCAGGCCCGAATAAGGAGTTTGAATCTTGCACTTATGTGACAGGAACTCAGCAAGAGACAAGGGAGTACAATCTTATAGGCTGATTTAGGCATGAAAGCCATATAACTTCTTTGGCTGGAAGAAAGCCAAGAGTAAAGGTAATTATCCTTGGGGTAGAATGAGAAGGACAACACTGGGTCCAAAGCAACAAGGACATAGTTTTTTTTCTTTTCTTTTTCTTTCCTTTTGCATTCATTTAATCCTATCATGTAAGTGTGTTTAAATTCTATCTCAATAGCAGAACTAATAGAAGATTTTAAAAGCTATTCCCTTCAACGTGTGTGTTGATAAAATAGCATTGTCTTCAGCTGCAGACAGTGCTTTACACAGCTGAATTTGGACTTGAAGCAAGGAAGAGACTCAGTTAAGACAATATTTTTTTTTCCAAGTAATAAACTGAGCCCCCCCAACTTGTTGGCCAAAGGAAAGCAAATGCAATTTTGGGAGATGACTATTGGCACAAAACATGATGAATTCAATCCCACAAATAAAGCCTTCTACGTCAATGGAGATCCCTTTGTCATGGTTATGAAGCATATGGATACATTTTCAATAAGAACTCATATCTTGCTCTTGTTCTTTGTCTCACTGGGGTGCTGATTTACTGCCCCTTCTGTGGTTTCTGACTGGAATTAATCTGTGCTTTGAGTTGTTATCAGTGAGCATGGTTAAAATGCCCATTGTTTCAGGCCCTTTCCTCCCTTCTGATTCCAGATTTATTTCATGGAGGGAACTGGCCTTGCAAATAACCCTTTGCTTTCTCCATAGTCTGAGCTCCAGGTTCATGGTACATGAGAGCTTCTCATTTTCTCACTTGGGGGATCCAAGAGGAGTTGCATATATCCTCTTTAACACATAATCATTAATTTGTGCATTCGGTGAGGAAATTAATGGGCCATCCCTAATGAATCAAAGATAGAAAGATAAATCAGATGCCCTCATTCCGATGGAAAGATAGACAAGCTAGTAAATAGTTACAACAAAACACAGTAAGTGCTATAATGGAGGCTTGTGCCCATTAAAGCCTAAATACACACACAGAGAGGATTCATTTTCTTCTCTCGCAGCAAACATGGCATCTTCTAGAAGATGAAATATAGCTAGTAAGTATGAAGTTTTCAGGTGAGCGCCAGCTTGATTTTTTTCCATGTTCTGAGATTGAAATATGTGCTGTCCAGCAAGAGGGCCTTACTGTTACATTCTGGAGGGTAACCAAGAATTATGGCAGTAGCTGTAATGTTCAGGGGTCTAACTGGCCCCATTGGCCAACAACTTGAAAAACTATAACTCATTCCTGGGGCTTTTTTTTTTTTTTGTATGAGGTGTCTACTTGGGGTATTGAGCCTACCCCGGCATTGTGTGAGTAACTCTAGTAAATCTCTTATTATGTTTTCATAATTTAAAATTTAATTTTATGTATTTTCCTTATTTAGTTACATACTCATTCATTTTACATCCCAACCGTAGCCCCTTTCTCCTCTCCTCCCAGTCACACCCTCCCTCCCCCATTCCTCAGAAAAGAGATACCCTTCCTTATCTTCCCCAGTTCATCAAGTCACATCAGGACCGATCCTGTCCTCTTCCTCTGTGGCCTAGAGAGGCAGCCCTGCCAGGGGAAAATGATTGAAAAGCAGGCAATAGAGTCCATGTCAGAGACAGCCCCTGCCCCCCTTTACTAGGGGACCCACATGAAGACTGAGCTGCCACTCAGCTACATCTGTGTAGGGGCCCTAGATCCAGTCTATGCACTGTCCTTGGTTGGTGCTTTAGTCTCCACAAGGCCCCTGGAGCCCTGGTTAGTTGGCTCTTTTGGTCTTTTATGGAGCTCCTGTCACCTCCAGGTTCTTCTATCCTTGCCCCCACTCTTCCACAAGACTCTCTAAGCTTCACCCAATGTTTGTCTATGAATCTCAGCATCTGTTTAGATCCACTACAGGGTGGAGCATTTCAGAGGACAGCTATGCTAGGCTGCCATCTGCAAGCACCACAGAGTAATCCTTTTTTATATATGCATATATTTTAGGGGCTGGTATAGTAGTAGGCTTCCATAAGTCTTTTTAAAAAGCCATTAGTGTTAGTTGTCCTTTATAGCCACTCCTTTATGCAGCCCTCACACCCCTACCCAACTTAACTCCCGTTCAACGGTTCCCTTTTAACTCTCTATACCACTGTGTTCGATCTCTGCTCCCTGGAAAGCCCCTCCACTCAAGACACACTGTATAAAATTCTCAAATATGTCAACAAAGCTATTGTTTCCAAAAGATACAGAGAGGGAAACAAACCAACTAGAGGAACACTTTCCTCTAGTACTACACATTTCTTATAGAGGGACTTTGTTGTAAGACCTAAAGTTCTCAGAACTATTTGAAACACTGATGCATTTATTTAGACAGAGAGACATTGTAGTGCTAATAACAGCTGACATGGAGCATCAACGGAATCAGAATGCCCATTAAATTGGTAGCATCTAAGCCATGGGATCTTCTGACTCACACAACTTTAGAGAGTTACTATAATAGAAGAAAAATATTAGCCATTTCCTCACAATGGAACCATGAGTATGTGGCTAAAATTCTACCAATCTTTAAAACAGGATGGTAGCACTTAACAGAGTCTTTGGGAAGACTGAGATTGTATCAATAAAAAGGCCAAACCCACTACTGCTTTTACAGCAACTATTTAGTAAATTATGGAAAAGGTGCTGAGGGAAGGAATACTGGGAAATCAGAACATTGATTCCACTTTCATAGTGCTCTTAGGGTAGGAAGAATCATGGTTAAAAAATCTAAGCAGGAGGGTTAAGAAAAAAGGCAGCTTTCAGATGCTCACCTAATCTAGCTTAATTTCAAGGGAAGTTCTGTAGGGAATACAGGCAATATGTTGCCCCCTTAATGTCATAGTTTCAATTTCTAGATGGATGCAGAGGGTGAGCAATGACATGGGTGTCCAAGAGGATTTTAACGCAGAGTAAAAATCATCTTAGTTTGGCATTTTAAAGTTGTTAGAGTACATGTTTGTACAACAGCTTTCATTTCCCATTTGTGCTTGACTCCAGTGTCTTAACTGGCCTGTATCCCTGAAAATATATCACCTGAGATTGAAGAGAAACAAAGGGAGAGGAAGCTGTCATCTGCTGACAAACACCATTTAGTTAGTTCTGTGCTAGAAACCTGGCATATCTTGCCTAATCCTCCCCTGAATTATGTGAGATAATGCAAAAAGTATTTCCAATAAATTGAGGGAGAGTCTCAGAGGTGGAGTGGCTCTTCTGAGATCAGCTGGTTTATTTTATTTTATTTTTTAGGTACTAGATACTTAACTCAGGGCTTCACACATATCAGGAAAACGCTCTACTACTGAGCCACAGCCCCAACCCAAGATGACTAGAAAGGGGGATCATCAGAGGAGAGAGAAAGCTTGTGAAGGAGGAGAAAGAAAGAGGAAAAAGATAAAGTAATGGAATATATGTGACATAGAGGCAGAAGGGGGCAGTGTATGAGCGACGGCAATGAGTAAGAACAAAGTCTAATTGCATACATGTTTGCAATTCTATAATGAACGTCATTAACTTACATGCTAACTTAATTTTTTTAAAAAGTCAAAGTAATGG
The DNA here is from genome assembly GCA_907169655.1 of Acomys percivali. Lineage (NCBI taxonomy): Eukaryota > Metazoa > Chordata > Mammalia > Rodentia > Muridae > Acomys > Acomys percivali. The sequence goes on from OU015746.1 coordinate 27,367,982, forward strand.
CTATGGGGTAATACGAGAAGCTGTGGGAAAACTCACAGGAACTGGCAGATGATCATCTTCCTTTTAGTAGTGACCTGCACGGGTAGTGAGTCAGATGGCATTCATCTTATCCACTCTGCTTATATACAAACACCTAAATGCACATACACACAGTCTTAAAGGGCTTTCTTGTCTAAAGTAACATTATCCCGTCCGTGTTGCTCCACATTAATGCTAATAGAGCTGTTCTTTGTATTTAAGGCCAGCGAGAACATCCATCATTTGAGGAGTCTTTACATCTCTCCACCATTCCCTCAATGACAGACATTAAGGTTGATTCCATCTCATCTTAGCATTCTGGTCAATGCTGTGATAAAGAGCCTCAGACATATCCTTCTTTTGTAGTGGTGCTTTCATTTCGCTAGAAAAGATTTTTAAAGGTAGTATTGTTCTGTCAAGGTCCACACACACTGTGTTTTAATGGACCCTGCCTGGACACATTAGGGAGCTCTGGCCTTATCTGTGACTATACACTAATCTGCATAATGTGTCCGTTTCCTCACTATCTCCATAGCCCTCCATGGATGCTAGTCACTATTTATTTTTGGTAATAAGATAGTAAAAATGGAATCTCATCAACTTAATTTGCATCCTTTAACTACTACTGAGGCCAAGTATCTTCTCATGTGTTCAATGGCTATTTGCAATTCTCTTCTGATCCTATCCCTCACAACTTTTTCTCTGGGTCATTTGGTTTTTCTATCAGTTTTTAGCTTTCATTTGAATTGTGGAGCCATGAACCTTTGTCATGTACTCTAAATGTTTTTTTTCTATTTTGTTATTTGGCTGTTAATTTTTCTTTTGATATTTTTTTATGTAGGTAGATTTTTATATATTGGGTTTATTGATTTGGGTTTTCTCTCTTATCTAGGATGTCCTATTCAACTTTAGATTGTATTACAAAATTCCTAACATGTTTATAAAATACTTTTATTAGCACACTAATTACAATTTGATTGTAAAATATATCAGGGGCCAGCGCCACAGGTATTTCAGGTAACAGCTGTCTACAGTGTTTTCAGATAAAAAGTGGATAATGTCTATGCTGGCTAGTCTTTTGTCAGTTTAACACAAGGTAGGGCCATTTGGGAAGACGGGACCTCAGCTAAGGAAATATCCCCCCCATTGTATTGTAGGCAACTCTGGGGCGGCGTGGGAGGGCCCAGGGGCAGTGGGTAGTGACACCTCTGGCAGCTAGTACTGGACTGTGTAAGAAATCTGGATGAGCAAGCCATGGGAAACAAGCCAGCAAGTTGCACTCCTTCTTGGTCTCTGTTTCAGTTCCTGCCTTGAGCTCTTGCCCTGAAGTCCCTTGATGAAGTGTGGTGTAGAACTGCAATCAGAAATAAACCCCGCCTTCCTTAAGTTGCTATATATATATATATATATATATATATATATATATATATATATATATATATATTTATTAATTGCCTAAGTTGCTTTTTATCATGGTGCTTTATCACAGTGATATAAAGTAGCTAAACCATGCCAGAAATATCTGTCTATCTGACTATCTATCTATCTATCTATCTATCTATCTATCTATCTATCTATGTGTTTATCATCTGTATGCATATCTGGTATATGTGTATAATATGTGTGTGATGCATATGAGTATATGTGCACATGCATGAGGAAGTCAGAGTTAGACACTGAACATTTAGACACTCAATCCTTCTCTACCTTTATATACTGATGCAAGGTCTCTTGCTTACTTATTTGGCTACTCTACACAGTTATCTTGCTCTGAGGACCCCCCTGTCTCAACCTCATATGTGTTAGCATTATGGACAAACCACCATAGATGCCTGGCAATTGTGAGTGCTGAGCATCTAAGTTGTAATATTCACGTTTGTGCTGCAAGCCATCTCCCAAGGCCACAGAAGCAGTTTATATATTATTTACTTTGGTATTCCTAGAATTTTCTATTTTTATAGTCTTCTGTCAGTGCTGTTTGAGTATAATAATATTATGTAATTTATCAGCTTAGTCTTCCTGATTGCAAAAGCTTTCCCATGTCCCCTGGTAGCACTATAGTACCCCCAGACACCTGACCTCCAGGGAAATCTGACAAGTTTAGTGATTGTAGGAGCCTTGAAGAGTTGCAGTGTTCGTGGGAGCACCAAATGTATTAGGCCTATTTCTGTAATACTGATAGAAGATAATGCCAGCTCCTTTCCTCAAAGGGCTCTCAAAGGCAAATTTACTCCTAGAGACATTGTCTGTTGCATAGAATGCACATCTGGAGGAACTTCAAGGCTGGCCCTTGGCAGACGATGCAGTGAGTTGGAGATGACAACATTGGCGTGAGGGGAGCTGAGCTCAGGTCCTGCTTTATTGAGCACTAACCCCGTGTCAGACACTGCCCTAAGTATTTTTAATCCATGTTCTCATTTAATAATATATAAGGCAGACTTTGTTGTTGTCTTGTTCCTTTCAGGTCCTATGGGAATCTGAGGCACAGAGATGTTAAGTATTTTCTCCAGTAGACACAGAAACTGGCAAATGGCAGAGTCAAGATGCAAATCTGGCTCCTAATACCTTGCTCTTATCTGCTGTGTAATGTCTCCTTTCTATCTTCCTGACTTGACTGGCACCATCTGATTTTATTTTAGCATCATTTGCCTAAAATATAAAATAGAACGGTTTAATAAATATTTTTATCTTTCAAGGTCATAGTAAAAGCCAAAGCAATAAAACTAGCAACAGACATAATCTGGGAGGCACAGCCTCAGAGCAACATCACATCTAGCCCTCGGGTTCTTATCATCTCTCTTTCCCAGTGATCTCTGAGCCTTAGGTGCTAGAGTTGTACTATAGGTCTATCAGTTGGAACTGTGCTCTACAGTTCTGCATTTTGATTAGTTGTACTTCGCTGAAGTGCTCTCCATTTAGCAGGATGCCACACGCACAAAGTCTCACTTAACATGACTGCTTAAACATAAGCTGAACAAGGACATGCAAACATGGACGGGGGAACGACTGTGAGGCCTCCACCCTACACAAGGAATGACAGCCAAGCAAGGAATGCTGAGAGCAGGACAGAGTCTTCCCCAAGGAAGAGCAAACAATCAGTTGTCTATTCTCAAGTGGTCGCCTTGAAAACATACATACAAGTTAACATACAGACAAAGCAGGTTATAGTTAGGAACCTAAATGTATACACACATACTTACATGCATGTTGCAACAGTTAATGAAAAAAGAGGTCACGAATTTGAAAGAGAGAAAGAATAGGTACATAGGTGTAGGCTCAATTTTCTTAGCAAATATGTTTTATTACGAACTTATTAATGGAGAGTATCGCATTTATAACCCAACTAACCGAAACAATAGGAAAAGAGGATTAAAGAATAAAATAATGGAACTGTAAGTATATCAGTTCTGAGGAACGATTCTCCTGGTGTAATCAGCAGGATTTCTTCTGCTAGAACCTGGAGCAACCAGAACCTGGAACCTCAGCCAGAGCCCCGAAGTCTTCCCTTTTTTAAAAATATATTTTATTAATTTATTCATATTACATCTCAGTTGTTATCTCATCCCTTGTATCCTCCCATTCCTCCCTCCCTCCCATTTCAGAAGTCTTCCCTTGAGTGGTTCTCTCTAGGAGTATCTTGAAGTGGAGCGATGAACAGCCAAAATTATCCCAAGTCTCCAAAGGCCCCGCCTCTTGTTTTTGACTCATTTTTATACCTGCTCTCAGAATTTGTTCAAGGATGTTTTTCAGCTGGTAAATAACCAATCTGTCCTACATGGTGTTTGACTTCTAAGGGGATAAACATCACTTGCTCTCTCACAAGTCTTTTCTCATCCCGTACTTGTGATCTAAACAAAAAACACGTTTATCTCTCCTTCACATAGGAATGTGTGGAGAGAGGAAAATGAAGGGATGAAGCATGCAATCATATTATCATTTCAAAGAATTAAAAGGAATAATTTAAACAAAATTAGCAACTGAAATCGTAGCCAGTTCAATCTACTGATTGTGTCGTGGGTTATATGGTAGAATGAAAAGACCATAGCTTGGCATAAAATTACTTATCGCCATGACCCAACAAGATGATATTGCTTGTGACATCCTTCTGTAAGAAGCTGAAATTCAGAGAGTTGAGTAACTCATGGAAGAATATTGGGCCACTTTATAGCTAAACTGGGCAGTTCAAACCCAGGTTAAATTTACATCCTCCAACTGCTCCCACGTGTTGCGCAGCAGCAGTGTAGACTGAGCTGCCTCCTTTTTCTGTTCAACATTATTCTTTCTCAGAATCAAGGCCATTGAGAGTGGTCATTATGGAGGGGCATCTCTAATTCCAGCCTGGGCTATATGGTGAGACTCTCAAGATAGCAAATCAGACTTAATGAATAAAAGAGAATCTTGACAAAAATAAACAACAAATAACTTCCAGTAAATCTGGTGATGTATTTTTGAGAATTTAGCAGGAGGGAGAGTAGGCATTACATTTTTGCGATTTTTGTCGCTGGGTTAAAGTTTAGCCTAACGATTGCGTTAATCCTTATCAGATTACATTTTGTAATTTCTCTTGTCCTGTGTAATTACTAGTGCTTCAGATGAAATCTGAAATTACTTTATTGAGGCTGGGAGTCATAACCACAAAAGATAATATTTCAAGTGTGTTCATATACTAGCTCATTAATTCATTAACTCCACCTACTTAACCTGAAGAAGATGACTAGGCTGATGCAATTGATAGTCAAATGCCACACTCGATGTTTCCACAACAGCTGAAGCCCCTTGGCCGCTAGGAGTTCAGACTAGTAGCAGGTGTCAATATCAGGTAAAAATAACAGAGCTGATGAAAATAGGTTATTTTCAGCCACTGGAGGCTGTAAAAGGTGAGTGTGAGAGAATATCAGGGAATGATTTCCTACAAAGCCAAACATCTGGCAAACTTTACAAATCATGCAAAATGCATGGTTGTCTTAGAATGCATGGCCCTTGATCTATTTGTGTCGGTAAATATTTCATTTCCTTCTCTTTTTAACTCTGGCACTCTCCAAGTGGGCATGTAAATTACATGTTCACATAAATGTCAAAATTGGGCAAATGATGAAAGGTTAAGATAACGCAAGTCTTACTGCCCAGATGTATGTGGAGCTGAGCTGAGCCCAGCTTCACAGCCCTTTCCAGCAGTGAAGATTTCAGTTTTTGTAATTAGCTCCTGCATTCACATTTGTCCTACAGATGCCTCCAGCTGTTCTAGTCTCTCTGGAGATTGACATATATTTAGGTCATTTTTTTATCACTTGCAAAGATAACAGTCCTTAGCTATCTTCATGAGGCATCTGAAGACACAACCGTCATGCCATTATAGAGTCTTGGAGCACAAACAGATGTGTTCAGTCACTAAATTGGGGATCAAACCAAGAAACTGATCTGTTGATCTTTTATTACAGGCTGAACTGTTCAATAAGGATGCAATATGTTTTCTATTGAGGTGTAGTATCTTTACATTTAACTTGTCTTCATAACTTTATTATTTAATTATTATATAATCATATTTCATATTAGTCTGGGAGGAAATTGCAACCCTTGAGTGTAGATTTTTATCTTCTTCAATATCTTTTTGTTCTTGTTTTGAGACAAGGTCTGGCTCTGTTGTCCAGAATAGACTGGAATTGATTACACAGCCCATGTTCATCTTAAACTTGTGTCAATCTTCCTATTTTGGCAACTGTGCTGCTAGGACTATGGGAATGACCTGTTTACTGTTCTAGTAGGCAGCATAAATGTGGGAGAGTGGACTAAAAATGAGGTGGACTAAAGTCTCATGCAATAGGCAACTTTATTCAGAGCATCAGACAATATATACTCTAAGGGCTAAGAACACTTACCCAAGTAAAGTATACAGATCACAAGGACAAGCCACAGAAGGCAAAACCATGTTTTTCCATAGAATCCATATAAAGACACAATTGCAAGGTGATCATAAGGTAGTCATAATAACAGGTGGTCATGATAATCTTTTAAAATAAACACATGGTTATTGTTTTCTGGTATAGGCATTGCAGAACCATTTATAGTTAAGGTTACAGGTGGGGCATTGACCAATCCTTGAGAAATAGAGATTTAATCATAAACAGGAATGAACCTTGTTTGTCTTTACTATACAATGGCTTTCAAACCTAAGATGGAAGCAGTCTGGTTCATCAAAATGCAGTCTCACCTTTCAGGGTGTAGGTCAAGACTCTTCAGAGAAGCTGTTTCTCTCTCTACCAGTTTATTTCCCATTCCTTCCAGTAGAACCACATGCCCAGCCCTGCAACCTATGGGCATTTCCTCAATCACACAGTTTCACATTGTCCTGTGATTTTCTACATACTTTTCTCTCCAACTGGAATGTACAACATTCTTAACTATAGAGCCTAGTATATAGAAGATAAAAGGACTGTATAACCTCAGAGGTCATTATACAATGAAGCTTAAAATTGGCTTTAAGATGAAATGCCTTTGTAGAAAAGAGACAAAAAGTGCCGAATAGGAAGATTGTCATCGTTTTGAGTCTCTTGCTGTGTGAAAGGCACAATGCTAGCTATTTATTTGCTCAGCATGTCTGATCATTGCCTCTGGGTGAGATGGGAAGAAAGGACTGATCCCAGGGACTTACTGTTTACCCACATTATAAAGTATTCATATAAAGGAACAGTATGGATTTGATGGCATTTTGAGCAAGGAAAAAGAGTGGTGGACTCATCGTAATTCAACCCACTCACTCTCCATTCTGTCCTACCGTCAGTGTCATCCCAAATACAAAAACATTTCATTTGAAAGCTCCCGAGTCAATCAACTCACTCACTGTCTTTCACAGGTCCAGGCCCTGAAATTACGTTCTGCCCTATACTGAAATTCTTGGTTTTGAGGAAGGTAGGGGAAGACTACTAAGGCATTTGCTAAGCAGTGAATACAGGGGGGACAGTTGCAGTGGACAGTAGGAATGTAGACAGAAGCATTTCATGAGTAGGTTTGCAACCAGAACAGCATTTTGCGTATGTTTATGTCAATGACACACTATTCACTGAGCTTTCAAAGCCAGCCCCTTATTTAAACCAGAAGGTTATATCCTTCTATATTCAATATTCAAACAACAGTAGAGTGAAAATATTAGAAAGAAGTTATATAGCTGTTGATACTTATTATGTAGTTAGGCCTATAGTAATTATGTCCACACTGAATATCTATATCCATAATAATATCTAAAGCCTTCTTGATTTTATTACCTATAATAAAAAACAGTAACACAACTGTTCACATGACATTTATATTATATTGGGTACGATAACAAAGTATATGTGAATGTACAGATACATTATATGAGACTAGTTTATATAAGGAGTTGAGTACATGAGGTTTCAGATTCTAATATGGGTCCTGGAACTAATCCTCTACATAGCCTGAGGACAACTGTACATCCCTGGGGAAGTCATTTGACCCATGCTTGTACTAAGCGCAAAAGGTAGTTAAACCTGTATTAAATGATCAGACCAGGGGTAAAAGAAAATCTAATGGTACCTCTCAAGAGAGAGGGAGAACTACTCTGATAAGGAAGAACATACCAACTGATTATTTAATACCAAATAGTCAACATTGGAATCATACGTACAAATAGCATTATACAGATGGAGCAGGTCATACATTTTATATATATATATATATATATATATATATATATATATATATATATATAT